>JAAVVG010000001.1:1528909-2230207 GCA_012976225.1 Golubevia sp. BC0850 | reverse complement strand
CCCTAACCCTAACCCTAACCCTAACCCTAACCCTAACCCTAACCCTAACCCTAACCCTAACCCTAACCCTAACCCTAACCCTAACCCTAACCCTAACCCTGATCCCAGGGTCAAAAACCAGACAGACTTCACGTAACTGAACTCATCCTTTGCTCTTGTAGGGTTAGAATGACAACAACACGGCAGCTGTCTCTGAACAAAGCCCGATTAACACAAGGAGTCCAACGAGTGCCCAGTAAGCCGTGTACTCTTCCGCATTATTTATCCTTTGCTTGGTCTTTTGAGGATCCCCCAGTCATAGTACAGAGAGAGGTCTCAGATAAGTTTGATAAAAGTCTAGCCTAGATCGAAACATGAGCTTTCTGAAGTTAGCTTGTTTGAGATGGATAGAAGAGAAGAAAGAAGAGCATGAGGATAGCACTCGAAATTCGAAATGCAAAATGCTATCTATTGCACTACAAACGCATCCTTTGGGGACTTTCCAAGCCTTTCCAGATGTGATTGGAAGGACGAATCATCGTTGTTCTCCTGTTTCCCAAACTCAACTCCCTAAACAACAAAAAGAAATTTCAAAGTCTCTATCAATTAATTTCCAAAAGGGTCTAAATCTTCTACAGCAATAGCTGTATCATATTCAAGAACATAAAGATGGTACCAGCTGTTATCTAAATCAACTCTCTTACCTTTTCTTTCATTCCAGCCTCAATCTTAATCTTGTTTATAGTCATTCAATCCCTTCCTCAATCAATCTCTTCCTTCGATCTCATTATACTGGGACATCAAATTCAAATTCATCACCCTTTCCCATCATCGGGTTTCAGTGCTCAACTTCAGTTGAAGAACAGCTCAGATTCCAATCGTTCAGTTAGGGTGAGAGCCCCAAAACAATCATATCAGTTCTTCGACTCTCCAAGCTTCAGGTTCAAAGCGCCTCCCTGGTCAATAGTCAACTCATATTAGTCAACAGCCAACACCAAATTGAACTTGACAACCAAGGTCCGGTTCTCCGATTGATCAGGTTTATCCAAATCGATCCCAACAAATACAAAGACAATCTTAACCTCAGAGGGCGAAGGAAAATAAACACAGGAAACTGAGCAACATGATGATTGCTATGCCAGAGAAGGAGGAAAAGGATTTGAAACCCTCTGGTAAATTGAACAGCCAATACTAGAACGAGAGATAACAAGATTGATAATCGAAAATCCTCAGAATTTTAACAAAGGAGATAAACATATACTATGGGCGGGAAAGAAGTAGAAAGTGAAAAAAAAGAGAGTGGAAAGAAATATAAAGGATAGCAGAGAGAGTAAAATCTTGTGGAGAGTGAATCCGATTTGACTGAATCATGCATTTCATCTGGAAAACTGTTATTGTGCATTTCTTATACATTGATAAGGTCCTCCTACAGCTGTAACACATTGACCACTTGATATGTCACACATGTTTGGATCATATGGAGTGTTGCATGGATTACCACAAGCAGCTAGGTCCAAATCGCTATCAGTTCTTTTGAAAGATGCACAATAGACACCTGGCTCACTGAGCACATCTCCGTCTGCATCGTCATTTGCACCATATCCTCCACCAGAGCAACCTCTGTTGGGATAACAGAGCCCCACCACTTTCCCACTACACTGTTCTGTCGTAAATGACAGGCATGTAACGATTAAGATTATTATCATAGTAAAGATTTTCATTGTATAAATAAGTTGCTACGCCTATTATCTCCGTTTCATTATCAGGATGCCTGTCAACTAAGTAATGTTCGCCTTCTTGCAGACTTCTGAGAAGATAAACCACTCGATTGGATGGATTAAATTTCGACTTCAGTGCTTGAAATTGTTCTTCGGTGCGTGCACTGATACAAAGGACTACCGTTTCGATCTTGGTCACAGCCCAATACATATACTAGTCAATGGATACTAGCCTGCGTCAATTCATTTTTTTCAAAAAGAGAATCGGAACAGAACAGGCAAGTGAGTGATGCGACACACCAGACAAATCTAGGAAAAGGGATTTAGAGAAGACAGTGGCTACTCACCGGCAAACAGATCTATACAAACGCTTAAGATTAAAGAGTAGACTCGTGCTGCAAATTTTAGTAGAGGATTGATTTGAGACTTGAAGTGATGAGAGGGAAGCGAACCGGTTTTGAGACCTGGATCTTATATAGGATTGAGGACTAATTCACAGGTGAGTCTAAAAAGACTAAGCTGAAGTAGTCTCATGAAAAGGTTTCGGGTAAATTGGAATTGGACCCTCTTTGACGAACAATCTTTAGTCGCGCTGAATGGCTGACACTTCAAGTCTCTTCAATCAAGAGAAACGAAAGACCACGCGTTGTTTCATGCCTCATGTGAAATTCGCTTCCTCGCTCCAGGAGCACCCCTCTATATCTGAAGTGAGCATACATTGCAACTCGACAAAGACTGGTAGGGTGAATTTTTGACTTCTGTCACGCGGTTAGATAACCGCCTGATCGGCCAGGCCTTGATCTCGAATCCGCAAGTCAGAGATGACATCTTCATGCAAACCCAGTGCGGTCGTCAACATCCCTCCTGTCTGTGCTTGGCTCCACAATCACCCACATTAGCGTCGATTCTGATCCAGGGAGAACACGCCACATCGCAATGCAGTGGCTGCCACTTTTGGAAGATTGTTGACAGAGGAGGCGTTTCCATTAGAGGTGTGGAGGCAATGTCGAAGTGGTTCTGAACCACAAGGTCCTACGACCTTGTCATCGTAACTTCGATGAGATGAGACACGATACAAAAGTCGAGTCTGATTCCACAAGTCCTTTTTCGTAGTCCTTTTGCCCTTTACATATAGAGGCAATGACAGTCCTGCTCTGACCTCAAAACGTTCTCAACGATGTCTTACATTCAATCATTCTTGTCTCCTAGCCCAGAGCATCCCTGGTACGTACTCGTATACAGTTGGAGTTTGTGAGGAAAAAAGACACTATGCTTACTGGTTCTGAATTTCTTTTCTCGTTTGTTCTCTAATTTTCCATTTTCCTTGAGGACTTCAGGGATAGCATGCATCACCAACAAGATGGAATGGCACAACTCATTTGCTCATTGGGATCAACGTGAGGGTCCTTTGCCCAAACAGTTACCTTTCAACACGAGGCTTTCAATTCTGATCTGTGGGAAATGCGGTAATGATGAAGTCCAAATCATTGAGACTGGTGGCTTCAGTTCAAGTTTAAGGCTAGGGACAGTCTGTCTCTGCTAGCAAGGCTGACTACTTCTGTTACGGGGGTTGATGGCGATACGAGGGGCACAGTTACGAAGGTAGAATAGGCTGGAAGTCAACAAGAGCTGAAGATTTAGGACAGAGAACAATAGATTATCGGATGAGGAATTATTTATGTACAAATGAGTGGTGGTTTATATATGTGTTTGAGAGTCAAGAACAAAGGGGTTTTGTTGGAACAAAGGTTGGAACAACACAGCCCAGGATCAGAGAACAAGGGAACCCAAAGAACAAGGAGACAGTTAGAGAAGAGGGGAACAAAGGGAACATAGGGTCTGTGCGCAACAACGACAAGGGACAAAGGGAAGATGGTCTATGCGCTTGCCTCAGAATCAAGCAGAGCTTGAGACTTGTGTAGTGTTCGACCATAGGATGATTGGGCTGCTATGATGGGCCCTGTAACACTTTGGTTGGGTCTTTCATCTTCCATTTCTTCGTCTTCTTCAGATTCTTTGGACTCTTCGGAATCCTCACTCTCAGTGATGCTGCTGGTCTGACTGTTCCCTCTGTCTTTCCTTTGTTGTGGTGGATCTGTACCGTAACCCTAAAATAGTTGGAGCTCGGAGAATCAGGGATGAGAAATGGAAGGTAATTAAGTGAGCTTCTTTCTGAGGAGCAATCCTATCGACTGAGGGCTTTGAATTTGAGTAAATAGTTGTATTCAGATTCAAGGGGCAAAGGAAGAAAGAACTTGAATTTGCAACCAGAAAGGGGGGGAGACTGTGTATTCAGATGTCAGAGAGACAGATCAGTCACACAGAAAAAGTTTCCCTCTGAGACCAGTCTTTTGGAATTTCTCCAAATTGTCCTTCAAACCTTCTCTCAAGTTTCTACTAGGAGTCGCATTAAATCATCCCACAAACAGGTAAATCGTCCCATAAAAAGGTGGAAATAAGAGGCAGAGGCTTATCCTGACTCCCCCCTCTCCTCTTTTCTCCTGCCTCTTCGCATCATTCTCCGTTTATTCTGAGAAGGAACAGAAAACATCAAGAAGTTAGATAGGAAGAATAACAAAGCTTCCGAAGTGTTGAATCGTTTCTCAATTAAGAGGAACGGAATGAAGACTTGCAACTTGAACTCACCTCTCCTCAATTGTCTTGCAGCTCTTCGTTATGCCTCAATTGAATCTGTTTACCTTGAACGATGAGCCCATTGAAAAATAAAACAAACATGAAAGAATGAAGACCAGGGGTGTCACGTGGAATTGCAGCCACGAAAACGGAAGTAATCGAGAAATCCCCTTCAAAACATTACCGTCATCATCGGAAAGGATGCTGTTTGGACTGACATCGGACAGTCCAGCATCTTCATCTTCAGCTTCATTCAGCAAAGCTCAATCGTCAAATGGAAAGACAAGACGGAATGACAGTGACAGAGGAGGAGTGGGAATCGGTTCAATGGGAGGATGGCATTCAAGATTAGCTTCGACAGATGAACAGCCTCAATTAGAAGACCAGGAGAGTCAACTGGAGCATGATGAGATGTTGGAGCAAATACTGCAGGAGGTGAGTGCCTGTAGAGAGCTTAGACTCAGAAGAAAGGAGTAGAGGCAGGTGGAAGAGACGGGTCGAGACTGAGGTGATGGAAGAAGGGCAAGGCGGACGAGGATTGATCCCCATCGGTTTTGAATGTACAGCTCAATGCACAAAATTTTGGAAAGATTCAAGACACCCTAACGAGGTCGGGTCGAAGGGGAGGGCTGTAGAGAGACCGGGTCTCGAAGGAGGAGGGTTAGAAGGTGGTTCACACTTTGAGCTTTTGAACTAGGCGTCACTTTGACACGCAATCACGGATCCCTGATGGTAATGTATGATTTGCTGGAAACAATGGCAGGGTGAAATTGAAGATGAAACAGAGATAGAGCGAGAAGAGATACAGAAAGGAGAGTAGAGGAGAGAGAGATGAAGCTGTGAAGGAGCAGGGTGTGGAGGAGTGGTCAACCATCAAAAGAAGGGATGAATTTAGGTTCTCAGTCTCTCTTATCTTGATAGAAGACAGTCTTCTAGCCGAAGATGGATAACATCTCAATCTCACCACCAACCATACCCTTCCTCGTCCCTTTCTTTGCCTTTGTCCAGATCTCTTCTCCTCGAACCACTCAATTGAATCGATCATCCTCTCTACTGGCTTTAGAGAAGTTCATCATGGCCGCTTTCAATAGCAGACCGCAACCGAATTTTAATCAAGATCCAGGAAACAGAGAACGAGCTTCCTCTTCCTCTTCCGTCTCTTCCTCTAACTCTTCATCTTCCTCTGCCAAAGCCACAAGGCGAAGAAATCAATCGAGTCACCCAGAAGTCGATATATCTCCTCGGAGGCTCTTCAAAGTCTCTCAGAACAATCCTCATTTGTCAGGTGAGTCCTTCTGTTCCACTCCACCTTTCCCTTCGCATCTCTGTTTCTAATTCTTGTGATGGATTAATTTTGAAATGGATTCTACTTCTTTTCCAGTCGCCTCAACTTTGATATCTCATCTGCATCGATTGCATCAAACTCTATCTCTACTTTATTCATCTACCTCCAATCTTGAATCTTCCGCAAACCTTCAAACCTTAGTCTCTCTATCAATAGAGTCCAACACTATCCTCAACATTCTTCAAGGTTTATGTCTCACTCACACATCTAGTCGGAATTGGGTTGCCAAGAGATCTGCTGTCGAGGTGAGAATCGTAGAGCAAGTCTCTCGAGAGAATTCAGATCTCCATTCTCAGCCGAACCTCTTCTTTCCTCCCATTCTCTTTCCAGCTTCTACTCGACATTTTCGAAGCGCCTTGGTGGGATTGTGTTCTTGATTCGTCCTTTGCTTCCACTTCCTATAATCAGAATTTTCAATCTCTCTCGGATACTCCAGCTCACGCTCTCGACACTTTAATGTGCCTTTTGGTCCACGAGCTTTCCTCTCCAACTCCTTCAGCTCAAAATCAACCCCCTTCCTCGTATATCGAAGCAAGTGACGCTTCAATTTCACTGCCTGCTCATAAGAGAGGGATAGCTCTGGTCTTCAGCGAAGCAGGAGGTCAAGGAGCTGTCGATAGAGTTTTGAAAAGAATCGAGGCTGGAATGAAAGAAAGTAAGGAAGGGGTAGGAGTTGGAGATCAAGCTTTGTTCAATAAATGCTCTGAGTTTCTGTTCTTTTGGTGGAGACCAGAAAGTTTGGGAAATGAAGGGAGAGGAGAGAAGACTTCAAGTATCTCAAAGAACGCTTCGAAATCGGAGCAACTACCTCCAGATCAATTCGCAATGCCAATGCACTCTACTATCAGAACTCCATCTTCTAGTACCTCTCCCTCCAAAGCTTCCACGTCAAACTCCAATAGCATCTTCAACTCTAACGACAGCAAGAGTCCGTCTAACAAATCCATCTCGAAGTCAACCTCTTCTAATACTATGTCTCCTCCAACTCCAAAAGGTAGAAATGGCAGTCATTCCAAATCGCACCCTAATTCAAGTTCAAGTCCAAACTCTAGTGGAGTTCCTTTGAAGTTAACTGAAAGAGCTTCTTCTCTATCAGAAGAAAGTGTCAATTCTTTTCGAACTGCTCTCTTAAGCAGCGCTTCTTCCAGTAGGGTATCTAACGAGAGAGGAAATGGAAGTGTTAATGGAAATGGAAATGGAATGAAGTCTAGCTCTTCTGACAATCCTCCGGAGACTCCTAGAAGATGGAAGGGAACTACTTCTGGAGCTGAAGGTGACAGAGCGGAGGATTCAGAAACTCCTAGAGCTAACCTTGGTTCTAATCCTCAAATCATGTTGACTTCAAGCAGCTCTTCTACTTCAATCCCTGGTTCAGCAGTCAGGAGAGAACGAGCTAGTGACAGATATGTTGGATCCCCAAGGAAGAATCGATCTCATTCTCCCACGAAGTCAGGGTCTAATCTTCTAGATCCTTCGCCAGAGAAAGGAACTGGGATGGGTTCAAGGCCGACTTTCAGAGATGACGGTTCACCAACTAAGAGATCGAGTGAAGGTGGAAAGGAAGCCAAGAGAAGACCTATGAGAGATGAATTGAAACCTTCGACTCTTACAACTTCAAGTCTTAATCTAGTCGGAGATGGGACAACTCAACTATCAAATCAAGCTCAATTCATGGGTCCACCTCAATTTCGTCCAAAGATGAGAAGCGCGGGCTCAACTCCTAATTTGGATTCAACTTCAAACCCAAGTTCAGCTGCTAGATATCTTAGAAAGGCTAAAGCTGAAAGCTCTGGAAGCGAAAGCGGAAGTGGGGGATCTAGAATTGGTTCAGGTGGAGCTTTGAGCTCAGTAGGCAAGTCTTTGGAAAGGAAAGATAGAGGCGTTGGAAGTGGTAGAGATGATTGGATTTCTAGGCTACCTCCTTTCGTTACTCCTGCAAGAAGGAATCCAGTGGGATTGAAAATCGATGCTCCGTCCAAGGGCTCGATGGATTTTCTTAACGGTTCAATTTCAAGGCTTCCACCGCCTTCTCCAAGATCTGCGGCAGCTGCTGTGCCCCCCTCTCTTACCGTGAGACGAGCTCAGAGAGCGAGAGACGCTTCACCTACTAAAGGAAGTAGGGGTCCAGAGGAAAAGGCGAGTTGAGCAGGGAGAGGAGGGAAAGAGGGGGGATGGTTGGGAACTCATTTTCAAATGTCACCTGAGGGGATCCTTTGTTTGTTTCTCGATGTTATAAATGTAATTTGTCCTATCAAGCTGGGATACATAAATCAAGTATTCATTTCTTCACAGTCCTCTCGTGATTTTTGGTGCAGTCGATGTTTGGTAGCAAGAACTTTGAACAAACGAGAATCAGAATCAAGCTTCTCAATCCTTCTCCCACGCAACCCTCCTACTTCGACCAGCAACCTCTAACTTCAAGAGTTCAGTCCCCAGTCAATTGAACACAACCCTTCACACAGAGCATCAAAGGCAAGTAAAAGTACAAATCTTGGCTAGAAATTCATTTCGAGTTGACAGTAGCGCAGAAACAATTCCCTCTCTTTTCAATTGTCAGTTTTGATTTCTTCCAACTTCGGAATCAACTGATCAAAAGCTTCCATAGCTTTTCTATACATGTCAATCTGACCATCGGCATAAGTGGTGAGAAGTTCCTTCATTTCTTCTTCCTTAGCCATTTCGAAAACCGTATGTTCTCTCAAAACTTCATTACTGAAAGCCAAAGAAGTATCATGAGCAGAAGTGACTGCGTCTTGAAGCTAGAATAGGTGAGCGAAGAAAAGCAAGGGATCGGAATCAGACCGTTGCGATGTTCTCAAAGAATGGGACAAAACATTCCGCAATACTCACTTCTTTGATTCTACCATCTAACCTCTGCATCCTCTCGACTCTAGTCCTTTCCTCGTCGACTCCTCTCCAACCGTCAACTCTATCTCTGATATAACCACTGATTCCAGCTCCTCTAACCCCACCATGACCATGACCAGCGCCATAAGGACTACTCAAACTGCTCAACCTATCCCTTTCGGTAACGACGCTTGAAAGATAATCCGTCAATTCTTCGAAATCCAACTGTTTCTGATCCCGAAGTTTGAGAGTTGCCTTGTGAGCTTGAGCATAAGAGATCAAGGAAGCTGTGTGAGATAACATTGCGTCTGTTGATCGAGTTGACTGGGCGAGAAAAGATAGAAAGAAAGGTTGCTCAGCTTTGGACTTTTGGTTTCTTGGATTCTACTGGAAGGAACACCCAAAAAGTGGGAAGCAAGAGGGATGAGATCGATACTCACAGACTGTCTCTGAAGTTTAGCGAATTCCAACATGCTCCCCGCCACCTGGTTCAAAGGTTTGGTGATCCCACTTTCCAAATAACCCAATCCTTCAATGCTAGAAGCGAAATCCTCGTAATCAGCAGAAAGGTCTTCAGGATCAACACCCAATCCAGGAGCGTAGAGATCACCAGCGAGAGGAGTCGCTTATCAGAAGGTCAGTAAAAAGTACGGGGGGTTTCAGCGAAAGGTGTTTCAAGGGCGAAGAGGAGAGAGAGAAAGAGAGAGTGTGTGAGAGAGAGAGGGCAAGCCCCTTGTCTCGTGCCTCTTAGAGACAAGAATCTCGAAGGAAAAACAAATCGAAGTGATGGAAGGAGGAAAGTGCACAAAAGGGGGAAAGAAGACACTCACCAGCAGTCCTACTCTTATTCCTGACCACCACCCTTTCAGTGCTACTCAATCCTTCCTCGAATTTATCCAAAGCTTCTCTCATTTCCAAGAACCTCTCATCTGGTTTTCGAACCTTGGTAAAGGCGTTCAGGAGAGTGTCTGAAAGGGAATCTAAAATGGAGTTTGAAGTTGAAGAACCATCGGGTAAAGAGGGAGAGGAATTGTGGGCGTGCATGTCGACTTGCTGAAAGAGGAGAAGATGAGGAAAGAAGGAGAAGAGTTGGAGGGATAAGGAGAGAGATGATGCGGAAAATAGAGTCAGAAGAGAGAGGGAAAGAGAAGGGTATGGGAATGGTTGAGAAAGAAAAGAAAGGGAGGCGATGGGATTTTGGAGAGATAAAGGATTAGGATAGGAGGACGCAAAAACTCACCCACTCAGTAGATTCCAAGAAGGATCTCAACAACTGAGCTCTTTGAAGCGTAGGATGTCTACAGACTCTTTCTAGGAAGAGTTGAAGACTGAGTTGTGTTCGTCGCAGAAGAACAAGGTAAACACGGAGAGAAGATGTAGGTTCAAGGTCAATTTCACTGATGTTTCAAAGATAGGATTAATCGACTATCTTTGTTACTTCGTACTCCATCATTGACTCACTCAGCAGACCTCTTTTCCAAAAACTCTTGACCGAATCGATCTCCTCTCAAGTATTCCAACCTGTGCTTGTCTGGAAGAGGAGGGACGACACAAGCAGGGAAATCTCTAGACAGATGCTCTCTAAGGAAGACGAAGTCTTGGAATCTCCTTCTGGTGGTTAGACGAGATTTGTTGAAGTGAGCTAGGTTGGTCTGAGAGAGGGGGAGCAGGAGCAGGAGGAGAGGAGGGGATAGAGGTAAGAGATCGATTCTTTCGAAGGTGCGAAGAGAATACTGTAGATTCCGATTCGATTTGCTTTGCTTCGATCAGATGTTTATGATTCAATCTATAGTAACATGAATGACTAAATGATCTTCCTTCAGAGTCCTATCCTACCGCCCACCTCCCTCCACGATGGCTCAGCTCGCTCCTCTCTCTCTCTCTCTCTTCTAATCGCAATGACATGACTCACCTCTGCCCTAATGCCGTAACTAATGAACATCTCCTTTGAGTTCTCAGCTTCCTTTCTTGGATCTGTGACTTGAACCATTAGATAACCTTCCCATCTAGGAGGTTCAACGTCATTAGCAGCTCTAGATAAAGCTCTGGCGCTCTCACTTCTGCCTATGGCACCTAGACCTGTCTCTAGACCACCTGTGGATCTATGAGCGTCTGTTGATGGATTGCGTGCATGTGAGTGAGAGTGTGAGTGAGAGGTCGAAGGTACAGAGGATGAGGACGGTTCACCTTGAGATGGCTGATTCTGATTTCCCCAAGTGACGGAAGTGAAATCTTCTTCTGGGTCCATTGAATGGGTTTGAATGGTTATGGTATGGTATGTTTTGTTGAAGGAGTAAGTTAAGTAGTGAGATTGGAAGAGGAGATTGAAGTCAAAGAAGAGATGGTGATGGTTCAATCTTTCGAGAGAGCTAGCTGAGCGGATCCGGAATCGACTCTTGTCAAAAGCCACAACTGAGTCTATCGATTAATCTCAATCTCAATGGAACGAATTACTAAGCAAGCTAAAGAATCTTCTTCTTCAGAGATCCTGCTGGAATAGTCAGTCATCAATGAAGAGAAAGAGAGAGTGAGAGATCTATCTATTACTCTAATCTCTCCTGCTCCTCCTCCTACTTCTCTCTCTCTCTCTCCCTCCCAAACAGTGCCAATCTTCGGCAACCAGAAAGCTGTCCTCAAGGTGTCTACGTCAGTCCGAGTCAATCAGATTCTCATCGTAAGTATAAGTATTGTGATAGAGATCAGGGAGAGAGGATAGAGATTGGATGAAAGCATCTCAGTCGATGTTGGTGAACCCAAGTGGTGGACAATTAAGTGGTGCTGGTGGATCACTGATGTTGAAGAGAGAAGTTTATATGGACAGGTATTGCTTGAAGAAAATGGTCATTTGTAGGGATTCTCTAATCGAGAAGGCCACAGCTGATTAGCTGTAGACTGTTTTCAAGACCTTCGACTGTTCTCTCGACATCTACAGGTAAGGAGTCTGAAATGATCCGGAGTCTCAGGATAGTGATTCAGATCAGAGAAGGACGAAGCAGAGGAACAATAGGAGAAGGAGAAAGGTGAAGGTGGGAGAGATTGGAAATAGAGAAATTGGCGTTGGGAAAGCAGTTCCACCAGTTGAGCTGCTCGGATCAAGGAAATGACAGATGGAAGAATGAGTGGAAATGATTTGATTGGTCTTGGGATGGGGTTGAGAAAGTGAAGTTACGACTGTTACCAGGGTGGCTTATCGACTCAAAAAATAAGTCTTCCTAGGTCTCTGGACTTCAGGTCAAAAGCTAACAAGGAATTTTCAGAACTTCAGGCCTTTGCGAAATGCTTCTATCTGAAATACAGAAGCCGATCAAAGATAGATGTTAAGGAACTCTCTGACCGACCTCATCTTCCACTCTTCAACCCTAACCCTAACACACGCACCCTCTTCCACCCTTCTAACTCCACTCCTCCCTCTCCTCAGTCTGGCACTGCGTAATCTTTCTCCGAAGAGGTCCCTACACCGGAGGAATCTTTCGTTTCAACATCCAATTCCCTTTGAATTATCCCTCTTCAAGCCCTTCAGCCTCTTTTCCCTCGACCTTATTCCATCCCTTAATTTCCTCTCAATCCGGTTTACTCTCCTTGACTCCTCGATTTCCCCAAGGTTGGATTCCTAGACAACACACCATCTCTCACTTACTTTATTACATCAAATCTATCTTCTCAACTAAAGTCCTAGAGGAATTGAGGGAAGGACAGGTGTTTAATCAGGAGGTTTGGAGAATGTACAGAGAGAACAATGGGCTTTTCAGGAAATTAGCCGGTCAGAGTTCTAGCTTGAGTGTTAGTGAAAGTAGTTTGTTTGAAATGGAAGGAGGGGGAAATCCTGGAAATGGAAGAGATGGGGGTGGAATGGTCAGAGAGGGTGCAGAGGAGGATGGGATTCGATTCAAAATTTTGGGAGAGGAAGAAATGAAGGGGATCAGGAGGGAATTGTTTGGAGATGAGGTTGAGGGAGAAGAGAGGTAAGACTCAGAACTCAGAAGTCGAGAGAAATGGACCAAGGTTGAAAGAAGCGTTGATGTGTTGAACTTGATGATCTTCAATAGATAATACCCCCTTCCATAACTGACTGAAAATGGGAAGCCTTAGACTCGTGGATTTGGAAACAGAAGGCAATTGATTGTTGACGAGAAACTAGTTATTGACCTTTTCAGAGTTCAGAAAGCCTTCTTTGGAATTGAGACGCTTCAACCCATTTTTCTCTCAAAGTGAAGGGTCAGAGGGGTTCACAGGGGATAAGGGTAGTACCGGGGCAACGAGATGTATTCGAGTGATCGACTTAGAGAGAATTTCTGCTTGACAAGGAAGATCAACAGAATACAGGAAAATCAGGGGTGGACGCCACCACCAGATCTGAAAGAGAAAATCAGATGCCACTTGCAATGTGAAACGCGATGCATTTTTATCTTAGATTGAGGGGAATCTTCCGATTTCTCAGATAGATCCAGTGACCAAAAGAGAGGTATATGAGAGATGGCTAACAATCATTGTGGTTTGGAGGTCTCTGCATCTCGAATTGGTAGGCAACCAAGGTCTAAAGGTCATTGCGAAGAGACAATTTAAGTAAGATCTTTGATCTACTATGATCTCCCAAAGACAGATCCGTAGCCCAACCTGGATAGTCTCGTTGGGAGACGGTGGCAAATCTGCAGCTGATCTCGACTTTCTCTATCTCTTCATGAGTTGAAGTAAAAGTGCCTTGGAGCACACTGCGAGGTCGAAATGAGATTAGTCAAACAATCTGAAGAGTGGACTTCAGCTGACTTGGGAGGAGAAAAGAGTGACCCATTGAGCAGATCCACTCCTGATTCAAGCTTGTTGGTCCGACCTTGTCAAGCGACCGTTAAACATAAAGCCGAAGGCGAGGTTTCCCGGGATGAAGGAAAGTCCTATTACATAGTATTGATTCTAACTTTGTATGAGATTCTGGAGATTTCAGCTTTGATTTGAACCCGTCGATAAGACGTTCCGCTGCGAGTTTTGACTCTCTAGAATTTTCATGAGCTCCTGAGAGGCTCTATGAAGGCATCATCTAGGCAGCACTATCGTATCATTCCTCAATTTCTCATATCTGGGGACAGTGATGAGAATCTCCTTCGGTTATCACTTGTTCAAAGCCTCGCAGAATTGCAAGGGGTCTCTACTAGATACAGACCGCCTCATACCTCCTGAATCAGATGTTGCATACTCGAAAAAGAAAGGCAAAGAAATAGCATATGAGATGTATGTGACGATGCGAAGGAGTTTCTCGTTGTACTCATCTAGTCATCTCCTCCTCGTAATCGACGTGCGAAGAAGTCTCGTCCAAACTCTCCTCATCCCGGATTCCGGAATCATCTTCCTTTCATCCACTCTTCCTCCTCCTTCTGCAATTTCTCTCATCTCGAATCAAGAGACAAAACTCCAGAAAGAAAACCTTTTTCATCACCTCAAAAGCCACTCAACATGCCAACTAAGTCAGAAAAGGAAGCATCTTCGAAGGGAGAACCTTTACCGGTGACCCGCGGACACAGCCTTCAAGACGCTGTAGAAATAGAGGAGTTGGATTATGATCTCTTCAAAAGTAAGGTGAATAGGCGAAACTTTTGGTTTGAAAAGATCCATTGAAGAAGAAAAGCCTCTGTAGAATCGTCCGGATAGAAGTTAGAACGGAACATGCTTCTTCGCCAGAATGTAGAATTCTACCAACAACCAATTGACTCCCATCTTCTCCATTTTCAGGTTCTCTGGATTCCAACTGGAGCTCGAGGAGTTTTCGGTGGTCAAATCGCAGCTCAAAGTATAGCAGCAAGTAATGCAACAGTCAAGAAAGAATTCGCCCTCCATTCGTTACACTCATACTTTCTGTTGGCTGGAAAGACCGATGTTCCAGTTTATTACCACGTAACGAGGATTAGAGATGGTGGTTCCTACGTAACTAGATTCGTGAAAGCAGTTCAAAAAGGACGTACAATTTACACTATCATGTTAAGTTATCAAATCCCCGAAGCTTCTCAACCTAGATTTTCAATCCCTTCTCCAGCCCTACGAGGACCAGAATGGACATCTCAATTAACTCAACATCTTAAATCTCGTATCACTTCTCCAGAGAATTCTCCTTCAAAGGAAGAAAGACATGCTAAAGTCCTGAAAGAAAAAGGCCATCTTTTAGACGAAGCTGCTAAAGAACGTTTGAATTTGAGGATTAAAGGTAGGAATATGTCAACTTTAGAAATGAGAGATGCATTACCTGGATCTTATGATGATTTTGGAATTCCCAAACAAGGGTATGAAGCTGCTTTATGGATCAAATCTAGATATCCTTTTCCTGGAGATGGAGAAGCTAACAAAGTCGCGCTCGCCTTTTCGAGTGATTTCGATTTGATCGACACTATTGCTAAGGCCTTGAACGTTAATGGGAGAATTAGTATGATGGCTAGTTTGGATCATAGTATCTGGTTTTATAACGATTTTGACATTAACGACTGGCTGCTTTACGTGGTGAGTTGCCGATCCTGGGAGATTTCTTTGAGGGCTAGCTCCTGAAGACTGATTTTATTCCTTCTGATGTTACATTCACCAAAATTTAGATGCAAACTCAAGCTGCTGGGTCGGGACGTGGAGTGTGTATCGGACGAATCTATCGCCGAGATGGGACTCTAATAGCTGTAGTCGTAAGTTGCTTCTATCACGCCGAACTTATTCCACAGAACATTCATTTCTGGATGTCATCTTGTTTACGCGTACGGGAGCATTGACGTGAAATTTTTCTCCCCCTTCTCCTTTCTCGTCATGCCTTTCATCCCTCTTCCCCCCAAGTCTCAAGAAGGATTGGTCAGAGCAAAACTTCCAGTCTCTTCGGTTCTATGAGAAGTTCAATAGTCCCTTTCTCTACACCTCTTTCTCGTGATTCTTTGTCCTTGATATATCATCAAGTCTTGTGTAAATCTGTTGTGCCACCCTTCTTGAGAATCACATCTAAACAAGCTCACCAAAGAACACAGAGTCCGAATCTTTTCCCAAATATAACGTTGAAAGGTTCCAAACGACTAATTAAAAGGTTGTACATGTCTGTAAAAGAAAGAAGAGAACTTCCACATTCATCACCTTCTCACCCCCTGCCTTACTTCTTCCTTCCCTTCCCTTTGGCCTTGGCCTTCGCCTTTCCACTTCCAGCAGCTTTCTCCCTCTCCTCTCTCTCTACTCTCTCAATTAGATCATCCATAGCACCAGCTCTCTGTTTCTGTCTACTAGCGATCAGAGCAGCCAAACCTTCCAAAGAAGGATCTTCTTCAACAGCCTCACTTGCAGAGTTCTTAGCTTTACCCTTTCCTTTCCCTTTCCCTTTGTCCGTGCCTGTGCCAGAGACTTTCTTCTCCATTTTCTTTGAACTTGAAGTTTCTTCTTTAGTCTTTGAAGACTCCTTTTTTGAAGTCGAAGTAGTAGCCTTAGCTTTCCCGTTTGAGGATTTGAATCTCTTGGTTGGTCTTTCATCCTCATCCTCCTTCTCTTCTTCCTCTTCCTCTTCCTCTTCTTCCTCCTCATCTTCATGTCCATCATCACTATCAATTTCAGTCTCCTCCTTTCCCAATTTCTTAGCCCCACTCTTCTTTTCTCCTTTCCTACCATTCCCAAACAATTCCTCCCAAACTCCCATTTCCCTTGCCATTTGTTCCGCTTCACTAGCTTCCTTCTTTGCTTTCCCTCTCATCTTTTCACGTCCTTTCTCATCTTTCAATGAAGAAGTCCAACTATCTAAAAGTGGCAGATCTGATGAAGAGATCAAGCTTTGAACGATTTCAATGATTCGAAGTTCATCAATTAAGATTTCTGAACATGGGATTTCGGTTAAGATTAGAGGGAGAGAACCTGCATGTTTACGATAGGCCGAGGTTATGTCTGCTCTTTCTTCGGAGGAATCTGTGGGGGGGGAGATGGAGAGGAGTTGTTAAGCCAGGTTGCTCAGTCCTACCGAATAGACTCAGTCTCTACTTTCTCTCAGACTTGCCCACCTCTCCATTGTATCTCTTATCCCTATTGACTCTAATAAACCAGCTCAACCCAAAGCCAAAGCCAAAACGGTGAGCTCACTTTGATAACCCAACTTGAACTCTCTCAACTTATCTCCACTAACCTCCCCAGTCCAAAGGGTTTGGAAATATTGATTCCAATCAAAGTCTTCTGATCCGATTCCTGGTTCGCTGGTTTTACCAGTTGAATCGTATCTTGATCTACGAGTTGGATCTGAAAGGATTGAATAAGAGAAGGAAAGTCTTTGGAAAAGTTGAGTTGGTGAGAGATCGCTTGATGAAGAGGTTGAGGAGTTGGTCTCAGTTGAAGGTGCAAGTGATAAAATCTTATCTGGATGAAGACGCAGAGCTAGCCTGTGAATGGAAAGAGAAGAGAGCGAGAGAGAGGTTAGTGAGATCGAGGGTAGAATGAGAGTGAGGATTGTAACAGACTGACTTTTTGTAAGCTTTCTTGATTTCATCTTGAGTCGCTTCTGGTATCACCTGGAGAACTGAATATAGATCTACGTTTCCATCTGGGAAGAATTGTAAAGAAGGATCTTCTGAATCGTCCATCGTTGTTGGAGTTTGGGTCGAGTTGGAGCGTGACGCGTTTGGAGTCAAGGGTGGTCTACGGGCCTAGCGATGTTGAGCGTTGAACATCAGCGCATCATCCTACAAATATGTCTCAAGAAGATTCCATCATGACAGAAGTAGACGTAGAGGCACCAGTTGTAGCTGTAGCTTCAACTTCCAATGCCAAAGGAAAGGGGAAAGCTATTCAAGCTAATGAGACAGAGGTCGATTTACTTCCATGGTGAGTTGTCACTCTCTCTACACCAATAGCAGATGTGGCACATTAGATGCACGTACACTTTGCTTCAAAAGGATGAGATGTGGCCCATGAGAGAGTAGCACGGCTTACAAGACGGGAGCAGCAGACAGTGGCAGAACGAGAAGGAGAAGATGAAGGGGAAGGGGAGTCAGTCAAGATGGTAGCTGCTATAAGGTTCAGTCACCAAATCCTTTCATTCAAGTGATTGTTCTTGAGACCTCGAACTGCTGTCTGGCATTCATTCATTCATCTTGAACTTTTACCATCGAGCAGCAGAGGAAGGGTGGACCAACTTTCAAGTCAGCCTCTTCTCTAACCCCATTCTCTCTTCTTCCTACTCATCTAAACAGGGTCGAGAAATACAGACCAAACAGTCTAGATGATCTTGTCTCTCATAGAGATATCACTACCACAAGTCAGTATCCACCCCTAAGCTTATCTCTCTCTTCTCCCCTCCCCTCCCCTCTCTTCTCTTTCCCATTCCCTATCTCTTCGCTTCCATTCCCCATCTCTGCTTTGTCTTCTGATTCCTTCTTAATATGCTTACCCTACTCCTATCTCCCATTCCACAGTCGAGAAATTCATCGAAAAAGAACGTCTACCACACATGCTCTTCTATGGACCACCTGGAACTGGAAAGACTAGTACCATCTTAGCTATGGCTAGAAAGATTTATGGAGACAATTTCAGGCAGAATGTTTTGGAGGTGAGTAGGTTAGATTGGGAAAAGAGGTGGATCTTTTTGAGAGACGCTTATGATCGAGAGACCAGAGACAGAGAGTGAGGGAAGGGACGAAGATGAAGATGAAGGGGGATGGTGAAAAAGAAAGGAATGGAATTGAGAAAGGAACTTTTTTGGAAACAAGCATGGATACACAAGGTTTGAGGAGAGCAGTCGAGAGAGATTGGGCTTGATGTCTAGTTGTTTTGCCACCTCTGTTGGCTCTTAGGGAAAGGGATTTCTCACTTGCTAGATTTGAAAGGAAGCTTTGAGAACAGTTCTGGCTCAGACTTTTAGGGACAAGGTCTATGAAGTATTCAGCCTTCCACTCTCTTGAAAGACGAAGGTGGTTTCGAACCTTTCATTTCCAATCGATTTTTGTTTTTTCCTGACCATTTTCTTTTCCACACTCCCCCTTCTCATCCCTTCAGTTGAATGCCTCAGACGATCGTGGAATCGACGTTGTGAGAGAACAAATCAAATCTTTCGCTTCTACTAAGAATGTATTCAGGTTAGTTCAAAGAAAATCTGTTTTTCAATCCCACGCTCTGTTCTTCGGTCCATTGGATTTCCTAACATGAACATACCAACCTTCTTCCTCTGATATTTTCAATTGGATGGGATTCAACAGTAATCCAGGAGGATTCAAATTGATCGTCTTAGATGAAGCGGATGCTATGACTCAAGCTGCTCAGGGTGCTTTACGTCGAGGTGAGTTTGGTTGCTTTCTGCTAATCTTCGATCCTCTACTCCCCCTTTTTTCAAGGTCATCCGCCCCTAAAGATCTTGTGCATTCTTACTTTGCCTCTCTTGATTTCACACTCATTTATTTTTTGCTAAACCAATCCTATTCTCTCTTCTTTCTTTCTCTACCTCCCCTCCTTCTCTCGCTTCCTCTCTTCAAAACCTAACTCTTTAACATTTCAAAAAAAAAACCAACTGAAATCTCACCAAGTCATCGAACAATACACAAAGAACGTCCGATTCTGCATCATCTGCAATTACGTCAACAAAATCATTCCAGCTATTCAAAGTCGTTGTACAAGGTTTAGGTTCAACCCTTTGGAATTGGATCAGGTTGAGGAGAGGCTGAATCATGTGATTGAGAATGAAGGGTGAGTAGAATAAGGAATGAGAGGGGAGGGGGCAGAGAAGGGAGAGAGTAGGAGAGATGCAGGAGAAAGGGAGAGAAGAAGATAGCAAACCATTGCAGAGAATTAGCAATCCAGTGCTAATTACTCTGTTCACCTCATTCTTTCCGCCCACAGATGTGAAGTTACTCAAGACGGAAAGGAAGCGCTGCTGAAGTTGAGTAAAGGAGATATGAGAAGAGCTTTGAATGTTTTACAGGTAAGCGTCGATTTTCTGTTCTCTCTTGAGAGTTTCCGGGAGCAATGGTTCTCAGACGTAATCAGGCTCAACCAGAAGACTCTTGCCCCTTTGCTCTGCTCTGCTCACTCGCGCCTCTTCTTATTTTCCCCAAACATTCTTTGACATTCAGGCTTGTGCAGCAGCTTACGACAAAATCGAGGAAACAACTGTCTACAACTGTACTGGAAATCCACATCCGGATGATATCAAAGACATCGTCGATAGTATGATGGCAGATGATTTCGGCACTGCTTATAAAAGTGAGTGCACAAGATTTGAGATTTTGGGCTTGTTTCTCTTTTGAGTTCAAGCTGTCGACTCTCTTTCTGATCTTTTCTTTCTCCTTCCTTCTTCACAATTCTTCTCCTCGACTTCAATGGTTTTCATCGATCAACTTCCAACTTCACCTAGCAATCAACACCATCAAAACTTCCAAAGGAATGGCTTTAGCGGACATGATTTCTGGAATCTTTGATTTACTCTCGGATATTGGTTTACCTCCTCAGAGTAGAATCTATTTGTTGGATCATATCGCCAGTACTGAGTGAGTATCGTTCATGCCTCTTAGTAGAGCTTCAACTTCTCTCGAGAGAGTGCTCCTATTAGGTGACGACCCTTTTCCTCGTCTCTTCTCTCTCGTTTCGTTCATCCAAGCCCTTTGACTGATTTTCTTTCCCCTTTGGTCCCTCCATTCTTTCTCGAATCTTCTGAACCTTCTCCAACAGACATCGTCTTTCAACAGGTGGATCTGAAAAAATTCAATTGACTGCTCTTCTTGGATCTGTGAAGATCGCTGTTCAATTGGCGAAGAACCAGGTCTAGGCGTCTTGCATGTCCTTTGGATCAGGCCTTGAAGATGAACTGGGTCGGGTGGAGAGAAAAGGGAGAGGGGCTTTGAAGTTGAAAAGAGAGTTTGTACGAATATCATGAAAGGACAAAGTCAATGGAAAACGAATCCCTTACGCCTTACAGTTTGTGACTTTAACTTCCTTTTCTGGCTTCAAAGTAGCCTCTGTTTGATCTGTTTGGTCGAGCACTGTTTGGCGGGTAGGTCGGAACAGTTTATCCGCATCCTTTCTTCTTCCCAACAACACCATCATCAACATGCTAACAGTCCATCATCTAAACAATTCTCGTTCCCAAAGAGTCCTATGGCTCTTAGAAGAGATGGGATTGGAGTACCAGATCAAACACTATCAACGAGGAGCCGATCAGAGAGCTCCAAAGGAATTGATCCAAGTGCATCCTCTTGGTAAATCACCAGTTTTGACTGACGAGGTCACAGCTGAAGATGGAAGTAAGAAGACAAGAACTATTGCTGAGAGTGGGGCTATCGTTGGTGAGTTGGATTAGATAGATGAAGAAGAAGTCGAAACCCATGAGGCATGAGGTGGAGAAGATTAGGAGGCCATCTGGACAGATCTGCTGCAGCTGAGGTCGATGGAGAGTGCAGCGTTGGAAGTTGAAGTCTGGCGGATCTGGAGGCCATCTATATATTTCAAGGAGGGACAGGCCTGGGAGTAGCAGAAGGAAATTCAGAAAGGAGTTCAAGATGAGAATCCGGGGAAAGCTCTCTGCTGTGTGTGTGTTACTCATTAGAGAGATCATCCTTAGAAATTGGCATCATATTCCGACTATATCTACGAACAGTTTCTGTTACAAGTCGCTTCGAGAGCGCTCTTTGTTACAAGTCACTTTGAGAGCCAGCAACATTGACGTCTTGAATCCTGTCTCTCTTCCCCCCTCCTCCCCCTCCAGACTATATCATTCGTCACTACGGAAATGGTCGTTTCGTAGCCACCTCTCCAGATAACGTAGATCTTGATAGATTCTGGAGTCACTTTGCTGAAGGATCTCTCATGCCTACTCTCGTCATGAAATTGATCTTCACTATCATTCCGACTCAAGCACCTTTCCTCGTCAGACCTCTTGTCAATGCCGTCTGTTCGGGAGTCAACTCCAAATTCGTCGATCCTGATGTGAGTTTTCTGTCGATTTGAAGTATCGCACGCTGCCTGTGTGCTTCTTGGTTGACTCCTTTCCGATTCCCCTTTGTTCGTATAGGTTAACAGCAAGATGGGATTCGTCGGCGATGAATGCAAGAAGCTCAATGGAGGATGGTGGGCTGGAGGAGACAAAGATGGAGTGAGTTTGACAAGTCTCTCAAAGGTTCGAAAGGAATCTCGACCTCTGTGACCTTTCTCCTTCATAATCTGACATATTTGCCTTTGACTTACCTCTTTACCTCTCTATTCATCAGAACCCCACTTCCGCTGATTTTCAGATGGCTTTCCCTCTAGAAGCAGCTTGCGCTGGAAGGGTTCAAGAAATGGACCCCAGTGTTAGAGCTTACGTCGAGAAGATCCAGTCAAGACCTGCTTACAAAAGAGGCTTGGAGAAGGGTGGTCCTTATGCCTATGGCCCTGCTCAATAGTCGAGACATGGCTTTCTTTCTTTCAGACGTAGAGTCAAAGAGTACCGAGACTCTCGCAGTTTCGCTCTTCTGAGTCTCGTCTTTTACTATTCCTACCTGCTTTGCTCGCATTTCGGTGATTCAGTTCTTGTTCCCTGCTCGTTCTATACCTTTCCACTCACTTTCACTCAAGAATATTGAACAGTCTTCCCACACGTTCCCCCTCTTCATTTCTTGAATCGCACTTCATCTCACTACTTTTCTTTCTTAGTTTTTCGTCTTTCGTGGAACCATTTATGGCAGCGTGACGATTCTTGAGGAATCTAATCGCCTCTGAGCACGGCTCTCTTTTTGAATCGACGAACCCATCCATCTTTTCTTCTCAACCAACAACTCAAATTTCCAGACACATCACATCATGCCACCTTCTCAAAATCCCTGGAACAAGACAATTCCAGATGAAAATCAAGATTTGGACAAGATTTTGAGTGAGTTCTCGAGAAGAGAAGACGAGCTCAATTTTCCATTGGACTCACTCTGCCGCCTTCCCCTCACGTTGTTCTTCTCTCTTCCCTTCTCCCAGAATTGGCCTCTTCCATCTTGAATAAGATTCAGAGAGACGAAGCTCCAAGTGGTCATACTGTTGGAGACCTCAAGCAGTTGGCGCTTCTGACAACAGAATTCATCAAGACCTTTGATCGTTCCTCCAAACGCTCGGAAGAGTTGGACAGAGCAGGTAAGACATCCTTTAATTCTTCGTTTGACTCTTTCTCTCCAGTTAAGTTTCTGATCTCGTTCAATCCGACTTGTGTTTCAGGAGTTGAGATTTGGAATCAAAGCATTCTCCTTCGCCAATCTGCTGGAATTTGTTCTTCTGTCGTAGCGTTTGGTCAGTATTCTAGATCTCCCCTGACACAACAATGATCTGTCACTACTATCATTAACGGAGAACTGATGAGACACTGAATTTCGCCCGCATACATTCGACTTCTCCAGCACGTAGAGCCGCAGTCCTTCTGATCGACTTAGGGAGCCCTCGTCCTCTGGCTGAAGACCAAAACCTGCTCAAATTTCTGAAGATATTCACTAGAGCACTTCAAGCAATGGGTGACTCTGGAGAATTCAGAGGCGGAGAGATCTTATTTGAGAGGGCTGCCGAGGTGAGCTTCGAGTCGACTTATGCAAGATAGCGATGGTGACTGATTTCTCTCTCTCTCTCTCTCTCGGACACAACTAACAGCTCGAAAGTCTATCGATCAAGATGAAAGCCAGTACTGAAAAATCTTTGACTCTGCAGAAGTATTGGCTCACTCGTAGTTTCATAGTGAGTGTCAGCAGAACGACTTCGTTTGTAATCGAACTGTCTCTGAACTTTATTTGGATCTCTCTTTACTGTAGGAGTCTCTCAAATCAAACTTGGTGCTCAAAGAGTTCTACCTGACTAAAGCCATCGGTGACTTCAGTACCTCTCCTTCTGAACCTTCAACTGTTCTGCTTCGAACCGAAGTGGCCGAAGCAAGCATTCAATATGGAGTCTCACTACTGAACGAAGGAAAAGAATACCTTAAATCTGTCAAGTGGCTTCAATCAGGAATCAGGATCCTGGAAAAAATCGAAAGCTTCGCTACTCCCCAAGTATCAAATCTTCTCTCAAGAGCTCTTAGAAAGTTATCTAGAGCATGTCTTCTGGCATCCGATGAAGAACCAACTCTTCTAGCTTCAGCAGAACTTTCGCTCAACGAGTATTCGAAACTACGTAGGTCTCGTGGTGAACCAACCTCCGATTCTCGTCTCGACTTCCTCCGCTTCGAAATTCACAGCAAGCGTGATAGAAGTGAAGAGGATCTATCTTCTAGCTTCCATAGAATTTGTGGAAGTCTTAGAATGTCTCAAATGAACATCAACAATGTCCTTCGTCTTCTACGTGCCAATTCAAGTCGTAAGACCTTCTACTCAGATGGTTTCAAGATGATCTTGCACGCTACTCTGGATCAAGAAGGACACGAATTCGTTTCGGTGGTACTTTTGACTTTTACTTTCTCTATTTCTACTCGAGAAAGCCTGGAGACTTTCGAAGCCATGCTTGCGAGTGAGTGCATGGACAAGATCTCGAAGAGATTCAACCGAGTAGAATCGAAAGGAAAGTCTCCCTGTTTCTGATTTGCCTTTGCCTCCTGCTCCTTTCCGATCCCAGTCGTCTCTTCGAACCCTACTTACGAGCTACCAGCAGATGCAACCTTTGCTTGTCAAGCTTCTCTGTGGAAGGCAGGTCAATTCCACTGTGATAGGGAAGAATGGGAGCAAGCTACCAATTTCTTCGCGCTCTCGGTGAACAAGGCTTTCGAATCTTCTACTCCTAACAACTTGGCGAAAGGATACAGGAAGATTTGCTTTTGCTTCCTTCAAGTTGGTCAGAACAAGAAAGCTATCGAGTATCTGAATCAGATTCCTGCTAGATGTGGCCCTTCTGCAACTACTTTCCATCTCGAATTCATAGCAAACCTTCGTATCGGAACTTTGGGTTCAGAAAAGGCTGCCGTCGCTGCTTTGACCAATCTTGTCCAAGCGACCGATTTCCAAGGAAGCATGCTCCTGAACGTGAGTTTCAAGCTGATCCTTCATCTTCCAACTTTTCAGAGCTTTAATCTCTGACTCTCTAAAGTCTCTTTATCAGATCATCAAAGAGTGCGAAAGCTCAAAACATTCGGGACTTCTCCTCAAAAGCTTGTCTTTTCTGTCAACAAGAGTTGAAACCGAACCAAACCTCGCTGATGAGATCAATCCTGTGGCTCTGAACAGGTAAGTTGACTGGTCGTAGCTCCACTTCAAGCTAGGTGTGGGCTCAATCCGAATCACAGCTCATCTCTGCTTGTTCCTCTGATCACCTCCGCTCACAGGAGTATCGTCAAGATGTCGATTCCAGAGACTTTCAATCTTTCCAAACTCAATTCGGAGTCTCTCAACTTCCTTCTCGGAATCCTGAATCAATGTGAGCTACCCTTAGACCTTTCTCTCCCCTTGGTGGTCACCTGACATCAGGAATCTCTCTCTCTTCCTCCTGGTTTGTCTTAGCCTCCGAAGCTCTCGAAGCTGCTCCATCTGGACCTCAGACTGGAAAAGAATCGGTATGGATGGCTCGAACGGTTTACAACCTGGCTCTTCAGAACTTGGAAACCGTAGATCTGAAGATAGTAGTCCAGCTCTTCAGAGCTGCTCTCTCTGTGAGTTCGTAGCTAATTCGAGTTTCCACCTCGACGAGGTTCTGACATTCATCTTCTTTCAGCTCTTGCAACTGTCAGAGAAACTCGCTCCTGAGCCCGGAGCCGAAGTCAAAGAGATGAAAGTTTGGAGCAGAGTGGTCTCGATCGTTGCGAGTGCTGCTGGAGCAAGAGAGCTCGGGGTAAAGGAGGAGGTAAGTTACAGAGTCTCTCTTTTGCCTTCTCTGTGTTTGCTGACGACGATCCTTGATCCCTTCTTTCGAACATCTCGCCGACGAGCAGCGCATCGCAAGTTTCGTAAACCTTTTGAAAGAAGTCGAGGAAGCCAAAAAGCTGTTCTCTGAAATCGAGATCATTGATGGGGACGATCGCTTCACAAACGTTCAATACACCCTTCTGCTCCTGGAATGGGAAGCTCTCATCGAAGTTGGAGACTGGAAAGTCACCGAAGCCAAAGCTCAAATACTTCAATCGGACGACTCAAATCCTCTCCCTCTCGTCCTTTGGGAGCAGCTAACGGACATGCTCTGGAGACAGAAAAACGCTCCTGAAGCGCTAGTGTTAGAACTTCTTCAGGCGAGTATACCCCAGAAGCAAAGATCCCCAGTTAGGTCTCGTCGAACGATTCTCTAACATCCCGATTTCTCTTTCCTTCTTATCTTAACCTAATCTAGACCACCGTTCACTCCCTCAGTCTATCCAACGATGCTGTCTCCATCGCGAGGCTTTCAGCTTGGCAGAGAACGTTGATCTCTTGGAAGATGAGAGACGACTCCATCACGGAAGAAGTTCTAGGTCTCTTCAAAGAATCGCAAGCCATTCTGGAACGCTGTAAAAGTCACTGCGATTTGAAGTTCGCTTATCCTGCCGATGAGGTTCAATGGCTTCTCTCCGAAGCTTGGGACAGAGGGGTAATGCTCTTCAACGTCAATAGATTGGATGAGGGGAAACTCTTCTGTGAAATGGCTTTGTCTCTCGCTAGCTACACTGGCAAAACTAATGAAGAAAGGGTGAGTGTTTGAGCTCTATCGTCATCTTCTCAAAAGCTTATCATACTGACTTGAATTCGTTCTGAAATGTCTTTGCCCCCTCAGATGAGAAAGAATTACCAAGATTACCTCGCTCACTTCACCTTGCCCGATCCTGACGAAGATCAAGAGATGGCTCCTTCAAGTACTTAAAGAAGAATACCACTTCTATTCTGAGACAACTCTGCTTTTTGCCTATGCTCTCTCTTTCTCTTTCGCTCTCTTTCTGCTTTCTGCCCCCAAAGTTCACCACCTTGACTTGTTAAACACGACTGAATCTTTTTATTTTCTAGAAAAAAAGCCCCCTTCCAAGTGACAGAAGTAAATGATACAGTACACCCTACCGAGCCCTCATTCCGTCTCAAGAATCTCAGTTAGTCTCTCCAGGTCTCTGTCACTGACCAATGATCCATCGCCTTCTGGAGAATGTTCCTCTCCCGCCTCTTTCCCACGAAGTCTGAGCCATTTCAAACACTTGTCTGCTACGTCGACAGCTTTTGAAGGCATCTCAGCTAATCTCGCGACCTTCAACCCCGAAGATTCACGATTGACTCCTCTACGTAGAGAGTGAGAATACACGATGGTGTCGGGCTGAAAGAAAGATCGAAGATCGAAAGAGATAGACGAATGGTCAGTCATCATTGAGGGTTGAATACGACCGAGAAACTATCCTCAAACTCACTGTCGATTCGTCAACGTCAGTGCAAAAGAAATCGACGCCTGCGAAATTGTGTTTCTTCGTAAGTTCTCTTGAGATTTCTTCTTCCTCTTTCCACCCAAGCATATCCGCCAGTTCATGGAAGTGAGTGGCGAACAAGGTTCTGCACTTGTTTGTGTTGTGAAGTTCATGGATAGTTGCGAAAGCAATAGAAAGTCCGACTGAGGTTGTTGTTCCTCTTCCTACTTCATCACAGATGACCAAAGACTTCGGAGTTGCTCTTCTCAAGATTTGACCTGTCTCTTGCATCTCGACCACTGAAGAAGAAGAAAAGGAAGGGAAAGAGGAATCAGAAAAGCGAAAGCGGAATGCAAAGGAAAACAAAAGAAACTCACTGAAAGTACTTCGATCTCTGAAAAGATCATCTTTTGCTCCAACTCGACTGAAAACTCTATCGACGATTCCGACCTTAGCCTCTTCAGCGGGAACGAAGCTTCCAGATTGAGCAAGGATAGAGATCAAAGCGTTCTGTCGAAGAAACGTTGACTTGCCTCCCATATTCGGACCTGTGATCAGTTGGACCCTAGAAGTTTCGTAATCCAAACTACAGTCGTTTCGATGAAACAATCTTCCATGTTCCAAGAGTCCAAGTTCGACACTAAGATGTCTTCCACCTTTGATCTCGAAGCTGAGGTCATTCGTCATCTCCGGTCTGACAAGATTGAATTCCGAAGCAAGCTGAGAGAATCCAAGCAAGACGTCCAGTTGGTCGATTAACTTTGAGTTCTTTCGTAAGTGAGAGATAGATTCTAAGGATAGCATTCTTAGTCGTTCGAGTTCGTGAGATTCCTTTGATTTGATTTCCTCCATTAACCTTGAGATTTTAGAACCGAGAGATGTCCAAATGTCGAAATAGTAGCTCCGGGTTGTTTTCCCTCTGTAGCCTGGAGATAAGGAGAGCTCATGCTCGATTGAGGACAGAGAGAATGCTGGGTCTTTTGAGGATCGAGAACGGTAATCTTGAAGGTGGACGATATAACCTTGTCCCATAAGCTGCTTGAGAGCCACCTTATCTGATCGGAATCGCACTCGAAGATCGTCTTCCAGAATCCTTGCCTCTCGACGGAGTTTGGTGTGTTCGTCTGTCAGAGACTGCAGGACTTTCGACGTTCTGATAAGGGGTCGATTGTCGATCGAAGTGGAAGGGAATAGGAAGGATCAGAAGCCAAGAAGCAGGAGGGAACGTTCGAAACCGGTGCATGATACTCACGAAGGTCGAATCAAATGATCAAAATCTTGGCCCCACAGATCTGGTCTCTCTTCGGCGACGTCACCTTTCCGCTTCCTGTTCTTCTTGCCATCCTCTGCAACGGCAGGACCAGAAGCAAGAGTTGAAGTCTCCCCACCTCCAAGACCAGCGTTCCCACTAGCGACAGCTACTTCCTCTTCCATCTGTCTGGCCACGGCCTCTTGACTTCTAGCTCTAAGCTCCATAACTCTCTCATCGATAGCTTCCCCCAGCTCTCTGCCCAAAGAAGTCAAATCCCTAAAGCTGTCAATTATGCTTTCTAAAGAACTCCTCGTCTGGTTTCTTTCCTCCTTTCTTTTCATAAGCTCTTCTTTCCTAGTCAGATCCAAACTCTTTTCCGACTCCCATTGGAGCTCCAAGATCTCCTCCCCGATCTCCTGAAGTTCTTCTCTAAGCTTCTTGACGACCGAATGGCAGGTATGTATGAAATCTCGAATTTCCAGTAAATCTTGCTCATCATTTCTTCTGGTAGTGATCCTTTGTAAGACTCTTGAAATGTCTCCTGCACCTCTTCTGAGAGTTGATCTCAGGTCATCTCTTAAGAAAGCTCGCGAACAGAAGAGAGAAACTAGTGAGTGTCGAGATTGAATGACTAGAAGAGATGTCGATGGAGAAGCTGGGGAGCGAGGAAGTCAACAGGAGATCAGGAACAAGCAACAGAGAGAAGAAGTAGAGATGTTTTGGCCCACTCACTTAACCACTCTCCGAGCAACCTGGTACCACCCCTAGTGACGGTTCCTCTCATGACACTACTCAGAGATCCTCTATGACTAACGTTCCCGTCTCTGAAAGCTTCTCTAATTTCCAAAGACGAAAGAGTATGAGCATCGATCAACATGTTGTCCTCTCTCATTCTTCTCATTGGAGATTCAGAAGCCAGTAAATCCATTTCCATTCCAGTTCCTTCATTAGTAAGTTCCAAAAGTCTGGTCTTTAAGTATGAAGTGAGCTGAGAAACGGCTCTAGATTCAGGTATCGTATAAACAGGTAGATTTAAATCTTGAACGTTGTATGGGAACTCCTGATCATGAGTTGAAGGTTGCGAAGTAGTTGGAAGTGAAGAGAAAGAGATCATAACGTTTCCAGGATCTATGACTTCCCAAATTGGATGATCTGATCTTTCGAATTCTGTTTCTTCTTCGTTGGGAATCGAAACTTTTCTCTTGCCTAAATCAAAGACACCAGGTTCTAAGATGATTTCTCTAGCCATGATTCTTGCTACCTCATCTCTCAAACTTTCAGAATCGTTACAAATGGTAGTTGTAAAGTCTGCTGTACTAAGATCTAACCATGCCAATCCGTATTCATAGGATTTTGAAGTTGAGGAAGAAGAATCCGTTGAAGAAGAAGATCCGGATGAGCTTGAAATAGCAGAAACGGCCAAAATGTAGTTGTTTCTGAACGGATCCAAAAACTTCTCATCAATCAGAGTTCCAGGTGATACAACTCTTGTGACTCTTCTCGTGATAGTTTGAGTTTCATTCAATTGAAAGTTGTCTTTCTTCTTGGTCTTCTTTTTCTTCTTACCATCTTCTAACTCTGTATCCTCTTCACCAAAGCTCTCTCGATCACTTTCAAACCCTTTGAATTCTTCACAAATAGCAACCAATTTCCCATTTTCTTGAACTAAAATCTTAAGGTACTTTTCCAGTTGTTGAAGTGGGAAACCAGCCATTCCAACATTCCTTCCACCCCAATTCCTAGTAGCTAACTTAATCCCCAGCATGTTAGCAATCAAGGAAGATTGATCGAAGTAAGATTCATAAAATCCACCAACCCGAGTTAGGAGAATGCAATTTGGAAAAGCTTGAAGATTTGATAGAACTTGCTTTGCTAAGGGTGGCCACGCTTGTCCTGTTGGTCCTAATTCTGAAGCTAAGGAATTGAGAGTAGATTTTCGACTTGGTTTTGAAGTGACCGAACTTATCGTTTCGGTGATTGAAGAGGTAAGATCTTGAGAAAGTGAAGACTTTTTCCTTCGACTTCGACCTTTGGATTCTTGAACGTATCTCTCTAAAGGCTCTACCAAGACACCATCTGCTCCAAAGGCTCGAGTAGGTAGTTCGGAGAACAGCTTTTTCTCAGCTTTCTTCTTGGTTCCAGAGATCGTTTGAGTGATTGGAGGCTCGAGATCCACAGGCTTCTCTGACCGCTTTGAACCAGGTTTTCGAACGGCTCGAGTGGTGGAAGCTCTTCTTTTGATGATTGGACTTGAATTAGCGGGTAAGTTTGGTTGATAGAAGGAAAGTTGAAGTGGAAGTCTTGAAGTAGAAACAAATCTGATGGAGGAACAAGGACAGGGCATTACCTTGCCAAAGCCTTACAGGACCTGCCAGCTGCCAGCGCTGTTTGAGCTCCTTTTCCTTTTCCTTCTTGCAGATCAGCAGTTGCGGAATTCTTGTTCTTCTAAAAACAAGAGCCAAGTGAAGAGATCGTTTTGTTGGTTGGTGGAAGTGGATAAGAAGAAGCTGTGGAAGATCGAAGACAACCTCTCTTCCTTCCCCATAGTCGTTAGCCATGGAAATCGATTCAAGCAACGCAGCCCAAGCTCAAGGGAGCCAGAATCAGAACCAGAATCAAGGGGAGATTAAGGATTTATCATTCGATTTACTTGAAACGATTAGCAATGCAAGGAATGAGCATGGTATAAGAACTATGGATTACCTTGGCTATCGGTAGGTACAGGTACAGGTAGACAGAGATAGATGACCATCCCTTCTTACCTTCCACTATCTCTATTCTTTATAATTGTTTCAAGCTCACCAACCATCTTCTTCTTCTTCTTCTGCTCTCTTCCCATCTCTCCCATCTCCCATCTCTCTCGCAGCCAATACTGTTCAAGCAAAGTTCATCGGCTCCGTCAACTTCTATCAATCACCCACGCTGATTCAAATCATCAACCAAAGTCAAAGTCCACTTCTAACCAGAACAAGACTTCTTCAAAGAAGGGTAAAGGTGGAAAGAAAGCAGCTGGAAGAAGACAGAACCCAGCCAGTCAAAGTGCTGCAGAGAAAGGCAAAGGGAATCAGTTCACCAAGAAGCAAGTCAAGGTTGAAGAGGTTGAGAATGATAGGTGAGTGAAACATACTCACACTTGATCAAAGAGCTAAAGAGAATGCTGAGAACGAGAGAGGTTCTGTTGGGGAAAAGGAACTGAAGGGGGAGATGGAGGTGCACTGTTGGTCATGCCTTTCTACTCATGTGAGGTGCTTCACATATCCTTTATTCCTGGATACTTTTGGTCTCTCTGGATGGATACGAAAAGTGCTTCACATGAAGCGGTTTGACCCTTTCCACTTCATGTGAGCTTTACTTCACGATTTACTTGGAGATCGAGAGAAACAAAGATTGTTTCGATTCACACGAGGTCGGAATCAAGATATGAAGTCAAAGGTTAATCAAAGTAAAGACAAAGAGAACATCAACTCCTTCCCTGGGGGAAGGGATGAAGAGGGTTGGGGGAAAGAAGAGAGAAGTGTGTTCTACTGAAGCGCTGTAAATCTCTGAAAGCCATAGCCGCAAGAAATCAAGACCTGAACCAAATGATTGCTTGAAAAACGAGGGGAGAAAGAACACCAATTAGAGAAGAAGGCAGAGGGCAGGGCTTTTCACGATACAGTGGAAGAAGTTGGGTTTCACTTTTTGGAAGAAAGGAAGGGTTAGGCAAGACCATATCTGGAACCTTAACCTCATTTCAAACTTTCCTTCGTCTTGATAATAGACTGCCTGAATGGGGCTGCTTCATCTGACTTACCTCCGCCGGCCCATGGACGGCAGAAGTTTCTTATCTCCAAGTCTCTCGGTGCTTCCTCGACGATTTGGCTCTCTTCGCTCCAGACCAAGATGTTCCTCAGAAAGCTGAAGCTCTCGGAGATCAGAACCATATACATTCATGCAGATAGCTAATCTGGTCCTCTCCTCTCCTCTCCCTCATCCCCAGACCCGCTCAACTGCTCCTCTTCGAAACAGAAAGAGCGTGGGCTCATTCCCAAGACCTACGTAATCAATCCTTCGAAAAAGATCAAGACTCAAAGCTTCGAAAGCAAGGTCTGCATCGAGGATCTAGATCAATCAATTGGTCCACTTCCTTGTTATCCCTTCTCAAAGCCTTGGGTTCAAAGATCAACATCATCACTCAATCTCAAGCTACAGCTTATCGTTTAATGATGTTAGGGAATTCTCATTTTGATAAGGGAAATCATGAAAAAGCTTTGGAAACTCTGAGTCTTGCAAGAGTCCTTTTAGGTAGATTAGCGAAATGTTGTGAAACTTCTAAAGAGGAAGCTTTGGCTAATAGTTTTATTGATGGGATGGAAGCTATGATTAGATTTTGTTGTTATAATCTGGGAAGGGAAACTAATGTGGTTGATTTAGATGAGGTCACAAAGGAAGTTGAAGGAAGGGAAATTGGAGAGAAATGGGTGGAAGGTTGGAATGAATTGATCGAAGGGCTGCAAAAGAAAGAGGAAGAGAACAAAGGTGGAAAGAAAGAAACCTTAGAAATCGATTTCAATGGAAAGAAGATTGGGATCAGAAATCCTGAGTTGGCGGAAGAAATTGAGAAGGTTAGGAAACAAGAGGAGGTTTTAAGGGGAGTTGAGAATAGAGATTCAGAAGAGAATTTAGTTGGTCAAAAGAAATCGAAAAAAGAAAAGGCTCAAAGACAGAGATTGACTCATGCTCAAAGGAATCAAAAGAAAAGAGGTGGGGTTAATGGAAATGCTTCAACTTCAACTGCCAAAGCTTCAACTTCCAAATTGACCAAATCAACTTCTTTGAATCCTTTCGATTCTTTACTGGTCTCTTTGACCTCCGCTTCTGAAGTTTCCTCACGTCTATTGTCAGACCATGCTTCTGCTCTAGCAAAATCTCACTCTGGAAGGTATGCTTCTGCAGGAGATGACCTCAAGGACGCTCACGAATGGATTGTCTACAAGTTATTGGCTCTGAGAATCAAGAGAAATGAAACTCTCATTCAAGAGGTTCAAGCCAAAGCTGATAAGAGAGAGAAGAGAGCTAAGGAGAGGATGGTCAAGAGAATCGAAGCTGTTAAACAAGGGAAAGGAAATAGAGTCGCTGGATCGAACAAGAAGAAGATCAAGAGAGAACTCAAGGAACCGAAGAAAAATGGTCCAGGCTCTAAGGCTAAGAGACCTAGAAGTACTCCCAAGACTCATAAGAATAGGCCTGGAAGATCTGGTACGAAGGCTTTGAAGGCTAAGAGAGTGGCCTTCAGAACTCAACGTTTGGATAGCCTAACTGAAGAAGCCGCCAACCGAAGATCTTACAGATTGATTCCTTCTTTGTCAAGACTACTAGACTCTACTTCCATTTCTCTGGACTCTATCGCTGATTTAGGTTTATGTGAATCTAATCCTGACATCGCTTCTCTGATCGAATGCAAATCTTACCTCAATAGATCTCAAATCTTGACTACTTTAACTAAGGGGTATCATCTATCTCCCTCTACTATTTCCAAAGAATTCAAAGGAACTCAATCTCAGATCACACAAGCTAAAATCAGAGTTTCTAAGATCTCACTTCTACTTTTGGAAAGATCTAAATTAGCTATCAGACAATCTAAACAATCTCTAGATCTTACTGAACAAGAGGAAGTTGAGAATTTGGATGGGGATTTCCCTAGACAGGTTTGCAATGAGAAAGGAGAAAAGATCTTCGAAGAAGAATCAAAGGAGATTGAGAAACAAATTAAAGATTGTCAGAGGTCTCTTTTCCTTGCTATGAGAGATCAAGGAAAGCCAGATTCGAATACATTGATGGGTCTGAAAGGAGATGGAAAAGGTAAATCTCAACAACTGGGAAAAGATGGTTTACCAAATTCTAAATCAGCTATGGCTATCAGAGATTTATTGACCAGATATCTTCAATTGGATGAAAGAGAATTGGAAGATGTAAGTCGTATTCCTGCTACTAGAATCGAGGAATTCGAGGAAGAAATTTCTCAATCTGCTTCTTTTGTTAAGAAGGTTCCAAAGACCAAAGCTAGTAAAGGTAAAGCTGTCGCTCAACCAAAGAAATCTCAAGGAACTCAACCTCCAGCTTCTTCTTCGGATGACGAAGCTGACTTCAGAGATGCTGAATCTCCTGAAGCTGAAGTGGAAGATCAAGAAGAGGAAGAAGAGGGAGAATTCAATGAAGCTGACGAATTTGATGAGGAGGAAGAAGTTGAGAAAGGAAAGGAAGAAGTTGGAGGGCAGGGTCAGAGGAAAGGTTGGTTGGGAGGTTGGTTTGGAAGAGGTTGAGACAAAGCTAGAAAGCTTTTTGACTTGTACTAAATCATCGTCAGAATTGAGTGCCATTTTGAAGAAAGAAAAACAGCTGGAAATCACAGATTGTGTGCAGCGTCTCTGTGTTGCATCACTTTGGAATCATAGATCACTTGCGAGGCACCTTCTCCTTCCCCCCCTCATAACTACCATCATCATGTCTGAATTCTTCTATCCACTCGCTTCTTACAAGTCACCATCAACTCCTAGTTCTTCAACTTTAATTCTACCTTCAATTTCGGTTGGGTCTGTACCTCAATTGACCACCGATCTTCTGATTCATTCTAAAGCTCTGGGACTTAGAAAAGTTGGCAGACTCAATTCAGATCAGTGTTGGGGTTTCTTTGGTGAAGAAGAGAGAGAGGGACATGATGAAGAGGAGGGATGCACTCCTTTGGAAGGTCAGTAGAAGAGGAAGAAGAGAAAAGATGAGTGGGAGCACAGATGAGGTTAGGGAAGATCAGTTGGGAGGGACGTGGAGCTTAAAGGAAGGTCCACCTCAGCTTCTCAGAAAGCCAAGATCTCAGACAGCAACGCACTTTGTGAGAACTTCATCAGATTCTGAATCGCTCAAGATGAGGCAAGAGGTTCACTTCGGTCGAGAAGATGAGCAACAGAGCTGGAGAAGATAAGGTTGTCCAAGAGCTATCCTACCACCTTGGTAGTTGTTTTGGTTTCTCTCTCGAAAATCCAATCAATATCAAAATACCTAAGTGTAATGGACTGTACTCTCTGGCGTCAATCTACCTACTCAGAGCAGCTCGATCACTGACGAACCCACCTCATACCATTCATGCCTCGATCGACAGTCTTTCAAAACAGGCAAGGTCTAACAGTCATACAGCAACGATCGCCAGTTCTGAAGTCTTGCAAAGAGAGGTTCGTACAGAACCTCTTGAAATGGATTAGGAAGGAAGGGTTTGGAGAAATTTTGATTTTAGGATCGTGAGTTCTCATCTTTCTGCCTAGCGTTTTCTTTGACATTTTTGCTGATACTGATCAACTGATTCCTTCACGATTTCTATCAGAATGGACGCAGGAATGAGAACGGATTCTGAAATGGAGTGAGTCTCAACGTAAGCTCCTGCCCTCACCTCCTTCGAATCTGCTAAACCCACCTCACTCATTTTCCCCATCTATCTTCTCTCAGCACGCCTCTACTCCATCTCCTTCCATCTTCCTCCAAGCCTTCAACTCCGCTTCTCTCGAAACTTTCGTCCTCCTATCCAATCTTCTCCCCTTCCAATTCAAAAACCAACTCTTCGCTACCTCATCTACCTTGTGGCGGACTGACTCGCAGGATCTTGCTGTCCGCGTCTTCAAATCCAGATTCTCAGAAGGCTAACATAGGAGCTATCTTAATGTTCTGCGCAGAGGGTGATAATCGAGGGGACGCGAAAGCTCTGGCGAGCGTGGTGTTGCAGCTATTGGGAACTGAGAAAGAGGGAGAGTTTGTTGGTGAGTTCGATAGTCTTTCCCGACTAGGTTTAATCTGGTGTTGAAAGGCCCTTGGTTGTCATCTTGTTCTGACTTTTCGATTGCCACCCGTTTCTTTTCTTCTCTCTTCCTTTTCCTCAATCTTTCCTCTACTCTCTCTTCTACTCTCTCTTCTACCAATGTTTCACTCTAAACAGAACCTCCATCTTGGTTCACTCTCTATGGAAGTCCTCCAGATCAGAGCTTGTATGGGTGAAGGTGAAAGTTTAGATACAAGAAAAGAAATCGAAGAATCTCAGATTTGTTCTAGCCTGCGTTCTCTGTGTTTCTAAGATGGACAGGTGAATTATGACTCGGTATGACCCTTGGTTTAAGCAAGAGCTTCAGAAGACAAAAGAAGTCAGATGAGAGATGACGGATGAGTGAACTGTTGGAGAAAGTCGAGGTAAAGAAGTTCAGCATGAAGAGTCTCAACGGAGCCATGTGAAAAACTTGAACGGCTGACCTTTCCTGATATCAGACTTTGGTCTTTCGAAAGAGTGCTTTTGATTTTGAGGTGAAATCAAGAAGGAAACCTTCTTCTGTCTGACGTACCCGCGCCTCAAGTTTCGACCCCTTCGTTGCTGTTCTTTTTTATCCTGATTGTTGAACTATAGATGAGAATTTCAAGGACTGGAATACTTGAAGAGAACTTTTACAAGTTGATGGTGTAGAGGGAGGTTTGGAATGGAATCTTGCCGCGGATCACCAAAAGTGAGAAGCACCAGCTCCACTTCTTCCTCGCTTCCTCCCAACAGCAACATCAAAAATGAACGATTCTACCATCAAACTTGGAGATTACCTCCTAAATCGTCTCTCTCAGCTTGGAACGAAATCAGTACAAGGTGTACCAGGAGATTTCAACCTAGGGTTCTTGGATCTAGTGGAGGATCATAAAGAAGTCGAGTGGGTAGGAAACGCAAACGAGCTCAACGCCGCTTACTCTGCCGATGGATACGCCAGGACTCTCAATAGACTCAAACCATCAGTTTCTGCTTTGGTAACAACTTTTGGAGTTGGAGAGGTGAGTTGATTGTCGAGTGATACCGATTGAGAGGCTTCGACGCTTCGTCCATCCCATCCTCACCTCTGACCTCGCCTTCCCTTCTCTCCAAATCCCGAAGTTGTCCGCAGCCAACGGAGTTTCTGGAGCTTTATCTGAAAGAGTGCCAGTCGTCCACATCGTTGGAAGTCCAGCCACCTCAGCCCAGGAGAAAGGAGCTCTCCTTCATCACACCCTAGGAGATGGAAGGTATGTAACACGGTCGCTGGACCACGACGACTGTCTTTCATGTATGACTCAGTACCGTTCTTTCCCTCAACCTATGTCTCTGTTGACAGGTATCATGTCTTTGAGAGCGTTGGTAAGTCTCTTTCAACTGCCAGTGCGATTCTTGGAGAACACGCCTTCGAAGATTGCGGAAAAGAAATTGACAGAGTCTTAACAAGAGCTGTCGTAGAAGTGAGTCTTGATTGAGTTGGATCTCTCTGAGTTCTGACTGATGCGAGTTTGTCGGTTGTCCACCCTCTGACCTCTACATATCACCTCTCTTTCTCTCTCTCTTCATCAGGCAAGACCAGTCTACATCTCTCTTCCAACGAACTATGTTCATGCCAAAATTTCTTCCAAAGCTCTCTCCACTCCGCTTTCAACTTCAGCTCCTCCAAACGACTCAGAAGCCGAGAGTTTCGTTTTAAACGAGATGTTGAACAAGATCAAAGCAGCGAAAGATCCTTTGATCCTAGTCGATGCATGTACAATCAGACATGGAGTCGTCAAGGAGACTAGGCAATTGGTGGAGTCAAGTGGTCTTCCCGTCTACTCAACTCCCATGGGAAAATCCGCAATCGATGAAGGTTATAAACAGTTTGGAGGAGTATATGTTGGATCGGTCTCGGAGCCGGAATTAAAGAAAAGAGTCGAGGAAGCTGATCTTCTCATCAGTATTGGAGCTTTGAAGTCGGATTTCAACACTGGTTAGTAGTGATTTCTTCGAGCAGCTATCTTCAGTCTTTCAACTCACTTTCTACTCTTTCCATATCTTTAGGTAACTTCTCTTATCGTACTCCACGCTCTTCAACTATCGAACTTCATTCGACTCACGTCTCGATCGGATACGCTGAATTCTCAAAGGTTGGAATGAAAGAACTCCTACCCAAGTTATCTCAAGCACTTTCCTCTCAACGCGAATCTCGTCTGAAACATACTCTTTCCACCTTGACCAAGTTCGAAAACGTTCTTCCAACCAGAGAGCAAGAAGATGGATTCGAAGGAAAAGACGGACAAGCCATTTCTCAAGCTTACTTCTGGCCAAAGATGGGATCTTTCTTCAAGAAAGGAGATTCGATAGTAGTGGAGACTGGTACTTCTTGCTTTGGATCTCTAGAGACTAAGTTACCTGAAGATACTAATTTCGTAGCTCAAGTTTTGTGGGGTTCTATTGGTTGGTCTGTTGGAGCTACTTTAGGTACTGCTCTGGCCGCTAGAGAATTAGGGATGGGAAGAGTTGCTCTGTTCGTAGGAGATGGATCACTTCAGCTTTCAGTTCAAGAGATTACAACTATGATACGTCAAGGCTTGACTCCTTATCTCTTCGTTCTTTCAAATGATGGTTATGAAATTGAAAGACAGATTCATGGACCTGAAAGGAGCTACAACAACACCATGATATGGAACCACCGTGCTCTTCTAGAGGCACTTCAACCTCCTAAAGATGAAAAATTGAAACAAGATTCAAGTGATGTCTCTCATCAAAATGACAAGACTTTGAGCGAGACGAAATACTTTAGTTGTAGAACTAAGAAAGAGCTGGAGGCTTTGCTGGAAGATGATCAATTTAACAAGGCTAATGAGTTGAAGTTGATCGAAGTCTTTTTACCAAGAGGTGATGCTCCTAGAGCTCTGAAGTCCCAAGCTAAAGCCACCAGTGGGAATAATGATTACTGAGGGCAGAGGAGATGGAAGGGAAGGGACGTCGTTCAAGCCAGACTGCATGTTATAGAGTACAGTTCCCGCAATTGCAAACCGTCAATACAAAGACTCTCGACATTCTCACCAGAAACATGTTGGGATAGAGATGAATTGAGAATCATCCCTTCATCGACGCATTGTACGCTTTGACGCACCGGATTTCAAGCCAGTCACGCAGTCACGCTACCCAATCGCACTCTCACTGATTTCTCTCCTTGTTCTCTAACCAAACCACCCTTTAAAGGAGGATCTCTTTCTTTCAGAGATATCAACTCTCCTTTCATATCTCAAACATCAATTACCGAAGCTCAGGTAGAACTGAACCTCAATCTGCATCGCTTCAACCAACGACCAACTGTTGCCATCCAATTTCCTTCATCCTTCATCCTTCTTCATTCTTCACTTTCTGCTCTTCTCTGTAGCAACAGCTGTCGATCTTGGTGAATGGTGAGTAGATCTTTGAACGCATAGGGAGAAGAGAAGAGAGGAGAAGAGAGATAGACAGGATTGGAGGAAGCAAGAGACAATCGGTCTGGGGGAAAGAGGAATAAGCGCAGTGGGTGAGACACTCAATCCAAGAGCTGCTTTGCTTCCATTCATAACTATCTGAGTTGAGATGAAAGCTTTATTCTCTTCTAGTTCATCTATTCAAGACAAAGATTGACGTTGACCACAACTGGTTGCTCTAACCAGGGCAGGGCGGGAGAACTCAATCCCTCCTCAAGTTCCTTCCTCACATTCTCCCCTCCTTCTGCATCCTTGTTCATTCTTCATATCGAATCACTTTGGTTCTAACTTTTGTGTCCCTTCTCTTCCCGCTCTCCTAATCTCAGCCAGAGCCTCAGCCTAGACTTTCAGCTAGCAACTCTAATTCAACTCATCCTCAACCTCTTCCAATTTCTTATTCCGCCAAATTTCAAGGCGGATCGATTCATTCAAGCAGAATACCAATCTCTAGCATTTCTCGTCCAAAAGGGGACGAAGAAGCAGAGAACGAAGCAGATTCCAAGACTACCTCCAATCAGCAAGGCACAGCAGAACTGGATCGACCTTTCCCCGATCTCTCAGTCTCTCTTGACTTTCTCAAAAGTCAAGCTCAAGCATCAAATTCAACTCATCAATCCATTCCCTCCTCTCAATCCAACGGAAACGGATTCGGAACGATTGGAACAGGTCCGATCTCAGCTTCTTCCTCCACCACATCACCCTGGGGAGGTGGAATCGTTTCTAGTCCAGGTTTAGCTTCCTCGAATCATCCTTTCAGCTCACCCAGACCTATTCCAACTCATTCACACTCTCACTCTATCTCTTCAAATCACTCTTCCTCTTCCTTTTCAAGTAGCGTAGGAGGCGGATCTCCTTCCTCCTTTTCAGAATCAAGACAAGGTAGACCGACTTTCACCTCAGAAACTCATAGAAGACCTAGTTTATTCGCAGACGAATCGGATCCAGTTCATCTGCCCGCTTCTCCTCAGCTCAAAAGAGACGCTTCTAGAAGTAGAGAACCAGTTTCTAGGATTTTGGCGGATCATCAGATTACTCCTTCTTCTGCTAGATCTACTTCTGCCAGCCCTTGGGATAATAGAGATAGTGGTTATCAAGGAGAACCTCTTAGGTCCAGATCTGCAAGCGCTTCTGGTGGATTTAGAGACGCTATCAACTCCAACTCTCCTCACCTCAACGGAAACGGCATCGGGGATTCTGCTTCCATCTATTCGACTTCTAGCAACAGTTCCTCTAGGTCCCAGTTCAACTCTTTGGATCGATTGAGAAGCGGAAACGGAACCAACGGAAATTCTAACAGTCAAGAGAACGGAAACTTCGCTACTTGGAACGCACAGCAAGCACAGTCGAACTTTGCTACTTCGAATTGGAACATGGATCAAAGCAATGTAAATAGGAACATCTCTTCTGAGAAGCAGGCAGGAGATGGAATCGATTCTCCTGATGGAAGACGTGGAGGTTCTCCGACTCAGAGATTCACCAAGAGATCTCAATCTGCTCAACCTTCAAGTAGAGAACCTGGATCCGGATTGGAGAACAACAATCCCAGGACTGGAGATGGATTAGCAACCATGCACGAGGAATGGGAGAAGAGGGAAAGCGAAAGAAGGGAGAGAGAAGGAGAAGGGAGTGATGGAGAAGGAGAAGGAGGCGATCATCAACACAGAGACGACGGAGATGATGCTGAAGGAGGAACCAAGACAGCAAGAGCTTCTCCCCAACAAAGAAGCAACAAACCTCTCACTTCTCCAACTCCAAGACAATCCAGATCAAGATCCAACTCGAGTGCTCCAGCTCTTGCTCTACACATGAGCTCCAACCAACCTCGAGGATTCACGCCTTGGGGAGAAGCCCCTGGTGGAGGAGAGCAGAGTCGATTCGGATACGTAATGAGTGGAGAAGACGACAGAGATGGACCAACTCCCAAGACACCAAGATCTCCAAGTCAGGGGAATCGAAAAGCTCAACCCATCTCTAGCCGAGGAGGATTCGAAGACCTAGGACACAGAGACAACAACGCTCCTTCTAACTCGTTCGATCGAGCTCTTGGCTACTCAAACATGAGTCCATTCATGAGGGAAGGAGGGATGGCTCTACTCAACGATTTGGAGAGGCATCAAGGGGGAGGAGGTGGAGATGGCTACCACCCAAATCAACAACCTTATGGAACCGAATCTCGAAGACACTCTATCGCTGCAGCTCCGCCGCCTTCTCACGAGCCTCCTCCCTCTTCGCTCAATCAGAGAAGGGCTGTTGGATTCGAAGTCTCCGGAAATGGGGCTACAGGTAGCTGGCAAGCGAGAGCTAGCTCTGCTCAACCTCCTCAAGGTCAAGTTCGATCTCATTCGTATGGGCTCTTTGGAGGCGGAGGCCTTGCTATCTCAGACGACGACCTAGCAGATGGATTCGGAAGTGGGCTTCAATTGGATTCTCAACCTCCAAATCCTCAACATCAAAACGTTCGAGTTCCATCTAGCGCTGCTGCCGCTACTGGAGCTCATGCCGCATCGATGCCTCACTACTTTGGAGAAAGAGGACCAGATGCTTTCGGCTTTGGAAGCGGAAGTCAAGGAGACTACGCTTATGGACAAGGAAGGAGCCAGCAACCGATTGGAAGTACAGCCTCTAGCTGGGACATGAGCTCGCCGATCTCTCATCACAACGATAGAGACAATGCAGCCGACATCGCTGGAAGGAAGTTCAGAGCGATGTCCATGGGTCTAGGAGAACATCACTACGATGGAGTTGGATCTCCCAATCCAGTCGGTGCTGGCTCTCAATTCGGAGGAAGAGCTCATCAGCAGAATCCTTACATGGAGGGGGAACGAGCTAGGAGAGGAAGGACTGATAGTGTTTCTACCTCCTCAGAGATCGATCGAACGCATTCTCCAGCTCAGTCAAGTGCCAGTGGAGGCGGAAGGCAACAACTCTCTCCTCGAGCCCAAGCTTTTGCTATCGGAGCTCCACCTCCGACTGCAAGACAGAACTCTCAGAGTCAGTACGCTCCACCTGGAAGGAACGATTCTCCTTCGTCCTCCTATCAGTTCCAACATCAACAGCAACAGCATCATCAAAGAATTCTTCCTCCTCATTCAGCTTCAAATCCAATGACTGGTTTCTTACCTCCACCTCCCTCTGCCGAATTGGGTTTGGCTGGAATGTCTCATCATCAACACCTCTCTTCGGCTCCGCTTTCTGAGTACGCTATGAACTCTCTGGCAACTCTTGGTCCTATGGCTCCTCTTGGAGGTCCTAACATTCCAGGTGGATTCGGCTTTGGTGGAATGGAGCCTGCTAACCTTCAAGATATGGGCAAAGGAGTTCCACTTCAAACGCTGAGTAGAGACATGATTCTGTATATCGTGGAATTCAAACAGGGAAGAACGGATCTCTATTTCAAACAGACGGAAAACGATAGAGGTGGATACCAGGATGATGTCATTAGAAAGGGAGACTTGGTAGTCGTGGAAGCTGATCGAGGAAAGGATCTTGGAACAGTTGTAAACGAGTGAGTAGTTCTGAAGAGTGTCTCTGGAAATATCAAGAGTATCTGCCAGCTCGTCCAAGCCTAACCTTATCTTTTCCGACTCTTCACCCCCGCCTCTTTTCAGTTCAATCGCAGTAGCACAAGTCCAAACTTTCCTTGCTCATCAAACAGAGCTAGCTGCCGCTTCTTCAGGAGCTCAGGTCGCTCCAGATGGTTCTTCAAGGTTAACGAGATCCATCAACCCGAAGAGACTGTTCTCCAAAGCTTCTCCTTCAGACACAAGTCTGCTGTACCAGAAAGCTCACGATGAAGAAAAGGCGCTTCAATTGTGTATTGCCAAAGTCCATCAAAGAGGTCTTCAAATGAGGATCGTCAGTTGTGAACTTCAATTTGATAGAAAGAAATTGACTTACTATTATCACGCTTCAAGTAGAGTAGACTTTAGAGATTTGGTGAAAGAGCTCTTTAGATTGTACAAGACTAGGTGAGTTAGATTTCGAGTCAGACTGTTGACCGCATCGAATGCGATTCCCTAACCAACCGCTTCCCTCCCCTCTTTCCTTTCGAACAGAATTTGGATGTGTCATCTCAACCTCATTCAATCAGCAGGCCCAGTAGGCTGAGATTCGAGCCTCCAATTCATTTAAATTTGTTTATCAAGTCCCCTTCCAAAAGAATTAACATTAAAAACTAGAAACCTCATCAACCATTTTGATTTTATGCCGCCTTTTCTCCTTTCTCTTTCAGCCTTTTAGACTCTCAAGACACAGTATTCCCCTCCTTATCTTTCCCCCAACTTTTCTTTTCTTGAACAACTGCTTTCATGCTTCAGCTCAATTTCTCACGCCCCATTACAAGACTAATGAAAATCGCAAGAATCTTTTCTGAATCCGTTGGGTCCTTACTCTTCACCCTCAAGTCTTTCTCCCCTCACCCTCTCGGCCTCGCCCCTCGTCTGCTTTCTTTCCTCGTATTGTTCAAGAATCCCTTGTGTATTAGTTCCGTTCTTGCACAAAGACTAATGAGCTGACAACTGAAGGTTGAAGACAGAGTGAAGAAGCTGCCTCGATTGAGTGCAGCAGCTGATTCAAATTGGAGACTCGAGACTCGCGTCCCTGCGAATGATACTCGATTCCAAGATATCCGTCTTAAATGAGGAAAGGACTAATGGCTTATGCTTATGGCTTAACTCTCCAAAAGTCGAATGAAAGAGCTCAAAGCCCAAGTAGACAAACTCAGTTCACTCGAGGCTCTACCCTTAACCAGGATTTCCCCTTCCCCTCTTTCTTTTCGTGTAATTGGTAATGATTGTTTCAGCAAGTAATGCCTTCTACCCAGTGTCTCTTCAATCCCACTTTCCAAACCTCGAGACCGACTCTCTAACTCATCCGGAATTTCGTTCAAGCGATCTGCACTCAAGCGACCATTATACGCTTGTGCATGACCACTCGCTCACTGAAACGTTGAAGCGTTGAAAGTAGAGCGCTGAAAGGGACTTGGTTCGTCTTCGATTCTTGCAAGACAGGTAATAGGCGATGGAAGTTTCGACGCCACACGCCACCCCTGGGACCTGAAACGAATTCCCGAAGAATCAAGGAGACTTGTTTGAATGGTGGAACGGTGAACTTTAGGTTCTCGGAATTTTGTGAAGTCTTGAGCTTTGACGTCATATGAATCGACTTTAAGGAAATAGAGACGCAGGCGCAACCAGGAGAACGACACACGGGTGGTTCTGTCGACGCCATACATTTTAAAAAACCCTCACTTCATCTTCTTTCTTCGCAGACCACTGTTTGTTCAATCTCGAAAGGACGTCAACACACTGAAGAAGTTTCGAGTACCTGGTCTCTGGAGTCTGGCTTTTCAGGATTTGGAGTCACAGTCGGAGCTTCTTTCGGAGGATCTTACACTCAATCTGACACTTCTACTTTACAAAGTACTATCACCGGTAAGTTTCAGATCTTCCTTTACACCAGACATTCCGTGCCTGACGATCTCAAGACAGGGACTCGAACGGGCAGTCTTCATCTTGTTTCTCTGACACCCTCTCCCTCCTGGCTTCCCCTCTCCTTTTTTTACCTTCAGTCGAGCCTGGTAACGAAGGATACTTGAGCTACTACGTCGAAGCCACTCGCTTCACCGGTGTTTTCAGAAACTGTGACCAAGATGGTCAAAGAGGATCAGTCTATGCTCTCAAGAGCAGCCCAGCCGCTGAACACTACGCTGTTGTCAACACCAATCGTTAAGTGTTACTTCCAGCAACTTCCTCGAACAAATTTCTTTCCCTTTTAGTACTTTTTCTCTTCTGCTCTTCGAGCTACAATCTTCTCGTTCTTTTCTTGCACTTTTCGGTCGCCTTTTCCTTTAAAGTTCTCCATATTGTTGTCTAGTACTTTTTTTGTCTTACTGCTTTGCTTAATTCAATCCGTTTCGACTTTACTGAGGTGCGTCGCGCGAGAGAGTGAGAGAGTTGAATCTGTTCTTCCTCTGAGCACCTCGAGGCTTGAGGCTCATGGAATTTGCCAGTAAATACTGAGGGGAGACTCAAATGAGATCTTGATATCATTTGAGGAAGGAAAGAAGAGATCAGGGATGTGGTCTTAGGACCAAAGCGCCGATGAGTCGAACCGAAGACTGACCAGCTGCAGACCCAAAAAAAAGTTTTGGGTTAACAAGTTGATCGTTCTGAACCAACCTCTCCCATCCTTCCGATCAAGCGAATTGGTCGAAGATGCCACCAAAATCTAAACAACATGGTCACAAACCTCAGTCTTCGCGGTCGAAGGATGCGAGGAAGCAGAAGAGGATGGCAGATGAGGAGGAGATCAATCTTTTGGAGAGTCAGTCTAGAAACTTTGTGAGTACAGCCAAGCCAACTCTAAAGCCCTCTGCTGGTAGCATTGGACATAATCCGAATTCAAAGAATGAGAATGGAAGAAGTGAAATAGGGCTGCAAGAGCTTGGAGATGATGCTGAGCGTTTGCATCCACCTCCTTCTTCTTCAGACGGCTCCAAAGGATTTCACAAAATTCGACCAGCTTCCGCTTTCTACAAGGACAAAGAAAGGTGAGTCATTCATATCAAAGTGACAACAGTGTAGGGCAAAGAAAGAGCTGGAGTGGCGGTGAGGAAGGAAACGGTCAGAACACCACAAGAGAAGAAGCAGAGAAGGTCTTCCTAGACTAGCCTCTCTTTGGTTGTCATGGCACAGAAGATTCGACTTTACTCTTAATGTTAAAATCAAGTCTTGATAGACGGGTTCCGTAGCTCAGAGCGGATCTCTGAAGCCGCTGCTCCTCCTGTAGCTCCCTCTGACCCTCCCACCCTTTCCCTCTCCTTCCTTCAGGTCTCAAACAAGCTGGTTTTACTGAAATGACCGACATCCAAGCTGCCTCACTCCCGCTTTCACTCTCTCGTCTTGACATCCTAGGATCAGCTCGCACTGGTTCAGGAAAAACTCTCTCCTTCCTCATCCCAATCTTGGAAATTCTTCATCGATCAAAATGGGGTCCTTTGGATGGTTTAGGTGCTCTCATCTTGTCTCCAACTCGAGAACTCGCTTTGCAAATCTTTTCAGTTCTAAGGTCAATCGGAAGCTTCCATACTTTTTCGGCTGGTTTAATCATTGGAGGGAAAGGTGGTGGGAATGAAGTTGGACATGAAGCTGCTAGACTTAGTAGGATGAATATCATTGTTGCTACTCCTGGAAGATTACTTCAACATTTAGATCAAACTATTGGATTTGACGTCTCTAATCTTCAGATGTTGGTACTCGATGAAGCGGATAGGATTCTAGACATGGGATTTGAGAAAACCTTGGATGCTATTCTGGAGAATCTGCCAAAAGGGAATCAAAAGCAGAACCAAAGTGGAAGTGGAGATGAAAAGAAAGGGGGAGGGGAAAACAATGAACATGGAAGACAGACTTTATTGTTCAGTGCAACTCAAACCAAGAAGATCAAAGATTTAGCTAGATTGAACCTATCAAATCCAGAATACGTTTCAGTCTCTTCAAAGAGTGTGGCTCAGATCTCAGAATCCGACCCTTCAAGTTCCACCAAGCCTTCCAATCCGAATCAAGAGGAATCAATCAATCCAATTCCAACCAACCTCTCTCAGCATTACTTGACGATCCCTCTACCTCAAAAACTCTCACTTTTATTTTCCTTCATCCGAACGCATCTCAAATCCAAAATCTTAATCTTCCTCTCCTCTTGCAGACAAGTCCAATTCGTAACTTCAGTCTTCTCGAAACTTCAACCTGGAATCCCTCTTTCATCTCTACATGGGAAGCTAAAGCAGCCGACTCGACTCAAAGTCTATCAAGAATTCAGTCGATCGAAATCTGCAGCTCTCATAGCTACAGATATCGCAGCGAGAGGTTTGGATTTCTCCTCGATCGATTGGGTTATTCAGGTCGATTGTCCAGATGACGTGGACGCTTACATCCACAGAGTCGGACGTACTGCTAGAGCTGGAAAGAAAGGAAACTCACTCCTCTTCTTGACTTCCGCTGAAGAAACGAAGTTTGTCAGAAGACTAGAGATGAACGGGATACTCATAGAGAAGATCAAACAGAAGGAATCGAAGATGCTGGATCTCAAGAATCAGCTTCAAAGTTTTGCTTTCAAAGAAACAGAAGTCAAACATCTCGCTATGAAGGCTTTCGTTAGTTATGTCAGGAGTATCTTCTTACAGAAAGACAAAGAAACCTTCGATGTCACAGAATTACCTCTTGAAGAGTTCGCTGCTAGTTTAGGTCTACCTGGTGCTCCAAAAGTTAAATTCGTCAAAGAAGCGGTTAAGAACAAGAAGGACAAGCTGAACAAGGAGAAGAAGGAAAAGAAACAAGCAGCCAAGCTTCAGGAGATTGAAGAAGGAAATGAGGAGGATGATGATGATGATGAGATCTTTGGTGGTGCTGGAAACGAAAAGGTCAAAACCAAGTACGACAGGATGTTCAATCGAACCAATCAAGACGTTCTATCTCAGCATTGGACTAGGCTAATCGAGAAAGATGAAGCCGAGAAAGATTCAGATGCCCAAGAATCAGAAGAAGAAGTCGATTCTGACGATGATGGAATTAGGAAAGGTGGAGTGGAAAGGAAAGGCAAAGGAAAAGCTGGAAATGGAATGAGGCTCTTCGATGGTTACAACTCAGATGGCGATTCTTCAGATGAAGAGACTGCTTACAATCAAACCAAGAACCAAGAAGAAAGTGAAGATGAAGGAGATTTCTTAAAGCTCGCAAGAAAAGATCATGCTCTCGATTCCGACGAAGAGGAAACTCAAGAAACAACAATCGATAGGTCCAAATATCTGGCGCCGGTGGCAGAGAATCTTTCCAAACGCAAATTAGCTCTAGCAACTTCAAAGAAAGCTGCTGCATTGGCTGGAGCTCGAGGGACTGGTAAACGAACAATCTTTGATTCTGATGGAATTGAAAGAGAAGCTTGGGAAATTGGGAATGAAGAAACTTTCAGAAAGGAAGTTGGAGATGGAGATGGAGGAAACGAATTGGCTAAGAAATGGACTGAGATGGAATTGGAGAAGATGAAAGAGAAGGATGAGAGAGATAAGGAGAGAGTCAAAGAAAAGAGGAAAGAGAAAAAAATGAAGGAGAAAGGTAGAGAAAGAGATGAGAGAGACGAAAGAGAGGGAACTAAAAGGAAGAGGAAATTGGAAGAAGATCTAGAAGAAAGTGATGCGGATCAAGAAGCTCGATTCGAGGATGATGAAAATGATGGCGGAGATGAGATTATGGCTTACGTTCCTGAGGATGACAGAGATGATGGGTACGAAACTCCTGATTTCATTCTCCCTGAGGATGAAGATGACGAAGAGGACTCTCCACCGCCGACCATCAAGGAGTCAAAGAAGAGGAAATCCGAGGCTCAAGATCAAGACCTCACGACGGAGAAGAAATTAAGGAAGAAAGATAAAAACAACAAGAAGATCAAACATACACCTACCGATGAAGAGTTAGCTCTTGAACTCTTGATGTCCTGATGAGAGAGGTCTGCCGATCTCGTTTCAAATCCGTGAGTTGACTTATTTCTTTCTCACGCTCTTTCGTGCGCCCCGTTAATCTCATTCAATCACCGTGAAACACGAACTTTAACATGATGGTTATAAGTAATTTGCGACTGAAAGTCAATCAACCCCCTTTCTTCCGAAAGGTCAAAGACTACGCTTGCCGGCGTTGGTTGGGTTGATTCGACCCGATGAACACTTCTAAGCTGATTAAGATGAAAGTTCCTTTGAGTGGTTTCGAGAATTGAAGAAGGAAAGCAGAAGATGAGAGATGTGTGCCCGATCTACCAGACAAGAGAGATTGCTAAACATTCCTTTCCCCGTTTCCTTCATTACCTTGAACATTCTTCGAAAACTCAAGCTTTCGACTCCTCCAGCTCAACGTTCGAAAGCTCAGATGCTTCCTTTGAAGTCAAAAAGGTGAGTCGTGTTCACCCTCCTCTTGCCTTCCACACCTTCTCGTCTTTTCCATTCTCATATTTCTTCGATCTCCTTCGAGAGCGAGAGATTGTCAAGGAGACCACTCAAAAATGATGCTTATAAGTAATTTGCGACTGAAAGTCGATCAAACCCCTTTCTTCCAAAAGGTCAAAGATCAAGCTTGCCGGCCTGATAGGTTTGATCGACCAGATGAAAACCTTTCTACTGATTTTGTTGGATTCTCTTTTATTGGTTTGGCCAAAGTAGGAAGGGATTGGAGGATCCAGGGAACAGAGGGCGCACTTGGCAGGTGATTTGAGAAAGAAACCAAGGAAACAAACTTCCACCTGCTGACATTCTTCACCCGCTCTCCCCCCCCCCCTCCTTTTCTTTCTTTCTTTACTAGTTATTTGCCGACTGGGAACGGGCTTGAATCAGCTCGATCTTCTCCTGTTGGACATTTCCCTCTTGATCTAGCCCCAACTAGTGAGTACTGTTCTTGGTCTCTGGTTCCCTATTCCCCCCGCCTTCTTTTCTTGACCCTTTGTCTTTCGGCATCTCCTCAAGTCAACTGCTTCACCTCGAACCAAATATTCAAAAACATGATGATTTTAAGTAATTTGCGACTGAAAGTCAATCACTCCCCTTTCCTTGGAGAGGTAAAAGACTACGCTTGCCGGCGTTGGTTGGTTTGATTCGACCGGATGAAAACTTCTATATTTTGATTTTTGAAAGAGACTCTGAATCGTCTCTCCTTTCGAAGAAAGGTGATATCGACTTGAAGATAGAAAGAGACTTGGAGCACCAACAGAACGAATCTCATGCTGATCATTTCCACCTCTCCTCTTCCAACAACTTCTTTTTCTGCTTTGTTTTATCCTTGTCGCCTTGCGTCCAGGTTTAGGGTTAAACCGTCGAGAACTCTCCTCCATTCACTAATTCACTCGATCCAGCCACGAACCCCCCCCCCTCCTTTTCTCCTCCTTCCACTCACGCTCCTCCCTAGTCTTTACCCCCGAAATGACGACACAGTCCCTGTTCACCTTCAGAAAATTCAAACATTTGTAACAACAACACCTATTACTACTAGAAAGAAAAGACTTCAAAGTCTACCAGCACTGTCCAATTACCATTTTTGATTTTTGATAGATTTTAAAATTTCACAAGGTCTGGCGAAAGACTAGATTTTGGAGTGAGCATGGGTCGCTGGGGCGTCGGGCCTCTCTCCCCTCTTGTCGTCCTCCTCCTCGCATCTTCCGCCTTAAATTTCATCCTGAGTTCATTCGATTGAATTGAATTCTTCAACCTGAAACAAAGATCATTTCATCAAACTAACTCAAAGGATCAGGGAGCATTCATTCCATCAACTTTCCTCTCCTCTGCTCCCGAACCTTTCATCAAACCTCTCAACCCATCAAACCTCACTCTCTCCATCCCCTAATCAAGTTCAACCTTCAGGTCAATATCACAGCAATCCGATCCTTCCAGTATGGGTTTATCCTTTGGAAACTTTGACCAGGCATGTGAGACGGTAGCCTTAGTGGTGTGTCCGTTACTTGGAGATACTCAGATGGGTTTGGAACCAAGTTGTTATTCAAGGAATGTAGAAATCAATAAGACTTTGATCTTTCAGCCTGGTGAGTTTACTTAAGTCAAATGAGAGATCTTTTAACTTGCGTAGAGAGGAGAGAGAGAGAGAGAGAGAAAGAGAGAGTAGAGGGGAAGGCAAGTTTGGAGGAAAGAGGGGGGAGCACCCTGTTGAAGCAGACGGGAACGATTGAGATCAAGTTGCATTTGGGCTGGATAAGAAAGGCACAGATGGATTGTTTTCATCGCATGGGACTAGATCAGGAGTGGCTAGAGCATCAATAATTGAGGGACGGTTTAATTATAGGTTTTTGGAACTCTACCAAAGAGATTCCTTAAAAAAGTTCAAACATTTGGGTCTATCTCTTCCTTCTATTGAACTTGTAGATCTTTCTGGTTCAATTGAATCCAATAAACTGAACATCCCTTCTCAAGAAGGAGAGGATCGAACGAACCCACGAGGGTACTAACCCAATGCTCCCTCTCAGCAATTCTTTGATGATATCAATCAAAGGAAGGCGATGCAGAAGGTTTCTACAACTTCAAATTAATTCTGGCATACTTGGGAAACATTCCCCTGCAGGCCATTCCATTTGAGGTGATGCTGCGATGCTAACACTTTCCCCACCCTCTCCAATCACCTTCTAGCGACTTGTTTCATTCACATAGCTGCTTTAATCATGACGGCGATCATGGTCTGGCATATTCGTTCAAAATACACGGCTGTTGGTGAGTTCTTCACTGAAGAATGGGAGGCGATTGGGATGAGGATTGGAGGGATTGGAGAGGAGGGAGGGGAAAGCGGAGGCAAAGACATAGAGGATAGGAGGGAGAGGAAAGAGATAGACTGAGAAGAAAACACGAGAAGAGGTGAAATCCCCTCTGCTAGAAAAAGGTGGAGAATCAGCGATTTCCTTGAAGGCGCCCAAGTTCTGACCCCCCCCCCTCCTTCCTCTCTCTCCCTCTCTTTTTTCAATTCCTTTCTCACAGGACGAAAAGAGATCGTTCTATTCTTCTACCTCTACGCAGCATCAGAAATCCTAGCCATCTTCCTTGATTCAGCCATCATTCCAACCTATTCACCAGCTTACACCTGGTTCACAGCAATTTACGTAGGATTAGGAACTTCGATTTTCTGGTGTCTTCTAATCAATGGTTTCGTAGGTTTCCAATTCGCAGAAGACGGTACTCCAAAATCCTTATGGTTCTTAAGAATCTCATCTTTAATCTTGTTCATCGTTGGTTTCTTGGTTTCGATCGCAACTTTCAAATCTGTCGGTGGTTTATCTCCAACTAAAACCATAGGTTTATGGATCGTCGAATTACTTTTCCCTGTGATTTGCGTTGCTATTTATGTGGTACTTCAAATCACTTTGGTGTTGAGAACCTTGGATGATCTTTGGCCTTTGGGGGATATTCTCTTTGGAACTGGGTTTTACGTGGCTGGTTTAGTGCTTATGTTTGGATTTAGTGCTCAGGTTTGTCAGGCTGTGAAACATTACATTGATGGAACTTTCTTTGGAGTTCTTTGTATGTTGTTGGCTGTTATGATGGTCTACAAATGTGAGTTGATGACCAGAAAAGAGAAGGGATGGCCTGGACTTTCAATCCAAGTTCTAGGCTTCAAGATAGTGAATTCATCCTCTCTCAATGAGAAAGGAAAGAAGTTCGTGTCTCTGGAAAGCTCGATGACTGACGGACTTTTCAATTCATTTCCTCCGCCGTCTCCTCTTCCGTTCAATCCCCTCTGCCTCTTTCAGACTGGGACTCCATCACAGTCGAAGATCTGGAATTCAGTGTGGGATCCAAGCAAGCAGTTTGGGAAGTCAAAGATCCATTACTAGGATCCGAGGTCGATGGAATCGGTTCAACTCAAACTCACGATTCAACTTTCGGCGGTCCTGGAGGTAACGGAAGGAATGGAAGTCCGAATAGACCTGGTGTAGGTGGAGGAAAGAGTGGATATCCTCCAAATTCAGGATATGGTGGTGCTTACTAATCTAACGGAAAAGTAAAAGCATGTTCAACCACTTCCTAATTTCCATTTCTCTCTCTCGGTTCACTATCCAAATAACCCTCATGACTCTCCTTCTAATAGAAACTCGCCTTTTCCTCAATTGACCTCAAGAATCTCCTTCCAGAACTCATAATCCAATGGACCCTTACACGCACTCAACTTTCAGTTCATAATGACCTACAGCTTCATCTCCCCCACCCTTTTCAGTCCGTCGTTTCCTTTCTTTCAGAGCGGCCTCCTTTCGCTCTCCCTCTGATTAATCTTTCTTTCATACCTTTGTTTGGTTCTTGTTCTTTCGAAACGGGGAGGACAAGGAAGAAGAACGTCTGTATCGATTCCAATCTACTTCACTCCTTTTTTTTCAACTTCACTCTTTTTTAACTACTACATACTAAGATACGTAAATTCCCTCGCCTTCTCCTCCTTTGTTCTTGAAACTCTTACCTTTCGTTCTCTTGTATTCTCTCGTACAGCTAATCTCACTCTGTCGTCGTCTGTCTTCTTTCTGTCGTGAAGTTTACTGATTGATGTGTGCTCACGGAAAGGGAAATAGAACCGAATCCCCTGTCATTTCTCAAATCAAAGTGAAGAGGTCAGATGTTCAGAGTCCTTCCTAACCAACGCATCTTCTTACTTAATGATCCGGATTCGTTCCCTCAGCAAGATTCTTGAACAATGGAAGTACTATTCAGGTTGATTCAAACATCGAGAACACAGTGACTCGTGAGTTGGATCTGACTTAACTTCACTTCGCTTCCTTTATCTCTCGTTCCGCACTCAGCCTTGCCGTTCATGGATCAGCAACTCGCCATCAAAGAATCGAAGAAGGAACCAGCAACCTTCAGCACTTTACCTGAGGATCTCGTACCTCCAATCATCGGATTCATTAGGAGATGGGCAGAGAAGGAGGAGCTCGGCGAAGATTTTCAAGAGCGAAGAAAGAAAGGAAGAAAGTGGGTAGCTTTACTTCTCTTTTCCTGTCTGCTTTCATCGTTCTCCACTGATTGAAGATCCGCTTCACTTTTCTATCAACAGATTCAGAAACTCTACCCTTCTCTCTGTCGCCTCGAGTTCGAGATCGGCCTACTCCAGTTGGTATCCTTCCCTACTGCAGAACGTTACTTTCACTGTACTCAACATGGATTGAATACACTCGCTACTTCAAAGAGAGTCAGAATTTGGTAGTCACATTCAGCACCTGGTGGTACCAGCCTTGAAAGACGATCCCACTGAAGAAGAGAGCGCTTCCTTCATGGAGCTGTGGAAAGCTCTCAGCTCTACACCTGGACGAAAACTGACTCAAGCTGAAGCTGAATATCAAGCTTTGGGTAGCATTCTGAGCAAGTGTCAAACCCTCCACACTCTAGTCCTAGCAGAATACGTTCGTTCTCACTGGTGGCTATCAGCCAAGGAAAGAGACTCCCACTCTCTTTCCTGACTCAATCCCTCAAGAGGCTCTTTTTGAATTCTAGCGGAGATCCCAAATGGAACATGACAGCACAGAACATGATCTGGATCCTGGGTGAGTTGAAAAGATCCCCTGTCTCTCCGCTTGCCCTCAAGCTGAACTCCAATCCTGCCCCTGGCTTCTCCAATCCTCCCACGCGACGTGAATGACTCCTAGTTTTCTGCCCTACCTTAATTCGGACTTCAATAGTCTTCAATTTAAATTACGTGTCATTCGCTTATCTTCTGGAGTACTCGGAAACCTTCAAAGGTCTATCGAAGGTCAAGCAGCTAGCTCTCCAACCCCTACTCATCTGGGATGATGGTTCCATCACCGGTAGATGTTGGAAAAGATGGAGAGGTGAAGATAGTAGCTTGGTGGGAGGGAATCTGGAGACAGCAGCAGTTTATCACTTTCTTCAGATTACCAACTCTCTCGATTCTTTGGAAGTCATAGGTGGAGTCGCATATACTACCTCTGGAGCAATGTCAACATCGCAAGTTTCAGTGGACTTTCTCCCAAGTCTCGCCGAATCTTACTCTTCAATCAAGCATCTTCATCTTGTCAACATCAATCGCTCAGACTCCCTGAGTTCGCATCTCTCGAAATTCAAGATACTGAAGATATTGAGCTTGGAAGGGCCTTTACTGAGAACGATGGGGAGAGAGGAGCTGTTGACCGTCGAGGTTTTCCATCTACTATTCTACCGAATTGACGGATCTAATCCTCGGGATCAAGACTTCGCAGAATAGACCCTGCCATCTACTATTCTCTCGAGCAAAGGTCTTCTAGCTCTCAAAGAAATGGTGGTTCCATCTGTACGATCAACATCGCAGGCTTAGAGACAGCTTCTCCGCGGTCGCTCAAACTTTGGAAAGAGGCAAGGGAACGAGATGATCCAAAGTGGGAAGGTGAAACCAAGGACCTTGAAAGTAGGCGAGACAAGTGAGTGAACTGAGGAGTTTCTCTTTTCGGCCCAATTCCTCTCACCTCACATTGTTCTCTCGTTCTCTCTCTCAGTTGGCGATGAATCAAAAGGAGAGAACTGCCTGTCGAACATTACATGGATCTCCCCTTGGCCTAAATGATGAAACCTCAGGACTAGGATTGATGACCATATTTGGCTTCAAGTCATATGTGAAGCGAGGAAGATGGAGATGTGGAGAAAAGAGAAAAAAAAGGGGGGGGAGATGGGGGGATGGGTTTGAAGAGAGAAGGGGTAGAACTCAATTCTCGGTCTTGTAGAGACTTTTTGAAGATCAAAAGCTACTCTTTTCTGGAGAGTTTGCTACGATCAAATCCCCAAGATTTTGAATGGTATTGAGAATGAAATCATAAGGGTGCACACGCTTGATGTCTGCTTCTGACAGAGAGGATGAAGCGAGGGACGGAACTCCCCCTTGGTGTAGGGCGACCCACACTTGAAAACAGAATTCCCACCTAGTGAAGATTGAAACACTGAATCTGTATTGCTTATCTTCGGTTTGGACAATCAGGTTGAGAATCGCATTTCCTTCACAAACCTCGCGATGATTCGGCCAAGGTCTTTGAATTCGAGTCAAGGAGATTAGAATGATAAGTTTGTGCTGTTAGATATTGTTACAATTGCTGAGAGCACAATTTGTTCAGTAATCTGTCTGAAACGAATGGCTGAGGATCTTCTGACTAACATGTTTGCTGAACTGTCTCTCTTCGATTCCACCCTTTCTCTTTGATGTTCTCTGCTCTTTCCATCCCTTGAATCCATGTTCTTTCTCTAACCCCTTTCCCCCCCCCCAAAAAAAAATCTGCCCTTTTCCCATCCTCCGACCCTCTCACTGGCCCCATCTCTTTCCCATTTCCCGCGATCTATGAGCTCCCTCCCTCTCCTCCTTCCTCACCTGCCACATCTGGCTCTTGAGCTTGAATCAAACCTTGCTGAACTCCGGTGTAATAGCCAGCATAATACCAAGCCATGATCATGTTCTGCATGTTCTGATCTCCAACTAAAGGAATGGGAGGGACTGGAGGATTCGAAACATTATGACTTGCGTTTAGGTTTGAAGAGGTTTGAAGATTTGTGGATTGCTGAGATGTTGAGGCAGGAGTCGGAACTAGATAAGATCCAATTCGTATAGGATTCGAAACCGAATTTTTAGAGATCAGAGCACAAGCTTCCTTCCAAGCTTTGTTACCATCTACTGATTTCTGCAAAGAAGGTGTGATTTCATAAGTTGAAGCATCACCAATCTTTGAGGATAAGTTCTGATTGCTTTGATCTTGAACCTTTAAACTCGAAACTTCCTTCCCTTTCTCAATTCCATAATCTCTAGCTTCCTTCAATTTCTTTTCTTTAACCAAACCTATCTTCCAGCTTTTCAGATTTTCAATAGCTTGAGCATTTCCACTTGAATCTTTAGCAGGAGAATCATTCCAAAGTGCACTTTCGACTTTCTTAGCTTTTGATCTCCTGTTATGAAATTCTTGATACTCTTCGACTGCTGCATCCCAAGCTGAGATCAAAGATGAATCATCCCATACTTGAGAATGAGTCAAAGGTTTTGAACCTCCCTTGGCTTTGGAATTAGAGGTAGAGACATAGGTAGATGGAGGAGGCACGAAATTGATGGAAGCTAGGAAAGCATCTCCTGCTTCTGATAAAGATAGATCGTATGAATTAGAATCTTCCTCATAACCTTCTCCTTCGTAGTAATCTTCTGTTTCTTGATAGTAGTTTGAGTCATCTTGATCTTCAGTTCCTTCTTCGTAGTATTCTTCATTCCCCCCTCCTTCCGGCTCATCTCCTTGGTTCGTTCCATCCATCTCTAGCTGGTCCTTCGAATTATCATGATAAAATGATAGTTGAGCTTGATTAGCGGAAGTAGAAGCTGAAGGCGTCTCATTCGAATTGATCTGGAAGGTTTGATGCTGGTTTGAAGAGACCTGCTTCCCCTTTCCTTTCCCGTTTCCATTCTCCATTGCCCCTTCATCTCTACTTCTGTTTCCACTCATTAACGAGGTGTCATAGTCTCCATTCAAATAAGAAGCAGCAGGTTGAGATCCAGCTGCAGCTAGAGAGTTGTTATGATTCCCATTGTTTCCTGCTCCTTTAGCCCCTCTATTTCCTTTCTTACCCTTCTTTCCATTGTTCCCTCGATTAGGATTCTGATTCCAATTCCCATTTCCACCTCGGCCACCTCGGTTCCCGTTGAGATTGTTACTGAAGGAAGAAGAGTTTCCACTTTGAGAAGATTGAGCTGATCCGTTATGATTAAGTCTTCTTTGCCTCTTATTGTCGTGAGAATCTGTGTCATTGATTAAAGTGGCTTGATTCGGATCATCTAAATCAGAATACGATATCACTCTTCTCGCCATCCTTGAAGAGAAGAGCGTTGAGAACAAGTGCCTGGTTGCGGGTGACGTGCTGCGACAGCATGCTACCTCTCCTCTCCAGTAAGTTACTTTCTCTCGCACCTTTCCTACTTGTATCCAGAAAGCAGAAGAAAAACAGATCATGTTATAGTGGTGACCAAAGGAAAAACAGTGAGACGCTTATCTTTCCAGTCTTCTTACTTCAGTTAGTCGCCCCCTGGATCTACCCAACCTTGATGCCTCAGCGTCAGACTCAGATCAAGAAGAGGATGGTTCTTCTCTTTAGAAATGGATTTAGACATTGATTCAATATCATCTTCTTTCAAAACGCACTCAACTTCACAGCGGCCAAAGCAAGATTCAACTACAACTTCAACCCAGCAACTTTCAACCACCACCACCAACAACAACTCTCCCTCTCCTATTCCACCACGACTTTCCTCTTTTCCAATCGCACCTTGAGCTCCAGAACCTGATAGGAAGAGAAACCTAGAGTACAACCTATGGTTACTCCCACCAACCAGAGATCGATTCAACAGACTTCTAACTCAAGCTAAATCGAGAATGCTTCAAGGTGGCGGATTGGCAGTTTACGAAATTGGAGTTTTAGATGATGGAGGTTTGATCGCATTGCATCGGTTAGAGATGAGAGACAGCTCGAGCAGCATCATTTAGATGGGGAAAGAACTGAAAGCTAGAGTTGAGGTTAGTAGAGTCATTGAAGTTCAACTCGGAGAGGATGGTCAAGAGAAGTTATCAGAAGGAGTTAAATTGGAACGGATTGTAGATGGTGACGGGAATGGGAATTCTAAAGGGAAAGGAACTGGAACTGCAAGTGGAACCGGGATTGGAATGATAACAACTGCAAATGGAGCCTCGTGATGCTAGAGCCAAAGATTCACTTCAATCTAATGGTGGGAGAACTCAATTGGAAGTACCTATAGAAATCAAATCTTTGGGTTGAGAAGTTTGGAAATCGAAGAAGCTGAACTGCTTTTGGGCCCTGGTGAACTTGGGTTCAATTTAATTGATGGAGATAAGTTGAACACTCTTTATTAAGAATCTGCTGAAGTTGCTAAATTGATTCCTCAAACTCAAGTTCCTAATGTGGAAGTTAATGATTTACCTTCTTCTTCTTTGGGTGCTCTATCTTTTACTAGCTCATGTATTGGAGACTCAAGTTTGTCAACCTCAAGTGATTCGACTCTTACTGGAGGCGACTCTAGAGAACTGGATGGTGGGATAGCAGGGCACAGCCAGAGTGAAGATGAACCAAGTAACGGTAACGAAGATGGGGGATTTGGATTTGAATTCTCTTTGTCTTTATCCGATGATGAGAGTCAAGGGAAGAAACCAGTGACCTCGAATTCTAAACGGCGCAAAGGAGAAGCAGAAGACGCTCTTTCTCTGCTTCTTCGCCCAAGATCCCTCTTCCAGCTGGTTTAATGGTCACATCGGGCAATGATCTTCAATCTCACGACTAAACTTCAAACGATGATCACGTCGGAATGGGACCAGCATATATTCTAGATTCTTCAACGTTAGAGTTCATCCACCACCTCATCTCTTCGCTAAGAGGCTTCAAGAAGAAGAGCTCAGACTTCGAATATCAAACAGAGACAATGAAGGCAATGGAAGCAGAAGTAGTAGTGTCTCAACTTCTCCACCCTCTCTGAGAAACGTTTCCACCTCAACTATCAGTTCAGGGTCTGGACTCTCTTCTTCTGATGGCCCTTCAACTCCAAGAGATACTCCTTCTAGAAGCTCAACTCCAACCAAGTCAATCAATCGAATCTTTGCCTTCAGAAGGCGGTCGAATCTCAAGTCTACTTAACTCAAAGCCGGAAGTCACATCGATAGCACTAACTCCATTCGACTCTGCAGCTTCGTTCTTATCTTCCTTCGATTAAGATGGTTTTTTCGCCTCAAAATCTTCGTCTCGCGATGAAGATCCAAATCGAAAAGTTGCAGGTAGACGTCAAAGGAAAGCGATGCAAGAGGCGAACTCAATCTGAAAGTAGAGCTAGAAGGTTAGCCGAGTTAAGAGCTGCAGAACGAGCTGGTACTGGCTTGATACTTGAGATGACTTTAGAAATGGGTAGATTGACCGGAAGTCATGAAGACCGGGAGTGGGCTAGAGGTGGTGGAACTGAAGGACTTTCCTCTCAAGATCAAATTTACACCTCATTTGAAACTCAACCTATGGACATCAGACTTAGAACTGGAGAAGACCCTAGTTGGCAGGATTGTGATGATCTCTCTAAAAAAATGGAGAATCAACCTAGAAGTTGGTTGAGAGAATTAGTCGCTTTGAAAATCGTTACAGCTCAGGATTCTAGGAAAGGTTGATGAAGAGAGAGATGAGAATAAAGATGGGTCGGAATTAGATGAATCACTTCCAAGATTGGGAAGCAGTGTTAGAAGATCTAGAAATTCTAAGGCTAAACTTCAGAGAGAGATGTACTGGCGGAGCTCTTCATGCGAAAGACGTCAAGCCAATGGGAGAAGATTCAATATTTCCAAGCTCTAAAACCGTAAAGACAAGAAATCACTTTATCAACTGCTCGATCTCTTTGGAGGCAAAGAGGCTGATCAACAGAAAAGCCAAGAGAGATCGAAAACGAGAAGAGAAAGACAAATTGAAGGAGAATCCCAAGACCATTGAAGAAGATGAAGGAGAAGGGTAGAATACTATCTTTGGAGAAAACCACAACCCTGATGGCTCTTGGATGAAAAGGTTGGAAGAAAATCAAAGCTTTGAAAAAGCAAGATGGTGATGAAAATGAACTTTTCAAGGATTTTGCCAATGCTCCTAGTGAAGCTATTCAAGCAAGTCATGAAACCAAATTGGAAATTAGCAAACTTCCTTCTTTCAGTCTTCTTCCGCGTCGGACAAGGAGGACCATGTTCAAGTTTCGGCTTCTCCTTCACCTTCAACCTCGAGGAAGACAACTTTTAGAGAACCACCTGAAACTAGGAAGGTGGTTTTGGAAAATCAACATCTTTTCGAGAAGGGAATGAGAGTCATATTGGAGGTGGTTTTGGTAAAGGATGGCAAGAAAGGTGGGAAGACTTTTATTGATTTCGAAGATTTCAATTGATGTTATCAGGGATCGTCTCTTTTTTACCCCTTTTTTCAGTTACTATTTGTGCTTTTTTGTTGCAATCTAGAAAAGGGAATTTCCATGGGGAAATAAAATGAGAATCTCTTAAGTTTTGTCCTGAATGAAGGGAGTGACTTGTGAAGATTTGTATTCAGGTCCGAAGATTTCGAGTCACCACCGGTCACAGACACTTCGAGGCGAATCTTCTCTTGACGATCTCGCATGTCGTCGTTTCGTCAGAAGATTAATATACCATGACAACTGCGAAGATCAGGCTGAATGTTTCCGGGGTTCAAACGAGCCTAACGAGAAGACCAATCGAGGCCCCAAAGACGATATTTTAGACAACTGCTACAGACCACTCACAACACCAACGGTTCGTGAAACATTTATCCGAATCATCAACCGGAATTCACAGACTGATCAAATTTCAGATCAGTATGAAGACAGGAGGATCTTTTCTCGATTCGCAAACCCCCTTGCAGAAATTACAAAACCGCACATTCTCAAAAGTCGAACATCGCAAAATTCAAAATCATCTTCTTCACCTTCCCTCGATTGTACCGCCGATTTCAATCTGCTCACAGCTTCCTTGATTCTATCCTCCATCAAAACCAAACTCTTCTCATCGACTTGATCATGGCATGAGATTGCATTAGCGGCTGCGACAGCATCCTGCAAGTTCCGCCTGTCACTCATCACCTTCAGCAGTTCCCAACCTGTAAGAAAATCCACCACGCTGACTTCATTTAGATGTCTGCCTAGATGCTTCGTTCTTCAGAGAGAAGAGGACCAAACGTTTAATCAAAGAAGATGAAAAGCTTGAAAAGCTCTCACCTCCAATTGAAGCTTGGCGTATCAGCACCCTTTTCTCTCTCCCCCAGCCGCTTTCGCAGAGACACGCTCCATCTACTCCATGGCAACGGTTGAGATACCTATGTCGTGGATCTACGTCCATCTCGGGGAAACGGTGGCCAAGTCTAGGATCCATAACTCGAGCGCACGACTGGCAGAGAAAACCCCAAGCGGTAGAACCGACCAATCGTGGAAAGATTCCAGAGGATCCGCAACTGAGCCTGAAGGTAGAGCTTTCGGTCTCTCTACATAGAAGTGTAGAACTAGCTGAGGTTCCTCTGGGTTAGCTCCAGCTGGGGCTTCCGGGTATCGAGCAGACTCGGGTTGCTGAGCTCGCCACTCCTTCAACTGCAGAAGACTCCATCTCTTCCGACCTTTACGTCACTTAGAATTGCAGACATCGCAAAGCTGTGCTTTCTCTTGAGCTTCAGGATCTTCAGGATCTAGAGGCGGTCCAGATAGGGTTTTTAGGACAGCAGGAGAGCAAACGTCGCAGCCACCTTGTCTTCCAGGAGCAGTGTGTTTTCTCTTCTCCAAAACATAGACCTGGTTACTGTTGTTGGTTCGAATAGCTCTGGATTCTAATGATGGAATGTTCTTGGCTCTACCTGCTGGCTTTCTAAGGTCCTTCAGCGGTGAAAAGAGCTAGAGAGCGCGTCTCGAAGCTGCTGTTCTTAGATGGACTACGGTAGCTTGCTATCTGTCGTTGAGGAAACGATTTGCGAAGCAGTTGAACTTGCTCTTGAAGTTGAAGAAGGAGAGAGTCTAGAGATCTCACCGCTGCTGGAACGAGCAAAGCCATTCATTCGTCTTCGCAATTGTGACAGATCCCTTGGTTGGGTACTTGGGAGGATTCTGAAGCTTGGGCTTCGGAGCGAAAACAGCTGCGATGGATTTCCTACTAGGCTTGGCTCCTCCAGAAAGGCGAGTCTGCTGGTGCTCTACGTTGGGCTGGAGTTCCGTGTCCTTTGGGAGAGAAGAGGCAGTAGCCGAAGAGATCGATTGAAGATTACTTTGAGAGGCTGTTGTCAAAGGATCCGAAGCCGAGACAGATTGTTCTAGCTTTGGTTTCTTTCTAGGAAATGACGAAGGCTGATCCTATACTTCCGGCCCTCCGTAGTTCAGCAGAATGTCGTCCTGGCTCTCTCTTGCAGCGTCTCGATCCGTCTGGACTTGAGAGTTACCACCACTCTTGCTGAGCTCAGAAGTGTCTGGTGGAGACACGGAGCTTGTTCCAGAGTGCTCAGGATGATTTCGACCGCGATGGGGTTCCTTTGGTCGATCCTTCCTTCCACAGTCGATGACTTGAGAAAAACTATGATCCTCTGTCAAGGGTTGCGAATCTTCGATTGAAGGAGTAGAGGGAAAGCTTGAGGTCGAGGCCGAAGAAGGAGAGACTGAACCGAAGCTAGAAGAGCTGTCCGAGGTTGGAGAAGCGAAGCTAGAGGTTGAGATCGAAGATGTATGCGGAGAGATCGAAGCAAAGCTATCCGAGCTATCCAAGGTAGGAGTCGAAGAGGATCTGCTCAAAGCGGGAGATTCGGAACTCGGTAGACCAGAAGTGCTCGGATAGGAGAACGTAGCGGAGGCAGGAGCTGTGAAGAATCCATCTTGACCCATGAGAGTGTTTTCGAACAGACCATATCCAAATCCTTCTTGACGATGTCCTCTTCATTCATTCTGCCGGCGCCTTCTTGATCCGAGAAGGTGTAGAGAAAGTGGTTGGCTTTAAGAGTGTCTCTGTAGAACTACTGTCTGTAGAGGTACTGTCTCCAGAGGTACTGTCTCCAACAGTACCTCTACAGTCGCCTCCGTGTCTGACGTAAGGATTGCGAGCTCTATCCTGACCTCCTTCGGCTCCTTCGACGATGAGTAGAGCTCCAGCTGGACCTTCGACATCTTCAGCATCCTCGTGACCACCATCTTCGACCACGATTTGGCTCTCATAGTAGTCGAGATCGCCTTGGAAGATGACGAAAGAACGTAGAGGGTTCTCGAAGAGCTTGACGAAATCGACCAGCCAACAGGATTGCCACTGTTTGTTAGGAAAGAAGGGGAGCAGAAGGGTAGATCAGTGAGAAGGTCCAGTGATACGATTGGGCAGAAGAGGTCAGGTGATATGAACAGAGTTCGAGGGGAAGGCAAAGGTTGCGCGACAAGGAAATGAAATGCAAATATTACTCACGTTGTCAAGCGCATCTATAGCGAGAACCAGTTGCCAACCATAAGTAGCACCAGCTAAGATCAAAGCCCAGGATTCCGGGTCTACTGGACCGCCATCAGCTCCGATGAGGATCAGGATGTCGACATCTGCAGAGACTGGAGGAGCACCTCCCAAGCCCCAGGCACGAAGACGTTCAGCAGAATTTGGAGAAGCTGGACATTGAACCAGGTGCTCCTCCATCGGTGCCCATTCCTCCATAGGAGGAACTGGAAGATACGGGACGGCTTTCGCGACTACTTTCTTTGTTCTGTTGACGACGTGGTCACGATAGTCGGGCGTCCACCAGCCGCTGCTCTTCCTACCGAGGAGTTTAGCCTTGACCTCAGAGCCACTGCTAGAAGTCTTTCCAGGTGGACCGATGTGAGATGGTTGAGGACCTGGATCCTTGAGGAAGCGTGAAGTAGCGAATCGAGACCAAGGGGGACCAGTCGAAAGAAGGTCGACTGTGCGCTCCAGAAGCTCCGTCTCCACCTTTGGCTGTTTCAAGATGGCAGAAGTACGTTTTTCCTCGTTAGAGTAGAGGCAGAGATGGGTCCCGAGCATGTCGGCTGAGAATGTTGAGGTAGAAGAGTCGTCTTGGAGAGGGTCGTAGTGGTCCTATACGTGCGAGAGCTCAAACCATTGACCCGATTTCTACCTACAATTTTCGTGTTATAGAAAATGGTAGGCCTGAGGGGAAGGTAGGGTAGAAGCGTTGACGATGAGTTGGACAATGAGTTCTCCAGCTTGATCGTAGAGGTGACGAGCGATTGTTCGAGATCCTAGAGCCGGTCCAGCCAGAGGGTTTGCTAGAGGAGGTTGAGCTGATTAGATTCCGCTGATCTATCTCTACTAAGGATTCTTGATATTCAAACATACCAGGACTAGGTATGTTGTTCTTCAGATCAATGGTTCTCTAACCAAGATTTCTCCTTGAGAGGCTGCGAGTCTGCCTTCGCTTCCACCTTCCATTCCAGAAGCACATCTCTGTGACAAATATAACTGAATGTGGCTAGGAATGCCTGGTCGAGAAGCTCGTTTTCTGGATTTCAGGGTCTATAAGAGCTTGAGTTCCAGAGCTTGTCCTCCATCTTTAGCGCTGAAAGACCAGGACGGGCTGAAAACAGAAGGCAAGCTTCACTGTACTCTACCCGTCTCTTTTCGCCAGTCTCGATCGATCAAATCTGTCCCAAAGAAAAGACTGATTCCTTTCCACACTTCAAAAGCCAACATCTGAAGTTTTAATGAACCACAATGGCTGGGCAACTCTCGAGTCTAATCATTCTGTGTTGAAATGCAGGGTGAAGGCTCGATAAAGAGCCACTCTCCTGTTTCCTTACCTGACAGAAGTAGACAATCAAAAGAAATATAAGATTCAGATAAAAGAGAGTGAGTCGGGGACTTGCCACCTGGCGCTACACATCGACAGGATTGTCCATTGCGAGAAAAGAGGCCATTGAGGCGCGTCGAGAGAAATCGTGAGTGAGGTTGCCTCCGTTCAATCTTCTCCAGCCCCTCCGAGTATAAATACCTGGACATTTGGGGTACCACTCTTACAACCCATTCCGCCTCAAAACTCTTCTCATCACCTCTTCTGCTGCCTTTTTCCGCAAAAGACTCGGATTGTTTTGACAATGGCGCGAGACTAAAATTTTTCTGCACCTTTTCTTCTTGACGACTCGTCAAAAAGAGTTTTTTTTTGTGCCCAACTGAATAAAGCTTCTAGAACATTCTGACTTGGAACCAGCTCCTATCTACAAGCTCCTTCTAACTGCCAACCACCCATCATCCTCTTCTTCTCTTTCTGTCAAAGATCAATCCAGTCTAACGATGGTTGTCAAGCAAGGTCAATGGATCAAAGCAGCAGACAGATCAAATTCAACTTCATCCAAACAGACGAATCAAGCTTCTGTCTCAAGTAACTCAACTATCAGACCTTCTGCCTCCAAATTCACTCAACCTCAGCCAAAATCCAAATCCAACCTTTCAGGCAAAATCCAGATTAATCTCTCAGCTTCTGCTATTGAGAGCGAAATTGGGAAAGTCTGACAAGGCCTCTCAAAAGAAATCGAAAGTTGCGTTGGAAGCTGTCTTCTTTCGTATCCCTCTCTATTGGACACCACTCTGGAATGTACTGAAGTTTATTGACACAATTCAGAGATGGAAAGGCTTGATTCAGTAGCAGGTTCGAGGCAAGTAGATGGACCTTTCAACATCTTCAAGGTTGAGAAAGACGAGTCCCAGTTGGGCCTGCGAACATGGTTGCTGGATGCAAAACATTCGAATTTAATGTCGTCCCTTCTGTCAGTTCTAGGGCCCCATAGAGCCAGCTGTGTATGCCAATTGAATACGACCTCGGACAAAGCTGGGTGGCGAATGAGTAATGAGATTGTGGACTGGTGCTCGACTTCCGAAGAGAATAGAGTCTTCTCTGAGGTCACAGCAGTCTGATGACCAAGTGTTAAGCTGATTACTCTCTATGCTAGCTCTTTCAGAGCCTGGTGTGAAACCTTTGTGGACGAGAGAACATTCTCTGGGAATACCGCTCCCTCCTTCAGTCCCTCAGCCCCGCCAGCAGTCAGCGCGTCAACTAAGTGTGATCTTCAAAAAACGTCAAATCTAGAAAGAAGATTCGGGAGGCTTGGAGATATGTCGAAGCAGCCTTCGAGACAGTGCTAAGAGGTGAGATGAACAGGATTTCTCCTCCCCTATCTACGTCTTCTCTACTGGTTCATCCTCTCCTCAAGTCTCAACTCACCCTTTCAGAACGAAACTCGACTGTTCTTCTGATGGGAAAGGAGAAGAGATGGCGAGGAGAACGAGACCTTGACTTTGATTACCCCAAGTGAAGCGGTCTACATCTTCCAACATTCCTCTTTGAAAGCTCTCTTCTCTAACCCATCCTTCTTCTCTTCATCACTTTCCCCTCTTTCTTTTCATTCCTCCATCATGCTCGGCCCATACTCCCAGAGCCTCCTAGGGCCTCTATCCTTTTCAAGTCTTGTCTTCTCCAGTCCAATCGAATCTCGCTCCAAAGCCGGAGTGAACGACTTCACTTGTCAAAGCTCTTCCAACCCTGTCGTCCTCTTCCACGGATTGGGAGCTACCTATTACGAGGATATAAATACTCTCCAATCTTTTCTGGCTTCAAAAGGTCTTTGCACCTTCTCTGTCACATATGGTGACTATCCTGGATTCCCCTTCGTCGGCGGACTGAGAAACATCAGCGATTCTTCCACTACGTTAAGAGACTACGTTCAAGAAGTCATAGCTAAGACTGGAAAGAACAAAGTGGACCTAGTCGGACACTCGGAGGGAGGTTTCATGGTGAGCCTGGCATCTTGACTTTGTTGCTTTCCGGTTCTGGTTTCTAACCCCTTTTCCACCTCCATCTCCCTCCTTCCGTCGCTCAAGTCACTCTATCTACCAAAGGCTTATCCTGAAATCACTGGAAACGTTGGAAGAGTCGTAGCTCTCGCTCCACCTTCTCACGGGACCACCTTTGCAAACTTGGTTAAACTCGGAAATCTCCTCGGGGCAAACGCACTCAGAGATGGAATTCTCAAGCTCTTTGGCTGTGATGCTTGCCTTGACCTGCTACCATATGGTAGTGCTGTCAAGTTCTTGAATGCCGGAAAGATCACTCAAGAGGGTATCAAGTACACAGGTGAGTCAACTCTTGCTTGTCCTAAGCCAGCTTTCCGATCCTAACGGTCCCGTGTCTCTCTTCTTCCCACTCTCAGTCATTGCCTCAAAGAATGACGAATTGGTTACTCCAGCTCCTACCACCTCGTTTGTCGAGGAATCTGGCGTGAATAACGTCTTGATCCAAGACATCTGCGAGAAAGGTGAGTTTTACTACGGTGGGCGTCTCTCTCACAGCTCTGATGCCCCGTTCCATCTCTACCTCGACCTGCAGACTTCGTCGGTCACTTGGGAGAAGCCTACGACTTCAATGTCCAGAACATCATCCTCAACGCTCTTCAAGATCAACCTGACGGAAAGTTCGATTGCGTCTACTATACCTCTTTCCCACTTCGCAGAGAAGACTGAGCAGTCTCTTCTTCCTTCCGCCACTACGTCTGAAGTTTTAGGATAATTATTCTATATCCAATTTATTCGCACCTTCTCTCTTTCTCGCTCTCTCCGTCGATCCCTTGTGTCACTCTCTCTCTCTCTTTGCCTTCTCTTTGTACCAGTAATCAGTTTTCTTACTCTTTGTTTCGAACAAACTCGCTCTTTCTGTGCTTAAAATTCAGACCTTGATCAACAAAGCCTTGACGAACAAGGGTGTAGGTTCAAACACGCGAGACGAAAATGGTAGTGAAAGTCACATATTGGAGGCTCAGAAGTTAAAATTACAGAACATAAAGGTTACAAGGTTGGTTGTACAGAAAGGAGAAATGAGAGAAGGAATAAGAACCTAAAGAGAAAAGATTTAGGTACGTTCTCCTCTCAATCTTCTGGCAAGAGCGATATCCTTTGGCATGATGGTAACTCTCTTGGCGTGAATGGAGGCCAAGTTGGTGTCCTCGAATAAGCTGACTAGGTAGGCTTCAGCAGATTCTTGTAGAGCCATGACGGCGGAAGATTGGAAACGTAGATCAGTCTTGAAGTCTTGAGCGATCTCACGAACCAAACGTTGGAATGGAAGTTTGCGGATCAAGAGTTCGGTAGACTTTTGGTATCTTCTGATCTCACGAAGAGCGACGGTTCCTGGTCTGTATCTGTGTGGCTTCTTGACTGCGGAAGAGGGAAGACAGGTGACGAGGATGGTCAGAAAAAGGGTGATGGTGAAGAAGAGTCGCGATGTTGGACTCACCTCCTCCGGCAGATGGAGCTGATTTACGGGCAGCCTTGGTAGCAAGTTGCTTACGTGGAGCCTGGAGAAAGGTAGATGAGGAGAGAGGTGGTTAGTAGGCGCTGGTGGTGGTGGTGACGACGACGCGTCGTCAAAAGTTTGATAGACTCACCTTTCCTCCAGTTGACTTTCTAGCAGTTTGTTTGGTACGAGCCATTGTGTTTGGATAAAGAGTGTTGAAGTGAGAGAGTAGCGGTTTGTGAGAGAAGGAGGGAATTGTCACTTCGGTTGGGAGGGCTTGCGTTTTATAGTCTTCAGTCGCGTCGATGGATTGAATCGATGTCGAATCGATTGAGACGTGTACCCACGTGGGGTACGCGGTCAATTTATCGTTTCAATCGACTCAATCGATTTCATCCAGTCGCGTCTCTGAAAGGGTATAAAACGGCAGGCCCTCTTCACCAACTTCGAAATTCCTCCCCTCTCCTCATCAACTTCAAATCTTCGGATTCTTCTTCAAACACTCAACAAACACTCTCCCCAACTCAACAACTAATCAACAACAATGTCTGGAAGAGGTAAAGGTGGTAAAGGTCTCGGAAAGGGTGGTGCCAAGCGTCACAGAAAGATCCTTCGTGACAACATTCAAGGAATCACCAAGCCAGCTATCAGACGTCTAGCTAGACGTGGTGGAGTTAGTGAGTATCACTTCTTTCAGATGACTAGAAAATGGTAGATCACCCTCTTCATCACCGTCACCGTCGTCGTCACTTCCGCCTTACTGACCTTCTCTCTCTATTCTCTCACCTTCCCTCCCTTTCTCCTTCTCCTTCTCAGAGCGTATCTCCGGTCTAATCTACGATGAAACCCGTGGAGTTCTCAAGCTCTTCCTAGAGTCAGTCATCCGTGACAGTGTCACCTACACTGAGCACTCCAAGAGAAAGACTGTCACCTCTCTAGATGTCGTCTACGCTCTTAAGAGACAAGGAAAGACCCTTTACGGATTCGGGTGAGTCTTCAACTTAGTCCCCGATCTTTTATCCATTGAAGATCATCTCACTGACCCTATCTTTTCCCTTTTGTTTTCGCAGTGGTTAAACATCGACTCGGTCTTTCTCAACTCTCTCTCTTTTCTCTTCATTTGTACTCTCATGTTATAATATTCACCGCCCTGTTTGTAACACTATTGATCATGCTATCCTATTGAATCCTTATGCTTTCACTGTACTCCTTCACTTTCTCGTTTGGTGACTCTTTGCCCCTATATGAGATGCGAGATCTCGTTATCTCTCTGATGCCTCTCTCGTCTTCGTAAGTCATCTGGAGCTTTCAGAATTTCAGGATTCTACTCTTGAGTGACTTCAATCACACAAGTCAACTGCATTGATGAGCAAAATGGCAAGCAGGAGACATCTCCCTTGTTCTATAGTCTCCTCCTCGAGTACATAGGTCCATTCCCTTTCCAACCCCTCTCTCAGTCTCTGTACTTCCATGGATATTTTCCTTAAATCTTAAACTCCTTCTCTATAGATTTTTGGAAATGCGAGATCTCTTGGTGTGCACAAGTACTCGGGCCATCGCCTTTCACATGAAGCCGTCCCCGACAACTACTTAACCTGAATTTCAGCTTCTTCCTTCTCACCCCACACAACCCCCTCTACCTTACTCTTTAACACTCTACCAAATTCACATATCAAAATGCCTTCTATCGTACCAAAAGGAAGAGAAGCTATCTTAAAGAAGGGAGACGACGATGGTGAGTTCACAACCAAGCTTCTCCTTCCACAACTTTCGCAGATTCTTCCTCCGAGTCTATCTCTCCCTCTTCTAGATTGCACTTGGAGACTGACTCGTAATCTCTTGACTATCTCCTCTCAGTTGTCATTGTCTCTGCCCTACGTTCCCCAATCACCAGAGTGAGTAGCACGATCCGATTCGAGTGGGGTCCAGCAGGCTTCGGAGATAGTCAAGCTCAGTCAGAGAGCATAGCGCAACTTGGTGATTCAGTTATTGGATACTTGCACAATCTTTTGGGAATAGTTTCAGCTCCGTCGAGAAGCAAAGGAGCCATCGTCCAACTCTCCACCTTCCCTCCTCTCTTTCACGAGCCTTACCCATCTCCTCTTCCTTCCTCCTCCTCTCCTCTCTCCTTCTCGTTTTCTAGGCCAAGAAAGGAGGTCTGTCACAGTGTTGCCCAGAAGAAATCCTTGGAAATGGTGAGCAATACTCCTCCCCTCATCTTCCTCATCTTGCTCGTGCAACTTCCCCACCCGTCTTCAGCCGTTTAACAAATCTCTCTTATGACTATCTCTTGACCCTCCACAGTCTTCAAAGGAGTCATTGCTCAATCTAAGATCGACCCAAAGCTCGTTGAAGACATCGCTGTTGGAAACGTGCTACCACCAGGAGGAGGTGCTACTGTTGCTAGAATGGCAGCTCTTTGGGCTGGTTTCCCAAACTCAACTGCTGTTAACACTCTGAACAGACAGTGCTCCTCTGTAAGTGTTCTGAAACAAGCATACCTGCTGGTGGGAAAGCAAGGGCGAAAAGGGTGACAAGGAGCTAGGAAAGAGAATTTGTGGAGAAAGTGACAGCATTCCTTGAACATGCTCCGAAACGAGCTACTAGTAGCTCTGAGACCACTTCATTGGGGTCTCCAATGGCTCTCAAACCTCGGTTCTGGTCAAAGCGGACTTAGGAAATCTCATCTTTGCTCAGAATTTGAGGAATCCAATTGACCTTCTTTGCCCTTCTCCCTTGTCCTCCTATGCTCTCAGGGTCTAGCTACTGTCAATCAGATCGCTATGGAAATCACCATGGGACAAATCGACATCGGTATTGGTATGTATTACCGCAGCTCATCTGACCGCATCTCAGCGACGTCTGAGCTAATCTTCGTCCCTCTTCCTCTCTTTCTCCTCAAAGGTGCCGGTGTCGAGTCTATGACTATGGGATACGGAGCTGGAGTCATGCCAGAGAAGGTGAGTCTTTGTGCAAGAGGTGGACTTGCGCAAGTCTCCCTCCGATTCTGACTTTGGAATCTCATCTTTCTTTCTCTCCAGATGTCCGACGCTGTCCTAGAAAACGAGGAAGCCGCCGACTGTCTGGCCCCAATGGGAATCACTTCTGAAAACGTAGCTTCTCAGTTCGGAGTCACTCGTGATGCTCAAGACACCTTCGCCGCCGAATCCTACGCTCGTGCTGTCAAAGCTCAAAAGGATGGAAAGTTCAAGTCCGAAACTGTCATCATCAAGTACGTCGATGAGGATGGTAACGAACGTACTGTCGATCACGATGATGGAATCCGTGAAGGAGTCACAAAGGAATCTCTATCCAAGTTGAAGCCAGCTTTCAGCAAAGATGGTTCTACCCATGCCGGAAACGCTTCTCAAGTCTCTGATGGAGCTGCCGCTGTTCTACTTGCTAGACGTTCAGTTGCTAAGAAGCTTGGACTACCTATCATTGGAAAGTTCGTCACCGCTTCTGTCGTTGGAGTTCCACCCAATGTTATGGGAATTGGTCCAGCTTACGCTATCCCAAAGGTCTTGGAACTCACTGGACTTACTAAGGAAGACATTGACATCTTCGAAGGTGAGCTTCCGATCTTATTTTTTCTTCGAAAGGAGTTGTAAGAAGCTGACATTCGACTTCCCTTCTCTCTTCTATCAGTCAACGAGGCCTTCGCTTCCCAGGCTGTCTACTCTTGTGACAAGTTAGGACTTGACTACAAGAAGGTGAACCCAGTTGGAGGTGCCATTGCTTTCGGACATCCTCTAGGAGCTACTGGTGCTCGTCAAATCGCCACTGGTCTAGCCGAAGCCAAGCGCACTGGAGCTAAGGTGCTCGTCAGTAGTATGTGTGTTGGATCTGGAATGGGAATGGCTTCCGTCTTCATCAACGAGCAATAATTTAAACAATCCCATCCTCTTTAGATAAATAAACTCGTTTACGCCACACAACCTAAAAATTCAGTAATTTTGATTTCTCAGTCTCTTGTTCGATCTTTGATGGCTTGTTCCCCTCTTTCTGTCTTGGTCTGTTCTCAGTCGCCTGCCTCCCTGTTCTCTGATCTTCCCTCTTGTATCAATCATTCTCTGATTCTGAAGTTCTGAAAGTGTACGAATCTGCTTTTGCTAGCGAGTGAAATGTGTGGAAAGTGGAAACTTCTTCAATTCTTCTCATCCCTCCTCCCACAATCCGCCACCCTCTCTCACCTCCCCGTCTCGAAGCGCTCTTCCAAGACAAGACAATTGACAAGAGAATTGAAACTGGTTGAAAGTGTGTCAGTACATGTGACGACAGAATCGGACAAACAAAACTCATGGGTTTAGAATGGTTTCTCCCGAAACAAGCTAAATTTTCGGCGTCGATCGCAGAAGAATGTGAAATCGTTGAAATCACTTTGTTTTCTTTCTTTCCTCCCACCACATTCCCTCTTTTCTCTCTCTTTTCTTTGTCTATAACTTCAAAATGGAACAGGATCCTTACGCTGGTGTGCCCAATGGCCAAGACCCTTTCGTCAGAAAGGTCTACTTACAATACGTGAGTTTCCAAAGAGAGAGAGAGAGAGAGAAGCTCTTTTCTCTTCCACTGTGCGCTCACCCTCCTCTCTTTTTCTGGCTCTCCAGGGACCATATGGATACAATCCAACTTTTGCAGCTCCTATCGTCTTCACAATCGGTGCGTTTCCATGCAGATCAGAGGAGAAGAAGCAGAAGTTCATAAAATGGAGATTGGCGTTCTAAAATTTCGATCAAAGTCGAAAAAGTCATCTTACTCACATGTCCTCTCTTTTCTTTTCCAATCTATTGCTTCCTTTCAATAGTTTTCGGTCTCTCATGCATTCTGCACACTTATCAGGCTATCTCAAAGAGGCAGTTATGGTTACTCGTCTTGAGCGTTGGAACTCTGTTAGTCTCTCTCCACACAGAACGTTCGGTCCATGTTTGCTTGCTTTTTTGAGATCGATCTTCCCCTCAAAAGCTCAGCGATTCTGAAAAATGGGATACAAATCTGACTTTGGATCTCCTTCGGCCCTTTGTTCTTCTCCTTTACCCTTTGCGCATTCCTCTTTCTCCCACAGATCTGAGGCTACCGGAAATGGAATCAGGATTTATGGACACTTCCACCAAAGAGTGGTGAACCCATACATCGCTCAACAGGTAAGTATCTTTCATGATTGCTCGGTTGGAGATAGATATCATCATGATAAGTGGATTGGCAAGATCCTGACCTGCAATCTTTCATTTTCTTTCCCCGTGAATTCTCAATCTCCCAGGTTCTTTTAGTTGTCACCCCAGTCTTCTTCGCAGCCATCCATTTCGCAATTCTTGGAAAAGTACTGATGATGTTCGGAAGAAAATACTCTCTAGTCAACCCCAAGTTCGTGATCCCATTTTTCGTCACTTTGGATGTGGTCTCTTTGGTCGTTCAGGGGGCTGGTTCTGGACTGGCAGGAGCTGCTGAAACTGTCGCGAAGGATGTAAACCCTGGAGGAAACGTCGTTGTTGGAGGTGAGTAGAGCTGAATTTAGAAGAAAGTGCCTTGAGATGTGCTAAACTGACCTTTGTCACCCCAACTCTTGCTCGTTTCACACAGGTTTGGTAGTTCAGCTTATCGGTTATCTGCTGGCCGATACGCTAGCTATCTCCTTTGCTATTAAGGCATCTAAAGAACCCCATCATCCTCTCTGGACCCCAAAATTCAAAATGTTCCTTGCCGCAGCTTTCCTCTCTGCTCTTTGCGTTCTTGCCAGATCTTCATTCCGTCTCGCTGAAATGGCTGTTGGGTGGATTGGAAGAATCTCGACTACAGAATGGTAAGTCCAAAAATTCAAGGAAGCTGAGAGACTTGCTTCACCACACCTGATCTGACTCTCTACCACTTCTATTTGCAGGATGTACTACGCATTTGATGCTACTCCAGTGGCCTTATCAGTGCTGCTCTTGAACTTGTATCACCCAGGCGACTACCTACCAAGAGACGTCGAAGGTACGGCCGAGGAGCTCAGCGAAGACAAGGAAGAGCAAGAAGGAAAGGACATCGAGAAACAGGAACCTTCTGAGAACGGATCCCCCGCTGTTGGATCTGATGCTTCTACCTCTCAAGCGCCTTCTCAGAATCACGCTTAAACAGCTAAGCAATGCATCATGCTTCTCGCTCCTGGTTCAAATTCAATAGACCTACTTCTCCGTCCTCTTCTCACTGCTTCATCTTCACGCTCCTTCTTTCGCATTCTAATCTATTCCCGCTTTTACCTCGATATCTACGTTATCGTTATTGTTTAATCCTCAGTACTGAATCTCATTCTCGCGTCAATTTCATTCGTTTCGTTTGTCAGTGCCCTTGCGCTCTGAGAAAAGTAGCGCCGAGATGTTCACAAAAGACAAAGTGAATTAGAGATCTTGAAAGTCGCCCTCTTCTGTAAGTACAAATCTTCACTTCTGAAGCTTCTCCTGACCTTTGATCTTCCCAGTGTTCTTCTCCATCTTGGCACTTCTGGCACCAAATTGAATAGCTCTCTTCTTCTCTCCAGCAGCACCATGTAAACCCTCCTTTTTGGCGAGGTCTCTAAGCAAAAGTTTGTCTCCAACTCCTTCGCCCAGTGAGATGTCTAACTTCAGTTGAACTGGCAGAGAAGCTAGATGAGCGACAACACCTCGAGACAAGAATGGAAATCGAGCCTCTCTTCCATGAGAAGAGTAGATTCGATCGTCTCGACCGAGGTTCCGTGTTGGCAGCCTGTCCAGATCAAGTTGGAGCTAAGAGAACAATAGAGGATTCAAAAGGCAGAAGAAGGAAGAAGAGTTCAGAATGAACCCGCCGAAGCAGTCTCTTTGTATGGTGATTGACGGCTCACCTCTCTAACCAAAGCTGGCATTCCATATTTCTGGAAAGCTCCTCGATGGCGAGCATAACCTCCAAGCAGCTCGTCTGCACCCAGTCCACTTATCAGGACGGGAGCTGGAGTTCGATAGGTCTGACCATCAGATCCAGCTATCTGACCGATCCCTCTTGAAGCGAACCAGAGAGCGGCTGCGATACTCAGATCCATCTGTAAGGACAAGCAGACAGCAAATCCAGAGGAAGAAATGTCAGCATAATCTAAGAAGGCTTTTTTTCAATTAATCCACTTACAACGCTGTCACAAGGATGCATCAAAGCTTCGATGTTTTCTTTCTGCTCCAAGAACTCCTTGTAGGGAACATTGACCTCGATGAAGTTCCATTGTCGCTCTGGAACCAGACTTTTGAGTTCTTCCCAAGTTTTGAGCCCAGTCAATCGATCTGGGACCTCGTACATGGCAGAGACGGGTGGAGAATTAGATTCGGAGTCATCTCCAGTTGATGGCTCCTTGAAAGCTCCCAAGGCTCTTGGATTCTCAAAGGCGACGTTTAGGAGGTCGATTGGCTGAGAAGGTGAGATGAATCGATGTGCTAGTAGAGATAGAGTCGAACAGTCCAGACCTCCTGAAAAGAGAACAGCAACTCTAGGTTCGTTCCTGATGAGAGACAGGTGAGGTCAGCGAGGCGAAAATCAAAAGGCAGATGTGGATTACCATCGTACTACTGACTCAGGAAGGGTGGAATCGATGTTGGCGACTCTTTGAGAGACGCTATCGAGCAGAACCTCCAAGAACTCCTTGGCTGCTGCTTCTCTGTCAGACGACGAGGGGTCTAAAGACTGAGTAGCCTCTGGATCTATATGTTCTGGGAGCACTAACCTAGAGGTAAGCTAGAAGAGTTTAACAAATTGAAAAAGGGGTTGAGTTGAGCCAGGAGTCACGAGTCAAGCGGATAGAAGTCAAAAGTCCACTCACGTTCGAAGTTCGGTTCACCTTCACTGGAGTTTCCGTTAAGTTCTGATAGATAGAGACGAATGCTATATACCAAAGTCAATATTTCACGAAAAGCAGATAAGTTCAGCTGAAGGGCCAAGTCCTCACTCTTAGATTCATCGACCAGACTCCTTCGCAGTCCAGCTCTTGGAAGCCCTTGCCATCTTTCAAGCTCTCTGGACAGGCCACTGAAGTTAGTAGTAGACTTGAATGTTCAGCCTTAGGCCACTTGACCAAGAGTGACCTTCTTCCAATTGGATCTCTGGCGAAGAAAACCTTGCATGTTTGAAGCTGGTAGAAAGTAAGAGGAAGTCAGCATAAAAGGTGTGAGAGGAGACAGATTGGTAACGCAAATAGTAACAACTCACATCAAGAAGTACAGTAGCATAGGGACCTTCGATTTGAGACAGAACTTGAGAAAAGATCTCTCCAATCTTTTCTTCATCTGCATCTGATTTCGAGATTCTCTTCATGAGAACGTCGAATAGAAACTTTCCGTCATTGAAATCTGAGACTTTCCAGCTTTGATCTTCTTGTTTTGTTTCTGGTAAATTCCAAAGGAAGACTTGACCATTCCAAGAGAGATAGAACCTTCCATCCGAGGAACGGAAAGGCTGTTCAGTCAAACCAGCTCCTCGAAGACACAGAACGCTGTTGACCAACTTGACCTGAGTTCTTGGACTTGCATCTAAGTCTTGCGGTAAATTGTAGTCACATGCGCTGAAGCCATCCGGTCCTAGGGAAAGGGAGGGAGGGAGGAGAGATGTGAATGAGTTGCAAATAAATTCTTCTTTTGCTTCTTCAGTGCAGAAATTCTGATCTCTCACCTCGAAGATCTATCGCTTTGGCTAAGTGCTTGAAGATCTCATCCTCAAGCTCTCGAGCAGCCGAGCTAATGGCTTCATCCTCCCTTGCCAACAGCAAGATTCCACACATGATTCGGTTTGGTGGGTTGGTTGCAAGAAGAAAAGCTCGAGCCCTCTTTCCACCAAAAGCCTTGCGCGGATCTCTCCTTTTTCGTCGGACCACGCAAACGCAAAGCAAATGAGATTGAAGATCTATCAAGTGGGAAGGGAGCCAGGAGACAGGAAGAGAGATCTCAGACCACGTCCAAAGGATCTGTATAAGCTCAAAGGTCAGAGTAAAATTTTGGGTGTTTTTGTGAGGAACTGCATACAAGTGGCATTGCTTAGGGATTTTGAGACAAGTCGATTATGATGAGAAGAGGGAGAAAAATGTAAAGAAAGATGAAACGCCAGAGACGATTAGAAGAAATGTTATAAAATCATTCTTTAAAACCAACCCAGGTTTCACAGGGACCAAATGCAAAGAAAAAGTAAAACGAGTCAAAAAAGAATGGAAGCGAGAAAAAGAGTTTTTGGATTGAAAGAAAAATAAAAGGTAAAACTTATTTAACGCATGATGATTCCATCGAATCTCTGCTTGTACCAAGCGGCAGTCTCCTCCTTCTTGACACGGTGTGGGTATCCGACACGGGATCCCTTTTGCTTACGACGAGCAACACGGACACCAGGCCTGGTCATACAGACGAAGAAGTCCTGAAGGAGCAAGAGTGGGGAGAGATGGAGGGTGAGCTCCAAGGTCGAGGTCTCGAGTTTGAGCGCTTGCGTCGATTCAACTCACCATTCCGAAAATTCTAGGTAGATTGAATTGATGTTGTCAGTTGATGAGAGATTTAAGAGGTGAAGGAGATCAGTATTAGTGGACCTGTCTGACTTGAGATTGCTCCCTCACAGCACCTCCCAGATCCACCCGACGCGGCGCTCCTCCATTCGTGAGGTCTAGTGCTTGAACAGAATTCCTGACAACACTCTGAACCATCCCGAATTCTAGTCCCCTACTATCGAGAGCTTCCATTCCCTCTTGTCCAGCTTCATTTTTTGATGCGACCTTCCTTCCTCAACCTTCGCTTCCAACTTGGCTCCAGCTCGTCTTCCTGAGATGCTACTTACCCGATACCTGGGTCGTACTGAGAGAGAGAAGAATGTGAAACAGAATTGAGAGTCAGCTCAGAGTTCCAGATGGGGTTTTGGCAGCAGTAGTTCGAGTGAGGTACCCAGCCAGCAGGGCTGTGTCTTAGAAAGGACAGCAGCTCTCGAACAGAGGTCCCTTTCATCTGGAAACGCATCAAATTTCCAGTTTCAACCTCAAGATCTGCCTTGTAAAGCAGGATATGCTGCACTGCTGCATCGACCGACCACCACCAACTGGCGTCACCTGCCCCCCACCTGATTCACTCAACCAGCCCGGTCGACCGAATCTCCTAACTCCAGATTCCCTAGTTTCCAGAGTCTTTGTTGAATGGATGGAGGCTAGGACCTGCGATCACGGATCCTTCTCTTCCCGCCTGCCTGCCTGCCTGACCCAAGCCTTTCTGCCATGCCATCCAACCTTCCAACCCTCCCCTTCCAACTCCCCATTTCTACCAATCCAACTTAAATTCATCACAGATTCTCACCTTGATTCCGAGATCGATGTGTTCAGTGATACCGAAACCGAAGTTACCAGTCTCTGAGAAATTTCTTCTTCTCAATTCGTATTCCTTGACCTTGAGACCTCTCTCGATGATCTCCTCAGCCTTTGGTCCACGAATGGTGACATGACAGGCAATCTTTTCGTTTCTTCTGATACCGAAACCTCTTAGAGTGTAACGAGCTTTTGAAGTGACTGGGGTTTGACCTGTAAGTTGTTCTAGAACCTTTGTGGCACGAGTGAGTCTATCTCCAGATTCTCCTACAGAGATGTTGATGACCAACTTGTCCACCTTGAGCTCCTTCATAGGGTTGCTATTGTACGTTGAAGAGGAGAGGATTGGATAGAAGAGGGATCGAAGGATTTTGGGGGGCTGTCAGCGAATTTCTTTACTTTGCTTTCTTACTCAACTTTTTCTGTCCCAACAGTCTTCCCTCCCCCATTATCTCTTGATGCCTTATTCTCCCTGTAATTCCTCTGAATTCAATTGTGCTCACATTGCCTTCCCTTCTGTGGTAGCCATCTTGAAGTGAAGTGATGATTTCGAAAAGAAGAAATTCGGAAGAAAATCTGTGGCTGCTACGCCTTTGCTGCTGTTCGCCTGGACCAGCCAGCGCATCCGTCCTTGCCTGGCTGAATCGTTCAGAAGGCTCAAAAAGCAATGCCATCAAACGTCTTTGAGAAGGTCTCACACCCAGATTCATACTATTCTCGGCAAAAAATATAAGGAAGAGGGAGGGATAGCAAAGCAGCAAGAGGTTCAGCGGGAACGCGGCAAAGAGAGAGAGGACAAGGTGACAGTCTTCCTCCCCCCCCCCTCTACTAGATGTATACTTTTTCTTAACTATTCTTTCATGCAGAGCAGAACTGAGAGAGAGAGAGAGAGAGAGAGAGAGAGAGGCGTCATCCCTGGCCTCCCCCCAATGTCAAGTAGCAAGTCTTCCTTTCCTTGAGATGCAAATCACAAACTATAAGCACTACCCGAAATCATCTATCGAGTTGAATCAATTGCAAAACTATCTCAAACCTCTTCATACATCAGGGTATCCCCCTCCCTCCCTCCCTCTTCAAACACTCTTCTTCCCTTCAATCCCCTTCTTCCCCTTCCCACTACCCTCAAGCTCTCTCCATTCTCTTCTACATCTCCACCCATCTTCCTCTTCTCCTCTAGCTGCATGCATAGCGAGGGCAAATCCAGGCCCCCCAACCAAACTAGAAAGAACCACTCCTTTCCAGCCCACTTCCGCCCAAGGGAAACCAGCGGGAGCACGTTCCAAAGCTCGAGAGAGGAGGAGATTTGTAGAAAGCTCTTCGGCTTCAGAAGGGTTTGTAGAGGCAATTTCGGATGGTAGAGGTAGGGAACGGAAAGTCGAACGTTCGATGGCGATGATTAGGTAGGTTGAGAAGGCTAGGGATGAGAGACAGAGGAAAGCCAGAATTGAGGAATCTGTTAGGGATGATGATTCGTAGGCGTATCCTCTGTGAGATGCCAGGGAGGGGAGAGGGGGGGAGATATTAGGGATGAGTGAGATTTCCCTTTCAAAAAGGATTGAATCAATGAAACGTTGATGGGGAGTGAAATATTCTTACCTGTAAACACGAGAGATTCCATACCACCAGAAAATGGCGGAGATACCTGCAGCTTTACGATAGCTTTTGAAGGGGTTGAGGAATCAGAAATGGAAAGGTCAGCTTCTCAACCCCCCATTCCATCGCCAAGAGATGATTCTAGGAGAACTGTCTTTTTGAAAAAACAAAATGAAATCCAATCTTGTACTTACTATCCCCAAATCCTCTCAAAACTATAACTGACTCCATCAGCGTCGAACTCCTTGATCCTCGCACTAATCTCTTCCCTATCTTTTGGAACCCCTCTTGTTTCTCCAGTTAAATGAGGTCCTACGACCAATTGTGAAATTGCAAGAATAGGTGGAACGAAGAAATGAGAGATAGAACCAATTAGGATCTTCGAATCTTCAGAAGAGACGAAGAATCCTACTGGAGAATAAGCGTCTGCTAGTGCTGGAAGACAATAGGCGATAGAGAATAAGATGATGAAGAAATTGCAGAGATAGACTGAGGTTGCTGGAACTGGGATCGGGGGTAGACGAGGGGTGTTGGACTGAGACGGGCGGGAGAGAAGGTGGGGTGGGGGTTAGGAAGAGAGGAAGGGTCAGCTGGAGGCTTGCTACATTGTCTAAAGTTTCATCAAAGCTTCTCTCTAGCTAAATTCGAAACTGGTAGATGGCATGTCTTCTCGAATTCCACATCACTGCATTGCCATCTTCCTGTCTCTATCAAGTCCCTCTCTTTCAAAGGCATCATCAATCTTGTCTCTTCGAATCAACCAATCACAATCTTCTAACTCACTTTAGACCACTCCCAGCCACCAATAGCCCAAGCGCTAACTCCAAGTACAGAAACTGAAGGACCCCAACCCAACCCAGCTGCCAAAGCTGTAAGAAGGACCACTCTTCCAGGTTTGATGACAGTAGTCCTGGTATTCGGAGAAACAGCCAGATAGCTCAATCTTTGAAGCAAAGGGATTAAGATGGAAGTGAAGAGAGCTAATGCCTGTGCGTGAAGAGAAGAAAGGGTGATAAGCCTCAGACAAAGTAGAGCCAGGAACGATGAAACTCACCCCAACTCCAACTCTGTTAGAGAGCAATTCTCTCAAAACACCTTTTGGACCAGCTACGAAACATAGATGATTGTCGATTGCAGGTAGGTGACCTCTGGAAATGTCAGTGAAGATTGACTTTCTGGTTGGATCGAAACAGGAAGAGTAGGAGGATTGAATCGAGGAATTCTGGAAATTGGGATGGAGAGAGACATGGTTAATGGGAATATGGTGAAGAGGAGGGAGCATTAACTCACTGGGAATTGTTGAATTGGTAAATAGATTGAAGCGATGGCTAACAAGGAGGCTATCACTGGCGCAGAGAGGAGAACAACTAGAGAGGTTTTACCCATTCTCTCTCTCTTCTATCTGATAGTTGGAAGAATTTGAATGGTTTGAAAGAAAGAATAGAGAGAAGCAGCTGAGGGAAGATTCAAGTTCAACTGTTCTTCCAAATAGGTTGCTTCCAGACTCACATCTTCCTAGCCTTATCACCAACACGCACGTGCTCACCTGAAAGGACGCTCTCTTCCATCGTCGAGGGTCAATCATTTCGAGGTCAAGCACACAAACACAACAACGGTTGAATTCAAATATTCAAAGATGACCGACGAATAGCAATCCAAAAGAATCGATGATAGGAGTTGGTGGACGGGGCCCCTGCTTTTCAACTGGCAACGCCCCAACCCCTCCTTCCTTTTAGTTCCTAAAAGCTTTGGTCCTCTTCATTTAATTAAAGATCCACTTACGAGAATTAGACATTCGATCACCAAGATGGATTAATGGATCTGCGATGAACAAAGCTCCTCTTAACGGGGCTTCTTCTTCCACTCCATCATCATTCGTTCAGAGAGCGTCCTCTGATTCTACTGGAGGATGACTTTCTCATCGATAGCAAAGAGTTTATTCAGTAGAAGAGCTTCAAAAGATAAGTCTTCGAAATCAAACCTATCGCATAGCTCAGCAGCTCCTCCAATCTCTTCGTTGACCTTGACGACTCCCGAGATCCCAACTTATCAAACTCCTTCAACTTCTTCAGACAGTAACAATTCATTTCAACCTTTAAATAGCTCGTATTCTCCGCCTTCTATCACCCCTCCTAAAAGTCTCGGAAGGTTTTCGAGTAAGAAGAAGCTCAGTAGTGAAGGGATCAGGGGCGTCTTTCATTCAAGAAATCGATCCCAATCTCAACCCCAATCTCCACCACCAATTCGTCCAACTATTTCATCTCCAGTTCAACTTCACAGTGAACCTGCCATCAAATTTACTTCTAACTATACTCAAATCCAGAATCTCGTCGATCCGGAAGAAGAGAGGAGTTCAGTTCGCGCACCTAATCAGAGCTCGAGCCCATCCCTGAAAGCTTCTTATTCTCGGACCTCCTCCAGACTACTAAAGACAGATTCTCATCCATGCAACAGTCTCGATTCGATTCGACTTCAGGAAAGTCAACCTTTGGAAACTGCAGCCCGTAGGAATGGGAAGGGGAGTGTCTCTTTCTCTTCAAGTCCATCATCGAGACCCAAACTGAGGCCTTCTCTGGAAGGGACTAGGTCTCACTCCTACGAAATCGGAAAGTTCTACGTTGTTGACTCTACTAGGTACGAAGAGATCTCCAGGGGAAGTGGTCCAAAGAAGTCAGATCACTCAGTCTTGGTGCCGGGAGACTTTTCCCCGGCTTCTTCTCCTTCTGCGAAGAAGTTCCAAAAGTCACTGTAAGTTAGATTACTTAAGCTGAGAGACTCAAAAGACTGAATGCCGAGCAATTCCTCGGCAAGTCTCCCACTCAAACCCGCACCCACTCATTTCGTACCTCTCTCTCTCTCTTCGCAGTCGACCCATTCTTCAGGAAGCTAAACGACCTAGTACAGGAGACAATTCGAATTCTTCTCAAGATTCCAGAAAGCCAAAATCGAGTTCAAAGGGTCTGAGGAAACATGTTTCTCAAAGTGAAATCGAAACTGCTGTATACGAATCTTTGAGGTCTCCAAAGTTGACTTCAGCTACTCTAAGTCCTGGACATCAAGTTCGATCTCCTGCTTCCTTCGAGAACGACAGAGATGGAATGGTTCAACAAAGCCAAGCTAGAGGTCTTGGATCTTCAAGAACAAGTTCAAACAATCTACCGTCGCCAACACCATCTTACAAGAAGGACAAGAGCCCTTTATCCAAAAGGTCTTTCTCTTCTTCTAGTAGTTTGGCACTTTCATCATTAGATATGGAGAAGGCAAATAGGAAGCAACAGAAGTACTTCAGAGAACCTCCGTCTGCTGATGGAGAGGTCGTCTTCACTCAAATCTCAACCAATCCCCAAAAAGTTAGGAAACCAAGGAGTAGTGGAAGTATCAGAGCAGCTTCGAGAAGACCATCGATTTCTGAAGAATTGAAGAAACCAGCTTCTTCGATGGATCTTTCAGAACTTCCAAGTAACAAGAGTGGTCACCGTAGAAAGAAAGTTGTTGAATTTGACGGTCAAGCTTTCGAATTGGTTAGAGGTAACACTTCCGTAGAAGGTAGATCTTGGGAAGAATTAGAAAGTTTGACGGAAGAGATTAAATTCCAACTTTTGGATTGGAGGAAGATCGATGACAGAGTCAAAAGGACTGATGTGGGAAATGGAAATCAAGATTGGAATCAGCCCTCGGTCTCACCTGCAACTCCAGAAGGTCAGAAAAAGAAGACTTACAATCGTCAAAGAAGCTTAGCTGTCTCTCAAAAGTTACTGATACCTAATGTTTCTTCTGCAAGTTCTTCAACTCAAAGTTCTCCTACCAGAGAAGGTGAAATCTTGGAAAGTTCTAGTTTATCATCTTCTGCTGGAGGATTAAGAAGGTCTTGGAGTTCTCAAAATTCGTATCCAAACTCCGAAACTCAGGTTAACTCGGCTAAGATGCCAATCTTCACCAGGAAGAATTCTTCATCTTCAGAGGCTTTGGCTTCACCGAGGAAAGGTCTTAGACCGTTGATGTTGGTCGCTAAGAACAGCAACAGTAGTCTTGCAGATCAGTTTCAAGCTCAGAGTCCGAATTCTCATAAGAGGAAGGGTCTGATTTTGGAAAAACAAGAAGGAGAAAGAACCTCAAGAGACCTTAAGGATTCAGTTCAAGGTCAAGTACTTTCGAGATCAGGGTCAAAGTCGTTTTTGAAGGAGGCGATGAAGGGTAGAGAGCCTCAAGATAGAGATCTTCAAGTCGAGAAACGGTCCAAAGAAGGTAGTGGAGATGGTGAGGTACGAATCAAGTCCAGATCCTTCCAAGGACGACCCGAAACTTCAGAGGTTAGCAACGGAATCTGCTTCAATACTTCAATTTTTGAGGCTCAAGGACCAACCCGAGCTCGTCGTTTAGGCCAACTTAATCCTTCAAGAAGTCGAGTCTCGTCAGATCATCCGAGGAGAAGTGTTTCTGAAGCAAGTCTAATTGTTAATGATCAACTTTCGAGAGCCGAAGATAGAAGACCTTCTTCAATTTCAAACCCTTCTATCATTCAAGTTTCAACTCGATCGAACAACAGAAATACCCTAGGAGATCATTCAACTGTGGTTTTAGCTAGACGTCAATATGTCACTTCTGCTAAAGCTACTCTAAGACCTGCAACTGCAGATAGTATCTTGTCAAAAAGTTCAGATCATGAGTTCTCAAGATTCAAGTCTATTTCGCCTAAGAACACTTCTAACATGATTTTAAGGACTGTATCTAAAGAGCATCTTTTCAGAGATTCGAGAAAGGAATCTTTCTCTCCAAAGAGTGATGCAAGTCTACCAAGTCTAATTCACAGAAAAAGTGAAATCACAAGTGATGGGAATGATGAAATGATGGAAGAATTTCATTCGCCCATGGGAGAACAAGCTCTTTTAGGAGGTGGTTCTCGATATTCAGATAGTCTTCTTCCTTATCATAGAGAGCCAAGTTCTAAATGGACAAGGGGTAAAGGGAGGGACATTGGATTGGGCTTAGATCTAGGTCCTCAACATTCTTATCAAGACAACGTCAATCAATAGATTATTATTTCTAGCTTCCACCAAGCTTTATTTACCAACAAGAACAAGTTTCAACAATTATTAGTATTGAGTCTCACATCGATCTCAAGCGGATTCCACGTCACCTTCCATGTCACCCATTTTTAAGTTTTGTTTGTCTGATCAATTACTTTGTTCGTTTGCCGGCATCATACAGCCTCTCTCACTCTATCGACCCCCTTTAATCGTGATCTACATTTCAGCTGTCAACATGCCAATTCGGGGTCACCACAGTCTTTTACCTACTCCTGTTCTGGATCCCCCCCCCCCTCTTTCCTTCCCTTCTCAATCCGCCTCTTTCCTTTCAAGAGTTCTAGACTCCGGTTCTCAGTTCAGGTGTAGATCAAAGAAACTTTCAGTTCGCTTTCTAAATGGATTCTCAATGTTCTTATTTTGTCAGGAGTGATTCGATTGTCGACAGACTAGCTCGGCTTCAAGAGTTCAACCAACAAGCAATGGTATTCAAGTGACCGGGTCATCTTCTTTTGTGCGTCTCATAAAAGCTTCCCCGGCTCGAGTCAGCACTTCCATCGAGGTTATATCTCTGGCCCCAATCCCCAGAAAAACCGACGCAGCTGTAATTCTTCTATGGAGGTCGACATTGAATGATGAGCTCAGAAAAGATAGTATCGGAGGGAAGAAAGTCGAGGTTGCGAAGGTAAGAAGGCGAAAAGATGGAAGTGGAACTCTGTGATCATTCCTTGAAAGTCCAATTTTTTTTGCTAACGTTTGAAAATCTCTAGATGAGTGTATTGCGAATCTAAGTGTATCGGAAAAGAACAAGTACAGAAATAGGATTGTGACAAGGTGGAAACAAATTGATACAAGAACAGAAAATGAAGTGCAATGAAAAGAATCTGGTCTAAAGGTGATACGAACGGAGAGGTGGGTCAATCTAATCGGCGTACTTTGAGCGAGCTCTAAGAGAAGCACCCTTTAACTTCAAGAGGTAGAGGATTGGGATCATGAGAGCAGTGATTCCAGCTAGAAGTGAAGAGCCAGGTCCGACGCCCAATCTTTGGTAGTAGACGGTTCCAAAGAGCGGGAAGGCTGAGGCGATGGTAGATCTGAAGAGGTCGTTTGAAGCCAAGATAGAGGCTGCGTAACGATGGTAGGACATCTTTAGGTAGGTCAAGATGGATTGGAAGAGTAAGAAAAGACCTGTGGAGAGAGAGAGAGAGAGAGGCAGCGGTTAGCGACAGGAATTTGTAAAGGGAGACGTTCCTTTTTACTCACCTGGAAAGTAAAGAGCACTTCCGATGATAGGCACGATCTAATGAACAGATTCCCTAGCGGACTAGCCGTAGATTAACAGTGCTGCAGGAATGAAGAAACTGGCAAACAAACCCGCCTCCAATCGATCTTCGGGGATCATGACACCTGTCTTTTGGAATCTGACGTCGACGATGTAGCGGAGGTAGAGCATGTAGACTGGGACGGTAATTAATGCGGCCACAGCGATTCCGAGGTCTGCGAGAAGGTGAGACAAGATGGAGCGAAGGGAGGTCAGACAAGGCGACAGCGGTCTCTGAGAATGCTGGAAAGAAGAAATCGTTTATACTCACAAGGCAGACCCTGAGAACCATGAGAGAAGCCATAGATACCACCGAATACAAGAGGCATCGACTCGAAGAATAGGTAGAAGCAAGCGTAGGCTAGTCCAAGGTAGACGTTTGCAAAGAGGACCGAAGGCTCGAACGAGAGCAGGATAGGTCTCACCAAACTCTCTTTCAGTAGTTGCAAGCTTGATTCTTGAGCCTGATCGATCTCGCTTTGAGACTTGAAGTTCTGATTTCCTGTCAGCTTCCTGAGGCGTTGAGCTCTTCTTAAGAGAATGGTTCCCTCGTAAGTCTCGGGCAGTAAGAAGATCATGATTGCGAGAGAGATTCCAGCTGAGATGAGAATGATGTAGAGAGGCCATCTCCATCCGAGCGCTTGAGCTGCGAAATTTCCCATGACTGGACCCAAGATTGGACCGACTGATACAACGAGGAGAGGAAGGAAGTGACGGTGTCAGTGAGTAGAAGAGGTGGCATCGCTAGAACGAATCTGAAACTCACGGACCGCTCCAACCGCCCAAATCACAATAGCATAAGGCAGCTTCATAGGAGAGTAGATGTCCGAGAGAGAAGCTCCTGAAACATTCGGAGAAGGAAAAGGGATCGAGTCAGATAGAGGATAGATCATGCTTGGTGTCGACGCGGTTACTCACCCCCAGTCGCAAGGGCTGGACTTCCAAAGATCCCAGTGAAGAACCTCATGGCCTACATAGAGGAAAAGAGGGATAAGGAAAGAGGGTCAGTGAAAAAATCGCGAGTTGAAGATCGAGAAGACTGAACTGACCATGAGCGTGGAGTAGTTTGGCGATAGAGCTGTAACGATCGAAAGCAGAAGGAAGAGTAGAGCGGTGGGCAGGTAGACTCCATTCCTTCCGATCCGTGGGATCTCGCTCAATGGAGAGAGAATCATTGGACCTGCGTAGTGTTGTGTTAGAATGCAATTTACAAGGTTAGCTCTTGCACGTAACAATAGGTAAAGGTACAAGTTTGACCTTTTTCACGAGCCTTCGAAGACGGAGGGTATTAGCACTTCTACTCGGCCCTAGTCACTCACCTATCCCGTACGCAAAGATGTAGATGGAGAGTCCTCCGATCGCTTGACGGTCTGAGATGTCGAAGTCCTCGATGAGACCTGGAATACTGGCCGTGTAGATGGACGAAGCCATGTAGACGGAAAAGGTGTGGAAGCAAATGCTGAAGGCTATGAGAGACTTTTGAGCGACAGAGAAGTTACTGAGAGAAGGGGGAGAAGGAGTGGGCAGATTAGTGGAGAGGTCATCGAGACGAAAGGTGAGGCTTTCTGAGCGACAATCGCTCTGTGAAACCTTTGACTGTGACCTTCAAGGAGATGAGTCCACAGAGATGTGAAAAGTAAACGAGAAACTCACTGTGGGTTCTCCGGATCGTTTTCTTCCCATCCAATGATTGTGACGGTCTGCGAGTCAGTGGCAACGTTCTTCTCCGACTCGATCTCGAGCTTCTTCTCTTTTGAAGCTGAAGCTGCTATCGTCGATGAAGTACGAGTAGAGATCGTCGTGTCTTGAGACTCGAGGTCATCTTTGACTTAGGCTGGCTTGCTGTTGGAAGGAGAAGTGGAAGGACTTTGACTGAATTGAGGTACGGTGTAACCCGGCTTTTGGTCTTCGGAAAGGTACTAAACGACCTGAAGACAAAAATTTGAGAGAGGCACCGAGGAAAGAAGTCTGGAAGGCGCTCATTTGGAAGAGAGTAGAGGATTTGAGGTTGAGGTTGGTTGCTTCTGGGATTGAGAGCAGAAGGAGTTGGAAAGGTTGCGGATCATTTAGAATGACTTTTTTGGAAGTCTTGTTATACCATTTTCGGGTTGAGGGATTTAAAGTGAAGGAAGAGGAAGGAGTCATCATGTTGGATGAGGTGACCGGTGTTAAGGTCTTCTGCAGCGAGGATGACGCGCAGTAAGGAGCGAGACGAACGGTTTCGCTGGATTTAAAGTACACCCGGATCATTTCTCTTGTTCATTTCGAATGTACAACAGGCCAGCCATTTGATGCGCAAGAGCTCCATGTGGCTTTGAAGACAGGCTCTATATACCTCGCTCTTAAGGAATCCCCATGCAGTGATTTCTTCGCTCCTCGATCTATCACTTACTTGTCATCGTTCAATGTTCATCAGTCATTCGTTTTGAGTCGAGAGTTCAAACAACCGTGTCGATAGCGCTGACCTCAAGGAGAAGAAAGAAACGTCGTTCCACCGACTTCACTTTATTGTCCTTGTGCACAAACTTCACATTCCTTTCAAAAGCTGGACCGTTCAATTTTCTTCTTGTACTTCTCACAAAGAGCGAACTCATGCCTCCTATGCACGCATGTACCAACTCAAACCGAGATGATGGGAGAGTTAAATTAGATTAGGACAGGGAGCAGGTTGTGTTTGATTGTAAGGTATAGTAGGACACTAATAAGGGGCGAAAAGAAATGAAGGAGAGATGGATGTTCAAAAATTCCCAAAAAAGGGAGTGGGAGTAGAAGGGGGATAAGAAAAAGTAGTAGAATTTGCGTTGAATCTCGTGGGAAGTGATGAAAGATGCGAAAGCGAAAGAAGATTTTACAGTAGACAGAGTGGCGAAAGAGGCTAGAAGACGGAAAGACAATTGTTCTTGGGATTGGACTTGGATAGGGCAGGAGAGAGAGAATTAAGAAAGAAAAGGTAAGCCCGAACGAAAAGTGGTCTCTTCTACACGTCAGAAACCGAAAGAAGAAAGGGGAAGGATTGAGTATCAATAATAAAAGTATGTGTTGTGATGATGTGAATGGATGCTAGAGTTTTTTTTGGGTTGAGAGTGTGACTTGAAAGATGATTGAATGAGATGTTGCGTTTGGTGCGAGGTTTACGTTTGTGAGGTTGCTCGATTCGAAATAAGAGAGGAAGAGAAGTGAAGAAGAGGGGGAAAAGAAGGAATAGGGAGCCGAGAAGTGAAAAATTGTTGCTCTATATGCGGAAAAAGGAGACAAATCGAAATAGATGAATGATGTTGAAGACTGGATGATCTGTTGGGACTTGCTTGCACTTCAGCTTTCTTGAGCATGACCACTGACTGTCGAGTCGCTACTGTCTCTTTCTTTGAGACCGTTGTGGTGTCTTCTAAGAGGAGAGGTTTGACCATGACCGAAGGAACCGTTTGGACTGCGAGCGGTCGCTGTCGTAGCGGTGAGATCGACAGAGGTTCGGAACTCGCCGTCAAAGTTCTCTGCTCTTGGTCTTGCGATAATGTCGGTTCCATGCTTCTTGAAGTAAGGAGAGAAAGTGTCGTATCCGTGAGTCAAAGCACCATCGTTTCTGTAAGGCAGAGGCGGCGATGAGACTCTGTGGTTGAATTTCAGCTGAAGTCCGACTCCCAGTCCATCTAGCTCTTCGTCCTGAGCTCTAGAGTCCAGAGTAGACCAATAGGCGTTGGAGACTGCGCGTCTACGATAGGTTGACTTGCGAATAGTTCCCGTTGGAGTGAAGTGACCGTACTGATCGTCCTTTGAGTTTGAAGAGCAGGTTGGAAATCCTAGAGAGATCTCCGAATCTCCAACGAAGGCGCTGACGGGTCTTGAGATCTTGCGTTCGCCGAAGGAACGACTCGGGAAGGACTCGACACCTTTCGAGGTTGGAGTGAAAGACTTGAGAGGTGGCGAACCAGGATAGTACTCGGAAGTGGCAGCTGAGGTCGGTGAAGTGAGGCTGGAATCGGCAGAGAGTGGATGCATCCTTGAGCGGGTCGAAGCTCCGCAAGAAGAACTTGAGCTAGCTCCATTGGCACTTGCTCCACTATCGACTAGACGTTCTTCCATCTCCTCTTCATCCTCTTCTCCATCCTGAGATTCTTCTAGAGAGTGGTCTCTACTCCTTTGGATCTTCTTTCCAAGATGAACGACGCCGGTGTCAGTCGCACCGGCTCCTTCAAAACCCATTTCGACCTCGTCCCCTTGATCATTGTCCTCCTCGATCTCTCCAGTCAGAGCGTCCTGTTCTTGCTCCAGAGCAGCCAACTCTCTCTTCATTTCGTCGGCTTCTCTTTCCATAGCGACCTTGAACTCGTTCATAGAACTGATCATCTCTACTTCTTGGAACTTGTCGAAGGGAGCTGGAGGTTGCCAGCGAGCGTTGGATTCGTGGTAGGCTTTCAACCAAGGATGCTGCAGAGCTTGTTCGGCAGAAACTCTCTCAGAAGGATCCCAGGTTAGAAGTTTCGATAGAAGATCTACAGCCTCAGGAGAAGCTCGAGGATAGAGCTTTGAGAAGGGGACTGGAGGCATGCGAGGTAGTGATTGGACGTAGGTCTTGGCTCTGTCCGATCCGATCTTGTCCAGTGTTGCCTCCGATGGACATCCTAAGACGTTATTGATTCTTGCGATTTGATCGACGTAGTCTTTGCCTGGAGAGGGAGAAGTGAGTGGGGAAGGGGGAGGTGAAATGAGTTTCTCGTCATCTCAAATTGAACTGCTAGATGCTCTCTCAACGTATCCAATTCACCCGAGCTATCGGGTCACAAGCTACTTGAGTGTTTATTTTCCTTTCCCTCCTTTGACCAGACCAAACCCACACCTCCTGCTTAAGACACTCACCAGCAAAGATGGGCTTCCCCTCGATCAGCTCCGCTAAGATGCATCCTACGCTCCACATGTCGCTTTCCTTCCCATAACCTTCTCTGAAGCATAGCATGACTTCAGGTGCTCGGTACCCTGTTGGGAAGAGACGATCGGTAGGAGAAGGGAGGGTGGGTCAGTCATGCTACTGTCGTGCGACTCGAACGCCTCACTCAAAGAAGAAAGGCATGGAGAATCGAGCTTCGCTGAAAGACTCACATCTAGTAGCAACATATTCAGTTAAAGGTCCACCAGGGAATTCTAACCTTGAGGTAGAGATGTGAGAGGGTCTCTTTGGAGCAGACAAGGGAGAGGAGGGAGAAGCTAGAGTGTGTAGATTCTCAGATCCGAGTTGAGGAGACGGATGACTAGATGCTGGAGGGGTTTGAGCTCCATCTCGAGAATCACCTTGACGACCGTTTGTTGCATCTTGAGATCCCATTCCAGTCTCAGTTCCATTCGATGAGTCTTGGTCTTCCTCCTCCATCGGATCAGCGAAACCTCTTGCTAAACCGAAATCACATAATCTGAGGGCACAGTCTGCATTGACTAGAAGGTTACCAGGTTTCAAGTCTCTATGTAGAATGTTGGCTGAGTGCATGTACCTCACCCCTCTCAAGATTTGAGCTACAAAGTACTGAAGATGAGCATCAGATAGAGTTTGACCCGATCGAATAATCTGACTTAAATCAGCTTCTGAAGCAGCTAAGAAGAGGTAGATTTCACTGAAATCGATGAAGGAAGTGTCGAAGTCTAGCAGAGAGGTGACGTTGTCACACTCAGCTAAGGTTCTGAGAACTGCCACCTCTCTCAAAGCTCTTCTAGAAAGAACGTCTCTTTCGAAGACCCTCGTGACCTTCTTGATTCTAGAGAAACAGAAAGGAGAAAGAAGAACAAATATCCAGATTAGATTGGTTTGAGGGGGGCTGCGCGGCTGTAGCCAACCCGATCTTGTTCATCCATCCCTTCCTCCCTTCACAGCTCCGTGTCTGCCACCACTTTCCATTGATACTCACGCTACATTGCAATCCAATAGATTGTCTCTCGCCAAAGCCACACAACCATAAGCTCCGATCCCCAATTCTCTGAGGTAGGTGTACCTCTTGTTGACGTGAAAGGGAACTCCCAAGCACTGGAAGGAGTGATATCCTCTCTGAGAGAGCTTCCTGTCGCTCAAAGGGTGGTCTTCGCTGTTGTAACGCGGATGATTGTTGGTGGTATTTGAGGTCTGAATGGTTCTCCGCGTTCGAGTTCTGGTTCTAGTAGCTTGACGAGCTCCGACCTGCTGTTGTTGCTGCTCTGCTTGAGGTGCTGGTGGAGCCTGCTGTTGCGAAGGTCTGGATGGAGAGATTGAATTGGATCTTTGTTGGGAAGGATGTGAGCTGGAATGAGAGTGAGAATGATGTTGCGGGGAGGGTTTAGAAGTTGAGGTTGATGGAGGATATGAACTGGATAAAGAGGAGGAGGAGGCTTGCCGTTGTGACACCACGAACGGATCTTGATCGTTGAGAGTCATTATTGAGAGGTTGGTTGAAGAAAGGAAAGAGGATAGAGTGTGTAGAGGTTTGAGAAGGAGAATGAGTGGACTCGAGTCTTTCTTTCTGAGTTGAATTGGGTGGCTATTATCGGGCTCTAGATTTGTCGGGATGGCGGCGTATCTGAGAGTGAGTCCTTCGTTTCCGTGTCAGTTGATCAACTTGATGAGAAAGATTGAGTGAGTTGTTGAAGAAGAGGGAGAAAAGGAGAAGAAAAAGAAGAAAGAGGGAAGTTTTTAAAGGGAATCACGATGGGGGGTGGACAACAAGTTGATATTAATAGGAGGGTGGGCGGATTGAAGCGACTTTGAGTTCGGAGCCCTCTTTTGCTGGGCCGTGGAATAAAAGCTTTCGTAAACTTGAGATGCGTGACTTAATTGTTAAGATGTTCTCTGAATTGAATGTTGTAAAGGTTAAGAAGCAAAGAAGCGGAAAGTTGGAAAAGAGAGGAAGCACTGAGTGAATGAAATTTCGGGTCAGAGCTAGGTGAGGTGTAGATTATCCTACCCGAACCTGTGAAAGTCTTCACTTCCTCTCCTCTCTCCACTTTCTTTCCACTGCGAATCTGCGATTTCTCGCGGTCTCTTCATCTTTGGCTTCTTCAAAACATGAACATGAAGACGTCCTCATCGTCCTCATTGCAGGCAGTTGCTATCGAGGCTTTGAGCTTGAGTTTTCCTCCCTGGATCCACTTTCTCCCCTCTCTAGTACGACCCCATCCATCATGACCCATCATGACCTCACTCTTCCTTTGAATAGGTTCGAGCCATCTCTGAATCCAATTTCATGGGGAGGCAAATGTACTCATGCAACTTTTCATCGGGGATCGACTGGGGATCGACTGAGGATCTCCTTCAATACCTCTTATCTCGAGTCGGACTCTTCCTTCAACAGAAATCGCGGGGAACTTGGGAGGTTCTCTCAAAGTCCCTCATGCTTTTCTGGTCTCTACCTCGTGAACAGTGTATTCCTGGAACATAACGTATGCGTGGGCGTAGAGGGGAAAAAAGGGGTATATATATATTCAGAGACTCCAAGTTCCCGCTTCTCTTTCTCTTTACCTCACGGCGTTCTGGCCCTCTTGAGAACGGGTTTGTTGTCTATACTTAACGTTCTACACCAGAATTCGTAGAAAGAAGGAGACGGGAATAAGAGTAGGGATGGAGAGAGAAGAACTTGACACCAGCCACACAGAATTCAGCCACATCTCCGTAATTTCTCTGATCTGGAACCTTGCTCGAATTTCGCCACGATCGGTACAGTCACTTTCAATCTTCTCACTTTTCTGCAACCTCCAGGATCTACGCCGGCCGACCTCGAATCGACCTTGGTGACAGTGTGACTGAGTGAGAGTCGACGCCTTCATTCAAGTTGTCGAGAAAGGAGCAAAAAGGTGGAGATTGATAGCTATAAAGTTAGAAGCAAATATATGTGCAGTATAATCCAAATAGATGGTAAATATTAGAAGGAGCAGAGGTATGAAGGAATCAAACTAGTGCGGACAAAGACGAAGAGAAGAGAGAGAGAGAGGGCAGAGAAAGGAGGTGTGCAAACACGACGAAAACGAGAGAGCATTAGGAGTGATGTCTGATCAATTGAAAACGAGATAAGATTTGAACTCGAAGAAGAGAAGACGGAGAGGAGAAAGGGTTCCATGACTTGGACAGATGGTAGTTTCCGATGAGATGAGTGAAAGCGTGAGAGAGTTGACACAATCATTCCGCCTCGTTTTTGATATATTTTCCATCCTCGATGCTTGAAGGGTTCTCGATTGACTTGGACTTTTTCTTGTAGAACCTTCTCCAGAAAGTGACAGAGCTCCAACCCCACTGCTTGTTCAAAGGAGATTCACTTCCAGTGTAGATGAAAGCGTCATACTGCCGGCGGATTTAGGTAAGTGATTAAGATAGGTCAGATCAAGATTTCTTCGTTCGTGAGATATCCCAGGCTGCGGTGTCTCTCAGTTTTCAGTTTGAGAAGACTTACCATGAAAGCACCGAGAATCGCTCCAACGATGGAACCAAGTAAAGGAGTATAGGCGAAGTATCCATCTCCGAATGACCAGACTTTGGTTCCATAACCCACAGTCCAGAGCCTGGGGAGAAGTTGAGCAGAAGCGGAAAGAAAGAGGATACGGTAAGGGAACTGATCATCTTCCACTTCATCTAACTCTTCAATTCAGTAGAATAAATACTCCGGAAGATACTTACATCAGTCTTGGACCTTGAAGTTCAGAGGGGATAGAAAAAAGGAGAGTTCATTGGTCAGAACAGAACGAGAGGTGTGGCCTCGACACAAACTCATACCCAAACCTTCTTTCCAGCCCGTTCCTCCCTCTCAACTTACCTAAATCCCTAGCTGGGTTGATTGCGTAAGAAGTCTGGTAGCCGAAGACAGAACCAATACCTGAAAGAAGGGAAGAGTTGAGAGGTCAGGACGGAGTCGACTTACGCTCGGGTTCTCTATACTCCTTTGTTCGACGCGTCAACGAACCTGTAACCAGCCAAAGTAGCACCAAAGGAGCCATACCGTCTACGGGAGCTACGTTGTTTGAGTCTCCGATGGCGAGAATGACCATCGACAAGATAGCTGGAAAAAGAGTGTTGGAAGAGAACGTCAGCGATCTCTCCTCCTTCCCAAAGCGACGCATCCTACCCTTGCTTCTCAAAGCGACACTAACCTGTGGCATATACTTCATTAAAAAAGCCACTGATCCTTGCTCCTGAAGGTAGCAGGTAATCAACCGGGTACGTCGTGAAATAGGCAGCACTTAGTTGCGTCTTCGTTGGGTCCACTTCTCTCAAAGCGTTAACATAACATCCGTAAACGCAGAGGGCTCCAAGCCAAGCTATGTAAAAGAGAGAGATAGACAGAAGAGAGGTTTCAGCCTTTCAGATCGATTTTCCTTTCGTCACAATTGAGAGATACTGACCACCAAATAATTGAGCGATCCAGAATCTTGGAACCTTTCTCCAAGGAAAGCCTCGGAAGATTGCCAGAGCTAGTGTTACAGCTCTGTTGGCACGAAAGAAGGAAGGGGGGGGGGAGAGAGTCAAAAGAAGTCCACCAGAGTCAGAAGAAAGTTCACCGCTTCGGTCGTTTCAATTTTCTTGCTCACGGATTGAGATGCCCTCCTGAGATACCTCCTGATACCCAGACTCCCATTCCAACACCAATTCCCCAGCCGAAGGCGATGGAAAGATAATCTCCCTTCTTGACAGCTCCATCAAGAAGAACATCTGCAAGATAAACTTGACAATCCACAGCGTTTCCGAAAGTTAAGAGAACAAAAGTTCCCATAGCTTCTGCTAATTCTTCTCTGAAGACGTATCTGATTAATTCAAGGAAGGGGGTTGAGAAGGGTAAGCACGTTAGTTGGATCAGATCTTCGACGAGAGGAAGACCGAGCCAATCAAATCTCTGATACTGATATGACTTCAACCTACCTAAACTTAGCCCAAGGATTTGGGAAGGTGAGATTGTCTTCGTCGTCTGAGGAAGAAGAGCAAGTTGATGAAGAATCGGAATTGTCGACAGAAGAGACAGTTGTCAAGCTTCCATCGTCTCCAGCGTCTTTAGTTTTCAACAGTGTCTTTCCGCCATCAGCATTCAATCCCATTTCAGCTTTTGTATCTTGAGAGCCTTCCTGATCCTCCTTCGAGTTGCTTCCTTGAGCAGGAGTTCCATCCCCTCGAACGTTGTGAACTTTTGGTTTGTGTTCGATTTCTCCAACTGGAGTACCTTGACCAGCATAAGTTTCAGTATCAGTCCCTTTACCTTTGGAAGATTGTTGAACAATGGTAGTAGTTCCACCACCACCAGCTTTGATTTCATCTCTGATGATAGATCTCATGTCTTCAAGAAGTAATTGTCTCTCTGTTTGACCGATACCAATGTTTGGACGAGCTGTCGAGTCTTGAGATTGTCTAATACCATTACGATGGTGATGATGATGATGATGACGGTTTTCATCAACCTTTCCACGAGCTTCAGTTGAAGCGAAAGCATGTCCAAGACCAAAACCAGCTCCCGCTTTTGGAACCACTTTGACGATTGGTGCACCTTTAGCGTGTCCAAGACTGTAAGCTGGAGTCTTTCTTTTGAATACTTTCTTGTAATGTCTACCGGTCTGAGAAGGGTTGGAAGAGGGAAAAGAGGGTCGGAGAAAGACAAAGTGAGGAAAGAGTGAAAGTGGAGGACACAATAAAACGAGGACAGATACGTGGTCCTACGTCGCCTTCCCCGATTCGGTTTCTGATTCTGAGAGAGTGAGAGCTCTCATCTCGAAAGGGATTGAGATCGACCCAAGTGATACCAGCCTCAGCATTCCTGCTTGGAGGTCCTCGCCACTTTGCTCCGAAGTCTAACGCCACAGTACCTTCCTCGTCAATTCAGCATTTTCTGTATCCCGTCATTGAAGCATCCTCGATCCAGAACATGGCAACTCACTTTCTTGTCCTTGACGATGTCTCCTCTGACCTTCTCATGTTTCCCGACTGGCTGTAATTCGAAATGTTCTACCTGACCATGGGAAGTTTGGTCCGCCGGCATTGTGATTTCCAAAGTATGATGACCTTGCTCTTGAGCATGTTGAGGTAAATCAATCAGACGAGGAGCATGTCCAGCAGAATTGAGAGAAGTAGTAGAAGCATTGATTGGAGTTTGAGGTACCGAAGAAGCTCCTCCAGATGCATCAGGTGGAGTGGGGTAGATTGAATTAGAAGGTAAATCGTCCGCCATGTTTGAATCTTCTTCAACTTCTACTTCAAAGAGAAGATAATCCTGAAAAAGAAGGTGGATGCTTGCTTTAGAGAGAGGAAGAAGAGAAAGAGAAGAAAGAGTAGATTTGAAAATTATGCAAAAGACTGAACCGGATGCAGTCTAGCGCCATTTTCAATTTTGATCGTCATCGGAGAAAATAGGTGGCATCATTTCCCGACCCTCAAAATAAATCGATCGTCAACTTTTTTTTTTCACGGTCCTCCTCACTTCCTTTCTCACCGCGTCGAGATTCAAGAGATTCTCCACCACGACCTCACTTCTTCTGGATGGAAGAAAGGTCTCTCTATTCCTTCCTACACCTTCAAAAGGATGATTAAGTGCAAACGTCTATAAAGTAAAAGTATGGAGCAATTTGGTTTCAACATTAGTTACTAAAGGAGAATCAACTTCCGCTTCTCAAGCCACCTCCAATTCTTCTTCTTCCTCTTCCACCTCCGAATCCTCATCATCACCTTCCATTTTCTTCCAATAGGCTCCATCACCTCCATCCTGACTTTCACTATCCTCATCCTGATCCTCATCCTCAGAATCTTCAGACATTCCATCCAAATGTAAACCTTTCTTTTTAGCCTCTCCTATTTGTTTTTGAAGTTTAATCAATTCTCTCTCTTCTTCTGAATCCAATTCCAAATCTGAATATTCATCTTCGTTCATTTCAATAGGAATAGGAGAAAGTTCTTGATCTTCTTCTTCTGACTCATCTTCCATTTCCAGATCTTCATCTTCACTTAGAATGAATTCTTCTCCTTCCACTTCTACTTCTCCTAATTCAGATGCATCAACTTCTTCTAAACTTTGAGATTCAAACTTCTTGATCTTTGGAATTGATTTCCCATCACCTCCAACTAAGCTTAGACAAGTTAATCTTGAACCTTTAGTATCGTAAATTCCAATAGCTTCTAAACTTTGACTTTCAGAAGAAGAATTGTTTTGAAAGAGAGGATCCAAATTGAAGACTCTGATTTTTCCATCAGAAGAAATGGTGGTGGCAGTCAGGATTGAAGAAGAATCTGAAGCTTGAGGTGGAATGACTTGTTGAAGAGAGATTGATCTGACTCTGAGAAGAAGGACAGAGGAGCGTGCAATTGATTGTGGAAGTAGTAAGAGAAAACCAGGTGTTTGAGATAGGAAGGAAACGAGAAGTTTAAATTGCTGACCCCCCGATTCTATGAAAACTCACCTGTTCTCATGTCCAACCAATCTACCAATTTCCTTCAAAGGAATTAAATCTTCCTCACCATTCAAATTTTCAAACTCATCTTCAACAACTTCCTTTCCTTTTCCCTTACCCATACCATCACCTTTGATCTCCCCTTCACCATCCAGCAATTCCCAAACCCTACACAATTTATCCTCACTCCCCACCAAAAGCAATTCCTTCCCTCCAGTATTCCACCAACAAATCTCCAAATATTTCATTCTTTTACCATCTCTAACCTTTCCCAACCTACCCTTTAACTTCATTTCAACATCATAAACCCTAACTTCTTCATCTCCAAAGACTGCAAAGAGGTTTCCATTCCAATTGAATTTGATTCCAATGGCTTCGAAATCGATCTTGATTGAAGCTGCACCTTTACCTCTCATTAGATCCCACATTCTAATCGTCTTGTCTTCTCCAACTGACAATGCAACTCTACCTGAAGGATGAGAAGTCGCTGAATTCACTCTTCCGATGTGACCACGTAGAGTTCTAAGTAACGCCCAATCTCTTACTCTGTAAAGGTTTAGACGTGAATCGAAGGAGGTCGTTAGGAGATAGGCTGGAGTTGGGAAGGTCAGGGAAGTGATGGTACCTGCGGAAAAGAGAAGAGAAAGAGAAGGGGAGATCAGAAACTCGAGTTCATCTTTCACCTTCAGGCTCTGCTTCTTCGACTCCCCCGGGTCTGTTGACAGAATGAGACTTCCTATTTTACTGCTAAGTTTAAAGGATCTGAACAGCGCTTTCTGAACTTCCTCTCACTCCTCTTCGCCAATTTTTTCCCGATCTTCTTCCCCAACTCCAACTGTCTCGAACTCACCTTCATGTCCAGTCAATTGACCGACTTCGATCCTTTTTCTGAGATCCCAAACCTTGATACTCTCATCAGTACCACCAGTTGCCAACCATTTGGATTGCATTCCATCCTTGATTCCCAGAGGAACAGGAGCCGAACCAGCACAAGCGACACTCTTGATCGAAGAAGCATGAGCTGGGAAAGTGAAGATTGGCTTTAAAGTGGCTTGTAAATTGGAATTGGAGTCGTTGTTGAATTCAACTTGAAGACCATAAAGTAAACGTTGATAACTTCCAACTATGATTCTGAAACTTGAAGAAGCTGGTGGTGCGACTGGAAGAATGGTCGGAGGTGGTGGAGGCGCTAATGGTTTTGCTTGCTTCTTCTTTTGAGGTTTAGATTTGGGTTTGGGCTGCTCGGTTGAATTGGAATTGGAAGTTGATTTGACCTTGTTCTTCGAGTTGGAAGAATTTGAAGCGTAGCCTGGCTTTCTTGAACCTACGTCACCAACTTTGGGTCCATTACCTGGATTGGTAGACTTCGAATTTCCTTTGTATTTGTTTGAGTTGTTAGCAGAAGAAGTTGAAGCTGAACTTTCATGTTGCTGTTTCGCTTTTTTCGTCTTTCTGAAAACTGTCGGTTTGGGAACTGCCGCTGTTGGATCTGCAGTGGAATGGCTTCTCTTCTTTGAGTTGGAATTTGAATTTGAATTCTTGGCCATCCTTGACTTGTTTCGATTCAGCTGAGAATTGTGGATTGAGAAGAGAAGAGAAGAGAAGAAACTCAGAAAGTGAACAACTTCCTCAGAGGATTTTTTCGATCGCTTGTTTCCGCGCTTCCGCACAAAAACGCTAAACGCCCTACGGAAAATGACGTCTAGATAAAGGGTTTTGATGAATTCTGGTTCTGGAGATCGAAGACTTTTTGGATTTCCTTCTTTTCCTCTTCCTGCCACATTCCTCCGCTTTCTTTTCCTTTTCCTTTTCCTTTTCCTTTTCCCTTTAACTTTAACTTATCTTTGGCTCAATTTTGTTCTTCTAATCTTCAGTTTCAAATCGATCTTCTCAAAAAGATGGACGATTCCGAGTTGGCCACTTCGACCAACACTCCACCTCAAGAAGTTCCAAACAATGCTTCAACCACTTCTCTGGCACCAGCGTCTCGGGATCCAAGATTGATTGATTTACCTCAACATGCTAAAGAAGAAGCTCATCAAACTTTGGAAGTCACCTTACCAGCGAATCAAACTTCCCATGGCCAGGTAGAACAGTTCGAGCTGCAACCTGTCGGGAAGCATGAGAAGGTCAGAGGAGACATCGTCAAGGACAAACAAGTGAGTCTATAAAATTACCGAGTCAGTGACCAAACAGTCCGATGGACCGGGACGTTGAGGTGGGGAGAGGAAGGCAAAGGGTAGTGTGGAGTTCAAGATAGATAGGAATCTTCGATTTGTTTGCTGGTGTCTTGCTTCCTTTTCAATTATTGCTTGTCAATTGGAATCAGTGAACTCGATACAACCAAAATGGAGGTTTGAGAAGTTTAATCGCAAGACGAGAGTTCTTGTCCTTTGATGTCAATAGTTCCACCCTCTCTTACTCTCCATTTTTCCTATCTCGTCCCGCCATATCCCTTTTCACCCCTCTTCAGACCGGTAGGCACTACAAGAAAGTATTCAAAAGAAAGACTCCAGCTTACAGTTTAGGTCATGCAAAAGGAGCCCCAATCGTCAAAGTAGCGCCCAAAGCAGGAGCCAGTTTTGGTCTTGGACATGCTTTCGCCTCAACCGAAGCACGTGGAAAAGTCGATCCTCAACGTGAACATCATCATCATAATCGCAATCGTAATCGTAATGATGAAGGAGTTAGACAATCTCAAGATTCAATGACTCGTAGTCCAGCAATAGGTCAAGCAGAAAAAGAACAGCTTTTTCAAGAGATTAGAGCTGTGATTATTGATCAGATGAAAGCTGGAAATGGTAGTACTACAATCATTCAACAGAATCAAAAAGGTAAAGGAAATGAAAAGGATGGTAAAGCTGGTCAAGGTACTCCTTCAGGTGAAATTGGTGATAAATCTAAATCTCACAATTTATCTGGTGATGGAACCCCTGCTCAAGGAAGTAATAGTAATACTAAAAAAAACTCAAATGCAAGTGAATCTCAAGATACTAAAGCTGAAATGGAATTAAATGCAGATGGAGAAAAGACAGTGATGAGAAATCAAAAGGTTGATGATCATGAAAGTTTAACCACTAGATCTTCTTTTGATAGTCAAATTTCTTCTTCGACTTGCTCTTCTGATGATGATGATGAAGATAATATAACTTTTCCAAACCCTTGGGCTAAATTTAGGTATCTCTTCAGAGAAGAATTAGCGGAAGCAATGGGCACTTTCGTTCTTTTGACCTTTGGAAATGCTGTTGATTGTCAAGTGCTACTAGCAGATGCTTTACTCACGGGAGTAGTTAAGAAAGGAGATTATCTATCTATTGCTTTTGGTTGGGGAATTGGAGTTGGAATGGGAGTTTGGGTATCAGGTGGAATTTCTGGAGGTCATCTTAATCCGTAAGTTGTTTTCATCAGAATGAACATTGCTGGGATCGAATCCCGTTTCATCAGAATGAAACTTTACTTGGGACAAAGCCATTATTCCTGACCCCTCTATCTCTCTTTCTCTTTCCTTCATTTTAAAAGGGTTGTTACCCTTGCATTAGCCATCTTCAGAGGCTTTCCTTGGAAAAAAGTTCCGAGATTCTGGATAGCTCAATTATTCGGCGGTCAGTATCTCTCAATTATGAAGAGATAGGGGAAATGAGTTGCAAGGCTGAAAACCTCTCTCCTTTCTATACCTCTCTCTCTCTTTTACCTTGCTAGGTTGGCTCGGGGCTCTGTGTGTCTATGGATGCTATATCAATCCTTTGAGAATGGTGAGAAAAACAATGGCAACACTTGAAAGATGGGTGGGAAATAAGGACTACTGGAAGTCGATTCTCACACTCTCTCTCTCTCTTCTCCCTTTCTCTTTTGCTCAAAAGGTGGATCCTGGAAAAACTTCTATGAGCGCTGCTTTCTTCACTACCTATCCAGCTGAGTTCTTATTGCCAGAAGGGGCTCGTATCTCTGCATTTTTCAATGAGGTTTATGGAACAGGTTAGTCTATCCTTCTCTTGTCGCCAGAAGAAAGAGAAGACAAAGCGATTGACTTTTTTATTCTCTTCCCTTCTCATGCTCATCTCTGTTTCGCTTAGCTATCTTACTTATGGTTATCTTGGCAATTGGAGATTCAAACAACGTGGCTCCTGTAGATGGTGAGCTTGATTTGAGATTCGACATTTGAAATTTCTTACTCTTGCTCACTTTCTTTTCTTCATCTTTCACCCTACTGCTCTTTTGCGATGAAGGTATGGCACCTCTGGTTCTACTCTGGCTAATCACAGGTTCGTTGATAACAGAGTCCTGAGATACTCCTACTTCTTTTCTGAAACCTCATCTATCTTCCCATTCTATTCCAATCAGGAATTGGATCCGTCTTCGGATACCAGACTGCCTATGCGATTAACCCAGCTCGTGAGTAGGAATCCTCATTTCATTCTTCCTTTTTTTTGTTTTTTTTGCTTGCTGTCTTTACTTCTCTTTCGTTCTTCTTTGCTGATTTATTCTCCATCCTTTATACCCGTTTCATCAACCCCTTCTCTCCTCGAAGGTGACCTGGGTCCCCGATTGATGTGAGTTTTTTTCTTTTCCAGGCTTCAACCTGAGCTCATTCTGAATGGAGGCAGAAGAAGAGCAGAAGAAGAAAATCGAATTCCTGTTTCAGTTCTCTCACTTCTCCTTTTCCTCCTTTTCCTTTCATTCTTTCAGGCTCTGGACTGTCGGATACGGAACTGATGTGTGGACTTATGGTGGAGGGTATTTCGCTTACACTCCACTTCTTGGTTCGATAGTTGGAGCGATTCTCGGTGCCTTCATGGTAAGTTCGAACGATTCCGTCTGTGGTCTTTCAGATTCGAGGCGACTAAGTTTCTTCCTTTCTCATTCCATCGCCGACCAGTATGACGCTTTCATCTACACTGGAAGTGAATCTCCTTTGAATAAGCAGTGGGGTTGGAGCTCTGTCACTTTCTGGAGAAGGTTCTACAAGAAAAAGCCCAAGTCAATCGAGAACCCTTCAAGCATCGAAGATGGAAAATACACTAAGAACGAGGGTTGACCAATTCTGCTTTCCTTTCTTTCTTCTGTACTATAATTTGAACAATCTGCACAATCTAAGTCATCTCGCCGAACTTTTTCCTCGGCCGTATCCTCGAATCTTCGAAAGTCTGTCCCTTCTTCTGTTTGGTGTCCTTCCTGCCACTTTCTTGTCTTTTGTGCCTCAGGCTGCTCGTTGAATTCGAATGACCGACACCCTTTGCTCTCTTTCCAAGGTATTGAATTGAAATGAGGAGTAGTACAACAATGAGATACGGGACAAAGCTTTTACGTCGTAGCAGCAGCCGTCGACGGAGGTGGTTCGAGATTGAAACGGTCCACGACTATTTGCACGATATCGATCCACTCCGTCATTGCCCCTTGTCCCAGATCTCCACAAGCAAGCCTCTTCTCGATTGGACCGACGACAGTGTAGCCCAGCATCTCACGAGCCATCGCGATTTGACGACTGGTCAAGGGATGAAGATACATGAGAGTGTTCATGGCAGGAAAGAGATAGGTCGGCGTCGAAGGCGAAAGAGCTCGAAGAAAGGAAGTCTGAAAAGGGTGAAGAAGGAAAAGAATGAGATAATTCAGCATCGAACGTCAGACACATCCCTTCGTCACGAGAAGTCACTCACCAACAAGTTATCGCAGATCCCATTCGTGATCTTGGCGAGCGTGTTGGCGCTGCATGGAGCTACCAAGACGATATCAGCCCACCGTCTGAGCTCGATATGTAAGATCGTATCTCCAACCTTAGACCAGTTATTCCATTCGTCTTCGTCTGACCAGAGATGAGCTCTAGGAAGCCTGATACCGCTCGGCTCCGTGCCTCTAACTGCTGCTCGATTTTCTGAGGCCAAATCTGAGACTGTGTAAGAGTACTCAGAAGAGGTTTTCTGTGTACAAGCTTCGTTGGGGGCCCCGGGGAACGCGCTTCGTAGATCTAGGTCTTTGATCAGAGCTCTGTCGAAGAAGTGAAGTGAGGAGGATGTAGAGATGATCTGGACTCGAACGTTGTTGTACTGTAGAGACGAGGGAGGAGAAGGAGAGAGGTTGAATTAGATTATCCAACATCGAGCCAGGCTCGCAACGAACGATCCCACTTACCTGGAGCAGCTCTTCCACGATCAGAGGTATCTTGATGCTAGCCACGCTTCCAGTACTGGCGATCACGACATGAAGTGGCCGAGAACTAGTGGGTGGCCTCGAAAGAGGGGGATAAGGCGACTGCAAAGAGTGCGGGATGTGAAGAGGCATCGAGCCCACTGGAGATCCAAGCGGAGATGCCAGCTCTCTCGCTTGAATGTTGGGCGAATTGGCTCTGCCTTGATCGCTATTATTTCGGAGTGGAAGAGCTGGAGGTGCGCGGCTTGATTTGAAAGGAGGCGGAGGTCCTGGAACCTCTTTCTCTCGACAAAGAGGCATCTGACCGAGATTAGGACTTCTGTCACCTGTGTTTCCGAATCGACTCAGCATCGAAATGGAAGCCAGACGATCACTGATGGAAAGCTTGTCTCTGGAGCTGGAAGAATCCGGAATGCTCTTGAAGACTTCCTCCTCTTGATCTGCGCCATAGTCGGTAGCAGGAGCCTTGTTTCGAATTGAAGAGTTTGACCAGGTCGTCCTCGGTTCCGGTCGACTTGGCTTCTCGGTTCCATTCTTTGAGGCCAGTACGTCAGACATCTCCTTAGTCGAGCTAGGTTCTCGAAGACCCAACCCTGTACCTAGACTTCCAGATCGTATCAGAGGCGACGCTGCAAGCCTGGCTCCTCCAGACAAAATGCTCTTGATGTCGTCGAGAGTCTTCGGTCCGTCAGCTCGAGCTTGATCCCAAGTCTCAGCTCCGGCAGAAGCACTGGCTCCCATCATTCTACCGAAAGCAGAAAAACTAGAGCCCAGAACTGAAAGATAGGGACGAGAGAGTAGTCAGTGATCAATCGGCAAGACAGGGAGAGATCGGAAACACTCACCTCCTCGAATTACCCCGTTCGAAGCTCCAGCAAGTTCACCAATCTCTTGAGTGAGTCTGCCTCGAATTCTCAATGGCATGGAGAAAGAGCCCTCGGGAGATGAGAGAGTGTTGGCAGCTTTGATCTCGGACGATGGCGTTTTCGCTCGGTATCCTCGCTGAGCTTCCGAATCCGTATCGAGTCTGTCAAGAAGCAAACGTGGATGAGGAGAGTTTAGCAACCGAAAGGAGTAGAGGCTGATAGAAGAAATTCTGAAACTCTGCTGTTCCAATCACGTTTGACTCACCCAAGGATCTGACTGGCACCTTGGAGGCCAAGAGCAGGAGGATCAACATTCTCAAGAAAAGCGACAGCGGCTTGCACGTTGACGAGACAGTACGCAGCCTCTCCACGGACTAAGCTTTCGGTCCTGAACCTTTGGATGTAGAGAAGGTTGCTTGCGAGTGAAGGTGGGTTCGAAGAGACGATGGCGAAAATGAGGATAGGGAGAATCAGATCGGCGCTGGAAGTCGTTGGAGCTCTGCGTTTGGGAGTTTCCGCTTTCAGGTTGTCTTGCGAGACAGACTCTTCCTTTTCTGAAGTAGAAGACGATGATTGTTGAGCAGAGTTGGGTGGGGGGTCACCTTCTCCCTCTTTCTTCAGCTCCACAGGAGGGAGTCGAGCCAGTCCATCGACTACCACCTTGTGAGTGGTGACCAAAACATCCAGCTTAGCTCGGGGAGACCTGTGCGAGATACTCTGAAGCTTCTGGAGTTCCTTTCCGCATAGTGTGATCATGTCCGAAAGTCCATTGGTGACGACAGTTGCTTCATCTTTCTCTTCCGACGTGAGTCCAGCGGCTTCCTTGTCTGGCATGACTAGGCCCAGATGCTGGAGCGACAGACCGAGAACGTTGAGAGCTGCGATTCGCGAAGCTAGAGAGTCGTCTAGAGTAGCGTCGCTGGAAGTCGCTAGAGAGAAGATTCGATCGTAGACCTCAGTGCAGAGAGTGCTCTCTACGACTTCGATCTTGCGATCAACAGATTCTCCTCCGGATTCAGGAGCCTCCGATGCTGCTCCTTCAATCTTAGAAGAGGATTCGGCATCTTCCAGTTGACTGCGAGCGGTTGCTAGCACGTCTTGAAAGCTTTCAGAGAGCTCGTCAGGTGTGAGCTGCCAAGGAGATCGTGGTGTAGATCGTGATCGAGAAGCTATTTGAGGCTTGGATGAAGGGAAGAAACTGAGCGAAAAGCTGTTGTAGAAGGAGATTAGAAAAGTCGGTGTCAGCGGGCAATTGTGCGATGAAATTGTCATGAAACGAAGGTGACTAACCTCGAGACGGACTCGACAACCGCACTTGGAAGAGAGGCTCCATTGAGCGCAAACCTAATTCTAGCATCAACCGCTGTACTGAGGTCGTCCAGGACCTTCCTCTTGGAAATGTAGGAGTTGATCACCCATATTGAGATGGTCCTCTCTTGAGGAGAAGCAGCAGCGCTGGGATCGGGCGATTCTGTCATCGGTGGCGCGCTCTCTTTCGAGGAAACGGTAGCTTCGTTAGCAGTTTCAATTGATTCAGATGGAAGTTCCGTAGAGCTTTGCTTTGGAGTACTAGGCTCTCCGAGGGAGCTCGGCACGGCACTCGAATTGCTCTCCAAGTTGCTGCTCGTTGGCAACGATGATTGAGATCCTTTCCTTTCCCTCTCCCTTCCTCCGAAAAGACTGGCGAAAGAAGTAGAGGCTCGATTGGCTACCCTTGCTGAAGCGGACCCTGAACGTCTCCTGGCTTGAGATCCTTGACCAGCCCAAGGTGGGAGTGGGAAGTACAGATTGGATGAGTAAGAGCCTAGACTGACCTGTGGGTTCGAAAACCGCGAAGCTGTGGAGGCATAAGAGGCTTCAGAGTCCAGACTTGAGGGCCGAGGAAGAGCCGCTAGAGAGGATAGAAGGGAGCTGAGACCAGCGGAGATAGACAGAGACGAGGAAGGGTCAGAGATTCGATCTGAGGAATTGTGAAAGACTCCCGGGTCTATACTCACACCCTGCTTCTGGAGCCCCTGAGATCCGATATCACCTGCGTGTCAGACCTTGGTATGAAGCTGCTGAACACAAGGGAGAGAGCTCTCTCCTTTGAGGAGGCAGGAGCTTCCTCTCCTTCCACTGGTTGTGATCTACGCTTCTCTTGCGGCGTTGAGATCTCAACTCCTTCAATGGTACCTCTCAGCCCTGAAAGTGTCGCTACCCCCAAAGTCTTTGCACTAGAGAAAGGCGAAGAAGAAGGAGCAGCCACCGCCGAAGTTGGAGAAGGACGAGACGGGCTGCATGAGAGGAGGATGTGATCGTATGCGTCCGAGAGGGTCAACTCAGAAGACTGAGATAGTTCAGACTGCGGAAGAAGTAAAGTGGCCTGAAAGAGGTCGAAGAAAAAGAGCAAAGTTATTGATATGAGGTTTCTCTTGACCTTTTGGGCAGCTGCTGCGAATCACCTTTCCTTCCCAAGTTCATCTTCCCTTCTCTGTAGATTCACTCACATCTTCAGTCGATACCAGATCAGCCAACGCAGCCCATTCCCCATCAGTAGCAGCCTGCAGTCTTTCCAACAGAGCCCAACCAAAACTTTGAGGTAGAAGTCTGAGTTCCTGGGCATCAGCTCTCAGCTTGTTCAATTGAGCTCGACTCAAGGAGGTAGCGTTAGTGGCGAAATCTCCAGATGGAGTTGATTTTGGAGGCGATAAAGTGGCGTTGCTTGCACTAGCATTCGAGGGAGGGTTGTCGGAAGAGAGAGCAGATCTGGAGGGAGAGCTTGACCTGGCAGTTGCTGCGGGTGGAGTTGCAGCTCCACTACTGAGACCTGCGCTAGCGTTGGATGTCTGAGCGTGATTGAAAGCAGATCCATGGGACTGAAAGACTGGCTGGGAAGCTTTGTAAGGAGCTGGAGTTGCTCGCTGTCGTGGAGCATATCGAAGTGAACTGTAAGATGGAGAGGCGGCGGATGGTGCTTCTAAAGAAGAGTTGCTGGCATTCCTTGAATGAATTGGTTTTGAAGAATCGAAAGTACTTTGCTGTGGAGGAGGAGCTAGTCTAGAAGAATCGGTAGGAGAGGTGGGAGAAGTTGAATTGCCTGCTTCCACTGATGCTCCATTTCTTGAAGTGGATGAAGAAGAAGAAGGTATGAGAGGATGAGAGTTCAAAGAATCTGAACTATTGGCATGTCTTATAGATCTGCTGCCGGAAGCCTTCCCAAGAGAGCCAGTGGGAGAACTCATGCTGTGGGGAGGAGGTGAAGATAAGGAGGGGAAGAAGAACACAAGAACTTTTCTAGTTTCCGACAGAACACAGCAAGTTCTGGAAAGGATAAAAAATTGCATTGAGACGGTATACACAAGAACATTTAAAAATAAGAGATTATCTTCGGTAAAACAGCAGCTTTCCGAGAGAAGGAATAAGAAGAAAGATCATCAAGCCCTCCCATGTTTCTATGCTTCAGATGATAGGTCGCAGTTCTCAGGTCACGTTCTTCTTTGCGGTACCAATGACAGTAGAGTTCACCTTGGTGGCGAAACGCAAGGAGCAAAGAGATTCGTTCATATGAGCCGCCATTGGAGAAAGAGCTAGAAGCATCAGTGTCTTGGAGTTTCCACCTAGAGAGTTCTTTAACAGCCAAGTCAACTGAGAGTTACGATAAGGGACATGGGAGCTGTTCGAACCCAGAGAAGCTGTGGCCAGAAGGTCGAAGAGGGTGGAGAGTCAGTGACGGGCTGTCGAGGGAAGACTACCGTCTAACTTCTTTCACCCGAGATTCCTGTTTGGAACTCACCAATAACATCAGCCAAGCTACTCAAGCTCTTGTTAATACTTTGAGCTTCCTTCAGTCTTGCAGGGTCATTACCACTGCCAGAGTTGCTCAACCTTTCAGAACCAGCCAGATCCACCAAGTTCAGAACTGCGTCACAACTTTCCATAGTGGTGACATTCTGGCCTCTGACTCTGAGAATGAATACTGAGTGGGATCTGGAGGACCTTTCGTTCATCAGAGTCGCGGCGACTTGACGGCGAGATTTGGCTTTGGAAAGGAGAGCTGCAGAAGAGATTGGAAAAGAGCCTCAAGTCAGTGCACGAGACCTTGAAGAGCTTCTCGGAATCTCCTTTCACTCACCATAAACGCTAGCTGGGGATTCCAAAGGAACCACAACAGTGTCACTGACAATCGTCCTGTTCTTCTCATGTTTGATCTCATGCTTGGCCTTATCGACCTCACTCTTTCCTAACAGGTCGTTGATAGTCTCGTTGTAGATTTCGAGCATCTGACCTTGGAAATCGTACTTCCAACCCTTGTCCTTGAGACTCTCAGCAGTCTTCCAAAGCATCTGGACAGCTCTTGGGATCATACCTGCGTTCGGATCGGAGGAAGGATCAGAGTTGTTGAGACCCATCTCAGAAGCGCCCTCGAGAGTATGAGTTTTCCCACTTCCAGTCTGTCCATAAGCAAAGATAGCGACGTTGAAACCGTCAAGGACGGACTGCGAGGAAGAAAGGGGGGGCAAGGGCTGTCAGTCTGGAGAACCGACTGTCTTTGCAGCTATCAAAGATCGATCCTTGAAAGGCATAGCTACTCACCTGGGTCAGGTGTGCAATCTCCTCGAAGACGTCAGATTGGTTGTGTTCCGGTCTGAAGACTCGATCGAAGGTGAATTGATGGTTCTTCATGGTAGCAGTTCCAGTAGCACTCTCTCCAGCAGCCAGAATCTCAATCTGACTAGCTTCCCTCTCATTTGGATACCTGATCGTAGCAAGTCCGGCTCCTCCTTCTCCTCCAGCACCAGATCTGACATCGTTCTGATTCGAAGGTCTGACTCTTGCGAAGACTCTGATGTTTCCCCTCAGTTCTTGGACTTCGTTGTGAAGCTTCCTTCTTAGAGTTTCGGCTTCTCTCAAATCGTTCTCCAGGACTGCGTTGGCTTCCAAGGTAGCTTGAGTGCTTTGTCGAAGAGATTCGCAGAGAAGGTTTGCCTTCTCGATCTCTAGCTTCAGAGCGTCTGCTTGCGTACGAAGAGCCGAGACCGTCGATTCGTGAGTGAGATGAGCAGTTGATTGTTGAGCTAGATTACTCTGAAAAGCAGAAGGGATGCAAAGAGGAGGACTGAGGGAGTCAGTCATAGAGCTTAGCAGAGGACTCTGACTCTCAAGAAGTTCATCTTTTGGCAAGACTCACCTTCAAAGATCTGACAGTCTCTCTCTCGATATCCAGTTCTTCCTCCAATCTTCTCTTCTCTCTGTTGAATTTGGCAGTCACTTCGAGAAGCTCGTCGTCGTGAAGAGTCTTTCTTCTATTCACCTCCTGCGACTTCTCACTTGCGACTCTTCTCTGTTGTAGTAAATCCTCCTCCAGCATCCTAACTTTAGCATCTTGAGCCTCCCTTTCTGAACGTTCATGAGAGATTTGAGCTTGAAGTCTCTCCATATTCTTCTCTTGTTCCATTCTGAATTCCTGTTGGAAAGCCTCCCACTGTGACGAAGAGTCCTGGCTCTGTGAGGGAACGCAAGGAAGAAAAGTTGAGGTTCAGAGAACGCCTTTTTGTGTCTTTCAAACGAAGGAGTCAGAGGGGATGTTTGATCAAAGCTGAAAGAGGACGCCCGTTGTGCTCACGCCCCAAATCCAGCTCTGGCTACAAACTGAGTCTTTGCGCCTCTCTAAGTACTAGGTCGTCTCATTTTCAGACTATCGATCCACAATATTTATTTGAACAATAAATTTGCGCGGTAGGCCAATCAACCATTTTCCTTTCCCTGTATAGATCCTCCCTCTCCAACACTCAAACACAAGACCACTCACCTCACTACTGCCGCTCGATCTAGCAGCTCCGGCACCAGATACAGACCTTCCCAAGCCATTTGAAGATCCACTCGGTATTCTTCTTGCAGGTAAGATGCCGGTCTTGCCCTTTGCAGCAGCAGAGGAAGCAGTCTTTGTGACAGGAGGGTTCCTGTTTGTGGAGTTGTTCATTGGAACAGTTCTGGTGGTAGGTTTCCTGATTCCAGTGGTAGAGGATGGATTGAGAGATTTGGCTAATGAAGCTGCAGAACGAGATTCTTTGACTCCATCTGTGGTGAGACCATTTGCGGAGGTTGATGTTGCTCTGGACGTTGTTGTGCTTCCACTTGCACTGCTACCTCCAGAAGAAGGATCGTTACGGATTGCTCTATTAGTTCTGGCAACTGGAATGGCTGACATCTTGATCTTGATGACTTGTTCTTGGGAAGTTTGGAAGTTTGGAAGTTTGATGTGATGGTCGGAATCAGAAGGAGAGGAGAAACTCTGCAGCCTTTGACGCGATGGCTGCACCTGACTAAAGTCGATCGAGGAAAAGTTCAATTCAGAGATTCTTACTATACTACAAAAGAGACAGGATTAGAGTTCAGATATCACTTGTATTTACATCGGCAGGGGTAGCTATCAAAGCTTGGGCTTAAGGAAAGTTGGTGACGAGCAAGAATTAAAAAGTCTATATCTGTTTTGGTGCTGGAGCTGGGATTGGGTTTGAGAGTTTGTGTGTGACTTGGAAGCTAAATTCTTTCTGGTGAGACATGTACATCGAGATTTCCTTCTGCCGTTCTTGAAACCAGCCTAAGAAGGCATGTAAGACGAAGAGGCTTGAGGTTGCTGCTGCTGTTGATAGGTTGGCTGCTGTTGCCGATCAGGCATTCCTCCGTTTGAAATCATTCCTCCTTGTTGCTGAGGAGCTTGATTAGGATCCTGGAATCTTTGAAAGAAAGAGTCCCAGTGGTCGAAATCCAGGGCTGTAGGTAGATTGTCGAGCATCAGAGGGAGAGCGTCCTGCTGGTTCCCAGCGATGTTGTTTAAATTGGAAGAAGAGTTTGGAGTTCCTATGGTTGGATATCCCAGATTGTACCCTGCTTGCCAGCCTGCGTTTTCGTTGAGATGAGGGTTGACGTTGATGGCTGGATCCGAAGCAAAGTTGAAGTTCGATAGTCCCAATGAGAATCTCCTTTCTCCTGAGAGACCTAGATCCGTCCCATTGTTCATCGATCCCATATCCAAGGACTGATTGAGAGAAGGGAACTCGTTCGGCTGGAGTGGTACCATCGTGACGAGCTTGGATCCTCTGTACGATACAGGCTTGCCATTCGCGTCAACGAAGACTCCTGCTCCTAGATGAGTGAGCCCTTCGGTAGAGGGTCTGCGGAGATTTGGATCTCCTTCTACGTTCAGTGGATCGTCTGGAGGAGTCCGGCCACTACCAGCTGGTAGAGCGACTCCTTGAGCGTCGAGAGCTTGCCAGCCGTCTCTACCGTCAGACGCGGAAGTACGCATCAAAGCAGGGACTCTTCCGGTCTCGGTCTCTTCTAAAATGATGGTACCTTTGGGAAGATCCTTGAGAATGAGATCTCTGCTGGTTGAGACGTAGACTCCTCCTCCAGGCTTGGTTGGGTCCGCTCTGAAGACCAATCCACTGACAGTTTCCTTGGTCCTACGATTGGTGACTCCGGCTGTTGGGTTGAGATGACCGGTGCTGAGGGGAGCAGCGGAAGCAGAAGAAGCAGCTTCGTAGAGCAGACTGATGACTTCGGCAGTCTTTGCTCTGAGAGTGAGCTCCTCTTGAACTTCGACACCTTCTCTGCGGAATCGAGTGAGGCAGTCTCTGCATTGCTTGAGAGATTCCAAAGCAGCCTTGTCTTGACGACGGACGTAGGCGTGATATTGAGTTGTCGCGCAGAAGACCAAAGCGTAAGAGACCATTTGGAAGGTGTCCAGGTAGAAGTCGTTCTTGTCCACCCAGGCGATTGACTCTCTAGAGTACCTGATCAAAGCCGTCATCCTCTCGATCGTGAGACTGAAGGATAGATGAGTGGGGCAGACGTAGGAGATACGCATGAAGACTCTGAAGAAGAGCATCTGAAGAGAGGCGAACATGACGTAGAGGATACCTGCGAGAGCGAAAGAAAGGTGAGGGTCGAAATGAGTTTGGCGATTGAGGGTAAGACTTCTAATCCCCTCGCATCGTTTCGAAAGAGGATCTCATACTCACCCGCTGGAGCCGACGATTCTGGGCCGCTGAACCTCAACTCAGTAGGAAGATTATCGAACCAACGATCCATGTCTCCAAGAAGTCCAGTGATCTCTTCGTCCGTCGCTTTCATCAAACCAGTGGGACTGTAGATCGTCTTCATCACTCTTCCGAATAAGATTGAAATCTTGAGCATCTCAGTGTTGAAGGAGAAGGGGCGTTCGGCGTGAGGATCTGAAGGCGGGTCAGTTGGAAAGCGAAGGATCTCGTAAGGAGAAGGAAGTCGAACGTCGCAGTCTGTCAAATCTATCTGCAAAGGATGGCCCATCGAGATAGAGACACTGAGTTCGCATCAAAGGCAGGAGAAATCATGATCAGTCGAGAGAACATCGCTTTCGCAGAGGAGCCAAAGTTCCAACTCACCATCTGTCGGCAGTGACACAACATCCCCAAATCCTTCTCTTCTGTTCCAAGAAGAAAGCATCTGCATCGGTGTCATCTCTTCCAGAAGCGTCTCTGTGCAGACCCAGATCTTGAGCCATGCGAATTGCCTAGGGAGGAAAAAGCAAACGAGATGTCTTCGAGGTCAGCTTTCGAGTCAACTCCAGGGGAGATCTGAGGGCTCTTTTCCGCTCTGAGGATTGTAACTCACAGTTCCAGTCCTATTCCACATTCTAGTCCCACTTTGAACAGCGGTCGATCCATGAAGATCGCTGTGCAGACTCATGATGAGAAGAGATCTGATAGTGACATTGGAACTGACACTCATAAGATCATTCTCTCTGAAGAGAGCAGCCAAAGTCATCTTGACAGCGCCCAGAACCTCTTTTGGCACTTCTCTACTGAGAGCAGCGACAGCACAGATGCTGTATAGAAGCAGTGGCGGTGGAGGAGAGAGATGTAAGAATTCACTCTTGGTGACGACCGGGAAAAGAGTGGCAATCTTTTCAAAATAAGAATTGACCAGTTTCTCTGCCACATCTCCAGCTAGACGTGACCTGATCGAGTCCGGGATTCTTGGGATGTCTTCGTCGTCACCGGAGCAAGAAGAAGGTCCTCCTTTGGGTGGCTTGTGAAACTTGATGATTCCATCTCCAGAAGTTCCTACTTCGAAGGTTTGATGATGCTTGATGTCGTGAGCTTCGATAGCTGCACCTGGAACAAAGGCTGTTGAGTGTACGATGTACGCGATCGAAGTTGGACCTAGAACACGAGAGTCTGGAGGATGAGGCGTACTTGAAGAAGAGTGAGAGCTTCCGCGACTGAGGAAGAGGTGGGAACAGTAACGGAAAAAGTTGAGAAACAGATGATTCGAGAGGGGTCAGCTTAGGCGAGGAGGCAGGGCAAGAAAGCAGTGCTCGTTTCTCCAACTTGACTCACTCTGACTTGACATGAGAGTTCATCGGAGAGTAGATTCTGGATGGAGTCTTAGAAGCTCCGGACCTTGAAGATTCAGCCTCTTCAGGAGAAGCTCTCAGAGCAGCGCTAGCCGGAGTTGAGATGATGTTGTGTTGAGCGTTTGGAGTTCCACCTGCGCTCCACGGAGTCGTCCATCTATGACCTGGATCTTTGCGAGGCCATTCTTGAGTTCTTGAGATGTGACCAGGAGGACCGGCTTCGATTGGAGTTGGATGAGAGTAGGAAGGTCCAGGTCTCTGTACCATTTGAGGACCTCCAGTCGCGATAGGAGGCAATCCCATCATTCCTGGGTGACTTGATGGTCCTCCAACTCCACTATAATGTTGCATTCCTTGCATGTTCATACCAGGAGCACCCATTCCCATTCCCATTCCTCCCATCATCTGATTCGCCTGCTCTTGAGCTGCTTTCTCAGCTGCAGCTGCAGCTTCTGCTTCTCTCTCCTTCTTCCTCTTGAACCTCGTCTCAGTGATTGGAAGAAAGAAAGTGCATTCTAGGAGGAACAAAAGAGATAGTGAGGAGAGAATTAACGTGATCAGAACACAGCTTTGCTAATTCTCAACTGCTCCTTCTCAGTGCCTCTCCTTGCTTTCCCTTTGCAGGCTTCGTGGCCTCTCTTATGACTCACCGAATCCATACTGAGTACAATGAGCACACACCACTCCATTCAAGCCATTGTCAATACTGCCAGTAGGAGTCTTATCTTCAGGTAGATCGCATCGAATCTTCTTCCGCCTACAGCTATCACAGGCCCTCGCAGTCTTGATCCTCTTGGGAGCTGCATTTCCATCTCCATTGGCAAAATCATTACCTTTCCCATTGCCATTTCCACCCTTTCCATTAGCTCCATTTGGGGAACCGTCTTTGGATTGAGGTGAGACTTTACGTTTTGGACCAGAGGCACTTGAGGCACCACCTGAGTTCCGAGGAGCACCTGCCATGTTGATCAGTCTAGAGAAATGGACTTGAAAAGATAAGATGAGAGATGAAGATCGAGTAGTGGAAGAGTAGAAGTGAAAGGCTTGACTTATTGCCTGTTGCTTGCAGAATGAATGGAAGTGGTGAAGGGAATGGAAAGAGGGAGTTCGGGGATAGTTGTGGAGACTAGAAGGCACTAAATGGCCAAAGTAGAGGATTGAAGGTGTTTTTTGTGAAGTCAGAAGAAGGGTTCGTGTAGATGAAAAGTAGAGAGGAGTGATTGAAAGGTGACTGGAGGAGCAACTTGTGGATCTGAATTGTAGATTTGAGGAGACTTGCTGAGAAGATGGCCTTTGAAGAATCAAAGAACAGAGATAAAGTAGATCCTCTTAGAAGTTTGGTTGTCTCAAAGAAGTTTTGTGAACCTTCCTTTTGCTGAATCGACGGTTAGAGCGGGCGGTAGTAAAATTAAATTGAATTGACCTCTTTTTCTCGATTATTTCTTCCCTTCTCTTCTTATCGATCAGATCAACTGACCAAGAACAAGTTGAAGAACGAAAGAAGTGGTGCAACGAGAAGGAAAGGAAACAAGCAAAGAGGGATTCGATTCAACTCATCCACCTTCCCCTACCCACTTCTCAGGAACCCCCTTGGAAACGAATGTTCTCCCATGCCCTCGAACCCAAGAAACATCTCCACTTCCCGCGCCCATTGTACAGCCTAATTCCGATTAACCCAATCGTACATGCATCTATGATCTAATTTGAGAAGGGCTTCAATCACTGCTGTCTGTCCGAAAGCCCTGATGCCGTCTCACGGCAGCGGAATTGCGCATTTCTCGTCATACTGAAGTTCTTGTTTTGTCACGATTGATTTCGTTTGGAGGAAAGATATGCACCGACAAAGAGACGAGAGAGAGGAGGAAATAAGATAAAAAAGTCGCTTTTGAGGAGAAAGATAGAGGAGGCTTGGGAGACGAGAAGAGGCAAGAGAAATGGGCGAAGCAATTGCGAAGGAGGGCAAGGATGAAGCTAGGAGCGGGGGGACCTGACGAACAAATGAGAGTGATACATATAGAGGAAAGGAGAGAGTCTGAATTTGTGAGAGATGGGGAATGGAAACATTTGAAGCTGAGTTTTTGGAAGAATCCGTTGAGTTGAGGACCAAACAGAAAATAGCGATTCTGACTCTTTGCAAGCCTATATTTCACTTTTGAGAAGTTGAAGGAGAGGGGATTCGAAGGTAGGTACGTAGAGGAGAGTTCCGTTTCCATAAGGATCAAGCTTCCACAGAAACATTCTCTGCTTCTTTCGCTTTGTCGCCTTCTGCGGCTTCGGTCACTTCCTTCTGATTCTGACCAGCAGTGGTAGCGACAGAGACGCCTTCAGGAATAGTAGCTTTCGTCGAGATCACGTTCGTTTCCTCCGTCGACTCGTTCACCTCAGCAGCTGGCGCTGCTGGTTCCGTGGCTGTCGTTGTTTGCGCGCTAGCAGGAACGTCTTTCTGAATTGAAGCATCTGTCTCCATTGCTACATCAGCTGCTACATCAGCTGCTGCATCAGAAGTAGAGGCAGAAGCAGAAGCTGCTGGAGCGACAGTCGTAGAGTCCTCTACTCCATTCCTAGCTCTCTTGGATTCCGCTTCTCGCTGACCCTCAGCTCCCTCGCTCGCCTGTCTTTTCCCTAGAACAGAAGAGCTCTCTGATGGAGGAGATGGTTTCAATTGTTCAGAAGTCGGATCTGAAGTCGGAGCTGGAGCGGCAGGAGGATCGACCTCCATTTGATCTTGCTGTGGCGGCTGTTCTTGTTGCTGTTTTCCAAGCTCGACCTGGCTGGTCTGTTCAGCATTCTGTCGTTCCGCAGCATTTTTCTGATCCTGTTGCTGGCTTCTCTGCTGTTCTTGATTCCTTTCCCCCTCCTGGAGCTCCTTCTGAGCTTGATCCTGAGCCTCCTTCTCTCTCTCCTCGCTGTTTGATTTCGATTTCCTAGCAGCATCAGCTTCGGCGGAGGCTGCTCCTGCTAGCCCCATCAAGGCATCTGCAGCGCTGTCTCCATCGTCGTAGTCTTCGTCTACCGCTCTACGAGGTGGCAGCTGTTGAGCAGGGACATCTCTGTAAGAAGAAGTCGGAGACTTGACTCCTCTGTTTCTTGAAGATGGGGAGACAAAGTTTCCGTTTCCGTTTCCATGAGCTTCGTAGGAATCCTTTGAGGACTTCGAGTTTCTCTGTTTCTTGAACTTCGAGGCTTCTGATCTTGAATCGTTCGAGGCATCGTCTCTCCCGGTGTTGGAGCTGTTGCTCTGGACGCTTCCATCGGAGCGACGATGAGAAGAGGGGTAGGGACCTCCAGCAGGTGGGCTCCCTCTGCGAGAGCTGCTACCTCCAGGAGGAAGAGGACCTCGGTGTCCATTCTCGGCATGATGCTCTGGAGAAATCCTTCCACCCCTAGCTCCTCCAGGTCCGCCTCTAGACCTCTGACTTTCCCAATCCATGTTGTCCCTGCCTCCGTACTGGCTGCCTCTGTCGGAGCCGTTTCCCACAGATCTAGCCGGACTGTTCCTCCTCGAGTTAGAAGATCTTCCTCCTCCTCCTCTAGAGTAACCTCCAGGAGACATTCTTCGAGGTCCTCGATGAGCAAAGGCTCCTCTCTCTCTTTCTCTATCATCGAAAGGCATGTGCATTCCCGGAGCGCCTCCAGTTCCTCCTCCTCCTCTGTATTGGGAAAGACTGTGATCTCCTCTTTCATTTAGAGGAGGAGTTGGACCTCGACTTTGAGCGTGAGGTAGACTTCCGGGGCCAGGAAGGTCTGCTCGAACTCCTTCTCTATCTCTGTCGGCTGCGGGAAGTTGAGGACCTGAACTTCGATGAGAAGGATGAGACGAATGCTCGTCTGGACCTCCACGATCTCCAGGATGAGAAGACATTCCAGCATGACCTCCGATTTGAGAAGGTGGACCTGAAGCCATTCCAGAGTCTTGAGAGTAGGCGGTTGGATGAATGTCTTGAGGCATGGGAGCTCCTGGAGGATTCTCTCCTTTGGCTTCGGCATTCCTACAGACCTGTAATCTCTGTTGAATGTGAGGATTATCTGGATCCAGTTCCGCTGCTCTGGCATAGGCATCGATAGCGTCTGCGATTTGATTGTTGCAGCTCTCGTAAAGACTTCCTAGATCGAACCAAACTTCTGAGATGTAAGGGTTGAGTCTGATAGCTCTAGAGTAAGCATCTAAAGCGTCTCTGTACTGATTGATTTGATAGTAGAGAACTCCAATGGAACACCAGAAAGTTGGGTTCTTTCCATCTCTGTAGACAGCTTGCTGGTAAGCTTCGTAGGCCTTGTTGTAGTTCTGGTCAGCCATGTATGCTCTTCCTAAGAGATACCAACTCTGAGAATCGTTCGGGTCTTTGAGAGAGAGGGGGAGGAAACGAATACGAGAGAAAGAAGAGAACGAGAATTAGAACGTATGCATATGGAGGTTTCTCGAGTTCGGAAGGATTGAGATCTCGCTTCGGCGTCAAGACACAAGACTCACCACTCTCCAGACTCTTTGTAAGGAATTGAATAGCACGTTCTTGATTGTCGAATCCGGCGTTGCTCTGGTGATAGAGCCACCCAAGTTGCTGCAGGACCTTTGCGTGAGTAGGATTCTCTGCCAAGACTTGTTCGTAAGCTTCTTTGGCGAGAGCGAACTGAGAGAGAGAGAATGGAAGAAGAAACGTCAAGGCAAAGAGAGAAGGCCGAAGGTTAGTTTGATTCGTGGCCGAGTTCCAATAGAGAGGACATAGAACAACTTCTTTTAAAACTCACGTCCTTCTGCTGTTCGTAGACATGACCGATTTGGAACCAGATGTCAATCTCAGTTAGCGGTCGAGGAGGATTGGCGAGAATGTATCTGAAGCATTCCAAAGAAGTTGAGAATTTGTTCTGTTGCTTGTAGATGATTCCCAATCTGAAGTAGATTTCATTTGCCTTCTCGTAATCTGGATCCATTCGAACAACGCTAGCGAAAGCTTCTTCGGCGTGTTCCAGACTACCATATCTATCATAAAGGATTCCGATTCCGTACCAAAGCTTAGGTTCCTTTGGATTTGGTAGATGATAGAGAGCTTGCTGATAAGCTGTGTAAGCCTTTTGAAGATCGTCCATCATGAGATAACAGTGACCCATAGCTCCCCAAGTTTCACCATTCTCTGGAACAATGTTCAAGACTCGTTGGAAGTAATCGACAGCCTGGGAGGAGAGACGGAAAGGGAGACGATGCGAGCAAGAGAAGAAAAATCGTTTAGTTGAAGATTCAGTCTCGACAACCTTTTCCGAGAGCGAAAGATCTTGTAGCCTCATATTGAGTAAAAAAAAACCTCACCTTCTCGAATCTGTCAAGAGTCCTGTGAACTCCAGCGATGGCGCTCATCGCCGGAACTGAGTAGGGATTGTGTCTCAGAGCAGATTCGTATCCAGCAATGGCTCGATCATAATCTTCCATAGCTTCAGCAGCTGAACCTGCGATGATCGAAGAGATGAGTGAAAGGGAGAAAAATGCGTGAAGAGAGGGGAGATAAGGTTCTGAGGTCAATGAGAGCTTCGAGACAGAGAAGGGAAGAAACTCTCCGAGACGAGGCTCCCCTGAGAAGAACTGTCGAAGTTCGGGAATCAGAAAAGGGACATTGGCCTCTTGAAAGACCCTTTCTCAAGCGAGCGGCAAAGGATGGGGGGCTTGAGCTCGCTGAGACCTCTTCACCATGAGGACCAGAGAAGCCTCGTCTGACACCAACAGAGGTTTTGAGGAGCCCGAATCTCTAAGGTTCTATTCAGTTTGACTCAAGTCCTGTTCGCCTTTCCAGGATGTCATCTATTGATGCTCAAAGCACCCAAGCTCAAACCTCGCCAACATTCCTTCCTCCCATCTCACTCTGCAAGCTTGTTGCTGAATCGCTGGTCTCTACCTTCGGGGGAATCAACTCACCTATGCTTATCCACGCATTCTCATTCGCCAAAGCCAACTTTTCCACAGTAGTGAGAGGAGTGACAGCCCCTTGAGCTCCTACTTGTTGAGAAGGATGAGGAGGAGCGATTCCTCTCTCTAGAGGTGGTGGTGGACCATCCCTTGAGATCATTTCTCCTCCTACGGCACCCGAAGAACCAGAAGAAGATCTGTGACTACCTCTTGGACCATTTGAAGAATGAGAAGGAGGAGGTGGAAGGGATCCAAGATTGCTGGCAGAGGAAGGTAGTCTTGAACCAGCAGAAGAAGAGGCAAGACCGTTTCCGTTTGGTTGAGGCATGCGATCTGGACCTCTGTCTGAACTCATTAGGGGAAGTGAGTTTGGATGAGGTGAAGGATTTGAGGAACTGGTGGATGAGGGAGGTGGCATGGCAGCAGTAGCGTTAGACGGAGATTGATTGAAAGTAGCAGAAGGTGAATTTTGATGAGAGCGGGAAGAGGAGTGATGATGATGAGAGTGTGAATGTGAATGAGAGTGGGAGGGATGGTGGGAATGTTGATTTTGCTGAGATTGAAGTTGAAGTGGTGGTGGTTGGCTTGAAGTAGAATTAGAATTGGAATTGGAGCTCGAGGGATGGTGCGAAGACATGGATCAAACTATCTACGGGTCTCTGTTCCCAATTGCTATTAGATCTAATCCAGGTAGAAGATGATGAAAGATGAGATCTTCAAGGTTTGGATTGATCTTGTGGTCTGGCTTGAGCTGGAGGGCTGTTGGATTGAAGCTCGGTAGAGCCTGTCTCCTTCTTGAGTTGCTGCGAAGTGCGAATCAGAGCAGATCTTAAATAGCGAGTAAGAAGCGAGTAAATGGTTTGATGCGAGGGAGAAGAGGTTGAATCGAGGAGGAAATAATGGATGGAGGTGGTAGAGAGAGGGGAGAAGGAGAAGGAAGGAAGAGAAGAGAAGAGGGATTCTAAAGTCGATCCAAGAAAGGAATCAATCTGGCGTTGAGTCTGAGTTGAACGAGTTCCGTCCCTCGCCTCTTATTGAGTCGGGACTTCAAAAGCAGGAACCCTTTTTTCGTTTGGACTTTTCGGTGTGCATTGTCCGCCCTTCCCCTTCTTCTCTTCCTTTTCTCGCTTTCTCTCTTCTCCCCATGTTTCAGTTCTTTCAAAGCATACCTTTCCATCACATCCCAATTCCTTTCCTCGTTCTGGGCTACTCCCTTTCATTTCCGTCCCGCCGTACCGCCGTACCCCATCGATGATCGAAGGCCTTTTAATTTCAAAATAGGACCGTTGCACGAGATGTAGAACAGAACTCCACTTTCTGCTTTGGACCTTTGGCTGTTGGCACACCAGCTAGTATGGTGATTGATATGGAGTCTATTCAGAGGTTGAAAAGGTCGTAATAAAAATACAAAAGCCAGAGACCAGGCTCGAGGGAAGGGTCTTTGAATGGAACGGAAGTCTAACGTGACTTAATAATGACGTCTGAAACACGATGCTGATCTATCTCTTGCTATAACGATCATCCCTTCTTTCCAAATTTATCACCAAGTTTTCCCAAGCTCAAAGCGAAGAGAGCCAGTCCCTCCGCCGCTTCTCTTCTCTCTTTTAGATTCTCCGCTTCTCCCTTCCCATTGTCTTGACCATCCTTCTTCTCCATTCCGGGACAGTAGGTCAGACAACGAGATCTTGAAGCCGATTGATTTGATTGACTTTGAGAGTCAAACAGTGAAAGAGAATTTTCACCTGCTGTGTTCAATCTTCTTCTCCTTACCCTGAACTCGTCCTTTCCTACTCTCTCTTCCTTCCCTTTCGAATTGAGATTGAGGTTTGAGGCATCCCTGATCATTGAACTTCCATCTGAATCTCCCATCTTGAGGTCTGCTTCGCCCACACTTGCTTTCCTCTTTCTCTTTCCCTTCCCTCCGTCAACTTCCATCTGTTCAGATTCCAAGCTTAAAAGAGCTTCTTGAAGATTCTCTGCTCGGAGTCTGTCTTGAGCTTCCGTTTGAGAGTCACTTCTGGAATGGAATTGGAAGGACCTTTGGTTCGCCTCCACCCATTTTCCGAAATCAGTCGGAGAGGCAGAGAAGTTGAAGTTGGGAGATTTCTGAGACTCTGGGGCCCAAGATTCGATGCTTGGAAGTCGGCCTGAACCGTGAGAAGAAAATTTCTCCATTGGAAAGTTCCTTGAGTCGCTTGGCGGCTGTACATTAGGAATCTTTCGAAAAGTGGAATGGATGAAGGAGAGAAAGAATCGAGTCAGAATCAAGCCTTGCTACGTTAGGAGAGAAAGAGTCATCGGTAGCAAAGCTAAAGACTTACCTGATCTCTAAAGTTTCCGCTATCCATAGAAAGCGATCTAGGAGCTGCAAAGATACTTGGTCTTACACCACCAGAAATCGACGACTGAGGGGAAGCGCGACGAAGTTCAGCTAGAGTAGGTGCCAATCTGGGCGTTCCAAGAGCCGATCCAGACGCTCTGTTGGGACGCTTCTCCTTCACTTTTAAGAGTCTCCTAGCTTTGGGATTGTGAGAAGACCACTGAGCGAGTTGTTGGGGGTCGAACTTAATAGTAGAAATCGGATATCTCGAAACCGAAGACGAGAGCGTCGAGAGAAGAGAGTTTTGGAGGATGGAAGAAGAGGCAGTGGAAGAGGAGGAAACAGGAGAGCCGGTGAACTGAGAAGACGCGACTGCTACGCTTCTGTAGACGCTGGGAAGCTGAGAGGGAGAAGCAGATCTAGCGTCTCTTTGAGTCGGTGGCAGATGACCGGTCTTTTTGGCAAAGTTGAGGGCTGTCATGCGATCTTCTTCATGTTCGTAAGCTGGTTGGGGATTGTAGGAAGAGTTGCGCGTATCCATTGGAGCACCCAAGTTGGAAGACGAAGAAGGAATTGCAGGTTGACCTTGAAGAGAGGAAGTTTGCGGAAGAGCTACCTGAGGAGGAAATGAAGCTGGCTGTTCTGCCGGCTGAAGACTTTCAGAGGTCACTTTAGCAACTCTTTTCTTTTTTTGAGCTGGTCCTTGAAACGTTTCCGATCCGGCTCCTGTCCAAACTACGGGGGAAGCGAGTTGCTCAGCCTCCAGCTTCTCCAGCCTTTTCCTCTCAGTCCTCATGGATTTGGTTTCCTCGATGAGTGCAGCTTTGACCATCTCTTCGTGTATTTGAGCTGGCTCGGTATCCCAAGATTCCCTCTCCCAGTTGATTCTGATGTCTCTCCATTCGAACTCGACCGCTCCAAGCTCCAAAGCTCTCTCTAAGTAACTTTCCACTTTCGATCTGACCTGTCTCAGAAGAGGTAAATTCTTGCAGAGAGCACCTCTCCATCTATCCTTCAATCTTTGAGGAGGTCTGGAGATAAGCTCTTTGCTGAAGTCCATCCACTTGGCTCCAAACTTAAGGAAGAGCTCGACGATCCTTCGATCCTCGAGATCAGAGAAAGGAGCTTTGGAGATTGATGGATCCAGGTTCTCCGTCCATCTCGTTCTGCATTGCTTAACGGATCTAGAGGTGCTCAGCTTCCTAGCGATCGTACTCATCGCTTCGGGACCGTACTGGTTGACCAGATCGAAGAGATGCTTGTCTTCCGCAGCGCTCCATTTTCCACTTTGTTGGTTCCGGTTGTCTTTCTCTTCATCTTCATCATCCGAAGGAGTGGCATCCTCGATTGGAGTTGACGTAGGCGGTCTCTTCCTCTTGGTCTGGGTCGATCTACCACGAGAAGAGGTTTGTTGAGTAGACTGTTCCATATGATCTCCTTCGAGTTGATGGGTTCGGCTAGATCCTCTCCTTCCAGTTGGGGGTGTAGAGTGGCGAGTTGGAGGCTGTGATTGGGTCGACTTCGAGACAACCTCAGCGTCACTTTCTGGACTCGTCATCGAGCTGTCTCGCAAGAAAGAAGACTGGACTGAAGTTGGAGGATTGCAAATGGTACTTCTCATCGATCTTGAACCACCGCTGTCGTTGGAAGAGAGACTTCCTATGAATTTGGAGATTGCTGCTGAGGCGAGAGGATTTGAATCTCCTACTGAGACCGCAGAAGCTCTTCTTCCTGAGTATTCCTCCTCGAGCTGAGAGTCTCTACTCTTTTGATTGTAGCTTCCAGCAGCTCTGCTACTGATGTTGATAGGCTTACTTGTAAGGGAGCAGGTTGAAGTGAATCTGAGGTTTTGATCCTTCGATGATCCCGCTGAGCTCTCCACCATCATTGAGTCCCCTCCCGAGGCGTTTGAAGCAGGAGCTGAGCTTTCGGTCGCTGAAGGAGAAGGAAGAGGATCGAAGGGAAGCGAGAACGGATTGAGTGAAACTCCAGAGTTGAGGTTGGCCAGAGAATCGCAGGTCTCTTGATCTTTGTTTCCAGCTGATCCCAGATTTCCTAGAGTCTTCTTCTCTTGGTCCCAATGTTGAGGGGGAGGCATGGATTCCGACCTGTTGTACCCGATCCTTGGAGGAAGAGTCGATCCACCAGCACCGCCATCAGTTCCACTTCCAGCTTGCTGAGAAACGTTTCTAGGAAAGCACCTGGAATCCATAGAGAAAGCCCTGGCCATGACTGGAGGAGCGTAGGGTACGTAGCTACCATAGTTCTGAATACCAGCGTTCGAGGATTCGCTTTGATAGGCTTTCATCATCTTCATTTGCAGCTCAAAGATGTCCATGTCTGGACCTATTGAGTGGAAGAGCTCTTCTGTAGAAGGTACAGCGGGAGCATTAGATGATTGGCGGGATTCAGATGCTTGATCCTTGGAAGCCTCTCTACTCTCGGGTTCGGACTGGAAAGAAGATCCTCTGCTCATTGCGGCGCTTGAGGAGGACATGTCGAAGTCTTCTAGATCCATATCTGGCCTCAGGAGATGAGTGTCATCATAAGAGAGGTTCGTTGATCCGGTTCCGTTGAAGACGACGCCATCCTTCTCTCCGCTCACTTTCATCGGACCCATGCCGATAGCGATCTGACTTGACCATGATTGATTGCTATAGCTTGATTGAGGTTGAATCGAGTCTGAGATTGAGGTTGAAGAAGGATGAGTGGTGAAGTTGTAACCTGGCAGTGGACCTGGACTCGGAGTGGCTGAGAAGTCTCTATCCTCGAACGTCTGAGGGAGTGAGAAGTGAGGTATGGTAGTCCCAGCTCTAGAGATGGATGGACGTCTTGCTCCCATCAATCCACTAGCTTCCAAAGATGAGATAGAGCTCTCTCCGTTTGAGTAGAAGGTAGGAGGTAGTTGTCCGAGAGCACCGTAGTCCGCTCCCTTTCCCAACTCTCTCTCCAAAGTCAAATGACCCTCTTGGAAGTAATTTTGAGACTTCTTCCTTTTTCTACTGGCTCTCTTTTTCGTTGGAACCTTGCTAGTTGTTGCTGCGAGATCCTTGCTGAGAAAGGATTCCTTCTGAGCTTTAGGTTTGGATTCGGTGGAAGAAGAGATGGGAAGAGAAGTTGCGTCTGCTGTTGCTGGGCCTTGTTCGAGATGATGCTGCTGCTGTTCTTGAAAGTTCCATTGACTTGACCTGTTTCCACCTTCTCCGAGATCTTGGTAGCTATCAGGAGCTCTGTTCAGAGTCGATCTATCCGAACTCTCGAAGTAAACCGGATTGGGATTGGAATCCAAGTTCATCTGGAAGTGGGACGATCCGAAAGGTTCAAATTGATTCATTCCATTTTGATTCATAAACCCATTCAACCCTCTACTGATGAAGTCAGTATAGTTTCCAAGATTTACTGCCGATCCGTTAAGCTCTTGATAAGTTGGCTGAGCTCCTCTACCACAGTCACCTTGACGAGGAGCGTGATTCTGATCAAAGCATTGTTCAGAGTTGACGTTCAAGAATGAGAATTGATTTGAACTTGCATCTGCGAGATAATTTGAATTCGAGTTGGAATTGGAAGTGAAGTAAGAGTGGTCCATCGAATCGTCCAAAGTCATTCCGCTTGCAGCGTCATCATTTTCTGAACCATCTTCTCCATCGATGTTTAACCTACCAGAGTCATTGTTTCTGAAGATATCGTTTTGATCAGTATGGGGAGTTTGTATTTGAGATGTGGAGTGAGTATTTCGTTCTTGAAAGGGTAGAGGAATAGACATGCTGACCTGACCTTGAAGAATTGCTGACTCTTGATACCTGAATTAAATGGAATTTGGATGACGTAAAAAGTTTCGTTAATGAGCACTGGAGGGTAAAAGATTGGACAGAATCAGCTTGAAGGGTGTGAAGTGTTTGAAGTGAAGGGAGGGAAGGGAGGGAAGGGAAGGAAGGGAAGGGAAGGAAGGGAAGGGAAGGGAGAAGGGAAGGGAAGGGAAATCTTCTAATCCAGGGGTTTTGTTTCGTAAAAACAAGGGTGTTAACTTGCTTGCTTGGATCGCAGAAGATGAAGATGAGGGGCTTCATTTTGGTTAGGGGATGAAACCAGTCTGGTAGTGAAACCCCGCGCCGTTGAGAAGCGTCTCTTTGCAGATTTGACTTTGGCTGCATTTGACGTGCTCTTCTGTTGTTTGTTTTTGTATAGTTCTTCTCTGCTTGAAAGTTCAAAGAGAGATCAAAGAGAGAAAGAGAGAAGAAGAGAAGAGAAGATGCAATCTGCAGAGAAATTTCTTCTTCTTCTCTACCTGCTGTAGTGCCACGTTGCGATCTCGAGATACCCTCCCAACTGTGATAAACGCAACCCAAAAAGAAACAGGAGAAATAGATAGAGCAAACGAAGAAAAATTTGAAAAAAGGTAAAAGAGGGGAGAACGAAAAGAGATTGGTAGAGGGAGCATTTGAACGGAAGAAGTGTATTGAGTTTGTTTTGGAAAAAAACATACGTGCGTTGCGATTCGAGATAACAAGTGAAAAAGGGGTGAAAAAATGACACAGAACAAAAGGGGGTAGATGGTTGATGGGAGAAGCGTTTAAGTCTAAGAGGGAAGAGGAGGGAAATTGGAGAGAGAGAGACGAACAGGGTGGATCGGATTGTTAGATTAAAGAAGAAGTTAAAGAAGAAGCGTAGAGAGTGGGTTGAACTGTCTCTCTCAGGTTTGCAAGGGATTTTGATGAAAGAGAGAAGGGGCTGAGTAGTTGGAGCTTTGGATTGAAAGGTGTTGAGATAAGAACTGATGGGAGAAGAGAGGGAGGAAGATAGAGATCGTCGGCTTTTGGCTCACAGGGCTTGACTCGAGGTTTGACAACATCGGTAGTTCTCCAGAACCGCTCGGATCGTCTACCAACTTCAACTAGCTTGCCGAGAAGAGGTGCCGAGAAGAGTAGGGTTCGAACAGAGATCATTTCGAGGTCTCCATCGAAGGTCTAACCTTTCTTTCCAAACTTTACGAACCTGTCTCCAAATTGCTGGGTTCCAAGAACGCCGATCTTTTATTTGGAATGTGAATTGCTTGCACAAATCTTTGGGCTAGCTGAGAGAATGAGCTGCGCCACAGGAATAGACCCAATTGGCCTCATGCGATGGGGTCTCATTCTACCACTTTTGTAAGCCTCTCTTGGATGTTTTTCCAAGATTGCTAGAGATGCTCCATTGCTGTTCCTCCAGAGCAGGGAACTGAGCTGGGAAGATATTCCACACTCCGCCAAGCTCCCTTCCAAATCGGCCAGAGGCTCAACCAATCTCTACTAAACACTGAAGGTATGCCATGAGGGTGAATCGATAGAACTCAATTCGCATCTCAATCTGAGAAACAGTAGGCTTGAGCTCAAAGAGATAGACTAAGGAGTCGAGCCCCGATCTTCACTTGCTCTCCAAACTCTCCTCCTATCTTGGCCCCTGACCCTGACTGTGCATCCAACTCTCCACTCTCTCCCTATCCCGGATAGAATTACATGTTGAGTACTCACTCTGAAGTCACATTCCTTTCCCATCCCTCCAATTCCCCTCCCCTCCTCTCTTCAATGGTATCTTGATCGGGGGAAAAACTCTTGCAAACTCCACTCCTCCTCCTCCAGTTGAAGTCTTAAAAGGGTGTTGTTGATTTAAGCAGCTCTGTTCTTGTTCTCCTTCTCAGCCTGCTTGATTCTTTCTTCCAAAGTCTTGGACTTATGAAGTTGAGAAGCAGACATGGAAGTCTTCTGACCTCCATTAGCAGCAGCACGATCAGAGTATCTCATTCCATCAGCGACCGAACCGTGGTAAGAAGAAGTAGTTCTTTGTAGTTCGTTGTCTTTGGACTTGTTGGTGTCAGTTCTTTTCATCTTCTTGTCAGATGGAGAGGACATACAGGAACCCTGAGAGCGGAAGGGAGAGGGGGCATAAGGCATGGGTGTTGTTGGATGGATCGAGATGGGATGGTTGAGGGATCAGTCAATCAACTTTTGAATGAACTGAAAACGATAGAATTGGTGGAAGATACTGACCATGATGAATAAAAGTTTGAAGTTGGTTAAAAGGTGGGAAACGGTTGTTGGTGTTGTGTTGGTTGAAAAGATAATGGTCTTGGTGGAAGGAGCCAACTCCACGCGATGACTTTGGAAATCTCAACTCCTGTGTGGCTGTGCAGCTTCAATTCTAGCAACTTCTCTCACTCAACCTCAAGATTTTCTCAACGTTTCTTTTTTAATAACTTTCTTCAACTGAGAGTATACTTGTAGAGAGAGTCTTCCCCAAAAGTTGGTGAGTGACCTACAATCAAGCACCACCCACCTTCACTTCATCTGGATGAGTCAAGTTGAATACAGGGCGTGAGCGTTAACCATCAGCAGCACGAACCACTCGATCTTCAACTGATGATCATCAGCTGATGGCATTATCTTCTCTTCCTTCTTCTTTCCAACCCATCACTCCTTCCAGAGCTTCAATCTTCACACGATGCTCGACAAGGAAAGCAAGTATCGACTGGACCAAATTCCTGGAGATGTTCCACTCATCATCTCTGCGGAGATACACGCTCCTGCAGAGCAAGGAACCACGAAAGATGAATGGAAGGAGCAAGAGGAAATGGAGAGACAAAGAAGGTAGGTATATAGAACTCTCTTCCGTTACAGTTGAGTCTTGTTCGCTATCATCTCACCTAACCCTTCGCCTCTTCTTCCTTTATCTTCATCTAGAATGAGACATTCTTCACTTTGTTCTTTGGTGGTCTCGAGCAAATCATTTCGGCAGGTGTGGATGCCAGCTCTCTTGACCAATGTCAACCTCGGCCATTTGTATCTTGCACCATTCTTCCAACTTCTTCAAAGAGAACCAAGTGTGGGACAGCATGTCAGGTCGCTAATTCTTTACCCTTCATTCGATGATCATGAGCAAATCACAGCTTTTCTCCGCCTCATCAAAGTCGCCGAATCCTCTGCTGCACTTCAAACTCCTCAGCATCCTTTTCTACATCAACTTGCAATGGTATTCTCTACTCCTCAGCGTGATTTCTTACGACCCACCGAGGCTGAAATCACTACCCTGGATGGAATTTCAGCGCGTATCGAAGACGCATACAGATGGCTTATGAACGTAAGAACCCTCATTCTAGCAGCTCTTCCGAACCTCATCACCTTCGAGACCAAGGGCCCGAACGACTGGTTCCTAGATCTGCCTCAACGAGCTCTGGCTCCGCCTACACTCCAGAAACTCAAATCAATCGATCTGAAGCGAGGAGTGAACAGTGTCGACGCTTCGAGCGAGAAATGGGACCTGGATCCTTCTATCCCTTCCTTCCCTTCGACGTGCATCTCTCTACATCTCAACGGACAAGCTGAGTCAGGACTATTGTAGAACCTACCTAGACATCTACGCTGGAAAACCCAAGGTCTTGGAGCTCTTCTGCTTCTTCGACTTCGAATACGATATAGACCTGCCAGACGAGCTCAACTAAGAAGGGGATTCCAAGACGATGATGGTCCAGAACTTCCTCATGGTAACTAGGAATCTAGTTCAAAAGGAAATCACAGCGTGGAACCCTGCCTTAGCTCTGGCTCCATCCAAGTTCCAAGTAAAGGTCGCTATCTCTTGCTGAAGTGGACTTCGGTTTTTTTACTCGACGCTTCGCCATCTCCTAGTTGACAATCTCTTTCCCGCCAGAGCAGGTCTGGAAGGATGGCAACCGCCTAACTTCTTGGTCTTGGAACGCCTAGCTATGGATCACATCTCCTTCCTATCTAGGCTAGCAAGGAACGATTCTTTTAAATCCTTGAAAGAAGTTAGACTCCTCTCCAGCAGAGCTGTTGACGTCAGTGGACGTTCTATAGAGTACCATCTGGCAGATAGTATCAAGAGAAGGGATTTATACCCACAGAGTTTCAATAAGGTAGTCGGGATTAAATCTCCAATCGCTGAAATGGGAGCAAAAGTGGATCTGGAAGAGAGTCAATTGAGGAGGTGGAAGGGGAATGTTGAAAGGCTTGAAGTGACATGCGAGGAGAGGAACATCAAACTTGAGCTGCTTGGTTTTGGAGATGCTAGTGAGTTTCGAAAGTCTCAAAGCAGGAAGTCCAAGGCAAAGCAAGCCAGAAGGCCAGAATTTAGAAGTCTTCGATCCTTTCCTTAATCTCTGCTCTCTCTTTGGATTTCTCTTTCTACCTTCGCAGAGGCAAACGAAGCGGGATTAGCTAGAGCTTTCTACGCTCCTAAAGAAGAATGATCAGAAAAGAGAAATAAACTCTCTGTGACACCACGAAGCAAAATCGATCAAGCCAAGCTCAACAACGAAGAAGGGGTGGGAGGGAAACCGGAGACGAAAGACGTGTAATGTTTCCTTACAAGCAAGTCACTAGAAACAAGTTCAGTAACAATTCAGCAATCAGAGTTCTCGTCCCTGTCGCTGTCTGAAACCGAACTGAAATACAATGTTGAGACTGAGATCGGAAGCAGACGTGGTCGACACCGCTATTACTCGCATATCCCTTCCATCTCACGTACTACTCTCGACAACATCCTACTCGACAAATTCCTAGATCAGAGTGAGATTCCAGAAACGTAGTTGATGCCGTTGTAGAGTAGAGAGCACTAACAGCCAAGACAGACCCAAGAAACACAGCAGTGACGGCACATAAGATATTGTAATTGAATTTGAGTTTAAAAGTAACAAAATGGAGAAAAGAGAGAAGAGAGAACGTAACCGAAAGAATGGAGAGAGAGAGGTAGACACAGAAGGAGGGGGAAGAGGGGTGGGGGAGAAGACAAACTTTCATCTATTGACTCTACGATAGAATGATTTCCTTTGAATTCAAAAAAGAGGGGATTTCAGGAAAAAGGGGGTATTGAATTCTTTGCTGGTTTGATTTGCATGAGAGCTTAGAGAGAGAGGGAAACACGGTACTTGCCAAGACAGAGAACATTAACAAAAAAAAGAGCCATAGAAAGAGCAGTTGAAACCCAAATTTAATGAGCTAAACCTCTTGAAGCAGAAGTTCTTTCACTTTCCAATTTAGCTTTGTTAGCAGCAAAAGCAGCAGATCTCAAAGCATCTTGATTCTTGCATTTATGAGTTTCCGGCAATCTATGTTTTGAACAAAAGACTAAAGAACAAGCAGAACAAGCACCAGCGATTTGCATGGCTGCATCTCTACATCTGTTCTCAGTTTCTAAACCTTCTTGACAACGTTTCTTGGCTCCACCACGGAGACGGAGGACTAGATGTAAGGTGGATTCTTTTTGAATGTTGTAATCTGATAAAGTTCGTCCGTCTTCTAATTGTTTTCCGGCGAAGATTAATCTTTGTTGATCAGGTGGAATACCTTCCTTGTCTTGGATCTTGGCTTTGACTGAAGAAGGGGGGGGGGGCAAGGGAGGTGATGTTGGGTGATTAGCAATCGGAGTCGATTGGCTGTTGACAACTTCATCTGCAGCGTGACTCTAACACCTTGTGATTCAATTCAATAGATTCACTAGAGAATGGTGAGCCTCCGCTGCCACGAGTCCCCCTCCAAACCCATTCATGTTTCCTTATCTCTCAACCAAACTCAGCCCCCCTCCGACCTTTCAACGCTCAAGAACTCACCATTATCGATAGTATCTCCACTCTCCACTTCCAAAGTAATCGTCTTACCAGTCAAAGTCTTCACAAAGATTTGCATTCCTCCTCTAAGACGTAGGACTAAGTGTAAGGTGGATTCCTTTTGAATGTTGTAATCTGAAAGAGTTCTACCATCTTCAAGTTGCTTTCCAGCGAAGATAAGTCTTTGCTGGTCAGGTGGAATACCTTCCTTGTCTTGGATTTTGGCTTTGACTGAATGAGAGAGAAGTGGGAAGAGAGGGTTGGTAAGTAGAGAGAAAGGGAATGGAGGGGAGGTGTCAAGCTGAGCAATCAACACTGTAGACTAACCATTATCAATGGTATCTCCGGATTCAACTTCTAAGGTGATGGTCTTTCCAGTTAGAGTTTTGACGAAGATTTGCACTGAAGAGGGGAGAGGAGAGCAGACGAGAGGAATCGGGCGTAAGTTTAAGTGGCAATGCTGAAACATTGTGAACTCCCACGGAAGGTCGAAGAAACTTACTCTAGTTGAGTTTGATGAGTGAAGAAGGAAGAAGAGATAGAGAGGAAGAAAGAAAGAAAGGGCAAGTTGGATTGAAGGTGATTGAAGGTGATTGAAGGTGAGTCATCTTGTTCAGATAAGGTGATGCTGATGATCGTGTGATGGTCATGTATGGGAGAGAGATGGGTAGAGAAGTAGGATACTCACGATGAATGTAGATGAGGATCAGAGAATTGAAACGAGTTGATTTGAGGTTTCAAATAGAAAGAGAATGGAATAAGAACTTGGTTGGTTGTTGATGGTTGTGGTTTGGAGAAGGGAGAGTGCGATCAAGCATTGCGTGGAGGGACTCGAGAAAACGCGGCTTCGAGAGTTCTAGACATTTCCGCAGCGCCCACTCTTGAAATTTTGAAACCAATCACTGACTTTGTTTTAAACTGGAAAGTTTGAGACAGGCCTAGATTTAAGCACCACTACATAGATGTGAGATGTGAGAGAAGCGAGATCGCATACTTCGAAGGCTCAATAAGCTCTCAAGGCTTTTTCTATCGAAGTTTCTGGTCGATTGTGACGTTCAATCCTCCCTTCTCCCTCTCCCGCTCTCTTCAACCTGTTTTTTTCAAGCTATAGCCTCAATCGTATAATCAGTTCGATTCTCAGCCATTCTCAGGGCCCTCCGACGACGCTTCACTCCACTCGACACCACTTAGATTCAAGCCATCCACTTCAATCCTTCTTTCCAATGATGCTGGATCCACTCATCAAGCTTCCAAGAGAAGTTTCCACTATCATCTTCTCATTCTTCACCACTCCTCAACTGGCCAACTTTGAAAAGGTCTCTAAGTCTCGGAGAAACGAAATCATTCTAGACGCTCTCCTCCACAAGACCCTAGATCTCACGAGCCTCAAAAGACCATTGGAACCTCTGGAACTCATACAACTATTCGATCGTTTGTCAAGACTCCACTCTCTTCCAGGAAGGGAGATTCGTCTAGATCTATCTTCCTTCTGGCCAGATTTCAGAGGAAGGAGTTACCATAATCCATGGAATATTTCGAGGCTGGTTGGAACTGTGCCCTACCGTCAGGCTCTTTTAACCACCACCTGGCTAGCAACGAAAGGCTCTCTCGGCAAGCTCCTTCTCGTCATAGAAAAGGGAGCCGAGTTCAACATTCTTCATCTTGATTTCGTCATAACCCTGCTGGAAGAAGGAGTGGAACTCGATCGTATGATGGATCACCTGGGAGCCATGGAGTTAGAGGCTGAAGGATTCCCAATTCATCTGGAGTCGGGGGACGAGACGAAGTTCAAATTGACCTCAGCAGAACCCTTCGAGAACTCTAGAGTAATTTGGTGGCCTTTCTATCCCTGCCGGCACTTCCTCAAGCAAATTTACGGAAACCGGGATTAAAACTCTCAAGATGGACTTGAGGGCCTTCGAGGCTACGAACTTACCAGCAGAGGTAATCCAGCAACAAGTCGATGGGCTGCAGGAGATTGTCCAGGAGATCAGCAAATCCAAGACCTCTCTTCAAGAGCTCTGCTTGATGATCCAAAAGAACTCGATCTCTTCTGAAGATTTGGAACTGATAGTCCGACGTCCGAAACTTTCCAGCCTGCAGTTCACCATCCTCTATGACTGGGACGTTGAAGCAGGACCTGAAGAATTACAGCCCCTCAAGTTCCCAGAAGGCAGCTTCATTTCAACACTCGAAACTTTACGTTTCGACATCGCAGGTCATCAAGTGGATTGGGATTGTGGATCGGTTAATGAGTGGGTAGGAAAGGAATTTGTAGACCTTGAACTCTTGGTACCTTTGGCATCTAAGATGCCTTTCGAGTTCTTATCCAATCTCATATCTATCAACACCAATCTCAAGAGGATTTTGTTGAATGAAATCATTCTCACAGAACCTTGGGACCAATCTTCTTCAAGGAGTCTTCCACTTCTAGAAGAGTTGACGATGGAAACGTCTCACTATTCGGCCCTCAAAGTCTTCGGCAACGCTTTCTTTCCAGAACTCAAGTACTTGGTCGTTGAATCGGATGTTGGAGGTCTCTTTGGGGATGGAGAATCGGAGTAGAAGGAATCGATGACCGTCGAGCTCTGGTTTCTCTTTTCGCCAATTTCAACTATCCATCCCTCGAAGAGTTGGATCATTCAGACATTTGGGAGAATAAAAAAGCCGACGACGAGGAATGCCTTCTCATCAATCAACTTTGGGAACAAAATTAACCCTCAACTTGTAATTGGAACGTCTCTTCTAGATCGTCTGACGAGAATTGAGCTTCAAGATCGAGGGGTCTACGTTAGAGGAAGGATAGAGGGAGACTAGAAAGAGATGTGGGAGGGATGAGAGTCATCAACTAGAAGCATTGCGGTTCCAGTATCAGGTAACCTGAGGATAATTCATCACTCGAAGTTTCTCATGATCTCACTTGATCAATCCGGCTCTCCAAATCCTTCTAGTTTTCTGAATCTCCAACTGAGCTCCAGTCACTTCGCAAGTCCAGCCCTACGAACGCCATCGGAGCAGATAGATCACTACCTAGTCAAGCAAACCAATACTTCTCTCAAACTCCAAACCTCTAGTCGTTCGGTCACAGCATGTAACCTCCAAACCCTCCGTGAAGCTGGGAAAGCCAATGTTTCGTCGAGATCCTCTCTGTCCTTCCAGTCTACTGTAGCATTTCATTCTTTCTGTTTTCATTCTTAGTTGCGTTCGATTTTTTTTAATCGATTTGATTCCGAACGCAGGGCTCGAAAACACGACTCCCAAGTCGAGCTGTGAGGTGGGAGCACAATCGATTCTTCGAGGGAGCCCCCAGAAAAAAGTCGAGGAGGTTGAGTTCCCTCTTCTTAGACTCCTTTACCTCCTTTGAAGCCTCAGAGCTCTTAAGAACCATCTGCTGACCACTTCTCATAGCGAATAGATCAGAGAGACCCAACGTCTCTTACGCCAGACATTTGACCAAAATTCCAGATGCAATTCTATGGAAAGTTTCAGACGCTTTTACACATTTTCTCCGATTCTGGTACTGATTTAAGTCCTCGCTATGGACTCTCATCTCGCGAGAAAGGGAAAGGATCTTTCAAACCAAGTCTGACGTTTTCACGAGAGAAGCGCAGACAAAACAAAAAGTGTGTCAATTTCAAACAATTATCACCCAAGCATTGCCACAGAGTTGACACCTCTTCGCCTTCTCCAACGCATCCTGAGCTGAACTTCTCTGCGAGCTTGGAGTAGGACGCAAAGATTTGGACCAGCAGCCTACGCAAGTTCGAATGTTGCTTGGGTTTCCTAGGATCTTCAAGGTGATGGAACATCGCTCTGAGAGTCGTCGAAGTTTAGCAAGCGGTGAGAGAAGAAATAAGCATCTATCACAGAGAAATGAAGAACGACGTAGCAATGAGAGAAGTTTACTCACCCCAAATGTGATTGTTCGAACAGACTGCTATCCTCAAAGACTTCCCATTCAAGAAGACCACAGCTCGACAAGCAGGACACTTCTCATCTGCGTCCAGTTTCCCATCTTCATCTTTCTGAACTTTCGCCCACTTCTTTTCTAAATCTTTTGACCCCTTTGCTCCTTTGATCTTGGACAGCAAGCTCGATACTGATGCTCGGAGAGACTTGTCTGATGAAGTGGAGGAGAGGAACGAACTCGCACAGAGTCTGAGAGGGTAACTTGAGTCTAGTTCTTGAATTTTCGGAGTAAAGATAATCAGAAAGAGATCAGTGGAGTTTTGCCAGTGCATCAAGAGGCCCAGTGCGAGGTAAGCAGGGAGAGAATTTCACTCACCTTCTTGCTCATCGCCATCCTCATCCATCGAGTCTGCATTCTGATCTTCGAAAGTTAGAGCTTCCCTCAGTCTAACTTGGAAAGAATTGACTAGCTGAGCCATCGAAGCCTTTTCAGAAAGACTTTCTGTCGAAGCAAAGGCTGGCTGCTTCCTTCGCGACTGTAGAAAGGCGGAGCAAGGGAAGTCATCGAAGTCAGTCAAAATCCCCATCGCCTATTGTCATTCAGCGTGTGGACTGTTGTTAAATTCCATTTGCTAATCACCTCAGCCCATGCCGCTAGCCAAGCAACTGCTTGTCTTTCTCTGCCCTTTGAGCCATGGTCCATCGACACAGCAGACGAGTCGAGTTCCAGCTCTTCGAACTTGCTTTCCAGCCCTCCATTGATGAGTGCAAGTATTTGTTTCGCTCTCGTAGAATCCGAAGCAGAATAGAGAGCGAGCAGCGTGCGCATGGCATGGATAGGCATGAGATCCGGGTCTGCAAGAAGGGTGTCGAAAAGTCGCTGTCAGTCACAGCCGAGCACAAAGAATCGATTCTTCTCAGTACAATCTCACCAGTTTCCATGGACTTGAATCCTTGAGCTAGAAGAGCCGCTGCGGTGGACTCGACTGATTTCGGCCTCAATAACATCAGACCGAAAGTTGAAAAGTGACTGACTTTGTAGCGCCAACCAGCGATCTCTTCCGCTCTGACAAGTTGAAATGAGAGGGGAAAAGATGTGGTTTGGTCAGATTTTCCGAATCAAGACTCTGAAAGGATCGAGATGCGACCCACGTCTGCAGAACGGCGTAGATTCTTCCAGCGACGTCGTGAGCACTCGAGCTCAGATCCGGCTGGAAAGCTTGAAGAGTTTGATAAGACTCGAGCTCGTGCTGCGGTCCTCGGATATCTCCAGTTGCAGGTCCAAGCTTGATAGTAGATGTTGAATTGATTGTCGGCGAGGGAGTCTTTGAGTTTGAATCAAAGTCTTCGAGCCTGGCTACGTATGTTGAAGCGTCTTGTAAAACGACCTCGAAGGATTCGGAAGAGAGTGCAGATATGGCTGAAGGAATAAACGGAAGGAGGTTTCAGAGTAAGCATGCGGCAAGAGGGCTCTCCGAAAGGAATTCGTCGAAGTACTCACAAATGGCAGAAGAGTAAGGATTGGATTTGGCGTCCTTCCCAACTTCGAGATCCAAGGTTCTGATTCCTAGAGAAGGAACCTGCGTATCGAAGGAATGTATCTCTCCAGGAGCACAGAAAAGGATATGGCCAGAAATCCAAACAGCTGCAGAGATTTGTTGATCGATAGGTTGTCGATGCTCAATCTCAGCTTGTTGGATGACTCCTCCCGAGAAGGAGATGGCTAGAATGACAAGGTTTGAGTCCGTGAAGACCGCCAATCGACCTGGATATAGAGGATCGGAGAGTGGACAGCCGGGAAAGAAGAAGGGAAGTCAGACGTCGAACTCCAATTCAGTTTTCGAAGGAAGACTCACAGCGCGCTTCGGACCAGGGCGAGAAGAGAAGCTGTGAAACGAAGGCGCTATCAACCTGCACTCGCGTCTGCTCTTCTGGAGCTGAGCCGGAAGAATCGAATCTGAGCGAACCGAGAGAAAGTGGTCAGCGAGAGCTCCTTTGACGGAACCAAGATCGAAAAGTCTAGAACTCACTTCCACAACAAAAGCTCCCCAATCCTAGTTCCTGCCGCGAAGATGCAGTTGCTAGTGTCGTCACTTGTTTGAGCTTCTCCGGGAGCAGTGCTTGACCATGCAATTGCTAGAGGGAGCGGAATACTCAACGCGTCAGCTCAATCATCAGACAAGGCTTAGAATCTGTTGACCCGCTCACCTGTGCTTTGGGTACTCAAGAATGCGACTCTTTCGCCAGAAGTCTGGTTTGCACTGTATCCAAAATCGCGATCACTGACCCAGGGCCCAAGATAAGGATTTTGTGGAGCTGAGTGAATTACAATCTCCAGTTCTGAGTTTAGAGTCGCGAGAAGACAGCTGAGAGAGGTGAATTGGAGGTGTGAGCAGCGAATTCTTCCTTGATTGATTTTTCAGCATTTTAGTTTGTCAGAACTCACCTGGCGTTAGGTCCAAAACCAGGAGGCGACCAGCAAGCGTCTTTCCAGCGAGGGGACGAGAGAGTGGGGAGAGCAGCAAGGGAATCTAGAGGAATGGGATGGCGAGCAAGCACAAGAAAACGAGAAACGATAAGTTTAGTTCATATGACACGTCCAAAGATTGCTAGAAGAAGATCTGCTACAAAAGGAACACGCTTTGTTAAGGAAGAAACTAAACTGACCATTGTCCACGATGGCTCTATGTTTGCCAACCCCGAACTCGTCCGCGATGTCCAAAGACCAGTGGAAGTGGTCGAGTGGATCGATACCATCTTCTGAATGAATCTTCGTTCCGGTTGAAGACGACATAGTCCATGGGTCCGAGGTTGGAAGATGATGGGTATTCATCCTAGCATTCGGTTTCAAATTCGGATGGAAGCCTGGAGAAGGAGTCTGAAATGGGATCATGGAAGTTCAGTTTGATAAAGGAAGAAAATGAACAAGCCCCGAGAGAAAGTGGGACTCACAAAGATGTGAACGACTGCGTCCAAGACGACCACTGCTTGACCGGTTCTTGACCAAGAGATAGATCCAGGAAGAAAGGCTCCTCCTCCGACCTCAGCAGAGCAGATCATTCTTGCTTCGAGATGTTCATGTTGGGTTTCTTCGATAGCCATCCTGATGGGGTTAGGTGAAGAGAAGGAAGATTCTTAAGAAAAGTCTCTTCAATTCCCAACACATTACGCGACGTTCCGTCTCCCCTCCTTCATTCCATCTCCTCCATCTACGTCAACGCCTTCAATCATAGCTTGAATATTCTCGATCAATTCGGCAGTATGGCTGAACCGACTCCAGCTCAAAGTAAGGATCTCTGGCTTGGTTTCATCAAGGAATGGGAAGAGGAAGCTCAGGAAAAGGGCTCTAGGTCAGCTCATGCCTATCACAAGGCTTGGAAGGGTCTCAAGAACCATCCTACGCAACTCAAAGTACCTAGAGATATGATAGTGATCGCTGGAATAGGACCAACGATGGTGGATAAGTTGGACAAGTGTTTGAAGAAGTGGTGCTTGGAGAATGGACATGAGATGCCAACTAATGGTGAGTCCTGATAGCCGTGTCGGGGACTTGACGTTTGGACCGAGCGAAAGGATTATGATGGATCTCTCAGTCTGGACCTGAGAGACAGAGGGACAGGAAAGGGCGGAGAGAACGGAGAGAATGGACATCCAGATAGAGAACCATTGCTCAGCTCCTCATCTCTCTCACATCAACGTGCTGCCAGTCAACAAGCTGTTCAGCTATTGGAACGCTGTGCTTCTGATCTTTTTCTTCCTTTGTTCTCCACACTTCCCTAGACGGGCCAGAGTTGGCTGCTCTTACGAAACCTGCTCGAGGTAGAAAGAAAGCATCTGAATCGGCCACGACTTCTGGCCCTGCTGCTCCTAAGTCGAAGCCTTCAGCGAGCTCTAGCAAGAGGAAAGGAAGAGACAGAGTGGATTCTCTTGAGTCTGCAAGTGACGGAGTGGAAGATCCTTACGCTGAAATCTACGACGGTACCAAGAAATCTCGAACCTCCAAGACCAACACTTCCACCTCTCCCTCCAAGTCGAAAAGCAAAGGAAAAGGAAAAGAGTCAGCTCCCAAACGCGCAGCTTCGTCGAAGCGCTACATCCCAAAAGCTCGTTCTGGCGGTCACGGAATCCTTATCGCTCTCTACCTCCATACCAGTGGAGATTCCGTCGAAGATGGAGGAGACCTCTACCTCACCAAATCGGAGATCATCTCAGAAGCCCAGCCGTTCTGTGACAATGACTACACCCAAGGGTCTCTTGCCTCCTCTTCTGGAGCTGGCCCCTCCTCTCTTACAGGCTCTCGAGGTGGCGGTTCTGGAGGTGGCAACTTTTCAGGACCGAATCCCAAATCCTTCTTCACAGCTTGGACCAACATGAAGACGCTGATAGAGAAAGGCTATGTCTATCAGACAGGAAACCCTCCCAAGTTCTGTCTCACCCAGGAAGGATTCGAGGTAGCTAGAGAGTTGGCAAACGCTGAAGGAGTTCGCAGACCGGTCGACTTTGCGGATGAACGCGGAGCTTTTGAAGAGAGAGCCTCCTCAACGATCTTGGGGTCTAGGTCTCAAGGGGATACTCCCGCTGGAGAAATGAGGAACGGCTTGGAAGCGAGAAGCGCCAGTACTGGGTCTATCTTGGGAGGATCAAGCAAAGGAGTCTCACGTCTAATTCTTCCAGACAAGCCACCTCCAAGGCAGCTGGATTCAGTGAAAGCTACGATCGCAGGTCCGGGAGCAGGTCCATTCCGTTTCACCTACATTTCGGACGATTCGCCTCCCACACGTCACACTACACGAGATGGAGCTGGAATCAGACTCCATGAGGAGGACTACACGATGATGTATCGGATCGAATTCCCAGCCAGCTTGAGCGACCATCCCTTCGCCAAGGTCATTTTCAAGCTAGAGGAGGTGCCTCGTGGTCAGGAATCTCTGGGGGGATCTACTGGAAAGATGATCTGGAACGAAGTGTTGAAGCGTGGATACCTCAAAGAGAATTGTGCCATCGAGAACGCACCTGGGCTTGGAATCAAGAAGGGCGCTCCAAGACCGAGCTCCCAATCTCAATCTCAACCTCAATCTCTCGGAGTCTCTGGTGATAGTCAACAGCAAGCGACTCTCGTGATCGATTCAGATGACGATGATATCATCGAGGTCGATGCTTCTCAAGTACAAGCCAAGCCAAAGAGCATCTCTCCTGCTCTTCCGAAACCTCAAAGTTTTCCTTCCCTCGGTAGTGCTGGGAGCGGTATCACTCGCACGACGTCAGCTCACGTCGCAGGCTCGACTTCCAAGAGCATGGGCGTGGGTCTTGCAGATAGGACACAATCAGCTACAGATGCTCCTTCAAGACGAAGAAATCCTCGTCTCTCGGACTATGTTCCTGCTCATGGAGTCTTTCACAATCGACACGCTCCGACAACGGAGACTCCCCAGCTCTCTACTTCAGACATAGCTGGAGAAGCGAGCATGGGAAGTCATGGTGGAACGAATCTGACTGCCGCTTCAGATCCTGGTTCTCTAAGAAATTGGACCCCTCCGAATTTCGAACCAGAGATCATACCTGCTGGAAGCTACACAATCCAACTGATCTTGGACACGAGAGAAGTGGAAACTTCCCGACAAGTAGGAGCTTCTGCTGCAGAGAAAGCTGCTGGAACCGACAGGGTCAGACGATCTCTGGCAGATTCTCTCAGAGCTAAAGGAATCGACTGCATCGTCAAGCCTCTAGCTGTTGGTGATGCCTTGTGGGTAGCGAAAAGGAACAACGGAGGTGGAACTGCTAAAGATGAAGCTGTGTTGGACTTCATCGTGGAGCGTAAGAGGCTGGACGATCTCGTTTCAAGTATTACTGGGACTAGATGGATGGAACAGAAAGTGAGTCTTCTCACCTCTCTTCGACATAGAGAGCCATTTCTGAGCCATCCTTACTTTCACTGACCTCGAAGCTTTTCTTCTTTGCCCTCTCCCTCTCCCTCTCCAGTTCCGTCTCGCTTCTTCAGGTCTGAGTCAAGTCACGTACATGATCGAAGGTGAGTCTTGTACTTCTGTGATGAATTCAACGTCGTCTTCGTCTTCTCTGACACCTCTCCTCCACCAACTCTCCTTTCAGACTTCGATGTCGCTCGACTAATGGCTCAATGGAACAAACAGATCCGAACTGCGTTGAGTAGCGTTCAAGTGATTGATGGATTCTTTCTAGAGCACACTGCCAACACTGATGCCAGCGTCGAATGTCTCGCCAGAATGCACAGAGTCATCGTAGATGCTCACGCTGTAAGTGGAAGAGAAACACAATATTCTAGCGACGACAAGCCAAACCTTGCTTCTTTTGTCTGACCCATTCTCATCCCCTCTTCATCCTCTCTCAGAATGTAAATCTTCACGTAATTCCAGACAATTGCATCTCAAGACCTTCATACCTCCGTCTTCAAGCTCATCTTCGTCGTAGACATCCTTCAACTCCCTATCTAACAAGCTACTATTCTTTCACGTGCCTAAATCAAAAATCAAGTTCAACAATCTTGAGAGACGTTTTCGCAAAGATGCTTTTAAGCGTCAGAGGAATGTCAGCGGAGAAGGTTGGAGAATTACTTCGAACTTGGGCTACCCCTAAAGAACTTTGGGAAGCATACCTGGATGCGGAAGAATTAAAAGAGGAGAGGGATAAGGAAGAAGCCAGAAATGGTGGAGCTTCAACTAGTAATGGTAAAGGAAAACCTAAGAGAAAAGATGAGGTTAAGACTTTACTTAGTGAAACTATCAATCCAAAAGAGGATAGAAGGAAGATAGGTCCTAAATTAAGTGAAATGGTTGCTGAGGTTTTCAGAGATGAAGTCTATAGAATGAATTGATTCCAAAAAAAATCTTCACTTCTTTCTAAGCTTTTCATGGTCGCCTTTCTCACATCTCTCCATTCTCTTACCTAATTTCTTTCATAGCGAATCAAATGTCAAATATGAGCCCAAACTTCACTTTCCCGCGTTGTAGTTTTCTTTTCTTCGTTGTACTTGTTCAAATCAATCAATTTTTTCTTTCCTTTCTGAAGCCGTTCCGAATCACTCAAAGCAGGTGAGGAAGGACTGAAATAGAACCTGCAACAGAATGTCTCAAAAAGAAAATCGATGACAATTCTTTCTCTACTGTCACCACTTTCCTCCGATTTATTTCTCCTTCCTTTTCCCCTTTTGACTTTTCCCTCCTCTCTTCCCACTTTTTCCACTTCCTCTTTCTTTCTCAACTCCAGCTCCCGGAATATTCTTCTTCCCACCTTTCTCTAATTTTGAATTAGTCCCATCAGCGACAGTACTACCTTCAGCCATTCCAGGAACCATTCTAACTTTATCAGCTTCCCCTTTGCTTTCCACCTCCAAAATTTCAGCTTCTATCAAAGCTTCCTTAGACCAATTCACCAATCTAGATCTTTGATCTTTAGCCAAATAACTAGGTAGAGAAGTTAAATCGTAATCTTCGGATGGAAGGACCTCTGGAAGTAAATTGGGATTCAACCAAGGTCTTTCAAATCTCTTGATCAATTCTTTTCCTCTCTCATGATTTTGAGATTCTTCCTTTAATTTCAAGCCCTTCCTACCAGGTAAAACGTGTAGAATTTCAAAAGAATCATCTTCTTCATCTAAAAATCTGGGAGGCTGTAAACTTTCTTCCTCTTCTTCTGATGATTCTTCACTTGAGGATGAATTCGTAGATTTTGAAAGTTCCGGTAAATTTTCCTTGATTTCCAGAGAATCGGACTTAATTTTCTCATTTGTCAGAGTAGGATTCGAATTAGAAGTAGATCCCTCAATCTTAACCTCTTCCTTCCCACCTTTACTTTTCTTAACTTTTTTCTTTTCGTTCCCAAAGGTAACCTTATGAGTTTTCAAATTCAAACTGATCACCTTATTTTTCTTAGTTTCCTGTTGAATTAAATTTCCCAATCCTTCCTTATTTTTCCCTCTTCCCAAAGCTTTATCAACTTCCATTCTTTTCCTTGCCATCTCAGAGATTCCCGGACCCATTCCACCTGCTGCCCCTCCCAATTCAGGAAACAACATCTCCCTCTCTCTTCCCTTACCCTTTCCCAGATTTCTCTCCTTCCAACTAATCTCTTCCTCCTCTTTCTCTCTTTCTAACTTTTCCATCCTACGCTTCTCTCTCAATTCAATCGCCTGAAGTTTTTGTGAAACTTCCAAATTCTCTCTTTGACTGATGAGCTTCTGTATTAAAGAGGATCTGGAAGTTGAGGAGAGGATTGGAGAGGTATGACATGAAGGACAGGAAGTTGTGGGGAGTAAGGGAGAGGGAACAAGAGTTGAACAGAGGAGTAAACCGCAAGTTGTGCAGATCGGGAGGTAGGGTTGAAGAGGGTGGAGACGGCCTGGAGTTGGGAAATGGAAAGAAGGCAGGGTAGGTTGGCAAAAGTGTTGGGGCGGGGAAATGTCGGGACGTGAGGGTTCTTGAGAATTGAGATTGATGGAAGACAAATGGAGGATCCAGAGCTAAAGTCGCCATGGATTCTTTGAACGTTTCTTCCATCATTTTTTCACCTTTTTTATGAGAAGCGGAGAGAAAAGGCAGAGGAAATGCGAGAGAAAAACCAGCTGGAAAGTAATCTGTGGACTGGCCTCGAAAGGGACTCCTCAACAAAAAGTTACCACGCCCCTTTTTCCCCTTTCTCTCTCTTTAGACGCACTCATTTTCCCGACCTAAGGACCTCTTGATTTTCCAATTTGAAAGGGATTTGAGCCGGAATTTTCGAACAGCACTTTGAGAGAGAGTTCTTAAAAGGAAGGAGTTTCATGACCTCGAAGCTTCTGAGTCACTCTCTCATCATGGTCCCTCCAGGATAATTTCACACTTTACCAGAAAATTCCTAATAATTTTCAACTTCCACTAAACACAGCTATTCGGAATGCGCAGCCAGACAAGACCTTCCAAGAGAGCTCAGTAAATCACTCACCTTGACAAAAACAGACCTTAACCCTCTGCTTCTTCTTTCCTTTCCCACTGTCTGATATCAAACTGTTCCCTTCATTTGCTTCATGGCTGGTGGTAAGCTGAGCCACCAAAGAGTCAATAGCCAACATTTCAGCTGAAGGTTCTATCGTGAAAGGAAGTTCTTCAATCGAATTTGGAACCGTTTCTCCAATTTCCACCGATTCTGTCGAGGGTTGTATTTGCATTCCATGAATTAATTGATTCAATTGATTTAGATTGGTCTTCTTCTGTTTGTTGGTCTTTGAAGTTGAATTTGAGAAAAGAATATCATGTTCATCGTGTTGAACTTTTCTGTAAACTGTACCTGAACCACCAAAAGCTTGATTTTGGTCCAAATTATCTGGTAATTGAGAAGAATATGTCGGTCGAGTTTGAATTGAATGAGTTGAAGTCGGTTTGGGTGAAGAGATTCGATGTGAAACTGGTCGATTTAGAGATTGCAAGTTGGAAGAAGAAGAAGTCCTTGAAGGAGAAGCTGAAGAGTTGGTGGAAGAAAAAGAAGGCAAAGGCGGAAATAAATTGGATGACATCTTGGCAATTAGAATCAGAAGTTTGAGTGTACTTGTACGAGGCTAGAGAGAGTCGATTTCTGATATGAGCGGCATGGAGCGCATGCATTGAATTGAATGATTTTTTTAACGTCAAGTTGAGGCTCTGCCAGTCGTCGATCGCAAGAATCACGTTTGTCACGTCTTTCTTGCGAAGCGCGTGCGGGATTCTTGCGAACCGACGACTGGCAGACGTTGAGGCCTCTTGGTGTAGGGATAATGACGTGTCCTCATAAGAGAACAAAATACATAGCTAAATACATGGCAAACAAAGGAATCTGGGATTCGCGGGCAGAAGTGGGTAGATTGCTGTGAATCTGTGCTCTGACGAGCGGTTTTGGACAATTGAAGTGTGGTAATTGGTGGGGCTTGCGAGATTCGAACTCGCGATAATCACGTTCAGGGCTATTCCTACCTAGATTGCGACTTTAACCTGGGGGCTGTCTTTACCACTTAAGCCAGCCCACCCCATCCATGAGCCAGTATGGAGCCATCCCCTCGAGCGCGGGCGGACTCAGATCCCAAACCCTCTGCCTCTCGTCGCGGGTTTGGCACCAAACTACGCATGAGATCAAGTTCGCTTTCTCTGTCTCTCTCCTCTCCCCCCCCCTTAACAATTCGTTCTTAAAGGTCTCTTATTTGATTCGTTAAATTTGAATTCACTTTCACTAGCTAGCTAGCAGTTCTTCACATCCATCTATCAACACCGAGGTCGCCAACTTTCACATCGCAGACCCTTTCCTTGTCACACCTGGAACAACTGCTGCGCAGCTTCAAGTTCAAGTCTAACTTCCTCAAAGAGTTCTCTGTCCTCCTTTCAGTGTTCAGTTTCCATTCTCATAATCTAGATGGTAGCAGCTCCACCAAAGGCATGCGCTTCATGCAGGTATAGAAAGGTTAGCAGACACTACAAGTAGAGTTAGAGAGACTCATTCGTCTTCGTCATCCGACAGATCAAAGACCTTCCTTCACTACCGGGATCGATTTTCTCTTTCTAATTGACTCCTCTCCCTCCTCTTTCCAGATCAAATGCGACAGAAGAGACAAGTTGAAAGAAGCCGAAGCCTCAGATGATTCAGATGTGAAATGTACAAACTGTCAAGCCACAGGAACGAATTGTACTTTCATCAGTGCACCACCAAAGCAAAGGCAAGGGAAAAGAATCAGAGCTTTAAGAGAGCATGAACAAGATGAATTACTTTATGGAACCGGAAACAACAACAATTCAACTGCCTCTTCTTCTTCTTCTTCTCAAGTCATCATTCCTAGACAATCCAATGGCATCAATCAATCTTCATTCAATCAGCAACGAATCCCACAATCAATTCCAGGTTCAAGTTCAGGATCTACGATTTATGGAGGTGGGAACTCTTCCTTACCTTTGGAAATTTGGAGACCTGCTGAAGCTGGGTTATTGAATCAATCGAATCGAATCCTTTCCTCTAATAATACTACTTCAGATCAACCACCTTTGAGACCTGGAATGTTCGGAATTTCAGGTCTCACAAGACCTTTATTAGAAGCTTGTATTGCAGCTTATCTATTCTCGGTTTCTCCAACTCTACCAATCATAAGACCAGATTCCTTCATTCCACGTCTTAGAGCTTTCTTCAAACTCTATTCGGGAGAACCTGAAAGTTCTGAACAAATCGAACCTTTAGATGATTTATTGGTGATTGCAGTTGCTTGCGCCGGATCAAGTTGTCTTTCTACAAATCCAACTTCTTCTCTACCTGGTTCCAATCGAAAGTTTGCAATTCAGAAAGATTTGAAGAACCTGTTCAATTCATTTGTTGAACAAGAGAATGGAGAAAGGTTGAGGAAATCAGGTTTAGATGGAATTGAAGCTTGTTATATTATGGCAGTCATTCAAGAAGATGAAAGAAGCTCTGTTAGGACTTTTGGAATGCAAGATAATAATCATCATGCTCCTGGATTGAGAATTAGTCCTGCAAGTACGGAGGGAGTCGTGAGACTCGCTAATTCTCTCGGACTGAATCGAAGGAGTCAAGAAAGTCAAGAAACTATGAGTCAGGCGTTTGCAAGGGCGAATGGGGATGGTCAATATTTGGAAGAAACAGGATCTCGAAGAAATCGTCAATGGTGGTGTGTGAGTATTGAAACCTTCTCATTTGTTGCTTTTGATGCTGATGTTTTGAGTCCATTCTCTTTCTCTCAGATCCTCGGAAATGACGCGTTTCGATCCATGGCCTATCGTAGACCAAGTTTCATTCCAGGTGAGTTTGGAAGGAAACCTTCCAGTTCCATTCTCTTTCCTCTTTCATCTGACCGCCTCCCTCCCTCCCTCCTTTCTATCCATTCTTCAATCTCATTTCAGAGGATTCTTTTGATCATGGAGGAGATGGAAAATTACCAAATTCAGCAGCTTTAAAAGGTCTTCCAAATCATGTCATCTTCGAATTCAATTGGTTAACATCGATGGTGACTTTAACCTTTCTAGCTAGATCCATCACACCAAAGATCTTATCAGAAAGAGCCCAAAGAAGAGGTATAGCTTGTCAAGATGCTTTATGGGTAGTAGACGCTTTGGAGAAATGGAGAGATCAATCTCCAATCTCTTGGGAAGGTCAACATGCAAATGGTCTTCATGGGACTGGCGAAGGTTCAGAAGAAAGAGCTTTTAAATGTAGATTGAGAGCCTTGTTCGTTGAATGTCTTTATCATTCAAGTGTAGTTGCTCTTTATTATGGGTTGGAAGATGCTGGTTTTAGAAGATTGAATCAAGATGCAGTTGAAACTCCGAGCTATTTACCTAAAACCACTTTGAATCCAATTCCAACTCATTCGGTTAGATCTTCAATGGATGGAAATCAAGGCTCTAGTTCAATTCAATCAAATCCTTTAAATCCTTCAAATCCTTCTCCTATCAACAACTTCAATCAAGATTCTTCAGCTACTTCGAATCTTACTCTTTTTAATACTTTGGAAATTGTAGAAAGGTTTGCAACCAAGACTTTCAATAGGTTAGCCTTTATCTTGCCTCAAGCTGCAAGTGAGGGAATGATTAGAGCAAGTGCTTCCATTTTAAGAGGATCAGGCACTGCTGCAATTTTGTGGGGTTGCGAGAAGGCTACTAGAGAAGCTAGAGGTGGACTTGAAAGTACTGAAGTTGATCAGATTTTGACCCAAGTACAACATTTAATTGATGCTATTGCTACTTGCGACTCTTCGGAACAAACTCCTGAGATTGTTAAACGTGAGTGGCTTGAGTCTGTATCAGGAAGAGAGGGAAAAAGGGGGGGGGCTGGTTCTTCAGTTCGACGGTCGGCCTCATTCTTTTCCATCCCGGTCAATTGACTGATCATGCTTTCTATCGATTCCTTTCTTCTGGTTTTACCTCCTCCTTCCCAAATCTTGCTCCCCTCATAATTCACAGAAATGGAGGGAGCCTTAGCAAGAGCAAGAACGACAGCTCGAGAAATCCTAAGCACCCGACGAAGTTCCACTTCTGGTAGTTCAACCTTTGCTTCCCCTCCTACTTTCAATCAAGATCAAACCAAATCATCTTCAACCAATTCAGCTCCTTTCTTCTCCTACCCTTCAAGCTCGACGCCGAACTTTGGTCAGAGTCAAGCTCAGGTAGGTCTCAATTCTTACATCTTGCTCTTCGCTATTCCCATTCCTTAGAACCCGAAGGCGCTTCTAATCTGACAGCCTATCTTTTCGAACTTTTTTCCTCCTTTTCTCTTCAAACCTTTCTCCTTTCCAGACCCCAAACTTCGACTTTGCTTCGCCATCCAATTCCATTCAGAATCCTTCTACTGCGAATGTGAATTCAAACAACCTTTCATCTAACCAAGCAATTCCAAATTTCGGCATGGAAACCGATTCGGATGATCTGGTTCCTGAATGGCTTTCATCTTTCGTAGCTGCTAGTGGAAGTGAGTACCTCTGGTGGAATACCCTCTCTGGCGTGCTCTCTTTTCTATCTCGAAACACCGTTGACTCCCTTCTCCGATGGTCGTTGACTCTCTTGTCTCCTCTTTCTCCCTATCTCTCAAGATCAAGATGTTGCTTTCCCGTTCTCATTCACAGATCCTCAATGGTCAGCGAACAACCAAAGTTCTGGCGGTGGAAATCCTCATGGTGAAGCGTTTATGAACTCCTAAGTCTGACTTTTAGAGCTCCTTTCTCCTCCTAATTTGTAACTGTACCATGTATCGACTCTCAGATTTGTGTTTACCTATGGTGTTCGCATCTAACCACGCAGCTTTTTGGACATTTTTCCCTTGAAAGTTGTTTGGGGGTGTAAAACCCTGCGGCTTCCAGAGATCGAGTCCCTTCAAGTTCTGTGGGTAGAGTAGAAGTGACAGACTCCTATCAAATTTCCCATTTGCGAGTTGAATTTAGAAGTTGGCAGATGAAGCAAGTAAAGTTTGACAGGGAGTTGACCACCGTCTGAGAGTGAGGTGGAAGTTAGACCATCCTCTGATGTTTCCAGAATGAGCGACCTTTGGATGATGAGTTTGAATTATGAATGACGAGTGATTACGAGCCACATCAACCGAGATGGAGCTCGAGTCAAATTCAGTTCGTTACGCGGTGAACGATGAACGACGAACAACCGTTGCCTCTCGTCGACGACTGGACGAACTTTGACCTTTGCGTCTCTAAAGGAAACCTTCGTTCTCCTTGAGTTTCTGCTTTCTTCTCCTTCCTTATTCGTGTTGAGTTGCTTTTGTCGAACAAATCCCCCAGCTTGGTCTCTTCTCGTTCCTACGTTCACTCATTCTGCGCTGACGAGCGTTCCTCCCAAATAGATTCTTCGTCCCAAATCTTAGGTTCACAAATCAGACGTTGTTATTGAGAAGAAATCTCTTTTTTTATTCAACTCAAGAATTTCTGTTTCTACGTAGGCCCAGGAGAGAGTGATTCAGACGATTCATAAAGGGGAACAAAGAGAAAAGAGAAATTAAGACGGAAACGTAAAGGTAGGGTTTGAAGACAAGAAGTCGAGAAAAATTGCTAAAAGAGAAATTGCGAGAAAGAGAAAAGAAAGAAAAGGTAGGGAGAGAGAAAAAGAAGAAGAGAGATTCTATTTGAAAAGAGAAAAGAAGAAGAGAAAAGTACAACGAGTGAACGTGACTTTAACGATTCCTTTATTCTTGAGCGGCAGCAGCAGCAGCAGCATCTTGAGTTTCGAATTCTCTCAAGACTTGCAGAGCTTCGTTGACCTTTCCATCCAAAGCTTCTTGATCCTCTAGAAGGTGAAGAAGTTCAGAGACCGGCAATTCCAAGATCATACCAGTAAGCTTTCCAGCCAATTCGGGTTGAGTAGAAGCGATCTTTGGGTAGATAGCTTCTCCTAGCATTTGCTTTTGTTCCTCTGGACCAGCGGCAGCTAGAGCAGCAGCGGTTAGAGCTGGTTGAGATTGTGGTTCAACAGGAGCTCTTCCACCGGCAGCTGGACCACGACCTGCTGGTCTGACACCCATCTGACCTGGCATTCCTTGCTGTCCTGGACGAACGCCGGCGCCGTTTGGGACAGGTGGACGTCCTCCACCTGGGAGAAGTCCAGCAGCTCCACCTTGTTGAGGAGCTCCACGAGGAGGACGAGGAGGTCTGAATCCTTGAGGCATCATTCCGTTTGGGAAAGGTGGTTGACCGTAAGGTTGAGCCATTGGCATACCTTGTGGCATCATTCCTCCTGGAGCGTAACGAGGACGTGGAACCATTCCCGGAGCTCCCGGTTGACCTGGGAATCCTGGCTGTCCTGGGAAGTAAAGGTTTGGAGCTCCTGGATATCCTCCTCCCATAGCAGCGGCAGCTTGTTGTTGGAAACGGAGCTGGTTACGTTGCATGACTTGAGCTTCGAGTTGTTGACGACGAACGTCTTTACGTTGAGCTAGAGAGACGTAAAGTGGCTTGTTGTCCATCATCTGACCGTTCATCTCAGTGACAGCCTTGTTGGCCTCATCTGGAGCAGAGTAGCAGACGAATCCGAATCCACGAGAGACTCCAGAGGCAGCACGCATGATCTTGCATGAAGTGATGGTTCCGAAAGGAGCGAACTCCTCACGTAGACGTTCATCGTCGAACTCCTCTGGGATGTTCTTGAGGTAGAGGTTGACTCCTTGGAACTTGGAGAGCTTCTCGTTCCTGGCAGCCTCGTAGGAGCGACGTAGCTCCTCCTCACGCTCAGTCTTCTTCTGAGCACGAGCGACGAAGATCTTTTGGTCCTTGACTTCGGTGTCGTGGAGCTCGTTGACAGCTTGTTGAGCTTGGTCGTGATCCTCGAAGTTGACGAATCCGAAACCACGGCTCTTTCCTTCCTCGTCGACAGAGAGGACACAAGAAGTGACCTTTCCGAACTTGGTGAACATCTTCTCGAACTCTTCTTGGTCGACTGAGGGGTCGAGGTTCTTGCAGAAGACGTTGGTGAACTTGGCACGAGTCTCCTCGATCTTAGCCATACGCTCCTTACGTGGGACGTGGTGAGCGACGAAGACCTTGCGATCGTTCAACAGCATACCATTGACGTGTTGGATAGCTTGGTCGGCGGCTTCGCTAGTCTCGTAGTGAACGAATCCGTATCCGAGAGGTCCACTCTCTCCCATGGCGACCTTGCAGGAGAGAATGTTTCCGAAAGCTGCGAAGGTATCGTGAAGAGCCTTGTTGTCGATGGCTTCATCCAGGTTCTTGATGAAGATGTTACCCTGACCGGTCCTGCGGAGGGCTGGGTCGCGCTGCGACCACATGATACGACATGGACGATCACGAATGAGAGAGTAGTTGAGAGTCTCGAGAGCACGTTCACCTGAAGCAGGTGGAGAGAGAGAGAGATTGGAAGGAAGAAGTCAGAAGCTGGGCGCAGCGAAAGTTTCGACTCTCGAGAGTTTGCCACCCTTCTCTTTCTTTGCCTCTAGAGCAAGTTCAACTTCTCCAGATTGGAACCCAAAGAGATATCGAATGAAGATGACAAGCCGACTGCGAGTTGAATCTTCGCGTCCTGCCTCTTCTCTCTCTGCCTGCCAGCTAATTCCCGAACCCAACCTGACCTCTTCGTTCTCCTGACAACCAAGAACATCTTAACTCACCATCAGCGGAGTTGATGTAGTTAACGTAAGCGTATCCTAGAGAACGACGAGTGACAGCATCACGACAAACTCTGATACTAGCAACTGGACCGACCATGTTGAAGATTTCGAAGAGCATGGCTTCAGAGACTGAAGGGTCCAATTCTCCTACGTAAAGAGAAGTGTTTGGTTGAGCGGCTCCACCATTTTGAGCAGCAGCGTTGGCATTTCCATTTGCGGAAGCGTTGGCTGGAGATGGAGAGGTAGCAGAAGCAGGAGCGGCTTGAGCTTGAGTGGTAGAGGGAGAAGTAGAGGAAGCTTCTGCAGGAGCGTTGTTTGGTCCTGGCAATTCAGGAGCTGAAGAATCGACGGCGGCAGACATTGTCTTGATGAAAAAAAGTTGAGGGTTTAAGAAAAGAAAAAGAAAGGGAAGAGGGTTTGGATCGTCTGAGGGGAGGGAGGTGGGTTGAAAGTAGGCACAGGGAGAGTTAGGAATAAGTGTGATCCTCCATCGAGCTCACTACCCATGCCCCCTAGTGCCCATAACTCTAGCTACTTGAATCTTCTCACAGCGTTCAAATTGATACTCACTACTGAAGAGGGAGGGAGAGGGCCTGGTAGATGGAAGAAAGTTTCAAAAGAAGAAAAAAAGAAGTCTTTTAAATGCTACTTTTTTTGTTGAAGAATCCTTTACGTATCTTTTTGATTTTGAGGTTTTTTTCTATTTTTTCTGTCGATTTGAGAGAAGCAGAAGGACGAAAGAGAAAAAGGTAGAATGAGAGGGAAGGGAAGGACAGGTGAAAGCAAAAAAGAGGAGCAGAGGAGGTAGAGTCAGATACTGCGAATTGGGATGACTTGAAAGTAACTTTGAACATAGTCAATGACTTCTAAATAGATTCAGAACGAATTCGAGCCAACTCACCTACTTTTTTTAAGTTATTAAAAAGAGTTTTTGTGACTTTGGTGTGAAGAGGAGAACAAGACTCGATTCAAACTTTTGAATCACTCAGATCGCTCGCCACGTGGTTTTCTTGACACCTCAAAGAATCGAGTTTATTGTTGCTTTGATTCTGGTTTTGTTTTTGTTTTTTGCTTTTGCTTTTTTTTTGTTGGGCGAGGACAATGGGATTCAGAAAGCCCAGAAAGAAAGAGCATGTCTGAGAGTGACGTTGCGTTCTAGGAAGTAGATGGAGTACAGGCTCAGTCACTCTAGGACGAATGTTAATTGAATGAGCTAGAGAGGTGGGATGAAAATTGCAATAGAGAGCGAGAAAGTAGCATGAGAAAACTACATAGAAAGAGGAACAGAGAAGAGTTTGAATGATGTGAAGATTGGGAAATGCTTGGATGGAATAAAGCTACAATACAAACGAAGAACTAATTTTTGGATTTTCTATGTTTGAACCCAATGAAAGTTATTAGAGATTTCATAACTAAGGGTCTCAGGAGAGAAGGCAGGGGCTATCTAAAATCAAGTTGAACTTGTGTTTTAAGTCTCCCCGTACTCATCCCTTTAAGAGAAACCTAACCACTTTCCTGAACCACACCAACCTGAGCAGCTCTCAAAATTCTACCTTTAATCTTAAATCCAACCTGACTACATTCCAAAACACTGCCAGGTTCCTTCCCAGGTACAGGAGCTTGATACATAGCTTCATGTTCTCTAGGATCGAATTTTTCACCAGTTGGATCGAATTGAGTGATACCATGAGTTTTCAACATGTCCAAAATACTCTTGTTTGTAAGTTCTACTCCTGAATAAAGTTCTGATAGAACTCTTTTTGGATCTTCAGTTGGGAGAGTTGAGATGTCTGAAGGAGGTTTACGAAGGGATTCTGGAACTGAACGTAGGGCGATTGAAAGTATGTCTAAGGATGAAACTAAGTCTTTTGATAATTTTGTAATTGCAAAATCTCCTGCTGTTGCTTTTTCTTCCGAAGAACGACGTTGAAGATTTTGGAGATCTGCTTTTCCGTAGAGGACTTGATCCTGTTGGGGGTGTGAGAGAGATGTTAGTCAGATGCACGATGGAAGACTGAATAAAACATCTATTTGATTTTAATTCGAAAACACTCTCAAAGAGGTCAAACGGATCTGTGAAAAGCTGTGAGACCGAAGGTTTCCAAGATCTTCTTACTTGACATGTTCATTCTTCTGACGGTCAAATCTCCAACCGATAACACTGAGCTCCCCTGATCTTCACCCTCTCTCATCTGAAATAGAATTCCTTCTTGGACGATACTGACCTGTAATTCCTTGATCTTAGCATCCTTCTCCTTGATGAGCTCATCTGATTTTGAGTTCTCAACTTTTTCACCTTCACCTTTGGTCTCAGTTTCCTTCTTTGTTTCAGCTTCAGACGTACGTAACTGCGACGTTGAGAATTGCTTGAAGGTAGATGAAGATTTTGTGAACCTTGAAGGTGTTAGGTTGAGGGTTGTGACTGGGATTGAAGAAGAGGTGGAAGGAAGGAGAGAGTTCTTGAGGAAGGTCCTCGTTAGTTGCCTCGTTGATAACATTTGTGAATTTGACTTTGAGTTTGGTGATCTGATTGGTGTTCAGATTGGTGTTTGAATTGAGTCGAGTGAGATTGAGATTTGAGATTAGCGGTCGTGTGATGATGGGTTGGTTAGAGGGCAAGAAGGAGTGTGAAGAGAAGAGTCCAAGTATACTGGAGAGAGAGAACTTTCGACCAGCTTCCATCACTGCACACTCCTTTTGTTTCATTCGAGATCTTTCAATTCCAGTTGGTCTACTCTCATAGTTACTCCCAAATTACATGCATCTACGACTCTACGATCCGATGTGTGGCGACTGAGTGAGGTGCAAGCGAGGTTACTCCATGGCTGTAGCTTGACGAGATTTGTTTCTTCCTTCCCACACAGCCCAACTTCACTTACTCTGACCAATTTTCAAGTATGGCCGCTCAAGCTCAACAATTCCAACAAAAAGCTGAATACTTTGTCGCTCAAGTCAGTATCAATTCAATACGGAGAGACTCAAGTCAAGTGTTGAGTCTCACTCATTTCTCTCTCAGCATGGAATGGTAAACTGTAACTGACTCAACCCTTTTCAACTCTTCTCCTCTCTACCTTCCTTCTAACTTTTTCTATCTGATCTTTCCAATACTTTAATCAGGTTGACAAAGAGGTAAGAATCCTTCCATCCGTTCCATTCGCTTTACAGGCTTATCTCTTGACTTGAATCTCTGACCCTCTTCCTTTGCTCCACCCCTACTCCCTCCCTCTCCTCTCACTCTTCTTCTTTCTCATTCTCTCTCAATCTCGGTTACTCTTTCAACTCAACAGCTTTCCAAGTACCCACAATTAGTTCGTCTTGAGAACACCACCAACGTACCAAAGGCTTATGCCGCCATTGGTTCCTTCGCTCTCTTCACCCTCGTAAGTACTCTCGTCCTCTAATCTTTGTCTTTTAAGTCTTCCCCTTCTTTAAAGACTAGATGAAGCAGCTCAGATTGACTCATCTTCTCTGTCCACCTTCTTCTCCTCTAGCTCGTCTTCTTCAACATGTAAGCCTCTTCATCCTTCCTCCCTCTCCTTTCTAATCTCCACCTCTCTCCGACCCTTGGACCCCTCTTACTAACCCTTTCTTTCCCTCTTTCCAATTATTTTCTCTTTCTCACTTCAGCTTCGCTGGTTTCCTCACCAACCTAGTAGGATTCGTTCTCCCAGCTTACTTCTCCATGAGAGCTTTGGAGTCTCCTCAACCACAAGATGATGTTCAATGGTGAGTACTCTTCCATCCCTTTCTACTTTCTCTTTCATCTCTTTAATTTCTTCAAACTCAAAGAAGAGGGAGCAATCAAAAGCGCGCCTTCTATCATCCTGGAGGAAAGGTTTGCGAAAAACTCCAAAAACGCACAAGCCATGATCAATTGACATTCTGACTCTCTGGCTTTTTTTTAAAAGGTTGACCTATTGGGTAGTTTTCGGATTCTTCAACTTCATTGAATCCTTTGTTGAAATCATTGTGAGTATAGAAGAGCAAGACTTTTGGAAGTTAGGGTTGGGGTTGTCGAGGTGCTGCAACTATAGATCTGGTTGATGATTGCTTGGTACATGGCGCAATCAAGTTCAGAAAGTCTTTGGATCTTTTGAAGGACTTCAATTAGGGGATGGAACAGTCAAGAAACAGCCGCTTCATCATGCTCTTCATAGATCTAAGTGGAATCCAAGTTTGAGGATCTCGAAAATCCGGTAGCTGCGCTCCACGTACAACGTGAAACCTCAAAAAACTGACCTCTATCTTTCTCTTTCTGCTCGTAAATTTTCTTTCTAAACAGCTTTACTGGTTCCCATTCTACTACACCATCAAGACTCTTGTCATTGTTTGGTTGATGCTTCCTCAAACTCAAGTGAGTTGGGAATTCCCCTTGGTGTTCGGAGATGGGTCGGCGAGAGGACGTAGGAGGGTGACAGTGGGACAGGATTTGGAAAGATAGGGTCGGAACGAGAACGATTTCGTTGGAAAGACTGAAGCTTGGAGAAGCTTGGATCTAAGAGGAGCGAGGGTTTGGATCTTAATCAAAGGTTTTGAGCTTCAATTTCATTGACTGTTCCCTCGGGAATCACATTCTTGGGAACTGCAAATCTATTCCAGAATTCTGACTGCTTTTCGAAAGGCTTTTGAAGCAACGCAGAATACTAACTTCTTCTTCCCCCCCCCTTTCTACCTTTTACTCCTGTTTCCTCTACAACAGGGTGCCAAGACTGTCTACCACCGTGTTCTTCGACCTCTATTGGCTCAAACCAAGTCTGCTTCCTCAAATCCAATTCCAGCTGCCACTCCAGCTGAAACTCATTAAACTTCTTTGCAAGCTCTTCCAAGAATTTTAAACTCTCCCAAAATTTCAGAACAGGTTAGACTTTTAGTAGATCAAAAGGAAACTCACAATTTCAAGCAAGTCTCCAGATCAAATTCTTCTCTTCCAAGTCTCTTCGAATGAATGTTCTTCCTTCCTTTTCCGTTTTCGCGCTCCTCTCTCTCTCTCTCTCTCTCTCTCTCTCTCACTATCTCCACGTTCCGCCTTTCGCGCTCTTGTCCTCAAATGAAATCAAACGAATATCTTTCTTCTCATTTCCTCTTAAAGTTTTTAGAACGAAAAGCTCTTAAAATCCAAACAATAAAGTAACAACGGTGGGAAATGGTACATGGTTCTATTTCGTTTGTTGCCCTTCTAAGCTACCCCCCCTTTTCCTTTTTGTTTCCTGAAAAATCTTGATTCTTGCTTCCGAATTCTTCAATGATACGATCGTTTCTTTCACTTTCAGAAGGTGAAACTTCGCTTGCTGGAACTTTATTGTGTGTTCTTCGCAATTGTGTGTACCCTCGAATTGTGTGTACCCTCGATGTCAAAATTCTGAAAGGTACTCGCCTTTCTCAAACCCCCTTGATCGGGTTCGTTACGATCAGCTGGAAGTTCTTGACCTAACCAGCTTGTGTTTTTGTGAGGGATCAAAGAGAAGGAAGCTCCGAACCCATTGTCAAGTGAAACTCCAACGCTTTCGAGGTTCTTCGGCAACATTCTCGAAGACAGATCCTTCTCTGAATTTTTTTACACAGTCCAATCACATCCCAAGTTTCCCGAGCGACTAATAAGATCTCTCGCCTGACTCTACGACTCGTGCCTTTCACTTCTGTCTTGGCCAATTACATACATTCAGGCTCTGTCGATCGGCCTTCAAATTTTTCTTCATTTGGTTTCCTATTTTTGAGCGTATGTTACAAGTTTTCCCAGAAGAGGGACAATGGAATTGAGATACATCCCTCTGACGCAGAGAAGAAGACGGATTGAGAGGTTCTGCTTTTGATTCCTCATCGCTTGGCTTGAGTTGATGCCTCTATTCGATGAAGAAGAAGACGAATTTGAGATTTGGAATTTGATGATAGTTGTAGATTGTATGATAAAGCAAGAAGGCAGCAGGAGAGAGGAAGGAAAAGAGCTCTAGTCAGTAATTACGTTGCTGCGAGTTGATTTCCAGAAATTGAATGACATGACACGACCTATGCTTCTATACTGAGATACTTTCACTGACACTAGAGACAGCATACATGCCAAGAAGAGTCAAAATGAAGAGAAAGAGAAACTCACCTCGCCTCGTCGCATCTTCCAACAACTGAGTATCGACCGCTTGAGCCGGGATATGAACATATCTGACAACCGATCCTCTGATAAATGCTGATTTGACTGCCATCTATTGAGGATGAGGGAGAAGTAGAGGGAAAGTAGGCAGAGATTGGAGAGGAGAGAAAAGGGAGATTAGCTACATCGAGACTTGCCCTCGAAAGGTGACTGCGACAAGACGAGAAAGACACCTGGGCACCTAATTGATTCGGAAAGATCGAGAGCTAAACAGAGAGCTCTGGGGAAAGTGAGAGAGCTTTGGTTCTCGAGCTCCCTCTGCTTCTACGACCTCTCTCACTCGGCTCTCTCCATCTGCCCTTGACGCTCAATTGTTCTGTAAGTTGTTTTTTTTTGCCTCTGATGCAGTCACTCTCTCAACTCTACGCCGGGCTCCTCAGGACTCCCATCCTCTCCTGCTGATGCTGCTTCTCTCCTTCTTGCTCTGCTCACCATGTGAGGCCACCTCTCTGGATCTTCCACCTTGATCTGGTCCAGCCTGAAATTAAGGAACTGGTCCACTGATTTCAAAGTCCCTGTAATCGCTAGGTCATTCTTCAACTCGATTGTCACTTGTTGGTTGGTCAAGGTTTTGAAGGCTGAGAAGATTAACTGAATAGAGCGAAGAGGATGAGAAGAAAGGTAAGGTGAGTCTAGGAGAAGAGCCGAATTACTTTCAATGCTGTTGATGAAACACTCGAAGCTTACCATGATTGACGATTAGGATGAGGATGGATAGTGAAGGACGGATGAGAGGTTCGAGAATGTCGAGTCTGTATCGCAACACGACAGAGTCAATCCAATCGTTCGAAAGTTACGAGCTTGTCATTCCAAGAAATCTCTCAAGAGGCTGGTATACATAGATTCAAAATAACAGGATATCAAATGAGTTACATGCGAGAGTCGAAAACTGAGAGAAATTGTTCATAAAGATCGTAGACGTCTTGCCCATTTCCACCTTTTCACCCCTTGTTTGGCCCCTTTGCTTTCTCGGGAAGAAGCCTTCTCATACCTGAGAACTAAATGATTTACTCATCATCTGGGCTGCCCCATACTGGAAGCTTCTGCTTGATTGTAAACAGTAGCATCGTTCCCTTCTCTGATCTGGCCCATCTCATATCCTCCTTGTTGGCTTTGATTTGATTGGTTTGGATGACCGTAATACATTCCCTGAACTTGAGATTGATGTTGGGTTTGAGGAGTTTGAATCATTTCCAAGGGGTTCTCATTCTCTCTACTCCCATTTCCATTCGTGTTATCGCCACTACCTCTACTCTTTCTTCTCCTGGCACCTCGATGCATGCATACCAATACTGCCAGGCAAATTGTCGAAGCTATTAAAATCCAACCTAGGACCAGAACCGCGATAATAGGGCCTGCCCAGTAGCTGAAACTTGACAGAACATCCGGATCTGAAAGTTCGCAGTCATAACCACCCCCAGAACAGATTGATGGAGTCGAATACCCATAATAGCTGTACTCATAACCACCGCCAAGAGAATACCTGTCAGATCCAATGGAGGAAATGAAGACTGAGCCGATGTAGTCGCTAGCAGAGTTGTAGACTGAGGCTGCGTAGATCAAAAGGACGAGTGGGATCCTGAAGGGAGAAAAAGGGGAAGCGGTGAGCTGCGATTGGAGAGGCTCAAGGAGAAAAGAGAAACAAGCTCACAAGAGTATGATCACCAAGATGATCAAGCATGAGAAGTGACATCTAGCAAATGAGATGATAACCTTGACTTCTGATTGAGAGTCTCTAGCAACCGTTTCACCCCCTGGAGTCTCGACTGAAGGAGTTGGAAGGGCTAGAGGAGCTGCCACACCTTCGTTCACATCTATAACTCTTTGCTTTGATAGCCTCTTGTTCTTGACGGCGAAGTAAATTCCAAGAGCTAGGGACTAAGAGGGGGGTTGTCAGGGAAACAAGAGTGTCAATCAACAAGTCATTTCAGAAGCTTACGAGAAGCTCAACTCACTTCAATGAAGATGATCGCTACGACGATTAGAATCACGATTGCTAGCAAGCCACTGGTTCTAGATTGAGGAACAGAGATCTGAGTACTTGTAGGTATTGGCAGAGCAGACGAGGTGGGATCGAGTTGTCTCTTTTCTGGCAAGTTCGTGGGCTGAGATAAACTTCTCTCGCTCAAAATTGAAGTCGGATAAGCGTAGTAAGTATAAGTGTAGATACTTGGTTCGGTAAAAGTGTAGGTAATTTGTTCGTCGGTGGTGGTCACCAGTGCCCCGTAATTATCAGTAAACGTGACTGTCGAAACTGGAGTTTGACCAACGGCTGCGTTAAGTGAATATTCTTGGGAAGTGGTAGCATATCCATTACCATAATAACCTGCAGTACTTGTAGATGGACTGATGTCTAAAGATAGGCTTCTGTCCGGAAAGGGAATGAAAAGAATTGCGATGGAAAGTAAAGCCAGGAATGCAGTGAAGAAAGAGGTGAACAGAAACCCAATGGAGGTGGCTTTCATCTTGAAGATTTAGAAGAGAGAGAAAAAGTGGCGGAGGAATGAAAAAAGGGGGAAAGAAGAGAAGATTCCCCCCTCTTAATACTCGCAGCGAGGTCGAGGATCTCCTTTGCTATGTAGGGTGGAAATTGAAAGTCAGTTCGACATGGCCGAGTGGCCGGACAACTCCGGAGAACCTTGCATCAAACTTTCCTCTGAAAGTTTTGTATCCACTCGAGAAATAGAGAAAAGGTAGAGGTTCGAATGGAAGAGGAGGGAACAAGGTGAGAGAGAAGGTCTGTGTGATGATGTGATGCGACTTCACCTCATCCTATCTCAACTTCTTGACCTTACGAGCGCCTTTCTGACTCAAGGAATTAGTCTTTTTCAGTCCCTCATCCAAGCACCGCCGGGAGGCCGACGAACGGCGTTGTTGCCTGCTTGCTGGGTACACGTGGCGCTGGTTGGTGGTGAGGTCTTGGGCAAGACTACTCAAGGAATCCATCCAATTCTGAGGCCAGCATACAGTATACATGACTCATCCTCAAACTACCTTATCTCAATCCTCCTCATCCCATCTAGATTACACTCTCTGGAATTCTCCAAGCGCAACACCAGAGACCCGACTTGATTTCATCCAGCAGCTCAGAGAATGCTTGGTAGGAATCGGGTTCTTCTATCTTCATAACAGTCCTTTGGATCAAGATGGCAGGAGAGAAAGAGTGTTCCAAAGTACCAAAAAGTTCTTCGAGCTCCCAATTGAGATTAGAGCCTCGATAGGGATTGAGAACAGTAGACACTTCCGTGAGTCACATTCGATAGTAATTATTCAGGCTAGAGACTGGTCCATCAGATGGGAAAGGAGGGGAGATAGGGAGTGAATGAGAAGGTGGTCCCAAGTCTTGTCAAGACTCATTCCAGCCTTCGAGCTCAGGCTTCAGCTTCTTTCTTTGCATCTAGGAGTTACATTCAAGGCGACCCTAGTATCAATTGTGTGTCTGCTTCAATTCAAAAGGAGAGATTCTCGAAGAGGAGATTTGAGTGGACAGCGCAGCGTTATTTCCGAAGCTTGTCACGACATAACACTCCCTCTCTGTGTCCTCCCCTCGCAATGCAAATTCTCGTATGTAGGTGGCTACACCAAGTTTGGAGATGAAACTACTCAAGACAAGGTCGACCATCGTGATCAAGTGAGTTGCATGCTTCCTCTTGCCACCTCAGGCCTCAGGACTTCCATCTGAATCTCATACCTAACTGTTTTCCTTCACCGACAGATAGATTTTGGACCAGAAGCCTCACCAATCCCATGGACTTCGAAGCATTCATCGCATCCCTTCTCCAACCTAGTCGGGCCAAATCAATTTGTACCTTCTTCAATCCTTCCAGATCAAAGAGAGATCATCTTGGATTGGTTCAAAACCTCGAATCAGCTTTGTTTGGACTTGACTGAAGCTTTAGAAGAAGCTTTGGGAGTTGAAGAGGGCAGATTAGGTGGATATTTGGAGGCTTCGAAGGAGCACGAGGAGGAGATGAAATATGGCAGAATGAAAGTCATTCGATACCCAGTCGATGAGAACGTCGATGGAACTCAGAGATTAGGAAAGGATCAAGGTGGGAATCAAGGAGTTGGGGCTCACAAAGGTGTGTACAAAGCTTCTTCCAAGGACATGAGTGAAAGACGAGACGAATCATCCTTCCCTGCCTTTCTGCCCTTTCCCCCCCCCCACAAGATGGAGGATGGCTAACTCTACTATCAACGTCATCAGTCCAAGGTCTAGAAGTTCAAGACTTCAAAGGCAATTGGATCTCAGGTGAGTGAGGGGAGGAGAAGGTGCGAGGAGAGAGAAGGGTAGGAGGCTGGAGGTGACACTGATCCCCTCCCCCTTCCCCCCTTTAGTTCCTCAAATCTCAAATGCAACGATAGTCAACTTCGGCCAGCAATTAGAATTTGTCTGTCGAAGCTCTATCAATGCAGCAACTCATAGAGTCATTTCAAACACATCCGGTGAAGATAGACTGAGCGTAGCTTGGTTTGGAATGCCTAGATTGGACGTCAAGATTCAAGAATTAGGTGAAGACGAACTCGGAGATGAATTCAAGAAGGTTTGGAAAGAGGAAAAAGAGAGAAGGAAAAAGGAAGGGGTTGAAAAGGTTAAGACGGATGTTAAAGATAAGGATTTACACTCTGAAGGAAAGTATTTTGGTGAAATCGCATGGGAAGGTTTGAGACGGAGTCATAGGAATGTGGTGGAGAGGTGGTACACTTAGACTGCATGATTTGTATTTGTATATTTCTTGGAAGTGGACGAGACAATTGGCAGGGAGAGAGTACAGCCTTGAAGTGGTCAGACGGTTCCACAAAGTCTGGATCGTAAGAATGATTTTGCAGTTAAGGAAGAGATAGAAGAAAGAAATAATTACAAAGAGAAAGAGAAAGGATAGCCTCGGATGGTAAGGTAAAGAAAGAGAGAGAAGGAGCGAAAGCGACAGAAGTTCATCGAGACATCGACTGGGACAATCGTCCCCATCTCGAATATCTCCTAGAAATTTTGAGGGAGTTGAGAAAAGTCTAACCAGAAGCCATCTGCTTAGCTTGCTCACGGACCTTCTTCCTGGAAAAACAAGAGAGAGAGAGGAAGGGAAGGTCAGATCTGAAATCGTCGAGCTCGGAGGCTCCCGCTGAAGTCGAGATCAAGAATCAAAATTCGAGGCTACGTAAGGAACACTCACTCGTACTGAGCTTTGTCCTTCCTGTGAGAGGAGAACAGAGAAGAAAGGTGATAGAGATGAAGGTGGAAGTGGTAGAGATGAGAAGAAAGTTGCAGGTCGAGATGATTGAGGTCTTGAATTTTCTAACTTTCAACCGGAACAAAAAGAACGATTGAAAGGACTCACTTGAAAACTCCATAAGCTTCAGCCTGAGCTGGATCCAAAACGTTTGGGTCGTTTAGAAGATCTTGAATTCCCATAACGATCTGAAATTCAAAGGTAGAGAGAGGTCAAGAAGAAGATCAATCGATTGATCATAGCGATAAAAGTGAAATCGGGAGACTCGGAGCCTCGAAATTTGACTTACTTGTTTGATGGTAATAGAAGGTTTCCAGGTCTTTTCCTCGTCTGAAATGTTCAAAGAGAAGAAGTCACAAGTCAGAATTACTCTATCAAACCCCTACAGTCGACTGTCTAAGAAGAACTCACCTAAGATAGAAAGGCAGACCGTACCAGAAGGATAGATGTTGGGATGAAAGATGGGCGGGCTGAATTTACCTGAAATTTTCGAAAAAGTCCGAAAGGGGTGAATGGCGTTAGATGAAAAGAGCGAACGATCAAAAATATCTCGAGGTCATCTCAAAACTTAGAGAGTAAAAGGAGGTTTCCAAAAACGATCGAAAGAGGAAGGAAACCAATCGATACCAACATTTTGGTGGTTTAGATGGGTATTCCTCTGGGAAGACCATTTTTAAATTGTAGATTCCACCTTCCCATGGAGTCTTAAAATACCAGATTAAAGAGAGGTGAAATGAGAGAAGGACAGAGGTCAGCTTTTCAAAGGAATCTCGAAAGAAGAAAAGAAATGAGGGATTTGAGGTTGTTGAATTTCACTCACACCGGCCTTTCCTGGAATGCCTACATCCCAGTTCATCAGATCAAGAGATCCATCAGGTGCTTTTTGCGGTTTGGCGTGAAATCCCTGAGAGATTAGGAAGAAAAGTCAAGTTGTTCAAGAGGGGAGATTGGCTAGAATGTTGAGAGTAACGTTTCAACTCTTCTAGGTACTCACGAAAGGATGATCTTTACGCCATTGCTTACGTTCTTCGGTTAATCTTTGAAGTAGAGATGTAAAGACAGGGGGAGGGAAGGACTGGTGAGGAAGTTGAAAGAAAGGAGGGGAGAGCTTCTCCAATGAAGTGAATGAAGAGTGCTTCAAGCAGGAGCTCTGAAATGTCCTCTAACCATAAGAAGCTCCAAATTTGTGCTGTCCTTGGTCCTTAGCTCCCTTCATAGGAGCAGAGTCAAAGGAAGACTGAGGGCCAATCCATCGAGTGAGAGTCCAGAGATGGCCAACACTCGCTGCACAAGCAGGAGTGAACCAGAGCGATGGAAACTGACTCTTGAATTGTCCTAATGAAGCTCCATCTCCAGTCTGGATCTCTCAGAGAGGATAGAGCTACTATCTGTGGCTCCTCCCGAGATCCCATCTCTTCTACTTGTCCCTCTGCCCTGCCTCCTTCTGTCGTTCCAGGCCCACCATCCCTCTTTCCTGCGTGTCTATCAGACCTATCTATAGACTATTCCATCATCTCTGCTTTCTCACAGAGGACTGTAAGATAGCTTGAAGTTTGAAGTTGCGATTCTGAGCGTTGTGTGACTTAACTTACCTGGTACGACAGATTCCAGACATTCTTGACTTCTTGTTCTAACTTCTTCTTCTTATACTTGAGAATTTGATTTTCAGTGAATGTGGTTGGAGTGATTCAACCTAAGTTTGTTTTCGATAGGAATGGTATGGGTTGAATGGAAAGGAAGAGAACGTCGCCTCATTTGGCATATCGCGTTTGCACCTGTTACCAAAACCCACAATGTTCGAGCAAGAAAACCAAGTTATCAATTCAGAAGAACAAGAATCGAGACTGTTGAATCAAATGAATAAGATCCATCTAAATCCTGAACCATCTCAGCAACTTACACCTGATAGAATCAAACTTCTTCCAACTGGAATCTTACTCTCATCAAACACTTGCCATTCAAAACCACCTTCTTATTCCTATCGCAATCCAACCCAATCTCAGTCTTCACACGTTCATACTCCAGATTCTTCAAATCAATTACCAAACAGAAAGAAGAGACCGTTCGTTTCTTTCTCCGATCCTTTCGATCCCCCCTCTAAACGATTCTTACTTTCTCCGAAACCAAAATTCAACTGGCAAGAAGACGAAAACGTCTACAACTTGACTTCAGCTTTCAATCATTCAAGAGAAAGAGAAAGAGAGAGAAGAGCTAGTGAAGAAGATGGAATCAAACTTCAATCCGTCTTCTCCGATGGTGATAGATCTTTACCTTCATCTCCAACTCCTATCAAATCGGAATCTAAGAGACGCAGAATCAAGAGTCCAGCTCCAGTTCGTGTAGATCTTTTGAACAAGGAGAGAAGAAGAGGAAATATGAACAGAAGAGGTGGGACGAGTGGGAGAGTTGCGTTTTCTACTAGTCGGTGAGTCAATTCTCTTGTTACTTTTCGTTTTCTACGATGAGAGCTGAAGCTTATTTCTCTTTCTCGTGTTTTTTTGTTGGATTTTAGCAATGCAAGTTTCTCGAAGGATTTCGTTAGAGCAACTTCAACTTCTAGTCAAACTTCTAATCATTCTCGTTCATCTTCTAATGATAGTTATGGGTCTTTTCAGTTTCGTTCTGCTGTTTCATTACCTACTGTACCAAAGTACAATCACAAGGCACGATCTAAACAGCCAGAAGATATTGAGAGAATGATGGGTGGACTTTCAGTTTCCAGAGATTAGAAAGAGATATATCAAGCTCTTTCATTTCCCTTCAACTGTTTAATCTGTTTTGTCTTCAAGAAATTCTGTAGATACTCAGCCTGTTTCTTTGTTCATTTCGCTCCTTGTTCCCTCTTTTGACTCTATCGATATCTCTTTCTCATCTGTCACATCTTCGCCACTTCTTGGATACGCATCACTTATCATCATCATCGCATTCTGTCATTGTCAGTAAACTACACTACCAAACACACGCAAGTTTACGCTCATCTCTCTTTCTCTCTGCCTGTTAAAACTGAATGAGATAGCTGGGAGCAGCTTCTCCAATGAATCTCCAAGCGGCCAGCGGCAACTAGCCAACCTCCTCAGAAGTGAACTAAATTGATAAGGTTTTCCAACAAGCTCAGAAAAAATAAATGAAAGCAGAAGTCGTCAAGAAATGTCAGATCTAGGGCCTAGGGTCTGACAAGGGTTGGACTAGTACGAGCAAAGGCTCTAGTTATAAGCCCTAAAGTGATAGAGAGGCTCGATAGATTGAAGGATCATCTTCTGCCTACATATTTTTTCTACTCTTTCTTCCTGTCTTTACTTTTCTATGTAGGAATTCAATCTCAAATATGGAACGATTCCTCTAACAACAGCCTTTCATCTTTGTTCCAATTCCAGCGAGCGAACGGAAGAAATGCTTCCACCGATCCATCACTAGATCACTAGCGCCATCTACAACTTCCATCCCCACGCCATCGAACCATCTCAACTTAATCTTCTGTTTTCAAGCAAGTGATTATGGTGACTAGAAAGAGAGCTCAAGAACAAGCAGAAGCAGAAGCTCAAGCACAAGCTCAAAAATCTCAAGATGCAGATCAGCTGGAAGAGGAGGAGGGCCGAGAGCAGACCACCACATCCAATCGTCCGGAGAACGCTAACGGCAACGGGAACGAGAATCAGGTGGAAGGAGAAGAGAATGGAGATGTGAATGTATTGAATTTCAATGAAGAAGGTTCATCAGAAGTCTTGGTTGGAGAACATCCAACAACTGCAACTGCAGCCAACTCTTCTCATCCATTCTCATCCATCCATAATCATCAAGATGATTCAAATCAATTACCTGAAATAAGTGATTCAAATTCAGAATCACATTTATCTTTACATCCAGATTCACTTCATCACAATTCCAATCAACATTCACTTTCAATGCGCTCTCATTCGGATTTACTCTCTCCCATGGCAATGAGTGCTCCTCCAACCACAGTTAACTTCTTTAACAATCATCCATTACAATCTCATCCAGATTATCCAACTTCAAATCATTCTCATTTATCAAATCATTCTCCAACTTCACAAGGAGGAGCAGGAGAAGAACATGGTGTCGGGTTGAACAATAGATCTTCACCAATGTCTTCTTCCTCTAATTCCTTTCAACAACCACCTCAACATCATTCTCATCAACAACCTCAAACTCAACAATTCTTTTCAGATCCATTTCATCATAACGCACATTTAGATGAATCAGAGGAACATCATTTATCTCATCAAATCCAAAGACCAGGTTCATCTTCAGGTCTAGTCGGAGGAGGTTCCAACTCTGATTATCTATCCAATTCCAATCACTCGGATTTGCATCGTCATAATCCACCTCAAATGGGTCCCGGTCATGGAATCCCACCTCTAGGAGGTTCTTACAATCTACCACCACCAGTTCATCAGCAATTCAACTTCCCTCAATACATGCACAGAGCTTCTATTTCAGGTCCGATCCCAACTCATGGAATCTATCCTCCTCCAAACCCTACTATACAACATAACAACGCTCATGGATCTCCTCATGCAGATCAAATGGCTGCTTGGGCAAATTCTGCTGGTGGAGCTAGACCTCATACTGCTGATGGAATGTTTGGACACTTTGGTGGATTTCCTGGGAGTTGGGGTGGAGTTCCTGCTGGAATGGGTGAGTGGACTTTGATTAGATATAGAAAGAGAGATGAACAGTTTCAGGGACTTGAGGTTGGAATTTGAGAGATGATTTGAGTTGTCGAGTAGAGAAGAGGTCAAAGCATCCCTACCTCTCACTTCTATCGCGAGAAAGTCTATTCTCCTTCTCTCACACTCAAGATCTATCTTCTAATCATCATCTGATTTTCCCTCGAATCCTTCCCTCAGAGTATCGTGGTCCACGCGCTTCAACAGGTTCCATCTCTGGTTCAGTCGCTTCTCCTCCCCCTCAACACGATCCTAGAGTCTTTTCTCACATGTCTACTGGGGAAGAAGATGTAAGCTCAAATTCGATTGCTTCTGGATCAGGTAACATGCTGGGTGATGATCAGAACCCAGACAATGCGGAAGGATCTGGTCCAACTGCCAAAAAGAGACCTAGGAGAAGGTATGATGAGATTGAAAGGCTTTATAACTGTGGTTGGCAGGGTTGTGCTAAGAGTTACGGAACGTTGAATCATCTGAATGCTCATGTTAGCATGCAGAAACATGGAGAGAAGAGGAGTCCCACTGGTTAGTATTTGGAACTTCTGGCTTTCGGGTCTCTTGATGTTGGATTCAGTTTGAGGCATTTCCCCTTAATTCAAATCTGATGAATTGCCTTCTCTGTCTTTCTATTTTGTTCTCTTCCCATCAATAGAATTCAAGGAGATGAGAAGAGCCTGGCGAAGAGGCAAACGAGAAGAAGAACAACGCAGGCAGCAAGCTCAAGCTCGAGCTAATGAAGATGCAATGGTTAGAGCCAAAATGGCAGCTCATTTCGATCCTAACATGGGAAGAAATGGAAGTTACTCTGGTCCTTCAGGAATGGCTCCACCTCAAACTTCTCATCCAGTTTACGCTCCACCTGCTCCTGGAATTATGAATCATACCTACGTTCCTTCTCAAAATCATCATCATCACCCTCATCATCAATCTCATATGCAAGCTCCACCTCAACAGATGAGTAGATATTCATTGTCTGGTCCTCCAGTTCATCATGGCAATGAAGGAGATCATTCTCCTTATCAATCTCATGAAACTACTCCTACTCATGATTCTAGACCTTTTACTTCTGCTGGTTCTAATCAACATCCCGTGGCTTATCTTATGGCACATCGTGGTAGTATTTAAAATTCCCACTTCAATTTCAGTCAATCTCAAGTTTCCTCAATTCGCGTTGCTTTCACCTCTCTCTCTCTCTCTTCAACTCTATGCCGCTCTATTCTTTACATCTATTATGATACCCTCTCTTTTACTTTACGCTTCGACCCCTTTCAATGTTTGCCGAACTCCTGTCTGTGCTCTGTCATCTCGTATATCTCTAAAACTCCTTGCTCTCGAGTCTTTGCCTCCCTCGTAGTTATTGCTTCTCCCCTCCTCTCTTAGGGTCATTCAAGTCCTTGTCATTCTATCCCTCCTTTTCGATCGTCATACTTGTACCTTTTCTGAGTCTCTGATAATCTAAACGTTTTGGTTCTTCTCTGGATTTGCGACTCGACTTTTCTTGGAAGTCGGACAAGAAAGTGATGAGGTCAACTTCATAGTTTAAGTTGCGATATAAGGTGTCAAAACAAGGGAACGAGATCAAGAGCGAAGAATATGAACAGACAACTAGAAAGGGGAAAGGAAATGCGAACGTGAATGTGAATGCAGAGAGACTGTTCATTGGAGTTGCAGTTGTTGAGAGAGAATGCGACGATTTGTGATTAGATTGGAAAGGAATTGCAGAGAAAGCATTGCTTGATGATTAGAGTAGAAGACTTCGAGTGGTCCTCATAGAGAAGGTCCACGGGAGTGTCTGTTATTTTGATGTTCGTTCGAAGTTGAATCTCTCAGGAATGCTCTTGAAGGATTGGGCGTTGGGAGACTAGGTCTAAGGGGTTGGTGGTTCCATCTTTGAGGCTCTTGTTGAAAACGACCAGCGTTAAAGTCTGAATTTGAAGTTTGTTGATGATGCCGGAAATGAGTTGATTCTGGAATGTTTAACCTGCTCTGACTGATGCTTCGATAAAGTCCCGCTTCTCTTTCTGTTGAATCTCGATGCCAGTCGGAACTTGAGCTTGGTTGAGCTCTGTAAACTTGTGCAGAAGGGTCAAATTGCTCTACTTCTGATCTGAAAGTAGGAGGCGGGCTTAAATAGACTCTGGAAGAATGCAGTGGAGGTAAATCTGATGTTGTGTGTTGGAGTGGAGATCGAATAGAGGAAGATGAAGACGGAGATGATGGATTGCTTGCTACTAACGACGAGATTGACATCGTTGCATTCCTTGGCGGCGGGTTGAAGGTAGGAGAAGCGGGTGAAGTGCTCGAGTGCTGGAAGCCAGAGGATGAAGTCCTTTGAATGGAGTTTCCTTGAATACTGCTTGAGTAAGAGCTTGATGGAGGATACTGTCGACTCTGTACGATGACTCTGGTGTCAGGTCCGATAGGCACTTGTCTTCGATTCTTGAGAGCTGCATTCCTCTTGAGTTCTTTCCTTAACTCCTTCAATTCTCCTAAGGATTTCTTCTGAGCTTCTGTCATTCCTTCGTGAATCACGAGATCCGATTCGACTTCCTCTTCGATTTCGACCTCGGCTGCTTCGTCTGTTGGCGTCGTCTTTTTGGTGGTCTCCTTGTTTCGTCGACACATCTTGATCCATTGTAATCCGCATCTATTGCATAGAGAACGAGCTCCAGTAGGACCTTGAGGGGAAAGAATTGGAGTGGAGGGTGTTAGTCTCGAGTCTGACTTAGCGTTCGAGTTAATTTCCATCGTCGACTCACCTTTTCTCCATTCAGGCGTATCCGTCGCCCCACACCCAAGACAAAGCTGATCAGCTTCGTTCTTTCTCTTCTTCTTTCGAACCGACTGTTAAGGGAGGGTGGTGGGAAACAGAGAATTGGTGTGTGAGCGACGAGATTTGATGAAGAAATCTTTTATTTTCGCAAAAGGAGTCTTGCGTCAGAGTTCAGACTCACTTGTACGCGGCCTTTTCTTCCCACCACATCAGCCTGCCATTCACTGTTCGAGGGTCCAGTGAAGTGACCAGAAGAGTGAGATCTCTCTTCGTCGGAGGAAGTTTTCGACCTTGCTTGATCCGCTGGAACGGCTCTCAATTGAGAGCGGACTTTTGAGGCCGAGTGTAGATCGTCCTCCCTTCCGTGGATGGAGACGGAATCGGAAGATGATTTTTCTGAGCCTGCTCTGCTATGGCTATTTCGATTGAATGAAGCTGGGTTGGAAGAAGGCTGATCTCTCCAGGATCCTTCTTCATTTGAACGGAATTGAGTAGAAGCTGGCATTGCCATCGAGTAAGGCAATCCCATCAACTCCTCTCCTAACCGATTGTCTGGATATCTGTTGTAGGCACCCATAGAGTTGGAGGTTGAAGAAGTGGCTGGACTCGACAAGGTGGGAGCTGAGAAGTACGACGTTGATGGAATTTGCGAGGTGGCTCCTTCTCTCCTTTGTTTCCAAGCATCGAAATCCTCTTGAACCGTTGATTGATCCCTAACACCCATGTTGAGGATTGCCATGCGTTCTGAGGTAGAATTGGATTGAAGGTCTTCTCTAATTGGTCCGGGTGATCTCCCTCCGAAACTGAATTTCTCCTTTCCTACCGCAGAGCTGTTGGAATCGAAGAGAGAAGATATCGGTGGAAGTCGGGGTTGAGGAAGTTGAGAAGTAGAATTGTGAAAGATGGGAGATTTGCTGATAGGGACGGAAGAAGAAGAGGAGATTTTGAACGAATCCAGCTTGGTGCGATGATCCGCAGGGTTGACGTGGCTAGGTTGGGTTCGTCGGTTAGGGCCGCGTTCAATTGAGGTCGAAGATAGAGGACCGATAGGAATTAGTTGAGGAGGAGAAGATTCGTTTGAAGTGATTGGATGAAAATTAGAGGGGTTGGAAGGAGCAGAAGAGACTGGTGGAATCGAAATTGAGGCCTGGAGAGATGGTTGCAAATTACCCTTGATGACCGAGTCAGCCGCATCTTGCGTCCTGTGATCTTCCATGCGATGTCTTGATCTGACGTTGAGGTATCTGTCTTGGAAGTGAGATCTAGAATATAGGGGATCAGATCTGGAAGACAGCAGATGTGCGATTTGAGCCAGGACGGGCAATTGAAGGGGTTGAGAATTTGAGATTTGAGAGCGAGTGGAAGGAGGGCCAGTTTAAGATGCCTCTGATGGTTCCAGGAAAGATGGATCTTGGTATGTGAAGTGATTCGAAGGATGATGAAGAGAGGAGAGAAAGAAGGCAGTGAAGAACGAAAAGAGATTCAAAAGGAGCCGATTTTGAAGTTGAAGGATTGGGCTCGAGATGTACTGATTGTCCAAGATCCCTGACCTCGCATGTCCTGCTTTGTTCACGTAGGAACTAGGAAGAAGCGAAACAAGGGACAACAGATGGTCTCGATTGTTGAGTTTTGGCCTTTGGGACTTGGGATTTGGGACTGACTTTGTTGACTCGCTGTCTTTGACGGAGAATTCCTTGTGCGCGGCGTGAAACGAAAATAGACTCTTTTCATTTATGTCTCACACAAGACCCGCCACCCGGGTGGAAACCTCACGTTCTCCACAGTCCACACCGTTCAAGATCTTGGGTTCCTCATCTTGAAACACTTTTGTTATCTGGCTGACTCTAAAGACGAGACTGAAGGGGTGGGTAGCTCCGAAGAGTCAGACTTCGTGACAAGACTTTCCAGTTCACTTCTTCTGTTCTTCTTTCGGACCAGGCCAAAGCGACCCGATTACATAGAGCAACTGAACACATGTATTTCGGGGAACTGGTTCACTGATCACGATCAGAGGCAGGCTTCGAAATAGATAGCAAAAGGAAATCAAGAAGGTGGCGACTTTCGTACCACGCAAACGCGGACCTCCTACGTACCGGCCCTTTGCCCCTTCTCCCGACTGTTTGATCAACTTTTCGGGATCGCAGATGCAAACATTCGGGCAGTCTGCTCTTCAAATTTTCAACTCCAAGCATCTTTGGCCGCTGCAGCTGTCTCATCACGATAACGATTCATTTTGTGCCCTGAGTCTTTATCCGTCCTTCAATGTAAGTGGAGATTGAGAAACTCGAGCCAATGTTGAGCTTCAAATTGTCAAAACGTGTTGCGAGGAAAGTGTCTATAAGCGTACAAGAAATGAAAGATGGGGCACGAGAGAGCGGTCACAAGAGCTTGAGGGAACAGGAAAAAAAGGAGGCGAGACATTTGTCTAATCATCAAAATCATCTTCGGATTCTTCTTCCTCGTCTTCGTCATCATCAGAGATAGCATACTTGATTGCATTTTCCTTCTTTCTTCCAGCAGCTCTGGGTTTGACAGGAGAAGAAGATGAAGCGACGAAGCTCTCTTCTTGCTCTTCCTCATCTTCTTCGCTCTCGTCCTTCACTTTCCCCTTACCCTTTGCGCTTGAGGAAGAGTTGGACTTTGCGCTAGAGGTAGAGACGATGCGAGCTTTGGAAGTTCCAGCTTTAGGTTTGGCAGTCGGCTTGGGAGCGACGATGTAGTCGTATGAATCCGGATCCTCGTACATGGCATCTACGTCGATTGGGATGGCGACCTTTCCTTTCTTCTTTGGAGGAGAACTAGAGGCTTTGTCGGCGGCAGCCTTGGCTTTGGCTGCAGCAGAGGGAGCTTTGGCTTTTGGCTTTGGCTTGTCAAAGGAATTGCCACTGATCAAACGAGCGAGGTCCTCGTCGTCTAATCCACTTGCTCCAGATTCGATTGGAGCTGATCTTTTTATCCCAGAAGTGGACGTGACTCTCTTGGCTGCAGCGGAAGTGCCAGACACCTGACGAGATTTCATCGTCTTTTTTGGAGAGTATTCTTCTTCCTCTTCTTCCTCCTCAGATGAGTCCTCGTCAGAATTCTTGAGAAGCTTTCTTGCTTTGGCTCCTGCTTTGAAAGCCTTCTTGACTGGAGCTTTTCCTTTCTTGACCTTTCCGACGTCTTTGAGACGACGTTCGTCTTCGACGAGCATGACCTGGAGAGTTGATGGAGAAAGCGGACAGATGAAACGCGAAAAAGTTAGCAGAAGCGAGACCAGACAACTTTGTGCGAGGGTACACGTGTCGACTCACCTCCCACTGAGCAGAGAAAGCGTCGAGATCTTCCTCCCAGAGGTCTTGAGGCTTACGAACGAGAAGAGCTTTGAGTTCAGCCTCTCTCTCGTCACGTTGGGCAAGAAGACGATCGACCTGCAAGCGAAGATTGAGTTGGAGAAGAGCTTGTCAGTGAAGTGAGGAGAGGAGAGGAGAGGAGCGAAGATTGAATTTGTGCTCGCCTTCTCCTTCGTGAGATTGTAGATAGCCATTCCAAGCAAGTAGTCGAAATCAGCAGAGGCTCCAGGTTCGTCAGCATCTTCCATTTCGTTGTCGTCGACGTCTGCAGCTACGTGAGCTTTGGCCTGCTTTGGGAAAGGACGGAACTCCTTCTCCCTGAGCTCGGCGACTAGATCCTTGCGCTTGCGATTGGCGACGATGAGCTCCTTCTTGACGATCATCAAGACAAAGCGAGCTTGGTTGGAGAGGCGTTCGTAGAGATTCTCGAGTTCCTTGACCAAGTGAGCCTTACGCTTCTGGTAGTGGCTCAGACGAAGAGGATAGAAGTCGTCCAGGATTTCTTCCGGAGAGGAGTACTTCTTGATCTTTCCATCCGAATCGAAGAGGACCATGTTACTAGTAGCGAGCGAGCCGGTAATCTTGAAGAACGCCTCAGCTCCTTTGGCTTCGATTTCGGCGACTCCATTGGGATTCAACTCGACGATGAAATGAACTGTGGTATCGGTATGGTACTCCTTGTACTCCTTTGAGTTTGGAAAGGAAACAGTATAAAGGAAACGAGAAGAGTCAGTGTCCGAAGTTGCCTCGAGAAGAAGTTGAAGCAAGAGCGAGACGAAGGCGAAAAGAGACAAAGAAACAAACTCACTTTGATCGAAGGTTGGATCTTCTCGGATCCCATGACACGCTCTTCCAAGCCTTCCTTGTACGAAGAGGTCCAGACCTTGACTGGCAGCTCGGTGATCTCGTAAGTCTTCTCGTCGATCTGAGTGATTCTTCCTTTGACCTCGAACTTGTGATTAGTAGCACCTTGTTGAATCTCTCCGGTGAATCCGCGATACCAAGGCCTCATAGGAACGTACTCTTCTCCCGCCATACGTCTACGAAGGTTGTCTACGATGTCCTTTGGATTGAAGTTAGGAATGTAGGTACTCCACCCAGTTCCGATTCCTTCTCCTCCGTTCACCAAGACTAGAGGAATGACAGGCATGTACCATTCTGGTTCGATGCTTTGACCATCGTCGTTGAGATAGTTGAGCAAAGCGTCGTCTGCGGCGTGGAAGAGAGTTCTGGTGACAGGAGGGATGTTGGTGAAAATATAACGAGCCGAGGCTGCGTCTTTACCTCCCATTCCTCTAGTGCCGAATTGACCATTTGGAGAAAGAATGTTGACGTTGTTAGAACCACAGAAGTCTTGAGCCAAGGCGACGATGGTTTGAGTAAGAGAGACTTCTCCGTGATGGTAGGCAGAGTGCTCGGAGACGTAACCAGCGAGTTGAGCTACCTTGATTTCAGCTTTGAGCTTTCTCTTGAAGCACCCGAACATTACTTTACGCTGACCTGGCTTGAGACCGTCGACCATGCTAGGAATGGAACGAGCACAATCGGCGATTGAGAAGAGGATCAGCTCGCGATTGATGAAGTCCTTCATTGGGACCTTCTCTACGTTGTGGTCGAGGAAAGTTCCAGGCTGAGAAACGAAAGGGAGAAGTAGAAAGGCTGGCTAGTTAGAGAGACGATCTCGATCGAGATGCGAGTCGAGACGAGACCTCTACTCACAACGAAATCACGTAGCCATTCCTTACGATCGTCAGCTTTCTTCTTGTTGAAAGCAAGATCGATCAATTCACGATCTCCAGCTTGAGTGGTATCGAAAGGAAGCAAGTGCTTGTTCATAGCTCTGAAGTACTTCTTCGCGTCTTGAGAGTCACTAGTTCCCAAACCCTTGAAGTACTTGATGACCCATCCTTTTCCGTCAGCATTGGCTTCCTTCCAAGTCTCGTATTCTGGGAGGGTGAAAAAAGCTAGCTCTTGTTTCCCTTTGGTAACTTTGACGATGGGAGTGATGAATTCGACTAAGAAGTTTGGCAATTTGAGCAGAGAAGGAAAGAAGTGGTCAAAGAAGTTGATGATCAAACCTTTGATATGAGATCCATCATGATCCTGAGGAGGAATAAAAGCAGAAGAGAAGAATAGAAGGAGTGTGAGAAACCACGTTCTAGCTGTAGACGCAAAGAGACGAAGAGAACGATACTCACTTGATCGGTCATGATCATCAAACTACCATATCTCAAGCTGGCAGTGCTGGTATATTGAGTGTTGGTTTTCAATCCCATGATCTGTTTGATGTGGTTGATCTCAGTATTCTTCATGATTTGATCGTGACTGGCTTCACGGACGTTCAAGAGCTTTCCACGAAGGGGAAAGACTCCGTAGTTGTCTCTTCCAACTTCAGTCAAACCAGAGACGGCTAAAGCCTTGGCTGAGTCTCCTTCGGTAAGGATCAAGGTACATCCAGAGGCTCTACTAGTTCCAGCGTTGTTAGCATCTTCGAGCTTAGTGATACCAGAGATACTGCGGAGATAGAAAGTGAAAGGAAGGTGCGAAGCGATGAGAAAGGAGTCGCACTCGAAAGAAACGATAGCAGATTCAAAACTGACCGATTACGCTTGGAGCCATCGACTCTCTTCATAGCTCTGTCTTGAGCAGACTTGGCCATAGAGAGAATCTGATCCATGACCCCAGATTTTGCGACTGAAAGTGGATAGACCAGAAGGAGAAACGTCAATCCCAGTTGCCTCTCAGTCGGAGTACGAAGATTCTTCGAATCTTCCGATCTCACTCACCTTTCTTAAAGAACTCCTCGCTCATCTTCCACTTGCTACCAAAGCTAGAAACCTTCAAAGTCATGTCTTCTTTGGTTTGACCATCGAAAGTTGGGTTGACGATTTGACAATTGACAAAGATCATGAGTTGATCGTGAATAGCCTTCGTCTTGACTGGACCATTCTTCTTGTTCTTCTTGACTAGTTCAGCTAACTTCCCATTGATTTGAGCTTCTACGTGATTCACATGTTGTCCACCTTTGATTGTTGCGATGTTGTTGACGAAAGAGACTTGACGGAATTGTTCGTCAGAGACGGCAAAAGCTACCTCCCAGACCTTCCCTTTGTCTTCCACAGCCTCGTAGATGATAGTGGGCTTCTTTCCAGTAGCAGCAGGTCCCGTAATTGAGATATCCCCATTCTCGTCCTTCTTGGGTTGAGTTTGACTCAATTCGGCGATGGCGTTGACGTACATCTCGACGTAGTTCTTGAATCCTTTGACTTTGAGTCTTTCCTTGTTCAAAGTGACCTTGATATCCTTGACAGTTCCAGCCATATCGAAGACTCTCTTCATCATAAGACCTTCGATGTCATCGTCGATTCTCTCCATCTTGAACCTAGCGAAATCGGGCTTGAAGGTGATACAGGTGAACTCTTCCTTCTTTGAGTTCTTGGTGATCTTAGGCTTGGCGATCTTAGTCATGTTCTCAGAGAAAATTTGACGATATTTCTGTTCACTCTCCTTGTCCGCCGTCTCTACGATGAACTCGGTAGAATAAATGTTGGCTAGTTTGGCTCCGTAACCATTTCTTCCTCCAGTGACCTTCTCCTCTTCATCATCGTAGTTTGAAGAAGTGAGTAAGTTTCCAAAGATCAGTTCTGGAATGTAGATCTTCTCTTTTTCGTGGATTTGAATTGGGATTCCTTTTCCGTTGTTCCAGACTGAGATACTTCCTTCTTCTTTATTGATGGTGACTCTGAGCTCAGTCATAGTTGGATCGCGAACCTTGTTGTCGGCTGCATTGACTAAGATCTCGTCAAAGATCTTGTAGAATCCTGGAACGTAGGTAGTATCACTGAGAAGAACAGGGTTTGAGGAAGGGAAAGTGTCAGTTCGGCCTGTGACCCAGCTCTCTCCCATTCGCATTCCACTCACCGAAGAGCCATTTGTTTGGCTTTAGGATCATAGACCCATAGCTCAGACTTGTGCATCTCAACACTTCCGATGTAGGTATCTGGACGTTTGAGGACGTGCTCGAGTTGAGACATCTATAGGAAGGACAAAGAGGATTGAACGTGTCAGTAAAGCATTCACAGATCGCAAAAAGGTTCGTTTCATGCCACTTAGCATGAGGGGAGCAATTCGTTTGAATGAAAGGCAAAGAGGTGAGGCTAAGCAGCTCTGCGATGAGAGCAACTTCGCAACCCGACGCATAGATTCGACTGTCGATACAGATTTCGATCCCGAAAACTTCTGAGATTCATCATAGTTCCATTCTCCTTCATTCCAAGCCGATGCATGCGCGTTTCTGCCTGTGTGCAAGCAAGGAGGACTGACACCAACACAAGCCCCTCAGCCTCCCTCCTCCTTCCCAACCTGCTATGCTGACTCTCACGTGGACTCACCTTGGTATAAGTTTCAGTAGCAGTCTTCTTACTTCCGCTAGCCTTCTTAGGAGGAGGAGGAGCATCATCATCGCTGTCATCTCCACCACCACCACCAAAGGACATTTCTACGTCTTCACCTCCACCAACGTCGTCGTCTGAGTCTGTTTGGATTGGAGTCTTCTTTGTTGCGGCTTTCTTGAGGGCAGCAGCCTTTGTAGAAGCTGCTTTGGCTTTGGGTTTAGGAGCTGCTTTGGGTTTGCTTGAGGTTGAGGCTTTGGCTTTGGCTTTAGTTACTTTCTTCGGTTGAGGTGCGAAATCTTCTGAATCATCGGATGCCATGAAATCATCTTCTTCTGAGGACATCTTGAGGTCGGTAGGAGGTTGTAAGGGAGGAGGAAATTGAGAGAAGATTGAATGAAAGAAGGTGAAGGAGAGAGGACGCGTCTGCAGAGAATTGGAAAGCAGGCGTGGAAAACGTGACAATTCTCAGGAGATCGCACAACATCGATTGCCAATCCTTCCAAAAAAAAAAGAGGCTTGAGAGGTCGAAAGAAGGGCTGATCCGGAGTGATTCAATACGAGAGAAGGTGCTGCGAGCAAGCTTTTCTGGGCGGGAATCGCAATCGAGTGGCCGTGCTACTCCTCCCTCTCCCGGGTTGGATACCATAGATGATAGATGCGGTCGCTTTCTCCTTCTTTTCATCTTTCTCTGACGAGGTGGTTGAGCTTGAACTTTGAGGATCGAACGAAAGTACAGCGTCAGATCATGCCAAGAAATTCCTGCACGGGGATTCCTTAAGAGCGAGGCAGAGCCTGTCATCAAAGCCACATGGAGCTCTTGCGCATCAAATGGCTGGCCTGTTGTACATTCGAAATGAACAAGAGAGATGATTCGGGCGTAATTTGGAGCGATCAAGAACGACCAAAGGTGGAGCGAAACCGTTCGTATCGCTCGTTACTGCGCGTCATCCTCACCTGTAGAAGACCTTAACACCGGTCACCTCATCCAAACTGATGACTCCTTCCTATCCCTTCACTTTAAGTCCTTCAACCCGAAAATTGTATAAGAAGCCTTCCAAAAAAGTTAGCCTAAATGTTCCGCAACCTTTCCAACTTCTTCTTCTCTCAAACCCAAACTATCTACTCTCTTCCAGAATGAGCGCCTTCCAGACTTCTTTCGTCGGTTCCTCTCTCAATTTTCTGTCTTCAGGTCGTCTAGTACCTTTCCAAGACCAAAAGCCGGGTTACACCGTACCTCAATTCAGTCAAAGTCCTTCCCCTTCTCCTTCCAACAGCAAGCCAGCCTCAGTCAAAGATGACCTCGAGTCTCAAGACACGACGATCTCTACTCGTACTTCATCGACGATAGCAGCTTCTTCTTCAAAAGAGAAGAAGCTCGAGATCGAGTCGGAGAAGAACGTTGCCACTGACTCGCAGACCGTCACAATCGTTGGATGGGAAGAAAACGATCCGGAGAACCCACAGTGAGTTTCTCGTTTACTTTTCACATCTCTGTGGTCTCATCTCCTTGAAGGTCACAGCCAAATGTTTCACAGAGCGATTGTCGCTCAGAAAGCCTCACCTTTCGTCTCGATGACCTCTCCATTAATCTGCCCATGCCTTCTCCCCCTTCTCTCAGTAACTTCTCTGTCGCTCAAAAGTCTCTCATAGCCTTCAGCATTTGCTTCTACACCTTTGCCGTCTACATGGCTTCGTCCATCTACACGGCCAGTATTCCAGGGCTCATCGAGGACTTCGACATCTCAGACCGTCAAGCGATCGGAGGACTCTCCATCTACATCTTTGCGTACGGGATAGGTGAGTGACTAGGGCCGAGTAGAAGTGCTAATACCCTCCGTCTTCGAAGGCTCGTGAAAAAGGTCAAACTTGTACCTTTACCTATTGTTACGTGCAAGAGCTAACCTTGTAAATTGCATTCTAACACAACACTACGCAGGTCCAATGATTCTCTCTCCATTGAGCGAGATCCCACGGATCGGAAGGAATGGAGTCTACCTGCCCACCGCTCTACTCTTCCTTCTGCTTTCGATCGTTACAGCTCTATCGCCAAACTACTCCACGCTCATGGTCAGTTCAGTCTTCTCGATCTTCAACTCGCGATTTTTTCACTGACCCTCTTTCCTTATCCCTCTTTTCCTCTATGTAGGCCATGAGATTCTTCACTGGGATCTTTGGAAGTCCAGCCCTTGCGACTGGGGGTGAGTAACCACGTCAACACCAAGCATGATCTATCCTATGTCTGACTCGATCCCTTTTCCTTCTCCGAATGTTTCAGGAGCTTCTCTCTCGGACATCTACTCTCCTATGAAGCTGCCTTATGCTATTGTCATTTGGGCGGTTGGAGCGGTCCGTGAGTTTCAGATTCGTTCTAGCGATGCCAACTCTTCCACTCACTGACACCGTCACTTCCCTCCTCTCCTCGTTGTATCAGTCGGTCCAATCTTGGGTCCAGTCATGGGAAATTTCGCAGCTCAAGCGCTCGGATGGAGATGGCCTCTCTACATCATTCTCATCTCAGCTGGAATCTCTCTCGCAATCATGATCTTCTTACTGCCCGAGACTTACGAGGGAACCATTCTCTTAAGAAGAGCTCAACGCCTCAGGAAGCTGACAGGAAATCAGAACTTCAAGTCTCAAAGCGAGATCGATCAGGCTCAAGAATCAAGCTTGCAACTACTGAAAGAGAGTTTGGTGAGACCTATCCTGCTCTCGTTCGAGCCTTCGGTCCTCTTTGCAAACGTCTACCTTGGACTAGCCTACGCTTGCTTCTACCTATTCTTCGAGTCGATGCCTCTTGTATTCGGTGGTATCTATGGCTTCTCTCATGGTTCTCAGGGTCTGCCTTGTGAGTATAAACGATTTCTTCTTTCCAGCATTCTCAGAGACCGCTGTCGCCTTGTCTGACCTCCCTTCGCTCCATCTTGTCTCACCTTCTCGCAGACCTCGGAATCGCTGTGGCCGCATTAATTACCGTCCCAGTCTACATGCTCTACCTCCGCTACATCGTCGATGTCAGATTCCAAAAGACAGGAGTCATGATCCCCGAAGATCGATTGGAGGCGGGTTTGTTTGCCAGTTTCTTCATTCCTGCAGCACTGCTAATTTACGGCTGGTCCGCTAGGGAATCTGTCCATTGGATTTTGCCTGTCATCGGAAGTGCTCTTTACTTTCCAGGTGAGTAAAAAGGAACGTCTCCCTTTACAAATCCCTGTCGCTAACCGCTGTCTCTCTCTCTCTCTCTCCACAGGTCTTTTCTTACTCTTCCAATCCATCTTGACCTACCTACCGATGTCCTACCATCGTTACGCAGCCTCTATCTTGGCTTCAAACGACCTCTTCAGATCTACCATCGCCTCAGCCTTCCCACTCTTTGGAACCGTCTACTACCAAAGATTGGGCGTCGGACCTGGCTCTTCACTTCTAGCTGGAATCACCGCTCTCATGATCCCAATCCTCTACCTCTTGAAGTTAAAGGGTGCTTCTCTTAGAGCGCGCTCAAAGTACGCCGATTAGGTTGACCCACCTCTCCGTTTCGTCGTCTCGCACCACTAGTAGACCAGTTTCTTTTCATTGTACTTCATTTTCTTTTCTCACGTCATCTTGTTTCGTCTTGTTACATTCCTGTTTCTGTACTTGTTCCTTTCCCATACACTTAGATTCGCAATACGAGTATCTAGAGACCCTCAAACGTCAACAAAAACAAAATCAAGGAATCAAGGAATGATCACACACAGAGTCCCAATTTCATCCCTTTCCTTTCTCCCATTCGCAACCTCGACTTTCTTCCCTCCGATCATATCTTTTTTTGAGCTCATCATTCAATGTCCATAGAAGAATTGCAGCTGCGTCGGCCTCTCTGGAAATTGGGGCCAGAGAGAGATCCTCGATGAAGTGTTTACTCGAGCTGGAGAAGCTATGATCAGACGAAGAAGTTGATCCGGCTGTTTTAAACACGATCTACTTCTACCTGATTGAAAGGTTGCCGAATGAAAGGAGCGTCTCTAGAAGAAGAGTATATCGGAGAAGGCAGACAAGAGGCTACATCCGACCCAAACGAGAGTTGCTGGATAGCTCTTTGATCGGCTACCAGAGTTCCAGCAGAGCTCAACCTGAGTTCTACAACGTTTTCATTCTTGATGCCTGTTGGAAGTACTCTCCCGAAGTGCATCGGCGACCCAGTGGTGAGGGCCGCATATCCACACACAAAAAATATTTGCTATAACTCCAAGGCAGATTGATTATCGTAAACAAGAAAAGAGGATATTTTAAACAAGGGGTGATAGATGGAAGAGGAGCAAAGTAGAATAAATAAATACAAACGGACCGAGAAAAATAGGATAGGGTGAGAGGTTGAGATTTTCAAAGATGAGAAGCAGATTTTTGGTCGAAGTTTACTTTCTCTCTCCTTCGAGTCTAATAGATTTGGTGTTGAAGATAGCATCGAAGATTCTGGTTTGCTTTCCGTAATTCTTTCCACTCTTTCCGAATCTGTGATGAAGATCGTGATCTTCAACTGCTAGTTCCATTCCGAAAGGACGAAGGACCATTCCTAGGATTGGATGAGGCCAATCAGCACGGATACTGGAGGTTTAAGAGAGGTGGAGACGAAGGTTGGAAGGGAAGAAGAGAAAGGGGGAAAGAAGGTATGATGTAAGCACATTGATCAACGCTTCACGAGCAGTTTTTGAAATTGCGTTTGTTCTGCTCAATCTTTCGAAGCATTGAGGTCAGTTTGTTCCAAACTTACCCAGAGTGTCCAAGAGCTTCGACGTAGAGGGTGTAACAGATAGTCAAGTAAAGTTCTGGGAATGAGAGCTTTGGTGTGATTAGAGTGGCCAAAGATGGGATGATGAAGATTTCCAAGCATTCTTGAACGTCCTCGGCGAAGATGCTAGAGAACGGAGGAAGGGGGAAAGAGAGAGAGAAAAGACAGTTAACGACGCGAAAACAGGTGACCTCCTTCGCTCATGCTGATCCCTTGTCGACGATACTCACGAGAGAATTGGTGTTGGATGTTTAGTAGCGTGGTGCTGACGGTGGATCCACCAGATGGAGTCGAACTCATGACAACTACGGTGGTAGAGGTAGAACCAGAAGTCCAATGCGATATGCCATAGACCTAGCTTGACGGGAGTCATTAGAGAGAGACCTTCCAAAGGATTGACCATTTCACCCTTCCAGCCGAGAATGAATGGACCGATGGTACGGAATACGGTGTAAATGCTGGAAAGAAGGAGACAGAGGCGGAGGAGGGAACAAAGGTCAGAGACTTCGCTTTGATCAAGCATCAAGCTTGGACTTCGATTCCAAAGATCAACTCACTAAATAGAACTGAAGATGAGTTGAAGATGAAGGTGGAGGAAAAAAGGGAAGGCGAAAAGGGTGAGCTTGAGTAGATCGAGGGACGTGGCTTTCAAATGGCCTTCGAAGCGAAAGAATCGGCTGAATCTTTCCGTCTATCAACGCCACCGAAACCTTGCGACAACATTTATCAACCTGTTCACTCACCGTCCAAGTTGGTTGACGTGTCTATCGTCAATCATGTCACGACCACGGTTGTCCTCGTCGAAGCAACCATACTTGGCCATGTATTTGTGAAGACGAGAGATAAGCCTGTGGGCGTAGTTGATGAATAGCAAATGATACATGAGCATAGCTGGAGCCCAGTGGATCAAATGAGCTGGAAGGAGAGTAAGAGGCACAGAGGGGAAGGGAAGGAAGGTCAGGAATATAGTTCAACTGCTACTCGCTCTCTCCGAACCATTCTAATTATGTCGTACAATGCTTTCAAACACTAACTAGGGTTGAAGTAGTTCCAAGCTGCGTGAAGAACTAGAGGGATCATGGCGTTTGGGAAGATGAAGGCGTTCTCCTCCCACATTGGTCTGTAGGGAGGTGGACCACGAGGAGGTAGCTTTGGGTCTCTCCTCTGGTAGACTGAATCTGGACAGATATCCTGTTGAAGAAGAATGGGAATGAGAGGGGGTGAAACAGGTGGAGAGTCAGATCGGACTTAGAGATGATAGCAATCCCAATTCTCCATGTCCGTAGATGAGGTCTACTCACCAAAGAGACGACGAATTCCCAGATGTTCCATGATTTTGGGTTCTTTAAATGCCATGTAGTCTTTGGTCGAACACCGTAGACTGCAAGTGAAAGAGGGAAGGGGAGAGCAAGAGGATGGAATACTTGATGAGTAAGACAACTGAGTTGGTTCATGGTGGAGCATGCTGCCCGACTCTTCTTCTTTTTCCATGCTTGCCATACTTCACTCTTTTCTTGCCCATTCTATTGTGAATACTGACCTTTGTCGAACTTTCCACCGTCTGAATCAGTGCCAATAGCACCCTTTCCAGCGCCAGAGGGAGCTTGAGGGGCTGGGGCGTCTGTGTCTGCTCCTATAGCACCACCTTCATTGTTGAGAACTTGATTTTTCCCCTTTGGAGAGACACCGGCTTCTTTTGGGATGTCTGAGACACTTGCCATATTGTATTAAATTTTTGAAGTTTCCTGAGAGGATGGGATGGATCTGGGGAGAAGAAAGATCGTGGGGTGGAGAGAGTCTATATAGTTTTTCAGAGTATCTCGTGAATCGTGAAATCGAGATCGCCAAAAGTGGCAAATTAACTAATGCGCAGCGTGAACGATACTTAGCCGTTTCAAAATTTTACACGTGAAGATAGATTGTTTAAGGAGCTATTAGATGATTGGATCGATGTAATGTAATACAGGATGTTGAATTGGGTTGTGTGTTTTTTGGGGGGGGGGGGGGGGCTTGGGTCTTCTGCTCGACGTCGCAACAAAGAAATGAACAATGGACAAAGGTAGCAAAAAGCTGAGGACTAGAAGTACAAAAAATGAGGAAAAGAGCACAGAGAGAGAGAGAGAGAGAGAGAGAGAGAGAGAGAGAGTATCGTGTTTCTAATCTTCTGTCTCACTCTTCGTCTTCTTGATCCCTCTCCAACCATCTCTCTCCTTTTCGCTTTTAAACTCGGCGTCTTCTTCTTCCTCCTCTTCTTCTTCTTCCTCTACCTCTTGACTTTTACCTTTCCTTTTCTTTCCTTTATCCTTCCCTCCAGATCCACCTTCACCTAAGTTGGAGTTGAGGTAACACGAATGACAATGGTGAAACCAATTTCCCCAAGCAGGACGTCTTTTTCCTATCATAATCACCACCCATTCTTCACATTTCCCACAGAAACCTTCCACTCTGCTTGATTTCTTGTTCTTAGTGACTAGTCTTAAATCTAGAGGAGCTGCGAATCTCTGACCTGTGGTAGATGAAATTCCGTGAGAGTGAAGCTGATGAAAGTTGAAGGCAGAGTTCTGAGAGCGAGGAGAAGAGGTTCATGGTGTTTGGTTAGTTTCAAGAAGGGCCAAAGGAAGCACTCGACAGCTATTTGGATCGAAAGATCAGGTGCGCCATTAAACTTGAGGTCCCTTGAGTAGAGAAGCCTTTGTTGCACAGCGTGAGATGATGTCAACTCACCTTCAACTTATGCCATGAACCTCCTGGGCAACTTGAACACCATCCCTCTCGACGAATACCAAGCCCTCTAACATAACGAGGAGTATAGCGATCTCCATCGAACTTAAGCTTCTCGAATTGCGGTTGAGGTTTGAGTTCGTCGTCATCGATTCCAGCAGTTGGGGGATCTCTGGCATGTTCTATCAATCTCCCATATCCCAAGGGTTGAAATTCCGTGTCCTCTGGAGCTGGTAGAGCAAGTTCGTTGTCGGGACCTCTTGGAATCGGAGTGATCTTTAAGGAAGCCTTTACAACTTTCTTACCTTTCTTGTCTTTTGAAGAGGTAGAAGGTCTGATTTGATCTACTTCTGAAGATCGAGAAGATTCTGAAGGTGGTGGTGAGAGAGTTCTACGATCCACTTGACGGTGAGTTGGGATTGGACGTTGAGTGGGTGGAAGACCTCTTGGCTTTTCGATTGGTAGATGATGAGAAGAAGAAGAAGAAGAAGGTACTATCATTGAAGGTCGATCATAAGTTTGAGCGGTGGAAACGTTTAGTCTTAGATGATCTGAGAACTCTGAGTTGGAGGTTCTCATCCCTTGATCGGAGTTTTGACTTCCACTCCAGAACCCAGAACGAGCTCCGAGTAGTGAGGAGATAGCATCGTCAACTTCAGAAGGTGGATTGACTGGGACGCTCGAAGGACGAAGAAGAGTTTGAAATGGAGTTGAACTATAAAGAGAGGAAGATGGAAGTTGATGAGAATCGAATGAAGCTCTGTGCTCGTAATTTGAAGTTGGAGGCGGGTGAGAGAGGGGTCGAGGATGAGTCGTGGCCGGGGTTAAGTACTCTGAATTTCTCCACTGAGGATTTTGACTGAAAGATCTGCTCTCTCCTGTTGCTTGAACTCCATTGTAATAATCCGAGCTGGATCTGTTTAGGTGTGTCGTGAGGTTTTGTGACGCTGATGATTGAACGACGGCGATGGGAGTTGCGAGTGAGAAGTTCTTAGTTGCATAAAGTTCCTCAAGTCTAGAGGTTGTAAGAGAGTCGGAGGTTTGAGGTCTAGAATAAGGTTGAGAGTGATTTTGACTTTGACGAGAAAATTCTTGCTCCGGAACTTGAGGATGATGGTGAGAATGAGGTGGAGGAGAATGATGAACAAGTTGAGAAGAACGGTAGGAATGTTGAGATTGCCCTTCAGGAATGTACTGATAAGATTCTCTTTCGTTTCTATCCATCAGAATCGTACTCATGGCAGGGGATGATGAGAAAGGGGAAAGAAGGGAGAACGTCGGAAAAGGAGCCTTTATATGAAGATTCTTCGCTCCGGCGTCTGTCTCCGTGGCTGGATAAGGGGTTGGACCTTCCTCCTTGACAAGAGATCGAAACTGCTTGTTGTTCCCCCTCCCCCTCAGTAATTTAAATTGGGCCACACAATTAATTTACAAGAGATAACACTATAAATATTACAAAAGAAAAGGCTGAACTCAAGGGGTCCGAGAGATCTATTGAATTGGAGACAGTGGATCCATGCTCAACATTCGTGTCATTTCTCTGATGTACTTGTCTGCGGAAGTTGACGAATACGGAAATTGACCATCGCGGAAGTTAATATGCGGGGGGACAGAGAGAGAGAGAGAGAGAGAGAGAGAGAGAGAGAGAGAGACTTGTAGTGGTCAGAATTCAGATCACGAAGTACCTTGATGTCAATTCAGAGCGGCCCGACTCTCACCTGCTACTGCCACCAGATTATCTCTAGTCTGAATCCATACGACATGATTAGATTTGTATTGTTCTTCAGTGGTTTCGATCTAGAGAAAGGAGAGAGAGAGAGAGAGAGAGAGAGAGAGAGAAAGAGTGAAGGAAGGGAACCGAGATTCAGTTACTCAAGGAAGCAGTGACCACGCTGTCAAACGCCTAAACCTCCAGTCATCTTACGGATGAGTAAGATATGAAGATCGACCGGTTAAACTTACCTGATTCTTGTGATGATTGACTTGGTTCTTCAACTCCTCAATCTTTGAGTTAGAGGCGCTCTCGTTCTCTTGACAAGTCTTCCAATCTTGTTCCTTCAACTCTTTCTCATTCTTATGATCGGTTCTCTTTCTTTCTAGAATGTCTCTTACTTTTGAAACTCTCTCCTCTGCCTTGGCTAACCTGCTCAAGAACTGTTGTTGACGATGTTCATGCTCTGACAATCCTTCCCTTGTCTCTTGGATTTGGGCCAAGAGAGCATCGTGTTCTTTAACCTCTCCTTTGACTCTTCCTACTTCGATCTTGACGCCTTCCAGAAGAGCTTGACACATTTTGAGATCCTGGAATCGGAAGGAGTAAGATTTCAGCTCCAACAGAACCCGAGGTCAAGATCCCTTCTGCCTTCCACTTCGGTCTACTAGGAGAACTCACCTCTTCGAACCTTTCCAACACATCACACTTCTTCGTCAAGTCTCTAGTCCTGGCTTCAAGGACGGAAAGATTGGCTCTCAACGCTGAGAGCTCGCCAGTCCTGGTCTCTAAATCCGTCTTCAACTTCTTGGGAGACGAATGGACTCTTCCTTGTAGTTTCTGTAGCGTCTGGTTCAATCTCATTAGATCTTGCATGTTCTCCGTCTGGAAGAGGAGGATCGAGAGAAAGGAGGGAAAAGAGAAATGACGCGTCAGAAAGATGGGGTGGAATGAAAACAACAGTGCTTGGATCCTCTCTCGACACTCACCTGCTGCTTCGTAAGGCTGGCTTTTTCAGCTCTGGCTGTCTCTACCTCTTCCATCAGCTTCGTCTGAACATTCTTCAATTCCATCAGTCCAGCGCTTAGCTTCTCGTTCTCTTCTTTCAGTTGCTCCATAACGGGAGCCTCTCTTAGTCGACGCGCTCTACAAGAAATTGGAAGTGAGAGTTACAAATACTGTCAGCTCGGAGTAGACGAGTAGATTGCGAATTGATGGGCGAAAGAGAGGTGCGATGCTGGCACCAGCAAGAAATCGAGGAGAGAGTTGGGCTTCCCTCGAGCTCCCACTTGGTACCCATCTACTCTCAAGAGAGAACCTTTCTCATCCATCTCCATTCTTTTCTCGAGCATCTAAATCTCCCCCTTCAAAAGGCATCTCTTTCTCATCTCACTCACTTCTCATGTTCGATTCTAGCAGAAACAGTATCATTCTGACTCAACAAATCCTCTCTCCTATCCGTCAACTCTTCAGTTTCAGCTTCGAACTCTCCCACTTCCAATACTCTGTCAGCTTTGAATCTATAGAAGTTGATGAGAGCAGAGAGATGTTTGCGGAACCTTTTGGGATCAGGTCTTGTGAGATCTTGTAGAGTGAAATCGTGTACCATTGAAGCTTTCATCATGCTCTTTCTGTGGATCGTAGAGATGAGTAGAGATCAGAACGCTTGAAAAAGGAAAGGGAAGAGCGGAAAAGAGAGGGGGAAAGGGGGTGGTGCTACTTACATTTCAGCTAACTTCAACCTGATGGTGAGAGCGTCCTCGTATAGTTCCTGTTGCGATTAAGATCATGAGAGATCTATTGTCAGTATTAATTCTCAAAGTTAGATCCTTCTGATCCCATCATGTTTCCCTTCAAATGACTGCTGCTGCTTGTTGTTGCTGTTCTGTCTCCCTCTCACCCAATCTCTCATCCGACCAGCTCCTCGGCTCCAACCCCAGCTGTGGTTGACACGAGTTAAGCCAATCTGATCAAATTGATCCACCCTCTTATTATTCACAACCCTTCATCCACCCCTACCGCCACCGCTGCTCTCTCTCTCCCCCTCTCCTCACCACCGTGGTGCACTGCAACTGACCTTGTAAAGCATCTGACCCTGAATTTGAACCTTTGTTCTATCGATTTCCTCATCCGAAATACCAGAAAGAGCGTTCAAGAAAGCTTGAAAGCATCTGAAAGCTACAGAAGAAGTTGGTTTGGTGATATCGTCCAAAATGACTTGAACGTCTAATTCTTGAGTTAGAGCAGTCATGATATCATGAGGTTTAACTATTGGGAAAGAATTGAAAGCAGCTGTTGCTGTTGGTCCAACTGAATCAGAAGATGTTCCGTTGTTATTGGCTACCATGACTTGTGGAATAGAATGAGTGAATTGTGTTGTTGGTGTTTGGGTTCCAAGTTTTGAAAGCGTGATTTGGAAAGTCAGGTGTCTCGTGTTTCGACGGAATCCTCAGTTCAAAAAAGATCCCTTGGTTTGGAAACTATGTATGCACACTTTATTAGAAGAATCTCTGGGTTCTATAATTGCTTAGTCGAGAAGAGCAAGAGAAATGGGAGAGTAGGACCTCACCTCCTTAGCTTGTCCTCTATCCAGACTTTGACTTATTCTACCAGAACGGTTTCTCTATCTCAAATCTCAGATCTGACGTTTAACTGATTATTTTTGCTATCTCTGTTCTCTTGCACTTGAGGTTCGAGGTCTGATCAGACAATGAAAACAAAGAAAGAGAAAGAGGCATGAAGCTTAGTTGGGTGTAAAATTACATAGAAGAACAGGTATGAAACAAGGTAAAAACGTCCAATGATCAAATGATCACCAAAAGAGAAGGTACAGAAGGTGACTAAAGTAAGAGGAAGGATCCAGGATTAAAGAGCTTAAGTTCTCTCTCCTCTCAATCTTCTGGCAAGAGCGATATCCTTTGGCATGATGGTAACTCTCTTGGCGTGAATGGAGGCCAAGTTGGTGTCCTCGAATAAGCTGACTAGGTAGGCTTCAGCAGATTCTTGTAGAGCCATGACGGCGGAAGATTGGAAACGTAGATCAGTCTTGAAGTCTTGAGCGATCTCACGAACCAAACGTTGGAATGGAAGTTTGCGGATCAAGAGTTCGGTAGACTTTTGGTATCTTCTGATCTCACGAAGAGCGACGGTTCCTGGTCTGTATCTGTGTGGCTTCTTGACTGCGGAAGAGGGAAGACAGGTGACGAGGATGGTCAGAAAAAGGGTGATGGTGAAGAAGAGTCGCGATGTTGGACTCACCTCCTCCGGCAGATGGAGCTGATTTACGGGCAGCCTTGGTAGCAAGTTGCTTACGTGGAGCCTGGAGAAAGGTAGATGAGGAGAGAGGTGGTTAGTAGGCGCTGGTGGTGGTGGTGACGACGACGCGTCGTCAAAAGTTTGATAGACTCACCTTTCCTCCAGTTGACTTTCTAGCAGTTTGTTTGGTACGAGCCATTGTGTTTGGATAAAGAGTGTTGAAGTGAGAGAGTAGCGGTTTGTGAGAGAAGGAGGGAATTGTCACTTCGGTTGGGAGGGCTTGCGTTTTATAGTCTTCAGTCGCGTCGATGGATTGAATCGATGTCGAATCGATTGAGACGTGTACCCACGTGGGGTACGCGGTCAATTTATCGTTTCAATCGACTCAATCGATTTCATCCAGTCGCGTCTCTGAAAGGGTATAAAACGGCAGGCCCTCTTCACCAACTTCGAAATTCCTCCCCTCTCCTCATCAACTTCAAATCTTCGGATTCTTCTTCAAACACTCAACAAACACTCTCCCCAACTCAACAACTAATCAACAACAATGTCTGGAAGAGGTAAAGGTGGTAAAGGTCTCGGAAAGGGTGGTGCCAAGCGTCACAGAAAGATCCTTCGTGACAACATTCAAGGAATCACCAAGCCAGCTATCAGACGTCTAGCTAGACGTGGTGGAGTTAGTGAGTATCACTTCTTTCAGATGACTAGAAAATGGTAGATCACCCTCTTCATCACCGTCACCGTCGTCGTCACTTCCGCCTTACTGACCTTCTCTCTCTATTCTCTCACCTTCCCTCCCTTTCTCCTTCTCCTTCTCAGAGCGTATCTCCGGTCTAATCTACGATGAAACCCGTGGAGTTCTCAAGCTCTTCCTAGAGTCAGTCATCCGTGACAGTGTCACCTACACTGAGCACTCCAAGAGAAAGACTGTCACCTCTCTAGATGTCGTCTACGCTCTTAAGAGACAAGGAAAGACCCTTTACGGATTCGGAGGTTAACATTATTTTCCAAAATTACTGTACTCTATCTCTCTTTCTTCTCAGCCATGGTCTCTATCGCTACGATTTAACCCTCTCGTCGTTTGCATCGTTCACTCTTTTCTCTTCCGTTTTTTACTTACTCATGTGATTATGTTCTTTTATAACTTTTTGTAACATTATGTTTCTGAATACAGGACTTTCTCCTTCTCTTCTACTTCCTTGGTCTGACGTTTGGATTGTCTTGCTCTGCTTTCGTCTCAAGGGTGGGCTGTCAGGAGTGAGCTTGAACCCCCAGCTGCAGAGCTTCATGCAGCTTGGAATGCCCATGGGTATCAGTGCACCATGTGCATGATTCGGATTGTAGGAGGCATCATCCCTTTAGGAGAAGAGGTAGAGAGTCGAGGTGATGAGGCGATCATCGAGTTAAGATGAGGTTGAGATTTTGAGACGTTGAGAAGGTTCGCATCCCTCCAACCACACATTCGTCAATTACTTCCTTTTCTTCAAGTTAGCTGAGTATCAACTAAATCAACAATCAAGACAGTCTCGGGCTGAATGAGTTCCTCCAATCCATCTTCAGATGGAGCCAGCAGGCGGGTACCTGTGCCAGCTCTTAGCCTTCCTGAGGACATGTCCTATTCTTTAACAAGCAACAACAGCAACATCAGATCGAACAACCAATTGAGCAACAGCAATAACTCAAGCAACAGCGCAAGCCAGTCATACGAAAACAGCCCCATTCCGAGCTCAGGACGATCTCATACTTCGACTCTTTCTTCCTCTTCTCACGATGAGTCTGCTCCCTTTTCTCAGTACCCTTCCTATCCTGCAAGATCAAACTCAACTTCGAATACAACTCCGCAATCTTCTTACAAACCAGGTTCCAATCCTGGAATGGCTGGGGCTCCTACTACTCAGATCAATCTAGTTTCGTATCGGTCTGCCACCATCAAAGCTCTCATAGATCCAAGTCTACCAGTCTCAGATGTCATTAGACAGCTCTGTGCTAATTCACATCTTGGAGTTCAAGAACCTCCGGCTTTGTTCGCATTGAGGGATGAAGAGACGGAAGAGCTGATTGATGATGGCAATATGGAGAGGAAGATCCGAGATGGAAAGAGCTTTAAGTGAGTATCGTTGGTGATACTAGGATAGGATAGGAGGTAGTACCATTGTCGGGTTGAATAAGAAATAAAGAAAGTTAAGACCAATTCAGAGGAACATCCATAGGGAAGCTAACCTACTCTTTCTCTCCTACCTTTCAAAGGCTGTGTTCCTCTCCGACGATTGAAGCCGTCGAGATGGTAGACAAGCTCTCTTCCAGAGATGAGAGAGTCCTCAAGCTTGCCACTTACACTCTGCAGCGACTCATTCGAGAGCGAGCTTTCTCCAACGAGTTCGTTAGAAGAGGAGGTCTCACCGAACTCAAGTCTCTGATCGTCAGTGCTAACATCGGAGGAGGTGGTAACACTGGAGACACTTGGCGAAGCAATGCGCAGCTAGGAGGGAATGGAATCAGTGGTAATACTCTAGCTTATGCTCTGAGCAGCGTGCAGAACCTCATGGAAGGAGGCACCGAGGGCTGGGAAGAATTGGGTGGAGATTTCATTAGCAAGGTGAGTTCTCAAATTGGAGAGAATTCCACTTTCTCAGCCTTCTGAACTCATCAACAACAATTGATCCGATCGTCTTTATAGATCGTCCGACTTCTAGCGACTCTGGATCGTATCAACGTCTGTCGACCTGCTACAGCTATTCTGCAGATGCTCGTCATTTCAGGTCCAGGTGCATCAGCTCAATCTCAAGATCAAGCAGCAGATGAAGCTCCATCTAGGTCTTCAAGTGCTGGAGGAGTCAGGAAAGTCAGAGCTTACGGATTCGACAGGATCTGGCGACACATCTCTCAAGAGCCAACTTTCTTACCTGTCTTGGTACAAAGATTGGGAAGTGCAGATACTACTCTATGTCTCTACAGTCTTTCTCTCATCAATTCTCTCATGAGACATGCCACCAATTCTCTCTTCGATGAATTTAACTCGGAATTGGAGAAGCTAGCAGTCTCAAGGGCTGTCGCAAGGCTGATGGATTCAAACAACGGAGACGATCTAGTCAAGTGCATTTTGGAGTATCAGAACAATGTCATCAGAGTCTACAAGAATCGATTAAACACTGCTGTCACGCCGACGGAGAGGAAGCATGTCAGTGCTTTGAGCTACATTTGGCTTCAAGCTAGAGTCTCTGATTCATCGGAAGATTTCGAATTCGATCGAAATGGAACTCCTCACTTGAATGGAACCGATCAAGAGAGTCAATCGGTAGATGGCCATGGAGATAGCGCGGCTAGCAAGTTTAAGTGGAGAAAGCTAGGCTTTGGGAGTGAGAATGTTAGCAAGGAATTCTCGAGGACTGGCTGGCTGGGTTTGGAGTGCTTGGAAAGCTACGTGAGAAGTGATCCGGAAGCTTATGCCAAGGTGAGTTGAAAGACGAGTCCTGGAGAATCGAATTGGTTACATGTACTTACCACCTTCCTCATCCCTTCTCCTCCCATCCAGCTCGTGCTTGAACTCGTCAATCGATCTCCAGACCGACGCTGCCCAATTGGAAGAGCTTCTCTCGAAGTGACTGAAATTCTTACCGACCATTGGGGAATCGACGCCGGTTACACTACCTCAACTTCCTTCCTACCATTCTTATTCTTCCTTCCTAAAGTTCACAACCTAGCTTTAAGATTCTTCCTTCGAATGTGGTCAGATTCAGGAGCTGCTCTTTCCGATTTCTCAAGAGTATCAGCTCTGGTCAGAAGTCAAATCAGGGAAGCTCTTCGAGGAGAATCTTCAAGAACTTGGTTCGACGTCGAGAGAGATCTACTGGAAAGTGAATATAGGACAGTCAGAGATAGACAAATGAGGGAACTAGAAATCGAAGACGACTTTGCAAGTAAAGCTTCAATTAGGAACCTCAGAGGTAGACTTTATAGAGAAAGCTTCGAATTCGTCAGGCAGCAAAGGATTCAATGTCTACTGGAAGGAGCATGGTTCAAGAATCCACCTAGTATCTCTGCTTCTGGATCTGGAAACTTCGGTAACACTCATTCCTCAAATACTGGAACGACTGGTAATTCTGGCTTAAGCTCAACTACAGGTACTCTACGAGGAGGAAAGCTAGGTTCAAGCGGCTCTACTGGCTTAACAGCTTCGCCTTCAGCAGGGTCCTTCAATCAGAACAACTCGAATGCGAATTACAATAACAAGCTTTGGAGATTCTATCGACTCTCACCTAACAAGAGGTATCTCTGCTACAAGGATTCTCCCGAGAGGGTTCAAGTTCGAGGTGGACTAGACGATTTGCCAGAGAAGATTGATCTCAGGTTGGTCAGTGATATCTCTCTTCACACCTCAATCACTGCTGCTGTAGAGAGCTCTAATTCGAATCTAGGGTTCTCAATTCTCAGAGCTCCAGACGTTAGCTTGGCAGACCTCGTCGCTTTGAACTCCTCTCAGTACGCCGAGTGGACTGATGGATTGAGCATGTTGAGAGCGGAACAACAGGATACTGCAGATGCTTTGGGTTCGAATTTCGATCCGGATTCTCAGTCCAATAATGGAGTTAACAGTCTCGCGAAAGGTGCAGGTGGAGCTATTGTCAGTACGAGAGAGACTGCTGAGTACATCCAGATTCTAACTGATATTGGAGTCAAGATCAAGTTGTTGGATTTGGGTGGAGAGAAGGTGAGTGCTTTTGAAGGGCTATAGAATCAAAATTGTGATTTGCACTGACCTTCCTCTGCTCTCGAATCCCCGACTCCAGATCGATGTACCAACAGATCTTCAGCCTGCTCCAATTCCCATCTCAACAGACTTTTTCTTTGCCGAACTTTAGTTCGAGATTTCAAGCAGGTCTCTCGATCGATCTCACTTCGTCTTCTCTCTTCCCTTTTTTCGTCTCCGTGAGAGGGAATTCTTGTTCCCCTGCTTTTTGTCACCTTCTAATACCCTTTTACCTAATTTTAATTCTCTTTTCCATCCTACTACCTGAACCGCAACAACGCAACAAAGTTCAATTGCTCAGACCAACACGCTTCAGACGGGAACTTTGGGTCCAATTTCAGTTTTTATTGTTTCTGCATTACAAGAGTGGCCAGGTAGATCAATTTGGAATCTGTCCTCCTGGAACCAAGAGTGAGCAGTCTATTCCTTAGGCGGTTGGAAAGGTTCAATCAGGTATTGCTTTGAGGAAAGAAGAGGCAGAAATAGGGTCAGAGTCAACTCAAAAACCAGACCCTCGATCCCAACAAAGCAATTGTCGAACTTGAAAAAGAATACTCACCGAGAAATTCTTAATCTTATCAACCCCTCTAATCTCATCAGTCAATAGCGGCATTCTAACAATATGGAAATCTTCCGAATAGAGTTCCATCATTTCTCCCAGGTATTTCTCTTGCATTGATTTCCTTACCCTACAGTGATCGCAGTTTGATCCTGTGAGTCGAATTTGCGAAATAAGGTTTAGGTATAGAAAGCAGAGAAGACAAATAAGTAAGTTTTGCCCAAAGGCGGGAAGGATCTTGAGAAGGAGTTGGGAGAAAGAGGCAAAGAGAAGCAGGGACTCACCTTTCTTTGGGTATAAAAGTTGATTACAAACGATGACATGAGTATCGATTTCATAATTCGTAAGTTCTTGAACCAGTCTTTCAGTTTCATAAAGAGATAAGAACTCCGCAATACAAACACAAACGAAGGTGGTTTTTTCCTGTTCAAGTTTTACACACACAAAAAAAGAAGAAAAGAAAAACAGTCTTTATTCAGTGAGCTCATCTACTTCTTCCCCTTCTCTCCTCATACTCACAGGATCCTTAAACTGAGTATTAACCTCTGTAATAATCTCCTTCATACTATCCAATTTAGCAAACATATCTTCCTGACCACCATTTCCACCTCCCATCATGCTACTCATTTGATTCAACATTGGACCAAAACTTCTACCAATCGTTCCAAATTTCGACAAAGCTTTTTCCAAAACCGTTGGGAAGGAAAGGAAACGTAAGGTATGACCTGTTGGAGCTGTATCGAAAACTATGACGGAATATTCCATGGATTTGACATGTTTCATGATCTCTGCGAAACCCATTGCTTCGTCTACTCCGGGAATTGCAAAGGCTAGATCTTGCATCATTGATCCCATGGCTCCTCCTTGGGAGTCGGCTGCAGAGATGGCATGAGGGGAGAGGGAAAGGTGGGTGAGCTTGGAGGGCTGGAGTCGGAGGCTGCTGGGTTTCTTCTAGGTAGGGCGAGAGAGAATATATCCCCTTCTATGATAGGATTGAATTGAGAAGAACCTAGCTCGTAAGAGAGCGACTGAATGGAAAGGAGGGTGATAGACCTTCTCTTGTCTGATAGCAGCTTCCTCTCCTCCTCCCTCAACCTTTCAATTTCAGTCTGACTCTCTTCTGTGAATCTCCTTGGTAATTTTATACGACTCGGCAATCATTCGACCAGCGACCTAGGCCCGCTTCAGGAAGTCTGTACTCACATTGTTCAATCATTTCCTGAATGGAACTTGTAGGATCGATTTCCATTGCACTCAAGTTATTGAAACCATTAACCTTTGTAGCTTCCTTTCCAAACTTCTGACCGAAAGCATCAGATAAATTATGAGCTGGATCTGTAGAGATTAGTAAAACAGATTCTCTAACGTAGGACAATTGAGTTGCTAAAGCGCAAGAAGTTGAAGTCTTTCCAACTCCTCCTTTACCTCCACAGAAAATCCATTTCAATGAAGTTTGATCTAAAACGTTTTGTAAAGTTGGAGGAAGATTATCTTGAAGAGTTAGCGAATCCATCACTGTCGTGTGTTGGAGGAGAAGCGCGAGAGAAGCTCCTACCTCCAAGTCTCTTCTTGTTCTTCCCTACTCTTTCAGTTCTGATCTGGATTTGAATGAAATTTAGCAGGTAAGAAACTTCTCTAATCCTTCATCCATTCCATCTTGGCCACTGACAAGCCAAGCCAAATCTAATCTCCGCAGATTCATTCTAGTCAGACCTTCAATCTTCATTTCACCCAATTTCCGTCGAACCTTCACCATGACAAGGACATCGATCTCCCCAACTTCTGATCTCAAGAAACGTAATCTATCCTCCACATCTTCATCTCCAATTTCCAAGAAGCTCAAGACTGAATCCAGTTCCAGAGATTCCCAAGTAGATGCTGACCTGATAAACGAGATAGATCAAGTAGAAGGTCTAGATGACCAAGCTCTTCTGACTGCTGCAGAAGCTTTTGAAGAAGAATTCAATCCTTCAACCATCACTTCAAAGGCTCCGCCCAGTGGTTCTTCCAGTAAAGTGGAGACGAAGGCTACTTCCACTTCTTCTACTTCAACGCTCGTCAAATCGAATGCGAAAGTAGAAACAGACGAGAACGATCCTCTTGGAGATGAAAAATCTACTATGGATAAAGAATGGTTTAGTAGATTGGAAAGTGCTATGAAGAAACAGAGTTTTATTGATGTGAGTTCATCGAGATCGCTTTTCGGATTGCTCGGATCTTGTCTGGAGATCCTTTCCCATACTGATGACTTGTCAATCTTGCTTTCTTACACTCAAGCTCAAAAAGTTTTTGAATTCCGAGAAGCGTGCTGGAAAGAAGACTTTCCCTCCTCGTAAGTCTCGATTCTACATCATGATAGACGACTTGCTTTTTCCGTTCTAATTGCCTGACTCTGCCACAATTCAATTCTTCCAACTTCAAAAGCTAATCTCGTTCATAGTTGGTCAAGATTTACTCCTCTTCAATCAGTCAAAATCGTGGTGTTGGGTCAAGATCGTAAGTCTCTTCTTCGATATAACATTTGACTTTAACTTGGCGTTCCCCTTCAAACGTTCAAGTCATTCACCCCTTCTCCGACACTAAAACATATTCCTTCGTCTAACCTGACAGCTTACCACGGCCCAGGACAAGCTTGTGGTAAGTAATTCCATCGGCTTTGCTCAGCCCTACTCAAGTTTCCAACTCATTTCTAGTTATGGATCCTCAACATTCTTCTCCACTTCCTTTCGAAATTTGCTTCGTCCCTACAGGTCAAAGTTTTTCAGTCCCAAAAGGAATTGCAGTCCCTGGAAGTCTGAAGAACATCTACAAAGAATTGAAAGATGAATATCCGAATTTCAAGGCTCCCCCTCATGGGTGAGTCGATTTTGGGATTCAGCAGGTTCACTCTCATAAAGCTCAGCTGATCGACTTCTGTTTCTTTATCTCCTTCCTTTTCAGATGCTTGGATGAATGGGCTAAACAAGGAGTCTTACTTCTAAACGCTTGTCTGGTGAGTTGCTCGACTTCCACTTCTCATGAGACTCTCTTCATCTCTCTATACCCTTTTCTGATTTCGAATCCGCGTTCTCGCATTATTATCGAATTCAGACCGTCTCTGCAGGTCAAGCCGGTTCACACCACAACAAAGGTTGGGAACCTTTCACCACTGCAGTCTTAAAAGCTGTTGCAGCTGAAGCTGCAAAAGCTGGAAATGTCAAACTTCATCAAATCGAAGGATCTTCTTCATCTGGTTCTTCAAAACCTGTAGGTCCGGCTAAAGGTTCAATTCAGAGTGCTTTTGCTTTGGCTGCTAAGAGGGGAAAGACTAAGGATGGGAAAGGATTGGAGGTCATGGAGAAGGAGAAGGAGAAGGAGAAGGTGGAAGTGAAGGAAGACAAAGAGAAGAAGGATAAAGGGAAAGAGGTGGAAAGTTCTGGAGATGACGCAAGTGGGAGTGGCAGTGGCAGTGGCTGTAAAGGAGTTGTATTTTTGGTTTGTGAGTTGACTCGAAAGCGAAAGAGAAAGAGGACAAGCCGCCTTTGAATGCGTTTACTGACTCATTTTCACTCCTCTCATTCTTGGAAAATGTTCATCTTGTTGTGGTCCAAGGGGGAAAGCCTGCTGCTAAGACTTTAGCGGACGCTGGAATCACAGCCGTGAGTTTCCAACCCCAAGAAGGGAGACAGTCCAACACTTACACTTTCGGCGATACTGACACTGACTCACTTCCATTTATTTTTCTTTTCTGTACTTTCAATTAAATTCAGAAATCTCCCAACATTTTGATCTTGACTTCTCCTCATCCTTCGCCTCGTGAGTGTTCTCTCTCTCTCTCTCTCTCTCTCTCTCTCTCTCTCTCTCTCTCTCTGAAGACTAACTGATGCCCAACCTACTCTATCTTCGCATTGTCTCTCATTGACCTAGTTTCCGCTCATCGTGGATTTCTTGGAAATGAACACTTCAAGAAAGCCAATCATTGGTTGGAGGAACGTTATGGAAAGGGAGGGGGGATCGATTGGAATCGTCTTTAAGGGTTGTTCGGAAGTTCTCTGGAGCCATTTTCCAGCTCTCGTGTACGTTCTCTTTTAAGTACGTTGATTTCTATCTCAAGCGTGTCTGAAAGAAGGGACCTCTCGATTCCCTGAACCATTCGAGATTGCGAGTTGTTTCTTCACTTTGCGTTACTCGCACCACACACACCTTAACCCTACAACCTTACTACCATCATCGGAATAGTTCCAACTGAACAATTGACGAGCCAATTACTTCCACAGCCATCACGCAGGCACAAAAAAGAGAAAGAGAGAAAGACCAACAATAAATCTAAAATTTCAGATCCAAAGTTATGGAAAAGTTTTGGTTTCTCGAGTTCCATAATCGATGAACCTTGTGAATAGATCCACTCAAAGTGAAAACTCTCGAAGAGTATGAATGAAGAACGATTTGTTACAAAACGATTTTTGAAGAAAAAGAAATGAACATAGAGAAGATGAGTTGGGCATGCAAAGGCTTGGAGAGACGATGACTTGAGGTTGGGTTGCTTGAGATTAACGGTTCTGTTAGAAAGAAGAGAGTAGAGGAGAGAGGAAGAAGAATTAGTTGAGATCATGGCAGGACAAAGAATCGAGACTAGCGATAGAACCTCGTCTCGACCAAGTCACGTATCCACATGTAGTCTGGCAGCGACCTGTCTCCAGGACTTAATGTTGAATTCAATGATGTCGTCCTTGTCGGCTCCATCAAGCCTTTGAAAGATCGATCTTCTTGAACCCATGCCCCTCCCGTACCATTCCTTCGCAAACACACTGTCTTCTTTCGAGCACTCCAACTTATGAACGTCTCCACAAATCCAATTCTCATCTCTTAATCTCATGAACATGATCTCTCCAGTTCTGGTCGTTCCGGGCGTCGGAGCGCTCAAACTCAATACACTTCAGATTCCAACCCTATCTCAATCTCAAAAGCTCACCTTCACGAATCCAATAACGGCAGCGTTTTCACGGAAACACTGTCTGCAGGTATCTAATCCGTATTTGCGGATGATTCCCCCTGGGTTTCCGCATACACGGCTGAAGAGAGGGAGGAGGGAGAGGTAGGGCGCGGTCAGTTGGGAGGCTGAAGTCATGAGTGTGGCCAGAAGAGCAAAGGTAGAGATTCAGTGAGTGATTTTCAGATGAAAAGGAAGTTCGATTGCAGAGGATTTGAAGGCGCAGGGCACGAAGTTAAATAATAGAGGTCTTGAGAGGACAGGACCAGCAGAGGTTGTGATGGTCATTCATCTACCTTCAACATCCGACCACCAGATGGAGTGAACGAATGCACTGGAGATTCCTGCTCGTTGATGAGTCTAGAAAGAGCAGATGTATTGCACAGATGATGACTCTGTTGAGGAACGACCTGGGACACAGCGGGGAGAGCTCGGATGTGCTGGACCTCTGCATGTCCCAATTGTCGCCCCACAATCGCTGACAGGTGAACTATCTCTCCAAATCGACAGAAACCATTCGAATAGAACTAGACTAGAAGATCGAAGGTTGAATGAACTCATCTTCCAAATCCTTCCTGCTCTGCTCCTAGGCCTAGTGCCATCCATACCCTCCTCTCCCTCTTCCTCCCGCTACTTCACCCCATTTACTCATCGTGATTGAAATCTCTACTTTTTATACTTTTCGCTCTTTCATCCCTGCTCCTGCGCTCTCCGCGCGAGGGTCTTCCTCTCCTTCCTCCTTCTGCTGACTTCCTCTCTTCCCATCACCCTCCTCTTATCAGCCCCCCTTCTCTTGATGATTCTTGAAACTCAAATGATGAATCTTGATGATTTTCGAAACCGAGAAAAGAGAAGAAGAGAGGTTTCAACTTCTACTAACCAGGTACGAGAGCCTTTTCCGTATTTTCTTGGGTGGGAGAACCAAACTGCGTCGTGAGCTGTTCGAAGAAAAGAAGTTGAACGATCAGTCTTTGTGATTGTGTTGTCTTGAATTCAATCCTTATGTCAAGTTTGTAGACTCACCCATTTTGAAGAAAGTGTATGAAGAAGAAGAGTCTCGTCCGGTTTGGAAAATGGAAGAATGAGAAGATGAGAAATTCTTGGAGCACGCGGAGCACGACGGCTCACCCAACTCGAAATCGGAGCTGAAGTCTCTTGGGTCAGAAGATGAAGAAGAAGACAAAAAAGAACGAGTGATAAGCAGCATAGCAGATCACAGCGAATTCTGGGGTGTAGGTACTGAGCTTTGAATCTTACACAGAGTCGAGGTAATCATAGACTCAGACTCATCAGCCAGAAACTGGAATCTCATGTTTTGGTGCGAGTTTCGTGTTCAACAAAAGCTTGAGGTCCGAAATGGAAGAATTGTTAGATCGAAGCAGTGGAGAGAGAGGCGGCGGGCAGACGAGAGAAGAGTGTCGACGGGGGGAAGCATCCCATTTCGAAGGGCGGAGAGCCGCTGATGCCAGGACAGGGCAGGTGAGAAGCTGAATCGGAAAGTGAGGAATATGAGAGACACCAGACAGAAATTTGAGAGAACTCGAAACGGCGGGGAGAGTTAGTAGTCGCCAGTCGCCACCTTCGAGGAGACTAAAAGCATTCTGTGCTTCTGCTTGGGCGAGAAACCATCTGTGAGCACCGTGAGCGCTCAGCCATTGTTATATTTTGGAAGGTCGAGCATAAGACACTGTGTTAGAGTCCAATAGAACTGTCGGCGGTGAGATGAAGTTGGGAAGAAGAGTGGCAGTAGGAAGTGGACTCCAGAAACATGGGAAGGGGGAGCTTCCCTTCTTGATTGTCCCACTTCCTCTGTAGCTGTTGGCAAAAATTATTTCAAGGAATCTATCTGCACAGCCTCTCTTCAAGTAGATTGAGAAGGTGATTCGAGATTGCCGATTGCGCACTCACTATCACTTTCACGAGCCGAAATCTTTATGGTGAGAGTTTGGACCCCAACCAACACTTGCAACACCAATGGATTCAAGAGCTCATTGCAACTAACGATAGGATATTAACCCAAGCATTCAAAGTCATCTTTAATTTAACACGATCATGACTTCAGCTTCAACTAGCTCCAGCTCCAACTCTCCTCCAACACCAAGCAGAACTTCCACTTTCGTTTCCTCCTTCCTACGTTTAGCCTTAATTCCAATCATAGTCTTAGGAATTCCATCTTGGCCAATCCTTTTAATTCTATCTCTAGTCCCAGTAATTGGAGTTCTAGCCTTACCTCTACTGCTTTCACTTTCCTTGCTACTCTTCTATTCGATCCCTTGGTTCTCTTACCTTCTACTAGCTCAATCTTCTCCACCTTCCTCTCTCCATTCAAACCCTTACCTTCCATTCTTACCTTATTCTCCAAAGAGATGTGCAAAGGTTAATTGGGTAGCCATTCAATATTGTTGGACGGCAATCGCAGTCGGTTTCCCCGCTGTCTTTATTTGGTGTCATAGAAGAGTTAAGCTGTTGGGAAGAGGGGGTCACGTCAAGTGAGTATCTTGTAGAATTGAGAATGAAGAGCTGATAGAGTAGATCAAGAGAAGGAGAGTTACTTCGAAGCAGAAGAAAGAGAGATGAGCCAATTGGCTTATCAGTCACATTCCCACTTTCCCCCTTGGTCTCTGACACCTCTCCTTGACCCTCTCAACCTTCCAGGGAAGGAATCCTCTATGGTTCTCCTTATCCTTCAAAGCGTCTAGACGTCTATTTCCCTGTCAACACTGGTTTCTCTCCAAACTCTTCCTCCAGATCCACTCGTACTCGTAAACATTCGACTCTCTTCGCAGAGGACTCTGAGACGACTTCTTCTGGATCTCGTCATCAAAGACAAGCTTCAGGATCTGCTCCAGCTCAAAATGAGAGGCTAGCTCCAGTGGTAGTCTTTCTACCCAGTGTCATTCCTCCCATCACTTGGACAAGTAAGAGACAAACTTATCTTCAATTGGCGGAGAGACTGACTAGAATGGGATTTTGTGTCATTGTTCCTGATATAGTGAGTCTGATTTATGATTTATTTATGTTGGTTTGAGAGTACGCTGACCTTCTCCCATGTTCTCAGACCTACTTCCCAGAAGCTCGTATCTCAGCTTCCATCACAGATCTCAGATTGGTCCTTAGATGGACTGCTCTCAACTGTTCAAGATATGGTGGAGATCCAAACAAGATTCACTTGATGTCACACGGATTAGGAAGTCATTTGGCTATGTTGACTATCACTCAAGAAGCAGTAGTCCTTTCAAGAGAAGGTTGGCTTGAATCCGAAAGAGAAAGAGAAAGAGAAGAATTTGGGAATGAGTACCAAAACCCACAACATCCTCGTGGAAGTGGATATCAAGAGAATGAAGAAATGATGAGATGGGATAGAGAAGCTGGAGAGGCTGAAAATGAAGAAGAAGAAGAGGAATTGAAATTAGGAGGTGGACCTACTCCTGGACCTTCAAGCTCAAGGAATCCAATTAGAAGAAGATCTGGTAGATTTAACAATAGAGGTGGATATCAAGGTGAAGGATTTTCTCATGAACCTTCAACTGCAACTGATAGCGATGCCTGGGTCGATGAAGTTGATGAAGAAGAAGCGCTCCCACCTGGTCAATTCATGTCTTCAAGAGCTACCAGAGGTGCAGAAGCTAGAGTGAGAAAACAAATGGAAGCTTTAGAGCATGAAGACGAAGAAGAAATCGGAGATGGAAGTAACAGTACCTTAAGAGCTGGTGAAAACCTTCCTTCTCGTCATTCAACCACTGCAGAGAGATTTACCAGATCTTCCGGGATTCACTTCCCTTCTTCAGCTTATCAACAACATCAAAATATGGGTCCTTCATCTTCTTCAACTACCTCAAACCAACAAACCTCTGCTCCGATTTCAAATGGTTTACTAAGAGTCAAGCTAGTTTCCCCAGAAATCGAAATCCCTCCTTTGGCTGGTATGATTTTAATTGCTGGAGTTTCAGATGTTATCAAAGGTTATAGACATGAATCTGAAAGAGGGATTGAAACTCTTTCTTCTTTAAGAAGATCTGTCGGTCCAAATCACACTGCTTGTTTACTACATTCTCCAGCTCATTTACTTTATGCCGCTAAAAATATTTTGGATATCGCTTTACTACCTCCTAAGTTTTTGTTGATTCACGGAGGTAAGGATTCTGTGGTTCCAATTGAACAATCCACTTTAATGAAAACTCTTCTTACTGGTGTTGGTTTAGAACATGTTAAATTAAGAGCTTATAGAGAATTGGGTCATGCTGAAAGTATTGCTAGTTTGTTTGTTGGAATGGGTAAAAGAAGTACTAGGTATTCAAGACAGATTCTTAATGACGTTAAGGATTTCGTGGAGGATGCTTAAGGTTGGTAAACTTCCTCTCAACATCTTTTTCAATACAGCTCGAAGATCTTGTTTGGAATCTTTAGAATTAACGCCAGTTGACATGAAATAATGGAAGATCCAAATCGCCCGAGATTCAAGTATCGCAATTCATTTTCTTCTTAACGACACGACCCTTACGACCTCCGGACTCCTCTTCTCTGACCATGTCTCTCGTTCTTCAGTCGCCATACATATAGAGTTTCAGTTTCTTTGCCGCATTTTCATGATTAGACAGCCCTATTCTGTTCCCTTTTTCGACACGTTGACCTCTTCTCCCATCTTCTTTGTAGATAAAGCTTCTCATCCATTGAGATCTGGAATCGGATGCTCAATGCAGATATACTACACAATCTCTAGATGTTCGAGCTGCGAACGAAACGGACTGAGTTTTGAGATTTCTTCTCCTTCAATACAAGTTGAAGTTCAAGAATTGAGATCTATTGCGCTATCACCCAATGCACCCTACGAGAAGAAAGAAAACTGAGTGATCGTGAGAATTAGATATGAGCTGGTGGAGAAATGATACAGAAATGAACATGAACAAAGCGTTTTGTGGGAGTCGTCAAGAAATCAACAAAGTAGAGTCGTGATGTACATGAATGAAAGTCTAGTTGAAACGAAATTGAAAGAGGACAAATCTTGGCGTAGGAGGATCTAGTGAAGTTGATTGAAAGAGATCACTTCGCCGCGTAAGTAGATTTCGACCTGAGGTAAGGTCCGTAGTAGAACATCAGGATTGGAGCTGGAATCCCCAGCATGAGAGAAACGAGCGCCAGAACTGAGTTGCCCCATCCATTCCCTAGCTTGGCATACACTAGTTAAAAGAAAAAAGAGAAAAGGAGGAGGATGAAAGAGAGAGAGCAGTAGGCGGGTCAGCGCTTGGTGGCGACAGGTCCGTTCTGCTCGTTTTTCCATCTGAATCTTTTGCTCTGATCACTCACTTGCGGGGGCAAAAAGTGGAAACCCGAAGCCAGCGAGACTACGAAGGAAAGCGACGGCAGACTAATTGAGGTTCAAAAGGAAGGAGAGGGGACGAGGTCAGCGCTGGAGCAATGAAAGGAGGAGAACCTGACAACAACGTCATTTCAGTTTCAGTTTCTGATTTCGGAAATTCACCAAAGCTGAGGCTGCATAGAGCGAATAAGTGTCGACCATGTAGTTCTGAACTCCCAAGAAAGAGAACATCATCCCAGTACCAAAGATGAAAGCTCCGATGTTTGGTACGATCCAGTGGACGTGATATTGAACGGACCAACCATAGATGAGCATTCCAGCCGGAAGCATCCAGGTGGTGACGATCATTAAAGGAAGCTTATATTCGGGTCTTCCGACTCCTCCATTCTTAGCTTTGAATCTCTTGTAGATCATGTCGACACCTCTGCCTCCAATTTGACCTCCCAAGGTGAATCCAAGACCCAGGGAGATGTAGTTCAAAGAAGCGATTCCAACTGATTCGTTGTAGGCTTCTTGGAACACACTGTTGAAAGTTGTCAACAGTAAGTACATGGTTCCGTATAAGAAGACCATGATCAACGAGAAAGCTTGGACTACTGGTTGAGTACCAATTAGAACGAATGGACGAACGATGTTGTGTCGAAGTCGTGTGAAGAATCCGTCGGTTGTGTCACGTTCGAAGACTGTCTTGAGCTTGTCGTTTCCTGTCTCTTTTCGTTGCTTGGCTGCTTTGAGAGCCAGGATCCGAGGCTGGTAAGTCTCTGGTAGAAGAATGAATCCAGCAACTGATGGAGGCGCAAAATATGAAGGATGGAAGGATAGTTAGCTCACAGTCGTCATACTCGAGACTTTGTAGACAGCGTCACTCACCTGCTACGATTCCCATAGCAATACAAGTCGCTCCAAAAATCCACCTCCACTTTCCAGTACGCTGAGTGACTGTTGAAGGAAGGGAAAGCTCAAGTCAGAATTTGAAGAATAGGGTTCATGTTAAGGTAGGGAAGGAGAACTCACTCCAAGCTCCCATGATTGGACCTGGAAAGACAAGTAGACAAAGGAGGTGGGTAGGTAAACAGATCAGATCAGATTCCATCCCTGAATCACGCTTCGGCAGCTCACTCACCAATAACAGGACCTAGCAGAGGGCAAAGACTGTAGACAGCCATGGCTTGACCTCGATTATCTGGGGTGAAAAGATCACTCAAAGATCCTCCACCGATGGCCAACGGAGCTGAACCACCCAAGCCGGCCAAAAACCTGAAAGCGGTCAGCTGGGCTGAGCTCTGAGCTACAGCACAAGCAATTGTGAAGGCCAGGAAGAAGAGGTTGGATGCAGTCAAGACTATCTTACGTCCGTACATCTCGGAGAGGGGTGCTAGAAAAGAGAAGAGAGATCGAAAAATCAGAACCCTCCCCTAACTTTGGGATGACTCGCTGATGCCTCCTTGTCCTCCCCTTTCTCCAACTCTTGATGAAAAGAAAGCAAACAACTACATTGAAGACTCACCTAGGAAAAGCGGGCCTAAGAGAGGGGTAGTAATAAGAGTCATTTTGGGGAGAAGAGGTGTGAGTGTGGATTGAGATCGGATGGTCCGTGGATGATCTGAAGAAAGTGATCTCACCTATAGCGTATGCAAGCACGAACACTGAGAGCATGAGAGATTGTAAGGCTGCGAAGGGAAAGGAGAGGCGAAGGAAGGTTCGTTAGCTGAAACGAACGCAGCGGGTCAAGAGGAACTACTAACCTGAGTTGGTGACGTTGAACTCCTCCGAGATGATTGGAAGCGCTGGAGCGATCATACTAGAGCTCAACGGCGACATGAAAGTGTATCCAGATACTGAGAGGTGAGACCATTACCCAGGACGAGACGATCAGGGGAAGAGGCGAACATCAGAGAAAGAGCGAAGTCAGTAGGCAGCTCGCTCTCTCACAACTTTCAATCAGAACTCACCAATGATGGTAACAACCCATTTCCTATTCTTCGACCAATTTCGAGGGTTGGCCGGATCGTCTGGACCGTCCCAGGTGACGAGATTGGGATCCTCTTCTTCTTGAGATGAATGACCAGACGAAGATCTTTCAACTTTCTCTCCAACAGGTAAACTTTCAACATCAGTAGAATGATTTGAAGATATTTGAGCTTCCAAGTCTGAACCTCGAGTCGTTGATTTGTCATCGAGTTCCTTCTCCTTCTCTCCTAGATGTTCAGCCTTGTGCCCATCCCCACCACTCCTAACTTCTTCCAATTCCTCCATTTCTTTCCTTCTTTCGGCAGCGTCTTTCTCTTCCCATTCTTTGACCTCCTCTTCTAGAGTCTCGTCCGGTTTGGTTTGAAGGTGTTTAGATGAAGAGGTCCGCTTGTGCCTACCACCTCCACTCAGCCGTGAGACGCTCTTCTGAAACTCGACGTCGTCTTCGTGTCGACTCCTAGAATGAAGAGCGAACTCAGAATCCATCCCTGAAACGTCAGCATCGTAGAGGTGCTTGGAGTTCGTTCGTTTGAGCGTCAGAGGCGAGGCAGGCTTCGATCCAGAGTTGGCTGACTTGTAGAGGGGAGGTTGATGAGGTTGAGTTTGCTTCTTCGAGGGCTCGACCATGATGAAATCTTCGATGATAATAGATGTTTGTTTTGAGGAGGGAATTGGATCAAAGAAGAGAGAAGCCTTTAATAAGAGGAAGATCCTCTGCAAGTTTCGGATTTATTCCACCGATCCAGATACATTAGCGGCATCTCATTTCGCGAAATTAATCCGAAGGACAGACGCAGTGGCGCAGGAGAGAACGCCCAATCTCCTTTCATCTCTATATGTATACCAACATAGCATATGTTTAAAGGTGATTACGTCAGATGCGTAACCCCAAAAAGGTCAAAATCACAAGGTACAATAAGGCGAACAAAACTGATCTGACTCAGAGCCACATTTGTGAGGTGAACTGGTGAAGGGAGACAGGAGGGGCTACTGGGCTGGAGACTGAGTAAAGGTACTCTTCAGATTAGCTCTTTCTCTGATTGGAACGTTCTGATCTGATATCTATGTTCTTTAGAGAAAGGATCGCTAAGCCAAGAGAGAGGCCGTGATGGGCTAGAAGGTAGGACAGCGCCACGGCGCCACCTGTGATGCAATGGAAAAGCATGTCCTGGACTGAACTCTGCAGCTTCTTTTGAGAACGAAGTGGTGAAGCATAAGATTAGACAGATTGAGTTCAAAAAAATCAAGTGGAAGTTCAATCATCTTTACCCACCTAAGCTTGTGAAAGTAGGTTCAGACTTCAGAGGCAATTCCCTTCTTGAGCCTGGAATTTGCTCCTTTCTGTGCTTGAAGCTTGAATCCCTAAATCTTGAATTCGGGGCGAATGAACTGGGACTTGTTCTTTTGATCTTGCGCATTTTCGACAGTCCCAAGTCCCAGAAGTCGGCTCACCTTGTGCCTTGTGGACGGCTCGAATCTTATCAAGGCTGTCTCCATTTTGATCTCTGCGACTTTCTGACCTACTCATTTTCGAACTTTGAGAATGTCAGTCATTCATAAGGTCTTCTTCCTTCTCTCCCTCCATTTTGGGCCATACCTATGAAATCTGAAGTCTACACTTGAAGTCTGACGAGGAGCGATCTCTTTGGGGTAGCTTGATGGGATCGAGTAGAGTCCGCAGAGTAGAAGGTTTCGATTTCCGCAATACAAGTAGATGAGGTAGAGTTGTTGAGACGTTCTTGAAGGAGGTGGTGGTGAGTTTCGAGAGGGCCGAGGCGAAACGCCGGGTCTAGGCCGGTCAGAAGTTCAATTTTTTGGCTCCCTAGAGCTACATTCTAAAGGGTTACGCAACTTGAGTTGGCTGAATAGAATCTTGCAGTATCGGGCAATTTGGTCGACGGCGAAACTTGGAGTTCGTAGGGTGACTTTCACCTTGCTCAAGGCCGCTCCAGGTTTGCTAGCCCTCGCCTCTACTCCATGCACGTTGATTGCGCATGTACAATGAACGTATGAACGTTCTCAGTCACTTCAAGACTACTTGCGCCTTTCATGGTGTCCTTTCATGGTGAAGGGTCTCTGAGGAAGAGTGTTGCTCAATCCACTTCTTCCAACGCCACTCACACCGCAGCCAGGCTTTTTTGGCCTCAAGACTGCTCATGTCTCGGTCAACTCTGGCTAGGAAACATATTCAACATCTTAAATCATTTTCAAACTCTGAGTCACAGCCCTGAGACGAAAACTTGTGGGCGTCAATGGGAGCCACAGATGAACTTAGGAAGAGATTGTAGTCAGCTCCTCTCTCGCGCAGTGTGACTTTGCCCCTCCCAACAGTGTTATATTCTTTTCATATAATATAGACTTTGAAAAGTTCTCGAAAATTCCATAGCCGAAGAGATCTCTTTCCTCTCGATTTTTCTCCTTGCCTCTGGCTGTGGCTGACCGCAACCTGATGGGACCAAACGAGAAGTATCGAACGCTACACGCGCCCTCTGAATATCTGAATATCATTCGAATCCTTCTTCTTCTGCTCTTTTCAACACATCAAGACAAATGTGAGTTTTTTTCCAACCCAATCTAGTGCTCTATTTTACATCAATTAAGTAGAAAATAGAGAAGAGCAGCAGGCAGAATGGTTGGCAAAACGAAGAAGACAAAAAGATTTTCGAGATGGTCCGACATCTGTCAATCCAGATCTACTTTCAAGTTCAACTCCTCAAGTTTCAGTCCTTCAGATCTTTTTGTTCTGTTCCTTCGAGATAATATACAATTTAACGCAAAGGAGCACCATGAAAATTGACATCGTTCCTCTACGTCCTTCTCCGTCCTCCGTCCTCCTTCTTCCCTCCTCCCCCTCTCCTTAGATGGGTATCACACGTGATTCCCGCCATAAGCGTGCCGCTTCTGGTGCTCGTCGTGCTCACTATCGTAAAAAGAGAAAGTTCGAGTTGGGACGTCAACCAGCCAACACTCGTATGGGAGCCAAGAGAATTCACACCGTTCGTGTTAGAGGTGGAAACATCAAGCACAGAGCCTTGAGACTCGAATCGTGAGTGTTTAAAGCAGGGAGGAAGGATTGGAAAGAGGTGGAAGCGAGAGAGATCGATCTGGGCGGCGGGAGTAGAAATCATGCAAAACTAGGAAGAGCTGCGAAGAAGTCCAATCCAAGTCATTCATTTTTCTCGAAAGAGTGAAAACATGGGGATTCAGGTCTGAGCGGTCCACCCAACTCCTCGAAAGAGATGAAAGTCGCTTAGTCGCATGCTACACCAGCCTGTCATGGTGGTGCAGAATCGGTACCATGCTCTCTTCAACTACTGAAGTTCCAGAGTCGATTCTCCCACGAATTCAATTCTTCCGTGATTTGAATATTAGTGAAAGCTCTGTTCAGATTCGGAATCGATTAAGGCAAAGGTCAGATCCTTTTTCTCGAAAAAGTGATCTAGCACTGCAAGAATGCAAATTCTTACTCTACCCCTCCCAACCTTCTACCCTTCCCTCCTCACAGTGGTAACTTTGCCTGGGGTTCTGAACACATCACCGCCAAGACTCGTCTACTCGGAGTCGTCTACAACGCCTCTAATAACGAGTTGGTCCGTACCAACACCCTAGTCAAGAACGCCATCATCCAAGTCGATGCCACTCCTTTCCGTCAAGTCTACGAGAAGCACTACGGAAAGCCGGTCACCACCAAGCGTCGTGCTGCTGGTGTCGGTGCCGTTGAGGAGGTCGAAGCTCAAAAGAAGTCCAAGTCTATTGAGAAGAAGCTAGAGACCCGTCAAAAGGACTCCAAGCTAGACCCTCTAGTCGAACAGCAATTCGGAGCCGGTCGCCTATACGCCTGCATCTCTTCTCGTCCAGGTCAATCAGGACGCGCCGATGGATACATTCTAGAAGGAAAGGAGCTCGAATTCTACGTTCGTCGCCTGAGAGCTAAGGGAGCCAGCAAGCACGGTTAAACGTTTTACTACTTTTATTTTCTCTCAATGCTTCCCCTTTTTGTTTCTCAACTCATGTATTTCATTCACAACCCAAAATCTCATCGCTTCATGCTTTCCATGCTTCCACCATTTTCGATTGCGCCATTCTCCTCTCGAAACCTACACGCTCTTCAGCCTCTGAGGCTCTCTCTCCCCTCACCTTGTATCCCACTTTATGAATCTCTTAATATGGGTATGCACCCAAAACAGCAACAGGCTTCCAAGTCTGATTCAAAACTGCAAAAAATCTTACGAAAAATTTCTATAATTCTTGCCATTTGAAACATGAATTTGAGATCTGAATTGGATCAGATGACTGATCTGGATCTTTATTTCAAGTAAAGGTCGGAGTCGTCGCCGAAGGCTCTGACTCAGAAAAGTCAAGGAGCAGAAGAAATTGAAGTTTGAACTTCTCAGCCTCTTTCCCATCCACTCTTTTCCTCTTCTTCTCTTCTTTCCAAGATGGCTCCATCTATTGAACCTCAAACAACCTCCAATGGCCACCTCAACGCTGCTGGGATCACGGACAGTATGGGGATCACGCAAAAAGTATCACCCGTTGCAAAGGGTGGACTCGATTCTTCGCTGCTTCAGAAATCGTTGACTTCCAACCCTAAATCTCTTCCAAAAATGGAAGGTTTGGTTTGGGGTACTGCATTCTCTGATCACATGTTGCTCATCAAGTGGAACGCTGAAGAAGGTTGGCTCGCTCCAGAAATAAAGGAGTTCCAAAACCTCAGTCTCTCGCCTGCGGCTATGGTGTATCACTACTCGCCCGCTCTATTCGAAGGTCTCAAGGCCTATAAATCTTCAGATGGATCGATCAGGATGTACCGACCTCTCATGAACATGGAGAGGATGAATCGCAGTGCTGCGAGGTTGGCTCTGCCTGTAGGTCTTTTAGTCGCCATTCTCAGCTTGCCATTCCGTTTCAAATAGATCAGATTACTAACTGAACATGTCTCTTTCCATCTTCAGACCTTCGAGTCGGAAGAGCTTCTCCGCTTGATCAAGGAGCTAGTAAGATCTGAAAAAAGATGGGTGCCAGATGGAAAAGGATCTTCACTTTACATCAGACCGACTCTCATTGGAACCGAGCCTACGCTTGGTCAGGGTAGTATTTCAGAAGCTATGCTTTTCGTCATCACATGTCCCGTTGGCCCCTACTACAGTACTGGCTTCAAGCCCGTATCTCTTGAAGCTGAACCCTCCAGAGGTGAGTCTTGTTTCTTCGGATCCATCGTCTCTGACGACGCTCGTTCGGTTTGGCACACCAACTAGTCTTGTTTCAACTTTTCACGATTTCGACGCAGATCGAGTGAACTCATCCTGGAATTCCCTCTTCTCTCTCTTTTCTTCACTTCGTCAAATTCTTCTCTGATCAGTTAGAGCTTGGCCCGGCGGCGTAGGACAGTTCAAGGTAGGCGGAAATTACGCGCCAACTATCATGCCGCAAAGAGAGGCCGCCAAGAAAGGATATCAGCAGGTGAGAGGTCGACGGGATCAAGGTTCTCAGGAGAAGAAAAAATGCTAAACTCGTCTCCGGCCTCTTGCTCTCTCCTCACATCTCAGAACCTCTGGCTACTTGAGAAAGACGGAGAACATCTCTTAACAGAGGTTGGAAGTATGAACCTCTTTGTCGTTCTGAAGAGAGGGGATGGTGAGTTGAAGGATTAGATCTTCTTGATTTTCTGTTCTTCCGGCTGACTTTCTCCTCTTCCCTCTATTTGACTTCCCACAGGTCTTCAAATCATCACTCCTCCGCTGAATGGATGCATTCTGCCAGGAGTTACCAGAGATAGTATCTTGAGCCTTTGTCGCTCCCATTCTGAAGATGGAAAGACTCTACCTTTGCCTTCCATCACTGTTGAAGAGCGTGAGATCTCTATGTCTGAGCTACTAAAGGCGTCAGCTGAGGGAACACTTTCTGAGATGTTTGGTAAGTGCGGGAACGGAGGCTATTCTGAAGTTAGCAGAATGACGAAGATGCCTCGTACTAAAATTCATCGCCTCTACTTCTCCAAATTCACTTCTCCAGGTTCTGGAACCGCCGCAATCATCTGTCCTATCGAACGTATCGGATACATGGGTAAAGATATCCACATCAACACTGGAGAAGACGGACTTGGAGACGTAGCTCGAGCTGTACTAAAAAGAATCGAAGACATTCAAACTGGTCGATTAGAACACGAGTGGAGCGTCAAGATAGATTAGGTTTCAATTCAAATCTGTTACCTATAATTTCATTTGTTGCCTTAAATCTCTCTGTTGGAGGGTAGAGACGTGCTAGATTTTTTGTTCTGCAGATAGACGACGAGACTTTTACCACTCTGTTGAATCCTTCCGCTAGACCAGCGAAATCGTATTTCTCTGAACTTTCTCGCTATGGTCTAGAGACTTTTGACCTGTCGATGGCCAGATTTGAGATGTTGAAGACAATTTGACTATTTTGAAAAAGGGGACCAAGTACCAACCTCACCTTTCGAGATTCTCTCTCCTTTGAACCATAGTAGTCTCCTCTCTCTCCCTCACGCCGCACGAGAGGACTCTTTTCTTTGTCTTTCGACTGGAACAATTTGCAGAAATTCAACGAAGAGAAAGGAATTTTTCCGAGGCACGCGCAGCTCAAGCCTTATCATCCTTTGCCTCAATAGATTCTCCCATCTTTCCTTCCTGACCACTCAATCCTTCCACTCTCTCTTCGTCACCTTCGGAAGATGGGTCCAAGAAAACCCACCTGGTCGAACGACAGGTCCTCATCAGACGAGGAAGCAGATCCTTCTTTGAGAAGAGGCAGAGGTAGGCCTTCTCGTTCGAGTCAAAGAAATCTGCCTCAAAACCAAGATCGGGAGGAAGATGACAACTTCAATCTTACAGCTCCCACTAATCAGCAAGTATCAAGAGATGAAATGAACCCAGAGCAGGTCGCAGAACAAGAACAAGAACAAAATTCCTCCAAAAGAAGAGGACGAGGAAAGAACTCCAAATGCGCTACTTCTGCCTCTGCTGCTCCAATCGCATCTACTTCAACTTTCAACACTGAGAAACAAGACGAAAATAGAAACCAACCAGATCGTCGTCGTGTCTCAGTCTCTTCTTCTTCTTCAACAACAAGGCCCGGAGATGCTTCCGCTGCTTCCGCTGCTATCAATTCGACCAATTCCTCCAAGGTTGGGAAGAAGAAGAGGAAGAAGGATGATGAAGATGAAACTGAGAAAGTCAAGAAAAACAGAGCTGTAGTAGCTTGCGATACTTGTAGGAAGAAGAGTGAGTACGAAAATAGAGGGTCCAGACGATTGAGATAAGCACTCTTCATCTACAATTCACTGACGCGTCTATTCAAATCTTGTGCTTGACAGAAACTAAATGTGACGGAAACGGAGAGGAACCCTGTAGTCTTTGTGAGTGGACGAGATAGATAACAGCAGCTTCTCGAATCATTGCCTCGCTGCCTCGTTGCCTCGTGCGGAGTCGTGCCTCCTTCAATCCACGAAAATTACTGATCCAATCTAATCTGATTCCAACTACTTGTTCTTGTGCTTACAGGTATCAAGTTCGAAGACGACTGTGTCTATAACAGTCCATGGGATAAAAGCGCTTACAGTCGACGCTACGTCGATTCCCTAGAAGCTAGACTAAAGAGGATGGAACAGGCTTTAGAGCTTGCCACTACAAGTGGTTCTTTCAATCCTGGAAGCCAGTATCAAGTCTCGACAGGTACATATAGAACTCAACAGCAGAATCTCGAGAGACGCCAACCTTTACGAAACACATCTGGACCTCCTCAGACTTCTCCCTCCGCCTCCTTTTACGCATCTTCAAACAATCTTCCAACTACTCTCAGCTTTGCGGATGAAGCAGCTGACTTACCGGACCTGCCTCCTTTGGGAACCTCTAACGGTGCTCTCACTCCAGCTACATCAGCGGCACCTTCTCGTCCCGTCTCTTCTCTGGAGGGTCCAGGTAGTCTAGTTTCAACTTGGCCAGGAAATACTGCTGGACGCTTGCAGATGGATGAGAAGTGAGTGATAACGACAGGGAATCTTCTCCAGTCGAACTGATCAATCGTGGCCCCTCCTCCGATCCCACTGCCACTTTCTCACCTCAATGGACTCTTCTAACTTGATCACATTTCAGTGGCTCCCTTCGATATCTTGGACCTTCAGCTTCAGTCACTCTCTTCCTCGATGCTCACAACGCTCTTGGCTCACAGTCTGCTTCTAGAGCCCTCGAGCTTGCGATGCTGCCACCAGATTCGTCAGCTGGCTCAGACGAACTGCTATGGTTGACATCATCTCTTGGAATGAGCTTGTCTAACGTGTTACCTTCTGCTGAGACTGTGAGTGGGTTGACAATAAGATTTGCCTCCTACACTGATGCTCTGCTGACTTTGCCCTCTTCTCACCTTCCCACTATAGGTGACCTTCCCTCCCTACGATCTTTCATCTATGCTAGTCAGAGTCTACTTCGATAAGATTCATCCAGTTTTTCCAGTTCTAGATTCCAGAGAATTCACTCTCAAGTACGAGGAGCTCTACAGCCGTCCTCGATCATCAAGTAACGCAGACCCAGGATTTCTAGCGATTCTTTTCGCAGTCTTCGCCTGCGCCTCAAGAGCAGTCAAGGATCCAAGGGTCTGTCCCGAAGGAAAGGAGGCGGAGAAGTTCGGTTACGCAAGCAAGACGACTGGAAAGGAAGAGCCAGTGAACTACTCACTAGCTGGAATCTCCTATTTCGCAAGAGCTCAAGTACTTTCTCTTCATAGATTTACTCATACTAGACTGGAAATGGTTCAATGCTCTTCTTTGCTGGCCTTTTACATGGCACAGTGTAATTGTTCTGCCAAGAGCTGGCTGCTCTGCGGGGCCGCTTTGAGAGCTGCGATCGATCTGGGACTTCACAGGGACATCCAACATCTACAGCTATCTTACTTCGAAGTTTCGATGCGCAGACACGTCTTTTGGAACATCTACGTTCTCGATAGATTGCTGTCAATTTCTCTGGGAAGACCTTTCTCAATCGAAGATGACAACATCGATGCTCAACTTCCAGGTCTAGAACCTCAACCTCCATTTCCTCTAAACGTAGGATTCTCAAGCGTCGTCAAGTTGCAACGTCTCAATGGATCTATCTCTCGTACGGCCAACCGCCTCGAGCAGGCTCGTCACAGAGGAGACGATCAAGAGGCTTCAAGGCTAAGAAACCTAGCGCTTCAACACGAAAATGAGCTTAACCAATGGTTTCAAGAGCTGCCGGAACATCTCAAATCTGGACGTCACGAGGCTGGTAGTCCTTTAGCAGTTCAGTCAACTATTTGTTTCTCCATCGTGAGTATACTAGTGAAGTCGTCGATTTCTTCCCCTTCCAGGAATTTGACCAACTGTGTGCTCTCGTTTCATCATCCTTCAGTATCAATCAGCAACCATGGTTCTTCACAGGTCTCTATTGCAAGATGACATTCTGACTTCTGGAGCTTCAGAACAAGATGCTGCTTTTTCCGAAAGCAAGGTTTACTTGGCAAAGTGCACAAGAACGTAAGTGTTGGCTCGCAAGAAATGAAAATCTTTGTGTTTGAGTCCTAATTTTTTCACCTTCCTTTTGTTCTCTCGTCTCAGAGCCCTGATGGTCATCAAAGCGGCCCCAAGAATCGCATCCTCCATGCCTCCTTCTCACTACCTACTAGAGTTTGCTCAACAGCTACTAGTCGCCGGCGGATTCTTAGCTATCAACGTCATCAAGCACAGTAGTTCAAATGCTGACCAGCTACTTGGAGAGGCAGATGAAGCTGTAGCAGGCCTTCGTCTCCTCGAGGAATCTCTTCCAGGAGCTCGTAACCTTCGCAGAGCTCTCATGCGTCTACTCAAATCCTTGAGGAGCAGACTCGGAATGCGCCAAAAGTCTGGAGCGATCACTCCATCTGCAAGCAGGCCTCAATCCAGTAATGCTTCACTCAGAAGAGTTCATCCTCCAGACTTCAGAGATGTATCCCCTTCAGCAATCACTCCGATGTCCAATGGAGGACAAGGCCAGACGTCTCATTCTCCAGAGATCGCTAGGAACCCTGCCATGGAAGGTGCTCAGAGCAATAGTCCTTTCCCAGGAGGCACACCTTCCTTCGGAATGCCTTCATCGAACTCAGGTCCTTCGAACGACGCTGCCCTGGACGCTGCTTTACTCGAGTTCTCAAACTCTACCGTAGAAAGTTGGTCGGGTTTGGATTGGCTCAATGGTCTTTTAGGAGAGAATCCTCCTGCTCCAGGAGCCACACCTACGGCTAATCAAAACCAGATGTTTCAAGCTCAAGACGAAGGAAATGGAAATGAGACTGTGGACTTCTCTGCTGCTCTCTGGGATGTTGATGGGGTCGATGCTTTGGGTAGCGTAAAAGGCCCTGCGATGGACGAAGTTGTCGGTGATTCCTCAGCGTCGAAAGGGAAGGAAAGAGACACGTCTTGATGTTGACGATTAGATATCATTTGTTTCCATTCTGTTTCTGTTTCTGTTTCTGTTTCTGTTTCCGTTTCCGTTTCCGTTTCCGTTTCCGTTTCCGTTCCTATCTACAAGTGTTTTATCATGTCACCGTTTTTACAATAAGAATTTCAGAGAAGCAATGGGGAAAGGAACCAAGAACTAAAGATTGGGCCTCCTCGGAGCTTTCTAGACCAAAAATTCCACACAAGCTCAGTCCACTTTGCAAAGAAGTGTTTTGAATGCTTGATGGAAAGGATGGTGATGAGATACACATTTAAACGGTCGTCAGTCGAAGGACGGAGAGAATGACCAGAGCACGAACAGAAGTCGAATCCTCTCAACTTCCCTTTCCCTTGATTCAGAACCTCCAAATCTCTCCACAGACTCCCAGACGCTACAGTTAAAATTCGAATATGAGTATCTTCAGCTAGCTTGATCCATAGTCTTCAGACTTCCTTCGCCAACTTTCGCAGCATCTGAAGTCTCAGAATTGGAAGCCTCCAAAACTTCAGCGGAAGGAACCGTTCGTTCATTGATTGGAGATGTGGCTGGTTCGACGGAATCTGAAGAAGTTGATGTAGAATTGGAAGTTGATTCTGCTGTTGGTCTGAACATTCCTTTGTAGAAGACGTCTTTGGGGATTAGACCGGCCTGAGGAGGGTGATGGTGGGAGAAGGGAAGATTCAGAGAGGTTTCAAAAGCCGAAGAGCTTGGTGAAAGTAGAGGGTTGCATTTTACAATTCAAGTGTTCTTCGAAGGAATGCATGTAGTGTTTGGGAGATGGTATGCGAGCTTTACGATGAAGAAGGAAGAGGAAGGCAAGACAAAGCAATGCTTGCACTCTCTCTATCCCCCCTGATTCTCCGGCCTCATTCTCAAATTCTTGTGAATCCCAGTCAATCTGTCAAAGTCTGAGGTGCATGTGCACGTGCAAGTTCAAGTACTCACTCTATCCAAAAGTCTAGCAACAGGTTTACTAGGTTGAGCTCCCTCTTTCAACCAATGCTTTATTCTATCCTGATCCCATTCCAACCTCTTTTCCAATCGAAAACCAGTTGGAAGACCACTGGTTATCGGACTTGACCTGTTGTTTGAATGATTTCGTAGAGAATTTGGTAGAATTGGATTCCTTCTTGGGATTGGATCGTATTCACCTAATTTTTCAATTGGTCTGGCATCTCGAGGTTTGTGATCGGCTATGGCAACTAAATGATAAAATGGATTGTTCTTGGTTCCTTGACGTGAGAGTCTAAGCCTTACTACCATGATCAATGATTGGAAAGATTTGAGGAGGTGTGGTGGTTTGGAGAGGCTTTGTTTATTACTTCTTCCTTCTGTCCCAAAGAAGCCAGCATCAAACACCATCAAATTCTAATTCCTATTACATCCATGGTTGTTACAGTTAAATCTAGTCATGGACCTGTCCCATCAACTCTGAAGAACAAGGGTAAAGGAAAAGCACCTCAACCCGTCCATGCTGAAATTCCATTAGGAAAATATTTGGCTTCAACTGGTAAGTTTACACCTTCATCCAATCCTCTCCCTGTTCCCTGTTATCTATTCATTCTACTCTTTACTCAACTAACAATTCTTCTCTCATCTCACAGAGAAACCGATTCGAGACAAAGCAGTCAAGTCCTTAGCTGCTTTCCTAGCCAATGGATCTCAAGATCCTCAACAATCACATCCACTCCTAGATGAATCAGAGATGGACAAGTTATGGAAAGGTATTTTCTATTGTGAGTGTTTGAATTTTCTTCTCAAAAAGGGTCTTAGATGTCGAGTAGAGAAGGGGAATGCCAGGGAGGTCGGTGCAACAAAGGAAAAAAAAGTTCTACCCAAGAAGAAGGCAAGAAGTACTGTTCTCTCCCTCCCAAAATCTGTGCAAAGGCTGATTTCTTATCCGGTTCCTCCTCGATTTCTAGGCTTTTGGATGTCAGACAAACCTCTAGTCCAACAAGCCTTAGCAGCAGAACTTTCAGAGTTGATTCTTTCAATCCCTCATTCCACCGTTGCTTCCTCTTCCTCCTCTTCTTCTTCTTCCACCTCTAAGAAATCATCTAAGAGGCGGAAAAGTGAACCTGAACACTCAGTTTCAAGCACCACAACCGAAGTCAGCGTTTCGAATCGAGCTAAAATCGGTTTGGCATTTGTCAATGGGTTTTGGAAGGCTATGATCAGAGAGTGGAGCATGTTGGACAAGTACAGGTGAGTAAAGCCTGAAGAAAGACCGAATGAGATCACTGGTTGGTATGGGAATGATGGAAATGGTTGAAAGGAAGGATTGAAAGAAAGAAAAAGCAACTCCCCTCCCCTCCCCCTTCTCTGAAATGCGCATTTAACTTTGCCGCCCTAAGGCTTATTCCTAAACCTTTGGTCGTTGCACACGGAAATGATTTCGCTAGATCAACGTCTCATAAACAACCACACTTACTCACCGACCCCGTTAGATTCTCTACATGGGGTAGGACTTCTTATTTGCTCAGTGGAAACATTCTTTTCTTCTCTGCCTTCCCTCTTTATTTTCTGTCCCTTCGAAGTGTGATGGTTCAATCGGGCGGAGAAGATTTTTTGACCGACCCTGACTCTCTCTCTCTCTTTCTCTCTTTTCTCGGTCTCCAATTGTCATTTTTCAAGATTGGACAAATTCTATCTTCTTATGCGTAGATTCCTAAACGCTTCTTTCAGATTCTTAGCTACTGAGAATTGGAATTCTGAAGCTGTGAAATTGTTTGGTGATAATTTGATCAGTGGAGTCTTGAGGTGAGTTGTTTTTTCTATTTCTGTTCTCGCTTCCCTATTCCAGTTCCCTCCCTTCACTCCCCGTCCCCTGTTCTACAGAATTCTCATCCTATCGTCAATGTTATGCTACCCGACCGAAAGATGAGAATTCGAATAGAATGACGCGAAGGAATGCGCATTTAACTTTGCAGGCCAAAGGCTTATTCTCAAACCTTGGGTCGTCGCACACGGAAATGTTCGCTAGATCAACGTCTCATAAACAACCACACTTACTCACCGACCCCGTTAGATTCTCTACATGGGGTAGGACTTCTCTTATTTGCTCAGTGGAAACATTTCCTCCCCCCCCCTTCTCTCCCAGTTTCCAATTCCTGACTGTTCTGTTTTGAGATGCTAACCTTCTTCTCTTCTCTCCTTCCTTTGCTTTGCTTAGCCCAAATAACATTCAACTACCATCATCAATCACATATCATGTTTCTGACATTTATCTAGATGAATTAGAAAAGGCTCTAACTGCTTCAACTTCAAGCTCCTCAACTTCTGAAGTTTCAAACCTTTCTTCTAGACTTCCTTTGATTGAGCTCTTACAGCCCTTCATCAACTTCACAACTACCACTGCTGCTAAAATCACCTTCGAAAGGGTCTGGAAGAACGTCTTTGGAGAATTTTGGACAGAGAGTAGTGGAATTTTAGAAAGTCTTGAGAAATTCGAAGAGGCGGGTGAGGAGGGAACTGAGGGAAAGAAGAAGAAACGAAAGGGAAAAGATGGAGAAATCATTGAAGTTCAAGGTGATGAGATTCAGAAAGATGAGAAAGTTAGCAACTTATTGGAGAAGATTAGTGATCATAAGGAAATCTTTTTGGCTCTGACCAGTGGTGAAGGAAGTAGATCGCAATTATTGAAAACTTTCAGAAAGGAGTTGCTGAAGGAGCTGTTCAGTATGGCAAGTAGGAAGGAAGCTAATGAAGCTAGGAGAAGGAATGTTTATCAATTCTGGAGGGAAGAAGGTGGGGATGAGGAAGAAGAGGAATGAATTGTGGGACTTCTTTGACTGCTTTTCCCTTTTCACGACCGTTCAACTTGTATCAACTTTTTCTTCTAGTTTTATCAACTTTCTCAATCTTTTTTCGTACACCAACTTTGGCTTTTGCCCTTTGGTCTGATTTCACTCAGGTAATTCGAGGTTTGAAAATGTTTTCGTTCCAAATCAAAGGGTCTATCTTAAGCTGGAATTACGATTTGAAACTCCCCCTCACCTACAGAGCAACCGATCCAGAGAATTCATGATCTTTAAACCACTCTGATCCAAACTCATCGTATTGAGATTTAGATATGCTAGTTTGCATGAATCGATCGTTACGTTCTATCGACCATTTGGCCATACCTCTCCAAGAATCGAATCTGGCATCTCTAGCTCTGGTAACCGAGACTTGAAAATGGGAAGGCTGAGTTGATCGAAGAGAGGATTCAAGTCTTTGATCCAAGTTCGGGTAAAGAGTGTGTCGACCTGTCAAGAAGACGTTCTGTAGAAAGCACAAAAAGTCGGGAAAGAATTCAAGAGGTTAGCAAAGCTGACATAGGATTACTGAAAGAGAGTTTCTGCCTATCTCTATCTCTCTCTCACCTTCAACATTTTCTGTTTGATCGAATCCTCAAAGCCATTCAAAATATGAGAAGAAATTTCATCGATTCCAGCTTGATCGATCCCAGCCATATGAGGTTGAAATAAGACTTCAGGAACTCTAAATCTTTCAACATTCATGTGTAATTGATGAATCTTTGTCAATTCTTCCACTGAGATTTCTGCTTCTTGATTCGTAGCTTCATTCTGATCGGTTGAGTCTAAAACTTTCGCCTTCTTCTCTAAATCATCGGCGAAATAATTCGAACCTCTTAAGAAAGTGTTGGTCAATTTCTTCTTGATGAGCGATTGAGAGGCATAAGTATCGACTTCGTTAAAGTTCGGATCGAATTCTAACCGCTTCTTTTCGATGTTCTTGAGTGTTGTTGAATCTTCTTCTTCGTCGTCCGAATCGTCGGCTCCTCGCTTTGTGAAAGAATGCAAGGGGTGGAGGGTTCGGTGATGTGAATCAGTAAGGCAAACTGAAAGGTCAGAGAAAACGGCAAAGGCAGAAAGAAATGTGACTCACGATTTCTCTATAAACTCCCCAATCCGCATCGTCAGCACCAAAGTCGTCCTCTGAAAAATGAGAAATGAAGGAGGAAGAAATGATCAGACCAAAAAAGAAGGTAAGGCATGATTTCTTCCCTGATCTTCTTCGACCCCAGCGCCTCAACCAGCTCTGCGGCACAACTCACCATTCTTCCTTTTCTTCCTCTTTGGACCTTTCTCAGGCACTTCAGAGGCTAAAGCAGTGATATTCTTCATCCTCTGTTGAGCTGCCAAACTTTTTCTGTTCGAAAGCATTTCCTTCTTCTGTTTCCTCTCTTTCATTCTTTCGATCGTTTCCTGGAGGAGGGGACGTGGTTAGAAGTATTCAGTTTTGAATGCCTTTCGAACCTCTTTCTGTTTCCAAACCCAAAATCAGTGAATAATCAAGAAACATCCGCTATGAAACTCACCTCCCAATTCCTCCTCATCATCTCCTTCCAACCTTCGATATCACCCTTTCTAAATTCCTCATCTTTCCTCCTTTCCTCCTCTTCTCTTCTTTTTACCTCCAATTTCTCTTCCTTCATTCTGATCCTAGCATCATAACCAGCTTTGAGCAATCTCTGTTTCCTTTTCTCCTTGATGCCTTCTTCATCCAATTGATGATCCGGAGTAGCCACCAAGCTGAAATCAGGCACCTCTTGCTTCTCCTCTTCGAATTCGATTCCTAAATCCTTGGCTCGACTTCTCTTGAGGGAAGTGGTCAATTTCTTGATTTGTTCATCTAATTCTGATTCGGTCTGGAATCCTATGGCTTCTAGCTTTTTCTGATGAGGTGGGGGAACAACAGAGACAGAAACAGTAGGCAGGTTCCAGAGGAGGTGAGGAGATCGAATCCAGAAAAACAAAACCAAAGAATAGAAAGTCTTTTGGATCTTGAGGTTTCCAAAGAAAAGTCAAAGAGAAAGTAAAGTACTCACCTGCCAATCAACCTTCTTCTCCTTCCCCTTCTCCTCCTTGATTCCCTTATAGATCTCCAAATTCCTCTCTTTCTCCAAAATCTTCTCAAACCTAAGTCTAGCTTGTTGTTCCTGTAATCTTCTTCCACTTTCCTTCCTCTTCTCTTCCTGAGCTTTCAATTCTTCCAAAGTTTTCTCATCTCTGATTGGAAGTGGGAAAGGGAATTGAATGATTCTATCTAGAGCCTCGATCCCTAATCTTGGATCGGATCCTGAAATAGGAGAAGAACAGTAAAGGAGTTCTTTGGAGTAAGAATTGGAACAGAAGGTTTGAGTGGTTAATAAGTGATCGGATTGGGATTGAGATAATCGAAGAGGGAAGGTCGGATATTTTAATTGAAAGAGTCGGAGGAGATAATCCGAGGCTTGGGAACCTCCCCACGATAATCTGATTGAAAGGATCGAGTTAAGAGAAAAGGGGGAGCGGGGATGAATCAGCGAGACCTCGAATGAGAAAAGGGAATCAATTGAAAGGTTTTGGTTTCCATAGACCCACCTCTTTGAAGAAGAAATGACAGCTTTCCCATTCACTAGTGGTACGACTGTAGTACTGAAGTTCCCTGAATTGATGATCAAACCATTGTCTTTGATTCCGTTCTGGTAGGCTGAGTAGAGAGAATCTAGACCATAAGACACTGAAGGAGCTCCGTAGGTTTCGAACAGTAGCTCGTTCATCACTGTTCGATTGGAAAGGAAGAAGAAGACAAGAATGTTAATGATCATACACAGAGAGTGTTAGAGAAGAAGAAGATGGAAGAGCAATCGTAGGAGAAGGGACTAGAGATGGAGATAGAGATTCGACTCACCTCCTCGACTATAATTCGGATTGCAAAGCGTCTCTGACATCAAGATCGGATGCTGAACTGTTTCTGTGTTGATTCCTAATCTTGAAAAGGTGTAATCTAGGACGTTTTCCTAAGGGAAGAGAGTACCATCAATGGATCGATCTTCTTCTCAAGATTCCTCTACCTTACTTCCAACTCCATCCTAGCTTCCCCTTCCAAACCAGCTAGACCCAATCAAATCTCTCACCATTTCTACTCACAAAGACATCCAAATGACAAACGACATCGTTATCGAAAGGAGATCTGATAGTACTTCTACTTTGTTGATCTAGAAAAGCGTCCTTGCCAACCAAGACTACGTTTAGGTTCTTCTTCCTATCTCTGAATTTAGATACAACGTTATCGTAGACTAGAGGAGGTGTATTAGACCATGACTGATAGGAGTAACTTGAAGAAGATTGAGGATCAGAGATGGCAGAAGAAGCGAAACCAGCTCTCAACTCTGAAGTTCCGTTGTCAATGATTAGAGGTTCAGAAGAAGTAAATGAAGCTGAAGATGATGTTGGTGGATAAGTCAAAGTTGGAATTGGAGTTGGTGAATACTCTCTTTCAGAGATTGGATACGTTGTTGTCGTTGTCATGGTTGTTGTGACTATCACTGGTGATGGTGTTGCTCCCTCTCTTTCACCTCTCCCTCTCTCTTCTATCTCTGTCTTTCAAGATGACTTCGAGTGGTTGGATGATGATGTTGCTGATGGGTCTGGCTCTTCTGAGTTCGGGCCAGGTCTTCTTCTCGCCTTGTGACCTAATTCTTGTCTCCGACGATCCATACCTCCTTCCCTTCTGATTCATTCCATTCAATCATTCAATTATAAGATGACTTCTAATCAAGAATGGGAACCACCAGTTGAACCTTGCTCTGCAAAGGATAAACATAGGTAAGTTATCCCTGCCTCTCTCCACCTACGCTCTCTTTCTCTCTCTCTCTCCTTCTCTTCCACTCATCATCGTTACCCTATTCCCTCTACTTCTTTCATTCCCCATTCTACTCCAAACTGATCCTCTCAGCTTCGCCTATACCTCGACAGTAACTCGTTGGCCCTCAATCTTAACTCAAGCCATTGATGGTCTCTACCAAGCTTCCAACGCCTTAGTCTATTCCCGTACCGATCAACAAGAAAAGATCTCAGAATCAAAGATCATAGTAGAAAAGATTTCAGGTTTAAAACATGATCTAGGTCGAGATCGTCCTTTACTGCCCATCACCAGTTCTTCGAATGAACCTTCAACCGATCTACTAAACCAAACTCTAGCGACCGCAGAATCAAAAGGTCAACCTTTAACTTGGTTCTCTTCACCATGGTTATTCGCTGAATGCTATCTTTATAGATTGTTGAGATCCTTCTTCTCTGAATCTAAATACTGGAAAGCTTATGATCCTTTTGCTAAGTCTAAGTTGGAGACTTTTCAGAGCTCTGGGAATGCTATCAAGGCTTTAGCTGAAAGTTTGGAAATGCTGATTACTAAAGCTGAGGAGGAGAAGAAAGGAGGAGCTAGTCAGGAACAGATTTTGGAGGCTCAGAAGGTGAGTAGACAGAGTGCTTGGGAATCGAGATGGTAGGGCAGCAGCAGTTGGAGGCTGGCAGGGGTCAGATTAGAGAACGATGTATGTTGAGATCTGCAGAAGGACCATTTTAGTTCTAATCAATGGCCCTCCCTATTAATCTCACAGGTCATCTGGCACACCATGTCTCAATCTTCTCTCTGGGGAAATGCAACCGATCTATCTCTCTTAACTTCTTTATCTTATAGTGACATTCAAAAACTTCAAACCACTGATTCTGCTTCACAAGAAGCTCGTTCCAAATTCATCTTGACTGGAACTAGCGCTTTGGATCAGGCTTGGGAGAAGATCTTGGAAGGTGGAAAGAGCAACGGCTCTTGCCACATCATTCTAGACAACTCAGGATTTGAATTGGTCACTGATTTGATGATGGGAGATTGGTTGTTGTCTACTGGTCATGTTAAAGAAGTTGTCTTTCATCCTAAGAATATGCCTTGGTTTGTTTCGGTAAGTTGAGTTGGAGAGAATCAAAAGGCGAATTTGCTTTGATCGTCTTCTCTTTTGAGATTTTTGACGTCCAGCTTTGTGTTTCTCAACTTGTTCTGCTTTGCACCTCTTCTTCACAGGACGTCTGTGCTCCAGATTTCAGACACACTTTCGATTCTCTACTAGAACCAGATTTCTTCACCACCACATCGGAACCTTCCAGACCTTCCCGTTCAATTTCTCGTACCAGAGACACTCAAGTAGATTCCTCTTTCGACACTCGCGGTGAAGGGAAACCTCATCCAGTAGGTTCTCGTAACTTACAAATGTCAGAAGAAGATTTCAGAGGAAGGAAACAAACTGAATCACCATCTGGATCTAGAAACCTTCAAGCACGTTCTGAATCGATTGAAGCCTTGAGATTAGGTCAAGGAAATCATCCAACTTCTTCTCGTAATCTAAAGGGGGATCCAGCTTATTTCCAAAACGCTAGAAGTAGAACTATCAGTCCTAGTAGAAGTTACGTGGTCAATTCTGAAAGCTTCAGTAGTTTGAGTATTCACGATGAAGAAGATTCGGAAATGAGAAATGGAGAGGATAGTGGTAGACCTTCAATTGGTAGAAATTCTTCTATTAGATCAGGTCCGGTTTCAAGATCCGGAGCAAGCATGAGTCCAGAAAGAGAAAGAAGAGGTAGATCTAAAGATACTACTGTTCAACATATGGCTAGAAGATGGAATACTCATTTAGAAACTGGAAGGTTTAAACTTTCAATTCCTTTGGAATCTAAATTGGGAGAGAAAGGGGAGGCTGATTATTGGACTTTACCAACTGGATTTGCAAATATGCATCTTCATGATCCTGAACTCTTGAAGAAATTGGCACAAGCTTCTCTGGTCATCTTTAAAGGAGATTTGAATTATAGAAAACTTGTTGGAGATCTTAAATGGGATCCTACTACTCCTTTCAAGGAGGCTTTGGGTCCTTTGGCTGGGAAAATCAATTTAATCAGTTTTAGAACTAATAAAGCTGATGTTTGTGTGGGGTTGGAGGCTGAGGTTTTGAAGGAGGTCGAATCTAAAGACAAAGATTGGAGAATTAATGGAAAGTGGGCGGTTCTTCAATTCTGTGGGAAGGATTAAAAGGGGAGTGGGAGTCGAGGGGAGCCTGGAAAAGGTCAAAGTTGGAACAAAAGGGAAGGTGAAAGATTGACATTCTACTTAGAATCGAAAATACTCAATGAAAAGAAAGAATTGATAACGAAATCCGAGGGGACGAGATGGAGAATTAAAAGAGAGAAACAGAAGAAAGAACGAACCTGAAGTCGAACTTCGATACACTATTCAAAGAGTGTCCTTTTGTAGATATTGAAACTTCTTTATTTTCCAAATCAACGTACGTCACGAACTACACTCTCCTGTTGCGGTGTGTGAGTGGGGGACTCTCGAGCTGTAGAGGACATCAGAGGAGCGTGATTTCCCAACAGCGAGTTGGCGGTCTCGTGCCGGGCTCTAGTAGTTCAACGATCTCATCCTTCCTTCTCCTAAAGCAGTGAAATGAGAAATACCAAAAGTGTGTCCAAAGTTCGAATCGAAGTGGCTGGCCTAGGGGACTGTACGAGATGTTACATACCCCAAACTCCCAATGCTCATCGTCATGGCAAGGGCCTTTTGATGAAGGGGCCAAAGAACGCAAAGAAGAAGGATCCAGGATGGTTGAGAGGCAAATAGTCAAGGTCCTAAAAGCTTAGTGGATGCTTAGTCCAGAGAGGGGTGAGTTTGCAGCTGCTGATCATCGATCATCGCGTTCTTCCTTCTTGACGATCTTCTTTCTTTTGGCTTTCTCTCTCGTCTCTACTATCCCACTCCACCTACCGCCTGACGATTCAAAGCTTGCTCTTTTCTGAAGGATGTTGCTTCTCTTTGTTAAACACAAAGCCAGTCTTATGTATACGTTGCTGCAGATCCATCTGACCTGTGAAGTTGCCGCCACATTGTCCTCAACCTCAAATCTTTTCTACGAGATGGTGAGGTTTCCGGGGTCTGGCCCCTTGTCGATTTGAGTAAAAAAGATTAACGATCAACGTATCAACTCCGATTTTAAAATGACCTTGAATTCGATGCTTGATGCCCATCTAAACGCACCGAGGCTCAGTCAGATCGCCAGCCTTCGGAGCTGCATACTCCGCAAGATTGCGCCTCTGTACTTTTGGTGGAGACTATAGTTGGAGATGATCCTCTTTGACCTCTTCTCGCTCTTCTTGACAGGCTCCTCCTATACTTCAATTCTCATCTTTGATTGGAGAGGCGGGCAAGATGGTCAAACCGTGCGTCTTCCCTGACCGTTGCAGCGTTCTTCCCACCCCGTTTCTCTGCTTCTCCTCGAATCTTTCCCTATCTCTTTCCATCTCTTTCTCTACTTTCTTAATTTCCTGTTCTTTCGAGACCGGGTTAAGCTCAATATCCACTCGATTCTCACTTTCCTTCATCCTTTCAATCCGCTTCAGAAGTTCTTCAAGATCTCGATTGAGCTGCGACATCATCACTCCTTAGTCCTTTCCACGCTGGAACGAGTCACTCAAAAGACACAACCTTCAACAAACAGTGAAGGACTCTTACAGCCTATACTTTCAGTGAACAGCCTCTAGACCTCCCATACGATCGTCCTTCTTCGTCAACTTTCCTTGCCCTTCAGAATGTTCATCACACCTCCAAGAGCTTGTGCTTCCTGTCTAATCACAAAGGTGGGCTTACGAGCTCCCCTCCCGATTCTGTGGATAAACGCTGCAATGCTAGCGATCTTTGAGCTCTCTTCTAACTTAAAGTCTCCTCGCCCCTTCTTATCCTCATCAGGTCGAGTGCCATGGAACAGACGATCTACAAGGAGACGGTATCTCTCGTACATATCAACTCTCTGGTCTATGTCACAGTCACTATGGAATGAACTGTTGCAGCTTTGACGAGTCAGTCACGCAGAGTCAAGGCAATGGGGAACGGACGAGAACTTGGGCGCTCAGAGAGCCGGGGAATCCCTTCTCACACAAGTTTCTGACGGGATCAGATGCTTTCGCTGATAATCAAGACAACACTTCGTCTTTAGGGGGCTCTGGGTCATTTCCTGCTGGCACGCCATCTGCAGGGTTAGAAATCGAGCCGTCAACACTTCTCCAATACGACAGTGCTACAAATTATCCGTCCTCGCTTTTGGGTACTCCTTCAGATCAACAAAGCTCCTTTTTCAGCCCAAATCCCCCTTCTCCACCATCTCCTTGGTGGGAACAAGAAAGCTCAAGTAGTGGTCTGTCTTCGATTTCGTCACAATTGGGTCCACGGTCGATCTCAAATGCAGTCCGGCATCAAATTCATCTAAGTTCTCCTTCATCGCTTCTTCCTTCGAATGTGAGTGCGCTGCTTTCTGTCTCGTGACCGAGAGTCCCCTGACTTTCTTCAGACTTTGATCTCTCATCTCTCCTTTTCCATTTCAGAAACGGAGTGATGAATTGTCTCCAAACGGTCATCGACTCACCTCCGTTTCTGCTCCAAGTTCAAGCGTCCACAGCCCCTCAACAAGCAGCGCTCTCACCGCTGCAGTCACTTGGGGCTGTGACAAAGCTGTCAGCCAAGCGGAAGAAGGGGCTGAATCCAGAGTGGTTTTCTCGACTTTGAATCAAGTTATGGATCTGATTGAAGCTGCAAGCAGCTTCACCTCGCCTGGAGACACTCCGCGTATCGTCGAGAGTGAGTTTTGAGAGAGGTAGGAAAGTTGTTCGGTCTTCTTCTTTTGGGAGAGTTGCAGTTTGCCAATTCACAAACCTAACCTACACAACTTCTCTTTATTTATTCTCTCTTTTGGATTTTTTTTTTTAAATTCCCCAGACATGGCGGGAGATTTAGCAAGAGCTCGAAGCAGATGCCTTGAGATCTTGAGCTGTCGACAGAGCTTTCTTTACAGCCCGAACCCCTCTTCTTCTCAGTACGGAAAAGATCAAGGCTCGAGCCCTTCTAGCAATGCCATATCATCTTTACCATCACAGTCGAGCTCATGGCTGGGTTCAAGTGCGGTCCAGAACCATCCTCACATGAGTTTTCATTCGTCGCTCCTCCCTTCGTTGGTGAGCACTTTGATCTTTTTCTCAATCTTCAGTTTCTATAAACAGTCTTCCCGCTATATCTGACTTTGAGATTTCATCTCTTTCTTCGCTAATACAGCCTTGATCTTTCCCCGTGCAACCAACCCGTCACCTCTTCTTCAAGTCTAAGCGCCAATGCGTCCTCTACGACCACTGCACTTTCGAAGGCTGAAGTAGAATACAATGCAGCCAGACTAGATCCCGAGTTACTTTCGTATTGCAGAGGGAATACCCTCAGTGAGTAAAGACGCGGTGTCGTGTCTTGCCTTTTCTCTATGATCCCACGAGATCACCACCGTTGACCTTCGCTCTTTCTCTCCTTTGGGCTTTGTAGAACAAAAAACCTCAGCTCTATACTCGTTCCCTCAATGGGTGCCCGACGACGAAGTTCCATCGGGGCTACCAATCCTTCGCGGTCCAGCACTCGTTTGAGTTACATTCTCACCGCCCCTGAATCTTTCAACCTCCTCTCGCCTTTGTCGTATCTTGTTTTGTGTAACATCGATTAGATGATTTCAAATCAGCATTTCACTGCCTTGTCTGATCAATCTTTCTACATGTTCTCGTCGCTTGGATATTTCTCAAAAGCTTAGGTACAGGAGAGAGAAAACGCGGCACAGGAAAGGAAAAGCGAAACAGCGAGGTGGTTGGAAGATGGTAAGCTGAAGAGCTGAAGCAATGATGCAGAGAAAGAAGCTAGAGGAGAGAGGTGGGAAGATTTGTGAGAGAGAGTACAAGGAGGAAAGGTGGAAACATACTGAGACAAAGAGGATTCTTTTCTAAAGCCGAGATTGTTGATTTGTCAAATGATAAGATAGCGGAATTGTTGCGTGTTGGATTCTGCGAGTGAATTTGGTTGATTGAATTTTGATCGATATGGAAAGAATTGAAGTGTGAATTTGAGAAAGTCTTCTTACTTGAAGAAAATCATTAACCGATCTATCTTTTTCTTCGACTCAAAAGCTTTCTTCGAAGAGATCGAATTAATTTATAGGACTACTTTTCCTTCCCCTTCCTCCCTTTCCATCCTCCAGTGACCCTGAGAGTTTCCGCCTCCTACTCTCTAAGGTGGAATTTCGCCAGGCTGTAATCTGAAGTATTCATGACCTAAAGCTTGTTCAACGGTGATTCTTTTACTAGGATCGAATTCCAGTAACCTTCTGATGAGATTCAAGAAGCATCTATGATGTTTAGAGTAAGCTGCAGAACTTTGAACAGAAGGTAGAATCTCATGTAACCTCTTCATACCCCTGACGTATCTTCTTGAGGTTTTGGGAGTTTGGGAATTTGGATAATCTAGAGATCCCCCTCTGAAGAGTTCTGGCTTGTAAGTCTCTGCTTTCCTTCGATAATCGTCTGGCATGACACCTAAGACTGCTTCCATCATCGCTAGATGTTCCAGGTTGTCGTGAGTTTGGAATAAAGCGTCTCCAGTATAGAACTCAACTAGAATGCATCCGATAGACCAAGCATCGCAAGGGAAAGACCATCCCATGTCTGAAAGGAGGAGAGGAGAAAAGAAAGGAAAAGTCAGAATGTATGCCCCAAAACCTTGACTTTCTTTCCCTTAACCTATCCGAATACTCACTCAAGATGATTTCCGGAGCTCTGTAATGCCTAGTACTGACTACAGCTGAATGGTACTCATTGTTGAAAGTAGCAGAACCGAAATCGATTAATCGAATCTCTGAGTTGGTCAAGACTCTCTTCTTCTTTGCGTTCGGTCTTCTACTAGTTCCAACGATAGAGTAAGATGAATCGACCAGCAAGATGTTCTCCGGCTTGAGATCGGTATGAACTAGGTTCAATCGATGTAGGAAGGCTACCGACTTGAGCAGCTGTCGAGCGAAGTCCCAGATGTGTTGAGTTGGGAAAGAGGCGAACTCGTTCTCCTTCAAGAAGTCGAAGACTGATTTCCCTAAGAGTTCGGAGACGATGCAGACGTGGTTTCGGTGGGAGAAGGTGTCTAGAAGATGAATGCATTTGCTGTTAGGAAGAAAGAGGAGGCGATGTTAGTGGGTGAATGGTGTTGAAAGGTGTGTACTATTGATCCGAATACTTACTTGTCATTGTTCGGATCCTCTTCTCTCAACGTCTTGAGCACCCTGATCTCGATTTGACTTGCATCTCGATACTTCTGAATGGCTCTGATGATCTTGATAGCAACGTACTGCTTCTTCTGACGATCGTAGCACTCTACCACCTTTCCAAAGGTTCCTTGACCAAGTTGAGATAGAATCTTGTACCTTGAAGAAACGTAGTCTCCTTCCCTAACGATGAAGTGACCTTCCTTGTCGTCGACTGGCAAGCCGGGCGGAGGAGAAGGCGGTCCGAAGTGAGAGTGTTGAGACTGCAAACGAAGGAGGAGAAGTCAGTACAGCCAGTCGACGAGCTTTTCAATCTCGTTTCTCAGCGAACACACTCACGGCTCTCTCGCTTCCCACTCCCTCGCTGTAAGAAGCACTGCCGTTGGCATAACGAGCTGCTCCACTCCATCCCTGTTGTTGTTGCTGCTGCTGCTGGTTCATGTAACTACTGCCACTCGGAATGTTTTGACGGTACAGTAGTTGCTGCTGCTGCTGTTGGAGAGCTTGAGCTGCTTGTAATTGAACTGCAGTTTGAGCTTGTTGATGTCGAAGCTGCTGCTGTTGAGCGGCTATGGCAGCTTGTTGTCTAGCAGCAGCAGAAGCCGATTGAGTGATAGTGTTGACGTCGTTGTGATCCTTCTTCCTCCTCTTGGTCGTAGCAGTCGCTGGAGTAGAAGCAGTTCCATTCGATTCGAGACCGGCACTCTCGCTAGCACTGACGCTTCCATTGGCTTTGCGCTTCCCCTTTGCTTTGGCAGAAGCAGTAGAAGGCAAAGAACTGGCAGCTTCTGCAATAGCAGCACCGCTTGCTCCGTTCCTACTAGATCTCGTGTAGTGTCCATTTCCGTTTCCATTGCCATTGACGACAGCGCTCGAGCTACTTGCTCCTCCATTCACTACCTTACTTCTACTTGGTCGCGCGCGCGGAGGTAGATCAGCAGCTAGAGGTCTGGAAGGAGGAGCCCCATCCTCGTCGTCTGAGTCGAGGACGAAGACTTCCTGAAGCTGGAAGACGGAGGAAGAGAGAAAAGAAGACATGGTGAGGCAGGGTCGAGGCAGGGAGGGACAAAGGAGATGAAGATACGAGATCAGTCAGACGAAAAGATTTACTTCTAGATAGGGAAGCTGAGAATTGACTAGAAGCAACTAGAAACAAAGAAGTAGAGGCTCTTGCGTACTCCACATCCATCATTCCACCTGACCCAACGCACCAGCGACTCGTCTTGCTCGCATCGCAGATCTCACTCAATTCAGATGTGAATTTGCATTGATCTAAAAGTCTGAATATTTTGCGCGCGAGAGGTGGCCGGGAGGAGAGATCTTTGAAGAGAGGATTGGGGTATCAAAGCTGACGAGCCAACTTCTAACCTCGCCTTTGTCCCAGCGATTCTGCCCTCCTCCTATCAATCTCAGACGAGATGTTTCCATAGGAGTCCAATTCTTTGCTTCCCGACACGCGAGCGAGTCTCTTATTACTCACCTTCCCACCAATGACTTCATTCACAGATTGAACACCTCTGTTATTTCTCCCAACGCTTGCAGATTGACTTGCAGAGGCGCCTCCGCTTGGACCAGCTGAGACTTCATTGGAAGTTTTGCGCTTCTTTGAACGCGGTAGAACAGTTGCCATACTTGAAGAATCGATTGGCTGGATGGATGAGTTCGGGTAGAAAGGATGAGAGTGAGAATGAGAATTAGTTGGAGATGGAGGAGGAAGTTTGAGTGGACTATAAGATAGAACTGAAATGATGGGCCAATATTAAACGATGAGATGGAAGGATTAGGATCTAGAATAAGGAGTAATGGATTGAGGATTTGGTTGATATGAGAGGTTGGATGACTTGTTTTTGTTTGGTGCTGAGGCTGAGGTGGATGTGAATCGAATCTCTTCAACGCAACGAAGCGCTCTCTTTGCAGACCTTGAAGTAGGGCAAAGAGAATAAGTTAGTTAAGAAGATGATGATTCTCTGAAATATAATTGAGAGAATTGATGGAGAGCAGATCCTCAAAGCTTCATTGTAGGCTCAAATCACACGTGGCGAACTTGACCTTGGATCCTATTCCCTCCCTCTCTCCATCCTCCTCGTACTTAGCATCTTCATCCATCGCTTCAATAGGGATGAGATCTAGAACTCAAGCTCGAGCTCTCCTTCGGTTGACCGCTCCAACTAGGACGGCCAGCAGTAGTAGTGGCTCTTCAGTGACTGCTTCCTCAGTAGCAAGCAGCAAAGACAGCAAGAGTAGCGACAATGGTCGAAGCAATGGAAGATCCTCCTTAAGACCAAGATCAAATAGTAATGGTAACAATCCGTTCTCTTCTTCTTCTTCTTCTTCTTCTTCATCATCCTCCTTCTCTCCACGTAGCATCTCCTCCTCCTCAACTGCTGTTACTCCTCCACCCACTGCGCTCCCTCAACTAATTTGGCAATCCTTCTTCTCAGCTGGAAGACCTCTATTAGAATTAGATGCTTTACCAAGAAAGGTTAACAACAAGAACATCTTATCAGAAGATTATCAGACCAACGTACCTCATTGGAGAACCAAAGCCTCGAGAATCTCCTCAGCCAGATTTTCATCCCTTTTAGATTCTCTTTCTTCATCTGATCCATCTTCATCTCCAACTTCAACTCCATCTAAATCAAGTCGTAGATCTACTGGACCTCATTCACCTCTAGTTAGATCCACTTCCAGACTTTTACATTCAGAGCAAGCTGAAGAGAAAGATAGAAAGAGAGCTATCTCTCTAGCCATAGAAAGAGGTGAAGATCCTGCTTTAGCTTCTGCCCTGGGTCCAGAATCAGATTTAGTTGTTTTAGGTGAACCAAATGGACCAAAGCCAACCTGGGGAAAGGGAGTGGCAACCTTTTTAGCAGAGAATACTAGAGCCTATCAACCACCACCTCCTCCAACTCCTGCTACTTCTTTCCTGAAACAACAGAAATTAAGTCCAAAGAGTACAGTCTATCTAACAGACGATGATCCATCTTTAATGTTATCTCATGCTCTAATCCAGTCTTCTTTACCTCAAGCTTTAGAATGGGATAGGATCACTTCTTTAATGGATTCTGCTGCTTTGAATGATAAGAGTTTGGAGAGGAAGGGAATCAATTTGAAAGCTATTAAGGAGATTTTCAATGACAAGAGTTTGGGCGGATTGGATTTACAGGTAGAAGGTGAAGGAAAAATTATGAGCTTTGATCAGTTGACAAAGGAAGCCGAGGAAAATGGGTGGATCCTTTTGGCTGGGAAAGAATTGGAACTGATGGGAGAAGAGGGGAAGAATCAAGTCGGCTTGGATAGTGTCAAGAGGAAGAGAAAGACAAAGATGAGAAAGCACAAGTGAGTAGAGATGATGAGGTCGGTCGGGCTGGAAAGGGGGGGGGGGGAGGAAAGGATGGAGAAGAAGTCAAAGCTAGCATACATTCAATCTTTTGTAGTTGTCATCACTTCCTTACTCGGCTTCCTTCAGAGAGCTACGACTCGACGAGTTCAATCAAAAGAGAAGGACCGAGTACCCATCTTACTGATTCTGATCTTCTCTCCTATTCTCTTTCCTCTCTCTTCTCTCTTCCAACCTTCTCTTCACGATCTCGCGTCCGACATTTCAACTTCAAAGGTACCGCAAACTCCGAAAACGTCAACGTTCCGAAAGACAGAGGATGAAGAAGTGATCCAAATTCATCATCTACATCTCCTTTTCTCAAATTTCGATCAATTCAATCTTGACTGTCCTCAAACTCTCCCAACTCTGCTCTGCCAATTTTTCTCTCTCTCAAACGAAATCGAACTAATCAAAAAGAGGTCGAGGTGCTCTGCAATTGTTCACAGAATCAACCAACATAAATAGATGAAATGAACGACAGTTTTCTCGACCATCCAAGTGTGTCTACAGATCGAGTGGATCTCTACTTTTGATTGGCCTGGAATGTGGCTTGTAAAATTTTGCCCTTTGGGCAGCAGAAAGTGGGATTTTCGGACTTGGTTCCATTCGAATGCATGTCTATGATGATTGAAAAAATGCACAGTGCTGAAGCAACCTTAAGATCGACTAGAAAGTTCTCCGCTTCCCACCTCCAGATCTTTTTCTCCACCTTTCCTTTTCTTCACAAATTCCGCTCCCTTCTTCAACATCTCCTCGTCATCCTTCCTTGCCAACGAGTACTCCTTCATCCATAGTGTCGAGATCATCAAGGCTAGCAGCAGACAAGCTGTAACAAATGTGAAAACGTTTTGAAATCCCTTGACGTAAGCGTTGATGTACGCTCTTCTGACCTCAGAATCCAAGTCAAGCTCCTCGTATAACAAGGTTGGATCCGAAAGAATGAGCTCTTCGGTGATACTGTCTCCTTTCACTGAAGTAACGGCGATGTTGAGTATAAGGTAACTGAAAGCCAAACCCAGAGTCCCTCCTAAAAGCCTGAAATTGGGAATCAACGAAGTCAGAACATGATGTGAAGATGAAGGAAAGGAACAGATACCTCACACTCACCGGAAGAAGTTACGAGCCGATGTCACCAACGATTGTTCCTTCCTTGAGACAGCGCACTGTGCTGCTAGAAGTTGAGTTTGAGTGCATCCACCTGAGCCGATTCCAGCGATGATGCAGTAGACGATGATTACCTCTAGACTCGTGGATTGGTTGACGCTTATAAGTAGACCGATTCCTAAAGAATAAATAGCGAAACCGATAAGAACGATAGCTTTGTAGCGTTGGAGCTTCGTAACCAGAAACCCTGTTCCAGCTGAACCGACAGACTGAAGAACGGTCAGTGGAATGAGAGCAACACCGGCTTTCACTCCTGAATAACCTTTCACCACTTGAAGTAATTGAGGGATCATGAAGAGGAGGACGTACATCCCCACGCCAGACGAGAATTGCTGAGAGAGAAAGAAGTAAGCCAAAGAAATAAGTCAACTGTCAGCTCGGACAAGGCTGTGAGATCGAGCTTGAGGCATTCACGGCGAAAGCACGGTGAAAGAAGGGAGACTCACAGAGACGATGACAACAGAGACGGTTCTGTTCTTGAACATTGCCAGAGGAATGATCGGGAACTTGGCTCCTTTCCACTCCCAGAAGACGAAAGCAGCTATTAGAACGACCGAAAGAGAAAGGGGCAGCAGGATTTGATAGCTCGACCAGGAGTAAGTCAGTCCGCCCCAGTTGAGGGCTAGAAGAAGAAGGATAGTGCCCGTGCTGATGAGAAAGGTTCCAACAAAGTCGATCTTCTTGACTTTGTCTTTCGTGCTTCCCAGTACTGGCTTCAGTGGAATGAAGATGATGGTGAAAATAGCACAGACGGCATTGAGAGGCAGAGAGACCAAGAAGACAGCTTTCCATCCTAGAGAAGGAGACTTCACCAAGGAGCCTCCAACAAGAGGACCGATGGCTGTTGTAGTCAGGAATGAGTGAGTAAGAGGAGGTACCAGAGTCAAATCAGTGACCTTTGGTTCGCTCGACATCCGACCTGTCGACAAATAACAACTCACCGTTACCAGAAGCGTTGAACAGCCCGATCAGTCCTTGGTAGTTTCCTCTTGATTTTAAGGGAACAATGTCCTGGAAAGGGAGCAGAGTCAGATTAGTCTTTGAGTGGGTTTGTGAGCCGCGAATTCATCGATCTCAACATCAACTCACTGAAATGATGATCAAGACCATGGATTGAACGGCTCCTCCTCCTAGTCCAGCGATCGATCGAAAGACTATGAGTTGAAGCATGGTCTTCGCCCCCGTGACGGCCAGAAGATTTCCTAGAGAGAACAAAAAGAGTGCTAGAAGGAAGCATCGTTTACGACCTACGATGTCGCTCACCCGCCCCCAGATCGGCTGAAAGGCAGTCGAAGCTACCAAGTAGCCTGTAGAGAGCCAACTACTTTCTTTCGCTCCTCCCAGAGAAGAAGCGATCGCAGGAACGGCGGCTGCTACGATTGTCTGATCCAAAAATGACGAGAAGAGACCGATGCAAAGCGAGAGATAGACGACTATGACCTGCGTTAAGTTGGAAAGGCGAGGAGAAAGAAGCTGAAACATGAGCTAGGACTTATGTACAGACTACGTGATTCAAAGAGGACTTACCTGCTTGTGTGGAAGATAGTTCGATTGGTCGGCAAGGTCCTCGCCCACCTTGTTGTCAGACTCAAGTTCGACCTCCTCCTTGACGGTTTGAGGTTTTGATGCCTCATCTGAGAGTTTATGATCTTCCGATTTGAAAGAAGGAGCTCTAGAATTGTATGCAGTCCGGTCTCTATCGGACGATGAGGAGTGGATAGAGTTTTGGCTGTCGAGAGACGGTGCTCGCGTTGGAAGGTCCCAGTCGATTTGATATTGATTCGTTTGACTCATTGAGGTAGCTAGTTATTTGAAGTCTATTTCAGATACTTGAAGAATGAGCTATGAAGCTGAAGAGGGATGTAAAGAGCCTGTTCTCTATGTTCATCTCATTCCTTTTAAAGAGACCCTCCTCTTCCCTCAATCAATTCGATGCTATCTTGGAAGTTCTTGGCCCACAGCCCAATCAACTTTATTGGACATTTGAATACTTCCAAGCTCTTGAAAGATAAGTTCAAAGTCTCTGCATCCTATCTCAACGTGATCGCCCATGATTGATTGGGAGGATGAAGAGACCCGAGATCCAAGACCCATCACCAAGTCCCAATCAACTCGCGACTTGGCTGCGTTCCAATTGCCTCTCACGCCACCACCAGCCTTTTTAATTTAGACGAATCTGGAATAACTCAAGATTTGTTAATTCTCCATCCTTCGGTAAGGCGGGTCGGAACAATCACGGAAGAATTTGCCAAGAAGAAGGTGAGATTAAGTGTTAATCTAACTTTGGCAGTCGAAACTTTCGTTATCTTCTTCCATCGTTCTCAAACGTTCCATCTCCACATCGAGATGATTCTGTCAGAGACAATGAAGACAAAAAAGACATCATTTTAGACTTCAGAAAATAGGAGTACATGTACATTCATCGCTTTCATTCTCTCTACCTCCACCCCTCTCTATATTCCATTACGCTACGCGACTTGCAAGTCTTCTGATTCCAGGTACATTGATATAGGCGGGGCAGTAAGTTTCGATGCCTGCAGCAGAGTTAGAGTTTGAAGAAGGAGAAGGGCGTTTGTCAGTCTCAATTCAGGAAATTAGATGTGCCGCCCCTTTCTCTTCTCTCCTTCTCTTCCATCCCATATCTACTCACCTGTCACCTCACGAGGAACCGGTAGCTCATAGGGACCAGCCTCATCGACCTCCGGTGGCAATAGAAGATGATCGTTTCGATCGTTTGGCACAACTCTGGCCGCGACGGCTTTGAGGATCTCTGGCGAGATTGGGTTCTGTAGACGAGGAAGAAGGAACTAGATGTCAGACAGCAGGTCTTTGAACAGTCTATTTGGGATAACTCACCTCGTAATCAGCGACGTAGTATTGACTGATCAACTTCTGGATCTGAGTTGGAGTCAGCATCCAACAAACGTCATAAATAATATCAATATCGTTAAGAGTAGCCTTCTTGAGTTGAAGGAGTTTCGTAGCTTGCATGAGGTGCTCTAGTTGAAGAGTTCCTTCAGGCATGTCGTGAGATTTACACCACTCTTCGATACGAGTGATGTTGTATTGGATTTGCATAGCTGCGAGCACAGAGTCAGATAGCAAGAGGGTCAGCATTCGGTAAAATGAATCTAAACTCTCCTCAGCAGGAACTCACCTCTCTTCCAAGAACAGAAGTTACGTCTCATGAGCAAATCGTTGAAGGAGGTCACTCCGATCAACTTGAGAAGCTCAGTGATGACTTGTCCAGTGACTGAAGGTTCCACGTAGTAAGATTTCAGACTCTTCCAGACCTTGTTGAGGACACCAAGGATGTCATCCATTGAGAATTGAGGAGTTGAGGCGCCGATGATTCTATTGAAAAGACGTCCTCCAGAATCGCTCGTCACGAAACCTGGAAGAGATTGACTTTCGACTAGAGCTGGGATAACCATTCTGTGAAGACGTTTCTTGGCCTCTTGCATCCAAGTGTGATAGATGTTGTACTCAAGACTGTCTAGATCATGCTTGACCATTGTGACAAGTCTTTCGTAGTCTCCCCATTCGAAAGGTTGAGCAGCCCCGTCGACTCCTGGTCCGATACCTTGAAGCATGTCACTCTCAGCGATGCAGACGAAAGAGAGAATCTCGTGAACATTAGAGAGCCAAAAGATTCCAGGAGTGATTGCATCGTCGTTCTGGAAGTTCATGACGTGTTGCTGAACGGTCTGCATGACGTTGGCCAAGAACCTTTCGCTGTCTCTGACCATTCCATACTTCCACATCTCGTTGGTCACCAGAGAGATGAGATGAGCTGGGAAGAGGACTTCCTTAGGCGAAGGTGGATTCTGAAGACTTGGAGCTGGGACCTTGAGGAATCGGATGAGGCCATTGAGAACGTCCTCGTCCAACTGTTCTTCATTCTGAAGAATCTTCATGATCTCTTCTGACGGATCGTCATCTTCGAAGTCGTCTCCGTATCCTCCACGCTGCATTCCTTGGAGCTGTCCATCTCCTCCAAAGGCGACAGAGACGTGTCTGTTGGCGTTGGCAGCGCTACGTTTGGCAGCGAACATCTCTTCTTCCTCTGGGTCCCTACGAGCTGGGTCGTCGCTCCAAGGACCGGTCTCTGAGTGACGTCGAGGTCTACGCTTGTTAGGAGCAGCTCCTGAGTAACCGTTCTCCTTTCCAGTCGACATGTTGAAGACAGGAGGAGCAGCGTTCTCGATTCGGTTGGAGTTCTTCTGGAGGGTGTTGAGAGCGTTGGCTCGGTTGAGCTGTTCTCTGAGAGCAGAGATCTCCGATCGAAGGCTTGCCATCGCAGCCATGTCCTCCTCCGAAGTCTTGTTCTGACCCATGATGGCTTCGTCACGAGCTTCGAGCTCCTCCGCTTGCCTCTTGACCTCATCGCTGAGCTGATCGATCTGAGATTCGCAGTCAGCGATTCGCTTGACAGCTTGACCATACTTCTCATCCGCTTCCTTCTTCTCTGCTACGATAGCCTCGAATTCGCTGATAGGAACCGAAGGCTTGTCTACCTCTGTCTGAAGAGCTCGACTGCGAGCGTCGATCTCCTCGTGCTTTCCTTGCCAGATCTTGACCTGTCCTTCGAGAGCCTTGCACTTAGATTGAAGGTCCTTGCCCTCCCGAACTCTCTTCTGTAGATTCTGAGTGAGCTCTACGACCTTGTTCTCAAGCTTGTAGGAGACCTCCTTGAAGTGAGTTACCGACTTGGCCTCGCTCTTACGAGCGATGAGCTCCTTCTTGGCAAGACGACGACGATAGCAGGATTGAAGATGAATGACTCCTTTACGACTGTTGGCGTACTCCCGACGAGCCAGAGCACCACGAAGGAGGGTCTGAAGACGAGTGGCAGCGAAGGCCGTCTTCTGACTGACGAAGGTAGCTCGAATAGTTCTTCCACGAACCATGCTTTGGACCTTGACGATAGCAGCAGTAGTGTTCTTGAAGTTTTGACGAGCGAGCCATCCACGAGCAGCGACTTGAAGCTGAGTGGCGATGGTCTCGCGACGAAGATTGGCGACTTGTTTCTGAGCTGAAATCATTCTCCACCAAGATTGGACCTTGACGGTGTCGGTACGCATACGCTGATACCTCTTCTGATGAACGTGACGACGCAAGTTCTTCTGGACGAGAGTTGTTAGAGCGTTCAAGCGATCTGAACGCTTCTGCTCGAACTGAGCCAGCATTCCAGCTCGGAAGAAGATCTTGGAAAGACCGATTTGGTACTTGTCTTCGTCGTGGATCGTTGACTTGAGAATGAAAGTGGCGAGATTCCGAACCTTCTCCATACTAGACATGTCCCAACTCTTTGAATTGACTGAGAGGGAGGAAAAAAGAAAGGAAAAGAGAAGAAAGAGGCTAGGTGAGCACAAAGTCAAAGCTGGACCGAATCACGGTTCGACAGAAACTCACCGAGCATGTAATACCTATCAGCGAAGTCGGCGAAGGTCCATCTACTTGGATAACCAGCACAACTGATCTTGATAGTTTCCAGAACACCACAAGCTCTCAGCTGTCCGAGAACGTTCTGAGGTTCCACCTCCCAAGCCTTCTTAGCCTCGTTTGGTTTGATACACCTGATGTAGTGAACGTTGGTACTCTCGATCGTGTCCATGAGACGAATCAGAGATTGCTTAAATTGGGACCCTAGAGTTGGCTTCTTAACCATTCCACCTCCACCAACCTTGCGAGGAGCGGCAGCAGCAGGCTTGTCCGTTCCTGCAGCTCCAGGAGCTCCTGGCTTTTCGTTATCAGCTGCTGCTTGATCCTTGGCAACAGTGAGAGCGGTTTCCAAGACTTGTTTGAGGAAAGGATTGGTGGTGCTTGAGAGGAGAGCTAGGTGTTCATCTGGAACAGTATCTCTGTTCTTCTCCAAGAAACCTTCAGCTTCGTAAGTGACATCTAAGGCGTAATGGCAGACAGTGAAAGCAGATTGACCGAATCGAGGACGTTTGAGAGCGTTCTTGAACTCAGGCTTACGTTCGACTTGAGTGTAGAGCTTTTGAAGGAAAGAAGAATCGCTTCCAGAAGGAAGACGAGACTCCTCATCCAACAAAGATAAGATTCCCAACTTTCCTTCGATCATGTCGATGGTAGGTTGATTGTCTGAGAATTCGATGAAGGTCCAGTTGATCTGTTCCGCCATGTATTCGTCTTGCTCCAGCTTGAAGACATGTCTGTTGAATTCGTGTTGCAACCTTTCGTTTGCGTAATTGATGCAGAATTGTTCGTAAGAATTGACCTTGAACCTTTCGAATCCATAGATATCCAGAACCCCAATCATCGTGGTCTTGACGTCGGCAGATCCTAGAGCCAGACTCTTGTTCATCTGCTCAACCAACCAGTCGAAAAGGCAGGAGTAGACGTACTTGGCCACCGAATCTCTGACTACGATGGCAGCTGCTTGAGACAGATTCGTGACGATCTTCTCACCTCTAGTGACAAGTTGCTTCTTGACAGTCCACTTCCTGAATTCAGATCCATTGATTCCCAGCATAGAGGCAGCGACGAAGAGACTCTTCTCGTCATCAGCTAGCATAGCATCTGTTCTTGAAGCTCCGATTTCCACGTTTCCGAGATGTAGGAGAGCGGCCAAGAGTCTGAAGATCGACCATTGAGTTTCGATAGTGACTCCGACAGTGCTCAAAGCCTTCTGAGTAGCCTTGAACTCTTCCGCGTCGTCCACTCCGGGAATCTGATGCTTTCCAATCCCGCCTTGATTCAGGAAGTGGAATTTGGAAGCGTCTTCTAGACCTAGATCCTTGCGTTCCGAGGATGGAGCTCCAGCACAGAGCTGATAGAAGATGTGGTAGTTACGCTCGATTTCTGGCTGGTAGACTAGACGCGATCGTTCGAGGAGGTACTGTTCGAGCCAAAGATGAGGGTAGGAAGAGTCAGAAAAGGCGAATCTTTCGACTTGTCATGTCGTAGCCCATCAAAATACCTACAGTTCTCATTTTAGCTCCTACAATCTCGTGTCCTTCATCGAAAAGAATCTATCAAAATCAAGAAAGAGAAGAAGGGGATGAATTTCAGCTCATGAAAGAGAGATGAAGGAGCTCAAAAGAAGCGAATTACTCACCTCGATGTACTTTCCGAATCTAGAGGAATTATCGTTTCTAGTAGTCTTGGCATTACCAAAAGCCTCCATGATAGGATTGGTAGCTAAGATCTGTTGTTCAGTCTCACTCATCCCACTTGAATCCTTACTTTGTTGTCCTGTTTGACCTTGACCTTGAACGCGTCTAGATCCTGGTTTCTCAGGGTCTTCTGCTGTGGCAAAGTAACGCATGATGTACTTCGCAGATACAGTCTTACCAGCTCCACTGAATGAGGAAGAAGAGATCGAGAATCCTGAAGTGAGTCGAGAGCTCCTCCAAGAAGATGTGATAGCCGAGCCGACCTTTCAAGAGCTGCCTTCTAACCCGACCCCTTCCTTCGACAGCTAAGCTCTATCATCGCATTCTATACTCACCTTTCTCCACTGACTACGACTGTCTGATCCTTCCCATCTCTAATCATGCACCTGTAGGCATCTTCTGCAATCGCGAACAAATGAGGTTCTAACTCTCCTCTTCTCCTACCAGAATAGGCTTGAATGATCTCAGGAGAATAGAGAGACAAGGAGAAGAAAGGATTGACTGCTATCAAGACGATTCCTGAATAGGTGTAGATGAGTCTTTGAGAGTAACGATTGAGGATGGTGTGAAGGACTGGAGGGGAGGGGGAAGGGAGTAGCAGCCAGTGACAGCAAAGATGCAGGAGGAGCAAGGGAGGGGTTATCAGCTCTTAGAACCAAGGGATGTGCTATCCATACTGAATCTAAAATTATGCCATTCTTATCGTAGACGATCCACCCGTTGTCCTCTGCCCACGTCTCTGCCTCCTCGATGATAACTCACCAGCAGGTTCGTTCAAGTAACTCAGATTTGTGAGATCGTCAGTTGCTTCTAGCAAAGGAGGATTTCTCAAAGGAGGTAATTCTTCTTCCAAACCTTTTCCACCCAGCTTCTTCAGGTTGGTCTTGACTATCTTGCTTGAACCACCATCATCCAAGATGAAATCTAGAATGACTTCGCCAGTCTCTTGAGTGATTGAAATCTGTTTAGTCAATGTTGCAGAGATCCAACCAAGATCTTTATCAGGAAACCATGCTTTGGTCCCTGGAACGTAAGAAGATAGAATCTCTGTCATGATGATCGTTCAGAGGTAGGAGAGGAGAGGGGAGGAGGGAGCGAAGGGGGGAGAGAGAGAAGGGGGAAGGGAGAGAAGACGCTGTCTGTCTCTTTGAAGTTGAGTAATCGATGAGCGCTTACGCGAGTTGAAGTTAAAAGATTGAAGTAGCTCTGCTACTGAGACGAAGGAGAGGAGGGGGAGCTACGAGTTGGCTCTCTCTGGTTGGGTACTAGGGAAGGGGCCATCAAAGTCATCGCATCAAGCGTATCAAAACTGGCCCGTGCGTTCTCCTCTTCCTCACAACAGGCTTGAAAGATTGAAAAGAAATTGATTCTGAAAGTCTAAGATGTAAGTGGCTTAAGCTGTAACATTTACTTTTGGGTTGGGCGAGGGAAATGGAGGAGGGGGAAATCTTGAACAGAGGGAACGGTTGGAGTTGCCAAAGGGCTGCTCTTTTCTGAACCCGAGAAGCTCAAGATGGTATATTTAAACGATCAGAGGAAAAAGGAAAGGACTCGGGGAGAAATAGAAAGTGAAGAAAGCCAATTCTTAGTCTGAAGAGAAAGGAAACGTAGGGAGAAATAGAACCAAAGAGAAGAAACCAGAGAAAGATTGCAGAATAGGGAAACGAACATTGGATGAAAACAAAAATTAAAGTTGATTAGAGAGAAATCTAAAGAAGAAGGGAAAGAGATGGGAGAGGGAAGAGAAGATGGAAGAGACTTTCCCTCAAACTAGATATTGTGAAAGACCGTTGGCTTGAATCTTCTCCGAGTGTTGAACGTTAAGTCCGCTAATGAAAGCGACAGCTTGACCTCTGACGTCACCTTCTAGGGCTTCCGGTTGACCGAGGACGTGAGCGAAGAGTTGAAGGACGGTGTCGAGATGGCTCAAAGCCACCTGGTTGTTAGACTGGACCAAAGCCATGAGAGCGTGCAGAATTGGGACCCATTCCACCAAGTCGTGTTCTAGAGGCATGGCACCGAAGAGGATTGGAAGAGCTTGATCTAGAGGAACGGCGTTAGGGTTCTTCAAGATCAACCTTCCAAGACATCCAGAAGCGTTATCTCTAGCTGCCTTGTTCTCTTGAGGCTCCTCAGTTCCAGCGGCAGGTTTCTGGAACGATCCTTGCATAGCAGCCAACAGAGCGTTGAAGTGAGAAGAAAGATCCGATTGACTGTTCTCGACCAAAACTCCTGAAGCGTAGGCTGCGTTGGATCTGACGGTGACGTCTTCATCTGAAAGAGCTCTTGAAAGGACTGAAAGAATGTCGTTGGTGAAAGGAGTGATTGCTTCTCCCATTCCAGGAACGATTTCTCCTAAAGCTCCAATGGCGGCAGCTCTTTCTGAGGTGGAACGAGCTGGAGCGTAGAACTTGACGATCCTTGGCAGGAATTGCTTGAGTGGCTCGGAGAAGTCAGATCCTAAGACAACTGCCATGGCTCCCACTAGATCCATAGCACCAGAGATGAGAACTGATTCATATTCGGAGGACTCGTCAGATTCGACTCCTTCCTCAGCGTCGGCGTCGATCTGGGCTTCAGAGACTCCTTCGAGGACGGCGGCGGTGTTTAGGCAGACAGAGTCTTGGTGATCTGGAAAATAGGAAGTTGGAAAGAAGAGGGAGAGCGGGAAGATAAGCCTCATGAACTAAAATTGGATCGTTGCGTAGTTCGGTCGAGAGAGGAAAAGGAGCGGGTCACTTACGGGGAGAGATGATGGCAGGTCCATTCTTGGCTAGGCATTCAGCGAGAGAGGTACAGATCTCGATGGCAGCAGTGCTTTGATTTAGGACCGATGATTGGGACGGGAGCGAGAAAGCAAGATGGAAAGGTGAATGGAGATCAACTTGAGTCAGCCTTCACGTCTCGACACCTATGAGCGGTCCGAAGAAAAGGTGAATGATTCTCTTAAGTCTCAGGTAATAGGGAACAGTGAGTTGCCATCCAAGCACGCAGAAGCGGCGAGTCATAGTGAGCTGAGATACTGAGGTTTCTCGTCATCGACATTCTTGATTCAAGATCCAATTCTTTCTTCACATACACCTCAAAAATCTTCAAGCAGCTGCTACTCACCGGTCATCTTCGGCTTCCCAAGTAGCAAGGATGGCTGGGATGATGTGATCGACCAGCTTGCGGACTTCTGCATCTAGAGGAACCTTCTGCAGAAAAAAAAAATCGGGAGACAGAAAAGAAGGGACGATCAGACGAGGTCAAGTCTTTCTCATAAAGGTCTGTTTGTGTCATCGAGGAGTCTTTAGGGTACTCACGACAAGGGCGCCCTTCTCCCATGGCTGAGGATTCGAGAGGGAGTTTAGTGTGTTGATGCAGGCGAAGAGAGAAGTGATAGCTGACTTTCTGATTCCCTGATAGAAGTGATCGAGCATGTTGACCAACTCCTCGACACTCTGCTCCAAGAAAGGAATGAAAGCTTCTCTTGTGTTGATGAAGATCTCTCCCAAAGCATCGGCAGCAACCTCTTTCTCGATGGCGATAGCAGAGTTGACGTTTTGGAATGCGTCGTTGATGTCTTCGATGTCAACGTATCCGTCGTCGTCGACCTCTAGAGGATCACGGCCATTCACAGTTCCGTCACCTGGAGCACCTTCGACTGGATCGTGCTCACTCTGCTGGCATGACTTGAGGAGTTCTGGGACTACTGCTCCTAAGAATTGACCGAATTCAGTACCGAAGACTCTTGACATGGTAGAGAAAAAGATGAAAGAGCATTCTCTCAATCTTGGGTTTGGAAGTTCCAAGGAAGCGAAAGCTAGCTTCATTAGATCCTCGAAGTATGGCTTGAAGGCTTCAGCTCCGACTGCTACAGCGAAGGTTCCAACCGTATCGATGGTGATTCCACGTAGATCAGTCTCATCTCCATCCTCGGATAGAAGTAGGAAAGGCTGAATGCGTTGCATGGTCTGCTGGAAGTAAGGAGTGAAAGCAGCCTTGGAAGCGTGAGCAGCACTACCAATCGCACCAGTGACGGTGGCCTTGACTTGGATAGGAGCGGTTTCTAGAAGACTTGAGAGACGCTCCATTAAGGCTGGGAGGTATTGAGCGATCTGAGCTTCGTTCATGACCTCGAGGAGAGAGTCGAGACCGGTGCAGGCTGATCTCTGAGTCCTCTCGTCGTTAATCAAGTTCATGATGACCTGTGACGCAGAGAAAGGAACAAGAGGTCAGTAGAGAGCTCGCTTTCGTTCTGAGCAGACGCAGTCGATCTTTCTTCCCAGTCTTCCAACTCACAGGTAGAAGGGTGGCATGCCTGGCAGCACACTCGTCGTCTAGCATCTCACAGAGGCAACCAAGAGCGACACAAGCAGCATTCCTAACGATGACTTCTCCATCTTGAAGACCATTCTCAATGAAAGGCCAGAGTTGGCTCATGTGAGGTCTGATGTACTCTGAGCAACCTTCGACCGAAACTCCAAAGACCATCATGGCAGCCTTGCGATGAGTTGGATCAGAGCTGGCTGAGTACTGTGTCATTTGTTCGTGAATGTGAGGGAAGACTTGAGAAGGTGGCATCTCAGTAGCGAGAGTGTCGATGATTCTGAGAGCTAGTCTGGAAGGAGAGTCCTCATCAGCGTCCTCCGGATCGGCCTCGGTGGCGATACCCATTAGCTTAGAGATGATAGGCTTGATGAGAGATAGGGATTGAATCTTGGACTTCTTGTATTGACAGAGCCAGATCAACGAGTTGAGACACATGTGTCTGAGATCCTCCTCGATGTTAATGTCTGCTCCTTTGGCTAGGAAGAACTCGATGAGCTCTCCTAAGTACTGATTGAGAACTGGAGCTTCGCACATAGCTACGGTCTCGAAAACGTCGACAATGTGAGTGGCTCCTTCGGTGTTGGTTTCTTCAATACACTGGTTGAGAACAGCGACCATTTGAGGGACAGCAGCTTGCATCGTTTGAATGTCGTTGGTGGCATCGTCCTCGAGGTTTTGAATGATTTTTCCAAGAGCACTGAAGAACAGTTGAGAATTGAAATGAAGGATTATCAGGAGTCCAACCTCCAATTTGCCTAGATCTTCCTGCCTGTCCACCTAGCTTCTGCTGCCTTCTCGGTGTCCTTCCTCCTCCCAGCCCGTCTTCGACTACTCACCGGACAGTGGTGACTCTGACTTCGAGCGAATCGGGATCTTGGATACTCTTTGAGAAGATTCCTAGAATAGTTGGAAGGTGTTTGCTGAGAGCGTCCCCCTCCACGAAAGTTTCCAACAAAGTGTAAAAGGTGAAGATGGCCACATAACGATGAGGAGCTTGGGCAGAGTTGGAGGCTTCAAATAGGAAAGGTAGAAGTTGAGGCCATGACGAAGCAGGTAACTCTTTCTTGGCAATCTCAGAGATGATACGAGAGATTTGGTGACGGACGAGAGCGCTGAAGATGAGAGGAGGGCGAGGAAGGGTGAGATAAAGCTCTAGATTCCCCACCTTCCGTAAGCCCAGCACATTTGATCGTGTTTCTACTCACGAGGATTCAGAAAAAACAATTTCCAACAACTTTGCCTTGATAGCTTCACGAGTCTCAGCAGCTTGGGCTGTCCAAGCCTTACCGGCACCTTTGGCAATTCTCTTCCTTAGTTCGACAGCACCTAATTGACGGACCGCTAGCTCTGGAGATTCAGAGATGATCTGGAATAGAGCTGGTACTGATTTTGGATCTTTGAGGATGGGTGTAAGAGCGGCAGTGGCCTGAAAAAAGAGAAGGTAGGAGGTAGATCCTTTTCAGAAGAAAGTTGGCTGGAGGGAAGGAGGTGTGGCATTGGGACTGACCTGTTTGACAACATTGGTGTCTGGTACACCACACTGTTGCAAGATAGAGTGCAAATTCTGAATGAATTGAGGCTAGTAGGGGTGAGGTAGAAATAGGGAGAGGAAGGGGGGCTTCCTGTCAGAATTTGAATTGTAGAAGGGGAGGAGTAACAGCAGTTGTAACTCACGTCCATGATTGAAATCCTTGCCTTGCCGAATAAAAGATGAGTTGGTCGTTAAAGTAGAAGGAATGGAATTCAAGAATTTGAGTCGGTCGAACTGCGTAGAAGATAGAAGGAACAGCACTTTCGATGGGTGGGAAGGAAAAAGTTCTACAGCAAAAAATTTTGGTGGAATTCTGATACGCGCCCAATCAAGCAAGACGCAAGACCATTCAACGATAATCTTCTTTGCATCTAATGGATCGAATGGAAGCTCATTTCAATTCAGCTTCTTTGAAAAGTGAGAATGAAGAATCCAACGGAGGGAGAGAGGGGAGAGCGTCCTTGTCTTCGCTTTCAAGTCTTATCTGAACTCTCTCTTCCCCATCCCTTTACACTTCAGTCTTCAACCAAACCTTGGCTTCCATTTCACGATTCGGAGACAAGCTCTTTCTTCTACCCAATCACGATGAAGAGGGGTTTCCAGAGGTCAGTCTTGTCGAGAATCACCTGCTTCTACAATCCTTCACAACTCACCCACCCACTTCTCTTTCAATCCCTCAGATTCGACTCTCAGTCTTGAACTCTTCAAGATCTGGTTTTTGCTCCATTTACTTCAAGGAGGACTTCTTCGAGTCTTTGACCTGTCCCGTTGGTCAAGAATCTATCGAAGCTTCAATCAACATCAAGGTGAGAGAGAGATTGCCCACCCTTCGTTCTCATCGTTCTTCAAGGGCTCACCATCTGAACCTCTCGCATGCAGGCTCTCCAATCTATTGTCAAGAACTCAAAAACGAACAAGAACGTAAAGACTTGCGAGATTGCTTTCGTTGAAGAAGGAATCGAAGATTTCCTTTCAGTTCGTTTGCATTGCAAGCATGGTAAGTCTTCTTCTTTCAGTCTTCTTCTGACAACAGTTCAATGTACCTGAAGTAGTTTTTTTTATTTTCCGCCTTTAGGAGTCACAAGAACACACAAGCTTCTCTACGAACCTAGAGATCAGTCCGTACCGACTGGACCTTCGGATTTCTCAAATAGGTTGAGCATGTCTCCAGAATGTGCTAGAAACTGGACCGATCACTTCCTGGGGCCCAAAGGAGGAGAGATCTCCTTATGGGTGACTCCTCAAAGCTGCGTCGTGAGAAGCTCAGAGGATGTTCCTCCTTTGGTACCCAACAAAGCTTCAAAGGATATAGTCAACAGAATGCAAATCAGCACTGAGGTAGTTGTGCCTGTGACTGATTTTGACGACTTCGAGATAGGTCAGGAGACTAGGTTGACTTTCAATCTGAAGGAGTTCAAGGTAAGTTTGGGGGTGTTTCTAGCTGCATCTCTTTTCTCCCTATCTGAGCCTGGTGGTCTTCTCACTTTACTAACCATTCGATTTGCACCACTCCGATTCACAGTCCTTGACCATCCTAACTGAGCAGTTTCAGGCTCCTCTGGAACTCGCCTTCAACATGGGAAACGAACCCCTTCACATCTTTCTGAAGAAAGAGAGCGTGGTCTACGCACACGCTATTCTGGCCACTCATGCTAAGGATCAACCACCCTTACCAGCACCAGGAGTCAAATCGGAAAGGCAGAAGACTGCGGGAAACGACAAGTCAATTGGAGCCATTGTACCCTCTGGAAACTCGATCCTAAACGGTCTCAAGGCGAACGGAAGCGGCACCTCTTCCAGAGATAGAGACAGAGAATCTTCCTCTGGTACTTCTTCAGCTGCACCTCAAGCCAGGAACATGAACGGAACTTCAGACGGCCTAAGGTCAGCTTCTCCCTTGGACAGAGCCGCAGGTAACTCCCATGCTCAATCACAGCCCAATCGAGCAGCCTCTGGCTCACAGATCTCTTCGATTGGTTCTGCAAGGGGAAATCGGAGAGGATCTCAGCCACTTCCGATGGAATCAACTCCTAGAAACCAGAATCCCGACGCTCGTTCGACTACTCCGGCCGGCAGCAACTCCAAGGGACCCCTCTTCTTCCCTTCAGCAAGTCAACAGGCTGCTCAAGAACAAGACTTCGATCTGGATCATGACAACGAAGGAATGGACTTTGATATGGGAGATGATAGTTTCGACCTCGATGCTGAAGCTATGGAAGGATTGGAAGCTGCCGTTGCTCGAGGAGAAGTCGAGATTCGAGGCTCGCAATCCCAAGTCTCAAAGGACAGATTGTCTGCCACTCAAAGCAAAAGCCAAGCTCAAGGTCAAAGGAAGAGTCAGCTGAGTCAAGAAGGAGGAAAAGTTGGTATCGACACCAACTCTACTAGATCCAAAGAGCCGATCTCTTCGACTCCCAGAGGAGATCTCGTGAAGCAAAAGACCAGCACTTCAGATGGAATTCAGGAATCAATGGCCGAATCTCTCCCATCTCAGGAGATCGGACCCACTTACGACGAGAAGAGACACCTTCAAAAGAGAACCAAGACTGCAAAGAAAGCTGAAAGAGCGGCTAGAGGAAAGCCAACGGAGGAAGAAGACGACCAAGCCGAGCAGATGGGAAGTCTTGCTGTTGGTGGTTCAAGAAACAATCCACCAAGGACTTCAAAGACTACAAATCCAATGACCTCAAAATCAAGAACTTCAACTCGGTCAAATAGGCAGACGGTCCCACCTACTCCAGTCTCTCAGGGTGGCGACTCTTTGGAAATTGGTCTGGTGGATGGTGTAGAAAGTGGAGACGAAGATGAGGTAGTCAATCAAGAAGAAGAACCCAATCAGCGTCGCTACACAGAAGGTGACATCCCAATGAATTCCACCAATTTCAACACCGATCAGCACCCTCCACCACCACAACAATTTGGAAATCTTGGAGAAGGTCGAAGTTATTCTGCGAATCTTGCATCTTCGTCTCTCGGTAGAGAAGAACGTGCTTCAGATCAGATCCAAAAGATCAAAGCTGCAGAGAACGCTCAGTTCGCAGAGCACCCGCTCATGCAGGAGGAGACGATGGAGACTGACGGTGGGATCGACCAAGAAGTCGACGCCGAGCTTCGAGATCAAGAGTTCGAGGATGAGCTGCCAGCTACTCAAATGAGAAACTTCGCTGCTGATCTTGAAGACGAGAATCCAGTCAATCCCAAGAGGTTTAAGCCCCTCTTCTAGTAACAGGGTTCGACTTGTACTTTCCCCTTCTCTTTGCTTCTGCCGACATTGTACTTTTACTTCCAACAAATTTCTCAAGTTTCTACATAATTCAACGTGATAAATCAAGAGGGTGGTAGATGTCGAGTTTCTGTTTCTGTTTTCTTCGGCAGGACACGTTCAAGCTCGAACAGTCTTGAAGAGTTCAGTCTCCGTTTCGGATGTCTGCAGAGCAAGAAGAGGGAAGGAAAAATGAGCGATGAACTCTGAAAAGTGTAAAGAATTGTTTGTGTGAGAGACAAGATTGCGAGATTGAGACAGAGAGATCTTAAAGATGAACTAAATAGAAAACGGGAGAAAAGTGAGAAGCTGAGGAGAAATGAACAAAGTAAAGGGGTAGAGAATTGAGCGCGACATTGGAGAAAAGTAATTCGGTTTGATAAGATGAGAAGCTGTAGTATCCTTTACGAACTTAACATCCCCTTGAAACTTTTCAAAATTCTACCTTCTTCTAGATTGACTTGATTGAGCAGCCTGAAGCATGGCTTGCGAATCCAAACCGCCTATGCTCAGATTCCCAACCGTTGGAGGACTCATTGAACGTTGTGTCCTGTGACTAGTCGATCTGGAAGAGGATGATGAAGAGGAGCTGTTTGAGGTTGGATCCTTCATTCCATTCGATCTTGAATAGTGATTGGTAGGATCACTGATTCTTTGAGCTGAGTTGGGTGAGACACTTCTACTATTAGAAGAACTATTCCCACCTCCCCCTCCCAGCCAGGCATGTTCTCCATCTACAGGAGATGAAGCTCGATTGTCTCTTTCCCTCTCTCTACCTTTCAACCCATCACTTCCTTGAACGGGAGCACTCGAACGCATGATTCTTTGAGGACTCATTCCAGGTGAAGTTTGTGGACTTGTGAGTTGCTGGTCTTGCTGAGAAGAATAACCATCAGAGCCACCGTAAGATCTTTCATCTTTGTTAGAGACCATTCCTGAGCTAGTTCCAGAACCATTCCCATTCACGTAATCATCTCCACTTGCATAGTAGTTGTACTCGTAGGGATCACCTTCAGGACTAGAGGCATTTGAAGTTGATTTCGGTTTGGCGTTAGATCGATTTGAAGATGAATCCCTATAATCTACTGTGTCTCCCCCATAAGGACTAGGAGAGACATACTGTTGCTGCTGAAGGATCTTTGGATCGATGACTTGACCCACTGAAAAGGCAGTGTTCTGAACTGCAATTGGCCCATTTGACAAAGCTCTGTCGATCTGCCTGTGTTGTTGCCCATAACCAGCAGCAAGGATCGGAGTCTCAGCAGATCTACCACTATTAGCTGGCGCTCTGTTTGGTTTGACCAGACCAGTCTTCCTACCTTTAGAAGAAGCCGCAGCTTGTTGAGAGGTAGATGGATAGGATTTAGGACCGCTGGAGGATGAATTCGGAGAAGGATCGATTTCAACTCTTGGAGTTGAATCGGTTGAAAGACTTGCATAGGCAGCTGCAGCTGAGGTGTCATCCATGATAGAAAGATTGGTAGCTTCGGGTTGGTTGGAAGGAGGAGGAGGAGATTGAGTTGGCTGCTGTTGAGGTGGAGGTGGTTGCTGTGGTCGGTTGATGATGCTTAGATACCAGAACATTAAGTTTGAGATTAACACTTGCTCGTAGAGTGGTCTTCTAGGGTTTGCCAACTTGATATGACTTAGCCTGTAAACCGCTCTTTCCACATGAATCGGGTATCGATAGTAGTTGACGGCACCTCCTTTACCTCCTCCATGAGCTCTATCGAGTAGACTTCCAGCTTGGATGTGACTGTTGTTTCTGTTGTAGTTACCTTGAGGTCCATCGTCTTGAGCTTTCTTCTTTGAGCCGAAAAGCGCACCGAGGAAGCTTGAAGAGTCCTTTTCTTTTTCTCTTTCCTTTTCCCTTTCTCTCTCCCTTTCTCTATCTCTTTCTCTCTCTCTCTCCTTTTCTTTCTCCATATGTCTCTCTCTTTCTCTCTCCCGCTCCCGCTCTTCCTCCTTTCCCCTTTCTTTCTCCCTCTTCTCTCTCTTTTCCAGTTTCTCCTTCTTTTTCTCATCTCCTCTTGAGGAATCTTCATCATCTCTTCCAATCCCTAGCCAACCCAACCCGAACCCACCTTTCTTCTCTTTGGAGCTAGCTTTGGCTGGAGGTGAAGAAGGTCGAAGTTCTTTGCGTGGAATTGGTCCAGGAACGAATCCTTTCTCGAGTCCCGCCGAGCTACTAGAACTCTGGTTCCTGTATCCGTTTCCGACTGACGAAGGAGATTCCGGCATCCTACTTCGTGGAGCTGCAGGTGCGGTAGAAGAATGAGTTGGAGGTTGTGGAGCCGGACGAGTCTTCTCGAACGATGGGACTGGAGGAACGTGAGACACTGGGATAGGTCTGATTTGATTTGGTCCTGGTTGATATTCGGCCTCGGGAGATTGAGAAGGAGATTCGAAGAGGAAGGGTGCGAGTTGAGGGGAGGAAGAACTAACACCTCCGCTTGAAGTAGAGGTAGTGGAATTAGACGCGACCGTTGCGGATCTCTGACTCTTTTCTTTTTCGATGTCGAAGTAAGAGGGTCCACCTCTTGAGGAAGCCGTTGCTTGTGTCGGTGTCACAGGAGGAGAAGTTGAACTCATAGATCTTTGAGTTGCATCTCTGCTTTCATTTCTGTTCCGGCTTCTCCTTGAGCTCGATCCTTCCAGACTTTCTCCAACGAGATTTGAATCCTTCTCATCGGCTGGACTGACAGAGGTGACGCTGCTTCTTTGAGATGCTTCTGAAAGATAGGAATCTCGATTGTATGCGTCTACGATTGAGTCAGTTGCTTCATCAGAGACGGGTCTCGAAGAAGAGTACGAAGTCTCTTGACCACCTTCATCACCATCTGCATCCCCGCTAGATCCAGATTGATCACTTTGCCTCCTTTCCGCTGCGTCTTCGAAGGCATCTCCAGAAGTATAGTCGTCGCTTCCAATTCTCCGCCTCTGACCAGATTCCGCCCAACTTTCAGCTTCGGAGGGACTGTTGGTTCCAGAACCTGATGTAGCTCCTCTGCGTCTAGCACCAGATCTTCCAGTATCGCTGTTGAGAGACGACTTGCGAATCTTGGTCCTGACGGCTCTTCGTAGGATTTGACCTGGTCTTGGGACGATGATTGGGGCATCTGGATCCATTTCAGAGCGCTCTGCTGGAATAGCATCGACAGTATCGAAGGCTGAGCAGATGAGAAGGGGTCAGGATGGAATACGAGAAATTAGTAGTCTATCACCAAGGTCCAGGGCTTTTCTTGCACTCCAACTCTTCGCTCTGGGTCCCCTTCACCCCTCCAATCTAATGTAGCACCGAACATCTGACTACTCACCACTTCCAGCATTCACACTCATAGTCCTTGCAAGAGCTTGCCTCAATCTACTAGGATCTTCACTCAAACTGGCCTCCTCAGCCAAAGCCTCCAACTTCTGAAGATCGTCCAAACTGAGTGTTGGAGGTCTATCTTGACTTTCACCAATCTTGGTTCTCATGCTTCTAGATCTGGTTGCGCCCGAACCTTGAGCTCCACTTCCAAGAGGTGATCCAAGAGGAATGTCGTCCGGATCCAATCCACCTGGAGATGAGCTTGAATTGGTTCCTAATCTTTGAGAAGACGGCATGGATGGTACAGAGTCCGAATCTGAATCTTCAGGATTGTACTGTCTACGTAGAGTGGAGCCTCTTCTGGCTAGAGATGTTGATCTTGAGACTAGACCTTGAGTGGGAGATAGGGAGTTGGAAGAGGGGGAAGTTGGTGAAGTTGGCGGACTGCCGACCCTCGACTTGGACATCAGATTTGAACTTGTGTTGATTGAAGTGAGAGTTGAACTTGCAGAAGAAGAAGCTGAGGTTGGGAAAGCAGAGTTTGAAGAGCTTGAAGAAGAGGAGGTGGGGGAAGAAGGTGGGGAGGATCCTTGAGTTGAAGAAGAACCATGTTCATGATCCCTCACAGCTCTTGAAGCATGTTCTTGTAAGAACTTCCTGAAATCAGATGGAGAGATTTCAGGATGAATTGAGGCTGGGACCCAAAAGAGATGAGAGGGGTCTACAGGACTTCCAGGAGCTTCATTTCCTGAATTGGGATTGGTAGAGGAGGTTGAATGACCACCACTTGAACTTGAGCTTTTGGTTGGACTTGCAGTTCTTGCTAGTTCCCTTTCATCACTAATAGAGATCCCTTCCCCTCTTCCACTCGGATCATTAGTTCCTCTCCTTCTGGCAGTGAACTTTGACCTTCCTTTCCCGCTTCCAAGCGCTAATCTAGCTCCATCCAGCGCTTTACTTGAATCTAAGCTACTAAGTGCACCATCATCTCGAAGATCGATTCCACCAGATATCCTTCCCGATCTCTCACTTGTGCTCCTGGCAGGAGTTCCTTGATTGGATTTGGGGTTGTTAGGATCGGATGAGTTGTTGGAGGAGGGAGAGGAGGAGGGAATGGAGGCATAGAGATCTTCGTTGTTACTTGTAGATAGGATTTCTTGACCTCCACCAAGGATTGCTGCCATGTTTGGTAAATCTGGATCTAGAATTGGACGATTAACAGAGATTCTACGATGAGACTTGAGATTTGCTACCTCTCTGTCCATCTCGGACTGTGAGATGTTCATTTTGGTCGACGCTCTTTATTGAGCAGGTCTGATGTTGCTGCAGCTGATAGGATGAATTATGTAAGGATTAGAGGAGAGAGAGGAAGGCTGGATAGGTTTGCTCTTAGACGTCTGGGGATGAGGTTTGAAGGTTGGGTGTAAGCTGAGCTGATAAGTTAGGACTAGATAGAGAGACCCCGACGTTTCAAGAGCTAGAGTTGATGGAGTTCCTAGAGTAAAGTTGAATGTAGTGATAAGGTAGGCTAAGATGTAGAAGGAAGGATTGGCTTGAAGTTGGAGGAGGAAAGAAAAGAGAGTGAATGGCCTTGAGGTCTTGCTGCTCTTCCCTTTTTCTCTTTCTCTTGGCCGTCTATGGTATCACTTGCTGGTCCAACGGAGAGCCTTAAGCTTTGAGTTTGGAACCTTCAAGGAATGAGATAGAAAGGGAGAGGAGTGTGGTGGGGAGAGAAAGAGCCTTGGAATTACATAGGGGCCGACTACCTGCAAGGTCTATTTTCAATTCAGCTAGAATCCTCTATGTACAGTATACAATCTCTCAAAGGCTTTTTGGTACTCAGATTATTGGATTACTCTAAATGGGGGAAAATTGTAATGGATCTGAATTCACAATCAAATGGATCCGAGAAAGCTTCCCAGAGTCATCGTTGCCTTGCAACAATGTCACAGCTCAGATGCTACACATCCAAGAGTGGAGGAAATGGTGCCTGCTCATCTACTTTCTTTCAAACAAAGCAAAAGATCCACGGCTTGGACAGGTCGACGTCGAGTCCTTCGACATTCAATCCTCGCCACCCTCTTCGGAGCTTTCTAGCAGTCTAGCCCTAAAGAATGAACGTATGAGCTCACAGTCCTGTCTTTCAAAAAGATTTCTTTACCCTACAAAATGATCTGCCCCTCTTGACTTGACGAAAGCTCGACTTGGCTCTCTCGGTGCTTCATTTCTACAACCACTGACGCACTTAGACAGAGCTAGAACCAACCAACAAAGTGAATACAAACACGATAGATTAAAGGAGGTTGAATAAGCTTACAGAAACCAGAAAAATGAAAGGAGAGAGGGTGCGATCGTTCTTGCGAGCGAAAGCCTCACAGCGACAGATCGAAGAGTTAGGGAACGAGACTTCTATATGATGCGGGTAAGGAGTGATGGGATAAACAGAACTAGATACGAAAGGGAGATGAAATTGAGGTTTGAGCATGGAAGTGGCAACGTCGGGAGTGAAAACTAGTGAAGCTCGACAACTGATGTTGAGTTCTTGGATGGAGAGCGGTTAAAGATCAAGACCGAAATCTTCCAACTTGGTGAGTCCTAGAGCATCGAAGAGCTTGTAGAGGCCTCCTCCAAGAGTCTCGTTTAGTTTGTCTTCCAAGGCAGTCTGTTGAGGTTGGAGAAGAGCATGAGGTCAGTTGGGGAGGTTTTGTTTTTGTCGACGACGAAATGAAGCTACTCTGGCGTTCTCTCTCTCTCTCTCTCTTTTCCCCCCTCTCTCCTAGTCGATTGATACTCACGACTCCCAAAGTGTCTTCAAGGTGCTTGATCAACTTCCCAACGTACTGTAGTACTCCGTCCTTGGAGCAACCTCCTAGCAGATTGAGGGACTGCTCTAACTTAGTCAAACCCAAAGCAGTTTCGACTGCTTCAAGAGGCAGAGCCTTGTCCAAAGCGTCTTCCAAAGCGGTGACTCCTAAAGCCTTCTCCAATGCAGCTACGAGCTCACCGACCTTTTGGAGTAGGCCATCAGGGGCTGAGGCTCCGATGCAGGTGGCGGTGTTTGTCTTGGTCTTGCGAGAGAGAAGAGCGGACTGTGATGGAGCAGAGGGTGAGATGAGTTAGTTGAAAGATTACAAAACATTTCAAGGAACGGAACTCACTTGGAAGTCGCGGATAGTCAAGGCTTGAGAGTCGAAGGTGGAGACTTGACGAGAGACAACTTCGACTTGGTTGGAAGAAGGTTGGATTGGAGCAGCTAAAGAGAGAGCGGCTAGAGTGAGAGATAGAAGGATTTGGAAACGCATTTTTGATGAATCGAAGTTGGTTGGAGTGAAGTTGGGGTTGAGGTGTGTTCGAAGAGTGTGTGTGAGAGAGGGAGAGAGAGAAAGATGTGATGGGGAGAAGTTGGGAATCGAAAGAAGAAAGCTCACTATTTAAGGCTTTTTGGTCTCTGTGTTCGTGAAAGACCTACATTAGTCTCGTTCTTCGAGAACTCTTATCTTGGACGTTACCGAGTGGGTGGATGGGCATAGTACCGAAGGAATGTTGTCTCTCGATGGGTCACTCATAAAGATAAGAATGATGATGACTTTCGTTTTTGTCCGTACTCCAGAATCCTCCGTATGAACGGGAGAAGAAGCCCTTCCATCGACGAAACTCGCTACATACTCACTCGAAAGAAGAGATAAGGATCTGCCGACGGTGCCACCGAGACCGTTCTTGATTGGGTGGGTGGCGACATCTCTCTCGCGTCGGAGAGAAACACAAATTTATATATACATTAAATCCGTTATCTTGTTGTTGATGAAGACTTCGGTAAGCGTCATCAAAGGACTTGGCGAGGTGCTGACCCGGGTCCGACTGCGGTTTCATAAGAAAGAAATCTGGAAGGACGTCAATTGTTTCACACCCTCTTGCGAACCTTCTTCGGCTTCTCTCTCTTGTGGCTTTGGCTCGAGACTAGATCTTTTGACGAATTTCGAAGATTCCTGCTGACTCGTACATCTAGAGTAAGTATCAGAAGTCCCTCGTTTCAGGCTGCCAACAGACCCTGGAAAGGGACACTATCGGATTCCCCTGCTTTCTACCTTCTTTTCTGATCCATCTTCTCCATCATTCAATATTCAATTATATCTGACTATCCCTCTGAGAAATCACAGGCAAGACATCAGCTAGAGATCTGAACCAAAAATGTCTGTTCAGATTCCAGCCCACACATCCCCTTCCACAGGCATCTCCCTCTCTGATCCGTCATAATCGTACTAAATTGATCAAACAGACTTTAAGATACAACTGAAATAGACATGAATAGATATATCCGACACCCCTCAAGCCATAGTTTGTGTGCCAAACTGAACGAGCGTCGTCAGAGACGATGGATCCCGCCAGTTCAGGGTCATGAGGGGCTGGCGCCCAGAATACTCAAGCCAAAGCTCCAAAAGGATCATAAGGCGGAAGGATGATGGTGTCACCATCGACGCCGTTCTCATAAAGTTTCCACAGTTCCGTTGGCATCAACTCCTTTCTAATAACCACCTGGTATACGTATTCAGAGAACCATTCTGATGACATTGTCATGTAGCCTGATTTCAAGGGGAAAGAGAGGGGGCGAGGGAAGAGAGAAACAAAGAGAGAGTGAGACAAGAAGTTTGAAGCCTAGGTTGTGGAAATCTCGTATACTCACCTTTATCACCAACGTTTTCAGTACCCCAAGAGTTCTCAACTCTGTATCTGATAATCTTTCCAGTAGTTTCATCCACATGAGCACCAGTGATAACCATAGCATGAGTCATTTGAGATTGATCCAAAGATAAACGCTGAGCTTTAGTTAAGTTCAGAGTGATTCCGAAAGCTGATTCATAATCGAATAGGTTAGTGTCCATGATTCCTGAACGAGTGTCTGAATAAGCTCTGTGAGGAAAAAGAGGGGGAAAGTTAATGAATTCAGATTCTTGTGGTTTTTTTTTGTCGAAAATTCTTCAAAAGGTCAGCGAAAAAGAAAAGAAAAGGAAACAGGCAAAACTCACCCAACATCACAACCAAAGAAAACAGGGAAACCTTTTTTCAAATGATTGATGATACCTTTATTCATTTCATCAATAGAAGTATTGACATAAAGAACTGGATCTCCACCCCAAACGTTCCCAAGTCTTGAAACTGAAATCAATTTGTTTGGAGAATTTCTTGGATCATGAACCAAAGAACAAGCACCATTTGAAGTGAACTTTCCAGTGTAATCCGACATGAACTTCAGAGGAGTGGTTTTCAAAGTGTGACAAACTTTCTTTGAATCGTAATAAGTCCAAGTGAATTCTTCGTTTGCTTTTGGCATGGTTCCGAGACTGAGTAGAGAAAGAAATCAAAGAGAAAAGAAGTTAGCGATAGTGAGAAGGACTTTGAAGACCCAAAACTCGAATCAACCATCTTCGAAAAAAGACATACCAAATCACCACAATTCTATAAACTTCTTCCATCTGTTCTTCCTTTCTGCTTCTTAAAGTGTTCAAGACAGCTTGTTGCTTAGATTCAGCATTCATATAAATCGAAGCTTCTTCTAAATTCTTCAAGGTTTGTTTCTTAAGTTCCCTCAATTCAAGACAGTATTCCCTCAATTTGGTAGTCAGAAGCCAATTGAGTTTGGTGGTGTTTGAAGAATTGTAGGATTCTGGATAGACGACTTGAGGGACTACTCCGTATTTGTTCAGGAGATTACGGACCTGGAAGTAGGTAGCGGAATGGGGTTCAGAAGGGTCAGAGGAAACTGGGGAAGTTGAAGAAACGAGGCTCCTTCCTTTCGATTTCTTTCCTTCCCTTCAAACTCACCATATCCCACTGTCCACCATCATTAATAGGTTCACTTTTCAAGAAACCCAAAACTCTACTATCCAAAGCCTCATCTGCTAACTCTATACAGTTTTCCAAAAAGTAATTTGATTTCTCAATCTTATCATAAGCGAAGAGATAAGATTGAGACAATTGAAATTCTTTCACGTCCAATTGTTTCATGACTTCTTGTCTGATGATGTTGGTGGTAGCGAATAACCAACAACGACCTGAGGATTTTTGATTGGTGACTGGATTCCCCTCTAATTCTGCTCTTAGGTTAAAGACATGTTGACCTGAAACTTCTGCGGTACGACGATGTAGGGACGAGGAAATGTCGGCGTTGTGGAGAGTTAAAGCTGCTAGACGAGAGGTTGGGTTCTGAGGAGAGAGAGGGGGAGGGGAGATGATAAGGATGGATAACGCTTTTGAGACAGAATAGCTCTCTCTCGATCTGTGTCCTCGACTACTTGAATCTCGACAAATCTTGCATTCCTACTCTGGTAAGCGCGTCAAATGGAGCTCTGAAGGCTTATCAACCACCTCGCACCTCGCTGGCACCTGATGGTCCCTTCCTGAAGGTAAAAGGTTGCACTCACCGACAAAGCTTTATCATCCCATCTATCGATAGCATCCAATGAAACAGTAGCACTTGCATCTTTGTTCTGACTTAACTTTCTTGGAGTTGATTGGCGATGACTTTGTTCTGCTTGGATTCTTGCCAGACGATCACTGGCGTGGTGTGAAGAAGTTGAAGTTGAGTAAGAATGAGAATAAGATTGCTTCTCGTAAGAAGAAGCTGATCCGACTGGAATTGCAGTCGATGGTTTAGAGCTGGTTGATCCCATAATCGGATTGATATTTGAAAAAGAGAGTGTAATGGTGAGGAGAGAAAGAGGATTAAGGGGGGTTCACACTTTACTGATAAGGTCTGGCAGCTTCGGCGATCGGTGACCATCAGAGCACCAGAGATCCTTGCTCAGTAAACTTTTCTCTTCCAATTACATTCAATAACAACCACAACATCAACTTTCTTTCAATGTCGAATTTACTGAAAAGTGTTACATCAAAGTTAGCTCAATCAGGCTTGGGAGCACCAAGTAGTGGAAGTGGCAATGGTTCAGACGACGACAACGATAACAATGCATGGCAGGCGGTGGAATCTCCTGCAGAGAGTGAGGATGATGAATTAGTTGGTGAGTTTTCGAGTTCGGTTGAGGTATGATTAGACTAGATATCTCAGTTGGAATCTGACCTCTCATTTGAGGCATAGGAGGACTGAATGAGAGACAAGGGAGCCGACTGAGCCAAGACCAACACTGGCTGAGTGAGCTACTCCCAATCGACATCACTCCTAATGCACCTTTAAGATGAATGGAAGTGATACACACTATCTTCTGACTTCAAATCGTCCACCTCTCTTTTCACCTGTTTCTCAGGAGTCGTCTCTCAGCCCGGTACCATCCCTCCAACTCCACTTGGCTCTCGACCCTCCTCCCCACCTCCAGGTTCAAAGAAGAGATCAGGCTTAGACAAGAGTTGGACCTCAGTACCAAGTACAAAGGTCAAAAACAAGAAGGATCCTCTCAGAGCTTTTGGTAGTGAGGTGAGTCTCATGAGGGCAGGCTGGTCATAAGTCTTGCTTCTTTTTGTCTTCGGGCCTTTTTTACTATAGAAATGAGCTCTCCTTTTGTTAGCCTACGTTTCGCTAATCATTCACTCTTCTCAACTCTCTTCTCTTACCTCCTCTAGATATCTCAACGAATCTTCCTTCAATTACCTCTTTCCTCTCTCCTCCGATGTTCCTGCGTCTGCAAAAAATGGAGAAAATCAGCCACGATAAACTATTCCTATTTTCAAATCATTCAATCTTCTTCCTTCACACCTTCCTCTCTCCCACCTTTAGGAACAGGTGGAGCAAAATGGACTCGTCGAGAATCCAAAACCGATTGGCGCTCTCAATATCTAAAGGTTTTAAAAATCGAACGCAGAGATTCAGAACGTTCGGAATCTAATTCGTTATTAGCAAGTGGTACTACTACACCTTCTAGAACTCAGAGATATGAGAATATGGGAATCAAGACTAATAGTGAGAGGAGAGAGGAGGAATGGAAAGAACAAGATAGGAGGAGGGAAGAAGGTTATTCTAAGGAGGAAATGAGAGAATATTACAAAGGTTTGGGAAATAAAGGTGGGAAAGTCAGGAATAAAAGTGGGAAGGGTGGGAATAAGACTGGGAGTTTGGGTGATGGTGGGATTTGGGAATGAGAGAGATCTTCTCCTTTTCTTTTCAAGCGGTTTCTTTTGCTTTCTTCTTCTAGAGTTTTGTGATCCTCTTTTTTTTGTTTTCAACGGTCCAAATGTAAATCTTTCAGGGGTTTGTGGCGAATCGTCCAAGTTTGTCATCATCGTCACTCTATTTCAGATACCTGCTTTTTACTTTTGTCAGATTGAATAAACCTTGAAGTCTGCCTTGAGTGTCCTTCTGCGAAAGAACATTCAGTCTGCAAAAAGAGAGGGAGAGACTCGATTCGTGTGGTGAAGCGAGGGTCAGCGGGTCAGGCCCAAAGAAGACAGATACAGAAAATGGTGGTCCACTTTCAAGTCCTGATTTCCTGAAAAGGAGAATGAGCTCGTTATTTAGATTTTGGTGGCATCTGCGGCCCATTCGCATGAAGAGTGGAAGGATGGGAGACGTTGGGTTCAGCGTTCGGAACTATCATTAATCAACTTGTTCACCCAAAACTTTTTTCTGGCCGACTTTGTCAGTCGGTGGTTCGACTCCTCGGTGCTTTCGTGCTAAGACCTCATCCCTGATCTCTTCTTTTCTTCCGCGGATTGATGTCAATTGGGTCTGCCCTCAGCATTTACTGGCAAATTGCATGAGCCTCGGGCCTCGAGGGGCTCAGAGGAAGAATAGATTCACAACTCTCACTCTCTCGCGACGCACCTCAGTAAAGTCGATACGGATTGAATTAAGCAAAGCAGTAAGACAAAAAAAGTACTAGACAACAATATGGAGAACTTTAAAGGAAAGGGCGACCGAAAAGTGCAAGAAAAGAACGAGAAGATTGTAGCTCGAAGAGCAGAAGAGAAAAAGTACTAAAAGGGAAAGAAATTTGTTCGAGGAAGTTGCTGGAAGTGACACTTAGCGGTTAGTGTTGACGACAGCGTAGTGTTCAGCGCCTATGCCGCTCTTGAGAGCATAGACTGATCCTCTTTGACCATCTTGGTCACAGTTTCTGAAAATACCGGTGAAGCGAGTGGCTTCGACGTAGTAGCTCAAGTATCCTTCGTTACCAGGCTCGACTGAAAGAAAGAAAAAGAAGGTAGAAAGCACGAAGGGAAAAGGTGTAAGAGAAGAAAAGTTGACAAGACGAGAACTGCACCTTGAGATCGCTAGGCAGAGAAAGTCTGATCGGGAAAAACTTAGAGGGACGAGATTAGGAGACAAATTTCTCACCAGTGATAGTGCTCTGTAAAGTAGAAGTATCAGATTGAGTGTAAGATCCTCCGAAAGAAGCTCCGACTGAGACTCCGAATCCTGAAAAGCCAGACTCCAAAGACCAGGTGCTCGAAACTTCTTCAGTATGTTGACGTCCTTTGGAGATAGAGCAAGGGCTAGTCTGTGTTAAGTAAAGAGGGAGATTCGGAGAAAGGAGTAGATGGAGAAAAGGGGGCTTCAGTTAGCACGAAGTAAAGTTTGGCGACAGAGACTTCGATTGACAGGCTGGGCACTCACCTTGCCTCTGCAGTCAACAGTCTCGGAGATGATAGCGGTAGTACTGTAGGTATCAACTTGAGATTCGACGTCCATGGTACAGTCTGAACGTTTCTCGAGTTCAGAAGCAGCTGGTACTAGAGTGTCTGGAACTGCAGATCTTCTGTACGGACTTCCGCCATTTACATAGCTGCTGACACCCCAGCTAGGCTCCGGATATCCGACATAGACACATCCTTTGTCGTGATGAACCGAAGCTACCACGGCGTTTGGTCCAGAAGGAGGACAGGTCTGGAAAAGGGACGGGGTGACGAGCGTCAGCAATTTGCCACCCAAAGTTGCGACATGACTTTGAGATCCCGAAGCGTCGATCAGGAGAATGCTCACCTGGTCTCTAGTGATGACGATGTCTGCATTTGGAACAGCATAAGGATCCATCTTTATGTAGAGAGGTCCGCTGGTTCCACCATTAACGAATGGCGAGCACTGATAGGATCCACTTGGAGGATTGTGGCAGAGATCTTCTCCTCCTCCGAATGGCGAATCGAGACTAGAAGGAGCGTGAAATAGAAGTATCAGTGTTCAGTCGCTTATCAAGATCTCAACACGACTCTGACTGTACTCACTCGTAAGAAATAATGACACAGTTGCATCCTTGGTTGCATCCTTGGTCTGTACAGACATCGTAAACGGAACTGTAGCAGTCGCCTTGGTTGACTTGGCTACATGAGGCTTGAGCCATGAACATGTTTGCGCCGATACGCTCGACAGCGATAGAACTTCCATCGACGTGCTTGACGTCTGGAACGGGAGTGGTTGGACTGGCTGAGACGGCGCCGAAAGAAGAAGCTAGAAGTAAAAGACTGGCAGTTAGAGTGATCTTCCATCCGATGGGTTGGGCACGGGAGTGAGGAGAAGAGTTCATGTCGTCTTCTTGAGAGGTTGAGGAGGATGAAGAAGAGAGGTTGCAGGCGGTATTGGAGTGAGAGTGAGAAGTGATACAGCTACCGAGGTCTTTGGAAGAAGATTCGGATTGGCAACTGAAGTTGGTGAGGACTTGAGTGGAGTTGAGAGAGAGGTTGTCGTTGGAGCAACAGTTGTTGAAGATGGGAGCAGTGAGATTGGAAGGTAGAGGAGGGTTAACTTCGCAAGTGTAGTTGGTGAGCATGGTAAGTGGATTTGAAGCTGATTCGACCTGTATTTATACCTTTTCTGGGAGCAGCAGAACGTGCAGATGGACGTCATTCGGGTGAGAGAAGTTAAGAGGAAGCAGGAAAGAAGCAAGGAAAGAAAGAAGAAAGGATCACATCGAACCATGTTCAGAAAATTTCCGAGCTTTCCTGCACTTCAATCTCCCCCTGAGCGCCACCACGTACAACACCCCGCTTTTGATTGGAATGACGTCGAGGGCGAGAGGAACTTGTCGAGGTACGCGAGCTCTCTTGTGCCGTTACACCGTGTGGCAAAAATCGGAGCGCAGTTGGGCCACAGTTCTTGCAAACCCTTGGAAGTCCCTGGAAAAGTCTTGAATACTAGATCGACTGATTTGCAGGAATAGAGAACGCTGAAGAGAGGTGTGGTGGAAGCTGGGGCGTGGGCTGAGGTCGTGAGGCGTGAGGAAAAGTGAGTGGCGTCATCGTCAACTTGTTCTTCCATTCTTTCTCAATTTCTTTCCTGCCATTCGAAACTTCTTTCAACCTTTTTTCAGGCTCACCAGGCGAAACAAGAGATAGACTGGTTATTCGGCATCCTTGCAGAAGTGCAAAAGTCCCGAGCTTCCGAGAAGACGTCAATGCGTCAAACTCCAAAGCTCTCCTATCCCCTCGATTCCTTTCGAGCATGTCCGAGGTCTGATTTGGAAAGTGGAGGATTGATGTGGTCAATCGACACACAAGGCGATAAAGAAATTGAATGCGTGACGTGGAACAAGAACAGATTTCGATGCACAAGACGTCTCCCGTCCCGAAGTCTTTCTTGGGAGGTCTTCGCTTCGCTCTCTAAGATTTTAGCCTGACTAAATTATCTTGCAGAGGATAGTCCCGTTAGCCCGAGCGAGAGCGTGAGGGTTTGTCCTACAAGAGAGACTTACCTTCACTTTCTTCTGAGCTTGAAGCTAAACCCTCCGAAAGAAGAGAAGATCACACGGAGACATTGGAACAGAAGCCGTAAGTTGAGGAATAGACTTCTGGAGATGGGACGGGAGTCCAACTTTCGAATCTTATCCGCCATGAATCTGAATCACCAAGTCTCCTAGTCACCCAGCAGCCCCCAATCCGAGAGAACGAATCTTCGGTTGGAATTTGAACCATCTCAGGTGTGGTTCATCAAGGAGATGGAATCCGAAATCGAGTCGAAAGAAACGGGAGGGATATGGTGACACGGCCATTGATTGTGGACTTTGAATGAGATGGATGGAACGAGGATAGAGTGCGATTGAAAGTGGATGGAAGGTGAGAGAGGGTGGTGGAGAGTGATGGAGAGAGAGCCAAGGAGATCACGAACGATTTGAGGAACGTAGAAGAAAGAAAGAGAAGGATGAAGAAAGGAAAAAGAAGGAGAATGAAATCCAGTATACTGGATACTCGAGCTCTTCCTTCTTCGCGAGCCGTGCTCAAATCGTTCCCTTCCCGGCTGAACAGACTTGTTATGCCTTCTGACATCGTCGTGTTCCGTGATTCACAAATTTGAAAGAGCTGAACAAGAAAATCCGTCAAGAAAGTGGAAGCAGAGCGTGGACGTAGCGAGATTCTTCCAGAAGATTCCAGGAGAGCGCTCGAACCTTCTCGCCCCTTCCACCAGCTTCCCCTCGGTCTTAAGTTTCCACTCCTCCAAATCGATATAAAAGGACCTCTCCCGTCCCCTACTTTCTATTTCCCCATCTTAATCAACTTCTCCATTTCTTACCCAAAGCTCGACTCAACTCAAACAAACCAAACCAACTTCAACTTCAATCTTGACCATGTCCTTCTTCATCGTCCCATCTGACTCTTTCGAGTACTCAATTCCAACTCCAATCTTCCGCTCCTGCCATGGACCTCAAACTTCTCATCCATTCTTCAACCACTCCGACTACTCAAATTCAACCCGTCAACGTCACGCATCCGATTTCATCGACCTGATACGAAGGAGAGAGGTGGAAGCTCACTCTCGTGCTAGAGCTCAAGCCATTCGTCAAGCTCAACTTCAAGCAGAAGCTCAAAGACAGGCTCACACAGCTAGAGCTAGAAAAGAGGAATTGGAAAGAGCTTACTTTGAGCAAGTCAGAGAGTTCCAACTTAGGCAACTCGAGGCTCAAAAAGCTCATCAACAGCAACAAGAAGTACTTCGTTATCGTCAACACGTAGAGTCTTTGAAGAGAAAGGCTCAGGAGAACTATGTTGATCAAATCAGAGCTCAACAGGTTAAAGCTGAGAGAGAAAGAGTTCTTCTAGCTCAACGTCAAAGACAAGAACAAGAGAGAGCGAGTAGAGGTCATCAAGATCCAATTCTGTTAGCTTTGGAGCAACTCCTCTCTGGTGCTATCTTCGGTGAAGTGAAAGAGGATCAAGCATCTGTCAAAGGGAAAGGGCCTGCCGGAGAAACCCCAGTAGAGAAGACAGGTGAGTTGACCCCACAGTCTTTCCCACGCATCGACCTTCACCGCTTTGGATCCTTTCACTGACCTGACTTCGCCCTTTTCTCTGCTCCCTTCTAGATGAACCATCTTCTACTCTTCCTCCCGCTGAAGCCAAGGAATCAAAGGACACTCAATCCGAGTTTCAACCTCAACCACAACTGGCCAACTCAGACGCAATCAAACCTTCACGTCAACTCCTCTTCACTCATCCCTTCGGATCCAAACCTAGCTCTGTCATCAACGCAAACGACATCGGAATAACAGTGGATGAGAAGTCAGGATTGGTCACTGTCTCAGGTCTTTGGGAATCCGAACCAACTCCAACTCCAACTCCAATCGACAGACCTTCCTCGCCAACCCCATCTCATCGTTCCAACACCTCTCACTCCACCAGCTCTTCCAAGTCAAAGAAAGCACACGTCAACGATGTCGATGAAAATGGAGAGGAAATCGAAATGGAAAACGGGGAAGAAGATGGTTTTGTTCAACTCTCGAAGTCTACTTTAGAAAAGGTTCAAGAGCAACTTCAGAAGGAATCCACCTCTCGTACTTTCCAACTTCCGGAAGGCGTTGAAGCTGAAAGCATCAGAGCAGAAGTCTCAGAGGAAGGATTGAAGCTTTGGGTGGAAGTCGAAGAAGGGAAAGAGGCGATTGAGAAACAGGTGGAAGTGGAACTTGCTGGGTTCGACCTAGATTAGTTGGTGTTGAAGAATGTTTCTGTACTGATTTTGTCTTAATTCAATATCCTGATCCATCAATGAACTACGATCGGCGGCTCTCCCTAATGATGAATTCTCTCGTCTTCTCAGGAGATAGATGGTTTCGATTGGATCCACACATGTCGTCACACACAAAGCAAAGTGGGAGTGTAGAATGAAAAACGACCAAAGGAGCTTGACATAAACGAGATCCAAAACGCATCGAGTTCGAAAACAGACGGGGAATCCTGACTTGACAGCACAATTTAATCGAAATGTGTTCAGTACTAATAAAGTCAAAGATTTCGCTATGCAGGCCTTCCAGCGGACTTCTTCAACTCTTCGAAATCACCACTCCTCTGGCACATTTGGTAGAAGGTGGAATCCGGCTGACTCAAAAGAGTGTAAGGAGAATCGAATTCCACAACTCTACCCGACTCCAAGACCAGAATCCTATCATACTCAATCACTGTAGCTAGACGACTGTTGAGAGAGAGATGTCAAAGAAAAGTGGGGTGCAATAAATGTCAGATGAAGAGGCGGCTCTTGTCGCTGATGGTAGAGACACCCACTGAGCTATGGCGATGACTGTAGCATCCTTGAAAGACTCTTTGAGCGTTTTCTGGATTATAGAGTCTGAGTGAAAGCTTTTGGGAAGAAAAATGCATTGGAAGAATGGGAAACCAGCGATCAGCTTCAAGAAAAGATGTTTTCTTGTCATCCCTCGACAAGAAATCGATTCGGAAAAGTCTTCTACCCTGAAACCCACTCGATTGAGCTACTGGCCTCATCCATGATCACTACCCTACTCTTTCTGAGCAAAGCTCTTGCCATACCAACGAGCTGCCTCGTACCTTGAGAGAGATTACTTCCACCTGTTAACACTTCAGTTTCCAAACTAAGATAAATCTGAGTGGTAGCTTGAGTATAGTATTTCGGAGCTTCTCCATCGCTTTCTGACATTCTTGAACTATGTGACCATCTAGAATCGAGATGAGATTGATCTGCATTCGTCCTGATGTGAACTTTGTGAAGAGTTGAAATTAGTTCTTCATCGGAATGTTGACTGAAAGGATCTAGATTCTCCCTCATAGTGCCACTGAAAAGAACAGCGTTTTGAGGTATAATAGTCATTCTTGATCTCAACTCATCCAAGCCAAAAGAGGAGATATCGAGATCATCGATCTTGATTGTTCCAGAAGCGAATTCGATGAACCGCAGGAAGGATAGAGCAAGGGTGCTCTTTCCGCTGCCAGTTCCTGTTGAGAAAATAGAGACACGAAAAGTAGACATTAAACTGGCTGTCAAAGCAAGGTTTAATAGAAAACTTGTTCACTCACTCCCTACCACACCAATCTTCTCATGAGGTCTAGTCTTGAAGCTGATGTTTCTCAAGACGGCAGGTAGCTCAGAAGCATATCTCACTTCAAGTTCTTTGACCTCTACAACCCCTTCAGTTGGCCAATAAGCTGGTGGTGTAGGTTTTCTCATTCCTACCGGCTCTTCCTGGGGAGTCTCAGTGATGAGCTCTATGACTCTCTCGACGCTGTTCGCGTCCTGCTCCAGAGCAGTCCAGTTTCGACTGATCCAATAGAACGATTGAGTCAAAGATTGAGTTTGAGTGACGGCTATGCCTGCGATCCCAGGCGATACATGGCCAGAGAGGGCAAGAATAGAAGCGAAGAAAGTCGCCGTCGATCCAATCATGTCGTAGCGAACCATCAGCCAGCGCGAGCTTGATAGGCGGAGCAGTAGAAGAAAGGATTAGGAGAACATCAGCACGTACAATAAGTGGAAGGGGAAAGCTGAACTCACCTGTTCCAGAAATAATGATAAGCTGCGGTGGCTCGATCCAGCCGCTTCGTAAAGATGATCAGAAACCTTTGTTCTTCACCATAAGCTCTAACGCTGACGACTCCGTCTAATAGCTCCGCAAAAGAAGAGAAGATAGGCGACCTCAAAACACTTTCTAATCTCCGCAGGTCTCTAGATGTGTTTCTGAAGGCGAAGAAGACGCAGTAATAGATGTAACCGATTCCGATAGTCACAAAGATGAACGAAGGTAGTAACCAGATGACAGCCGTCAACGCTAGAGTCAGATTGACTATTGAGGCGAGGACTTGTCTCCTGCAAAGAAAGAGGGATCAGAAAGTGTCTTTGAGTATTGACCGAAGTCGATGAATGCAGTGTGAAGGCTGGTTGAACTCACAAAGAAGGGAGAATGCTTTCATCGATAATCTGGATATCTTTCGAAAATCGATTGAGCAGACGCCCAGTAGGAGTTCGATCTAACCACCTTGACGTTGATCTCGTCACAGCCAGGAGCATTTGCGAGAAGAAGATCCGTCCCGCTCGCAAGCTCACCAAATACCCAAGCATTGTGAGCGATATCCAAATGAAACATCCCATCATCTCAATCATCAATAGCATCTCCAGGTACGGAAGAACATTTTCAGAAGCTGAAGGGAAGTGGAAGAAGCTTGAAGACGTAGAACTGAGTGATGGTGTCCAAGGAGAGTGAGTTGCAGTAACTGATAAAGCCCGGAAGAGGGAAGAGACAAAAGAGACCTGAGAGCCTGATTTCAGCGTAAGAGAAGCCGGATCGGCGTAGCTACTGGTCCAGATGGATATCCAAATCTTCTCGAGTAGATCTGACATCTTGAAGAGTAAGAGACCAACAAGGACAAAGAACACGGCAGTGTAGGAAGAAGCTTGAAGATAGCTTCGGTAGACATCTGCTTGAACAGCTCCTGGTGCTTTCGTCTCTGCTTCAACCAGCTTTTGAGCAGGCTTCTCGTTGAGATTTTCCTTGGCGACAAGATCCGCTTCTTGACGAATTTTCGGCCTCTCCTTGTCGAATGAGGGCGATTGTTCTGTAGGTTCCTTCGAAGAACCTCTTGGTCGTAGTTCTTGCACCGTTCCTTGAGCTTCGATCTTTCCATCTTGAAGAAGTACGACCCAGGCGCAAGCTGGCAGCACAAGCTCTGTTTGATGAGTGACCATCAAAACAGTTCTAGTGGAGAGTAATGGACCTCGAAGAGCTTCCCTAAACACTTTCTTTGAAGTGTTGGCATCCAAACCGCTCAGAACGTCATCCAACAGAACGGTAGAAGCTCTTGAGTAAAGAGCTCGAGCTAGAGCGACTCTGGCCTTCTGTCCACCTGAGCAGAGCAGAACGAGCCAGAAGAGAGACAAGAGGAAAGCAGGAAAGTCAGAGTTTCATGGAAAAAGCGAGAGAGAACCCATCCTCTAAACTAGATCTTGCTTACCTGAGAGTGAAATGCCTCGCTCTCCAATCTCAGTACAATCACCATCTGGAAGGATCTCTAGATCAGGCCGTAGAGCTGCACAAGAAATGAGAAAAGGAAAAATATATCTGGTGAGTTCGTTTGTGGCTCACTCGGTTGTCTCAAGACTACTTTCCATCAAGACCATCTATCTCAACTCACCAGCTGCACTAAGAACTTGGGCATATCTCTCACTTTCGTAGAAAGCCCCAAACAAGATGTTCTCCCGAATAGAACACTGCTGGATGTAAGGCACTTGCGGACAATACGCCACAGCTCCAGTCAAACCTGTCTCGGGATCTATGAACGCTGGGACTTTGGGAAGTTGGACGGACCCTTCGACCAGATTCATTTCACCTAGAAGAGCACTGAGAAGACTGGACTTTCCGGAAGAGGTTGGGCCAGCTATCAGCGTCATCTTTCCTCTCGGGAAGGAGAGTGTGAGGTTCGAGAGCTGGAAAGGTTTGTCACTCGAAGCTTCTTCTTGATCAACTGAATCGGATCTTGAGGCTCGAGGGCTATTAATAAGGCTTGGAATATCTGGGTCTGATGATTTCTTATTCCTTTTGAAGCTGAGTCTCGAACAGACCTTGCTTCGCAGAGACGATGAAGAAAGAGGCGCGAGGTTTTTGATTTCAGTCAAGCTCTTCCTTCTCCAGGTGAAGGTAGCATCCTGACAACCGAACGGGAAGTCTTCGATTTTCTTGATTTGTTGAGGATTGCTGGTATCTTCCTTGAGACTTGACGCCCATTCCGGAACATCCTCTTCTTCTAAGAATGCTTCGATTCTCTGAATTGACACATACGCGTTGAAGATTGCATTGAGCTGAGTCGGAAGAGTGCTCATCGGTTGTCTATTGAGTTCGGAAGCGTAAGAGCAAAAGGACAATGAGCAGAGAAAGAATTCGTTTCCACCCTGCGATTCTCTCTACTCACCTCACTAAACCAAAAACGAGCAAAGAAGTAAAAGCAGTAGCAGCGTCTAGTTCATTGCCTTGAATGTAAGTATAGCTAGCTAAGGAGAGAAAGGTGAACAGAGCAGGAGATAAAGTCCACGAAAGTTGCAAGAGAGACGAGAAAACGTATCGCTTCCACAGCCATCGCAGTTCTATCTCTCTAGCTGCGAGAACTCGCTCCGTCCATTGATTGACTTGACCAAAGTACTTTAAGAATCTTAATGCCACTATTACTTCAGTTAGGGTGTTCATCCTCTTGTCTCTTCCGTTTGATAGTGATTTCGACACTTTAATGAGGTTCCTCGTCAGAAGGCTTTGAATTGGAGATGCTAGAAAGATTGCCAAATGACCAGCGAAAGCAGATAAGCCTGACGGGATTATGAGAAGAGGTGAGGAAATCTCAATGAGCTGAGAAACAACTCTGGTGACGACATCAATTTCGTGAGCGTTTAGGTTTTGGCTTTGCTTTGGATGGAATCGAAGACTTACCTAGAAGTTGAACCAAGAAGAAGGTTGCCACCACGAGATCAAGAGGAGCGGCATAGGCCTGGGGAAAAGATAGAAAGTAGAACGGGCTCAGCGAGAGACTTCTCAAGAGTTCAATCTGAAGACTTGGTCTGTGGTCACCTCATTTTAATTGAGAGGGATCAAAAATCAATTCATGTGACGAATCTGCTCTCAAAGATCCTCACCTGGTGCAGAGAAGACACTAAATCCGCCACTCTTTGAGCGTCAATAGCTGCCAAAGAAACGATCTTGCCGACATCCGAGGAAGCTTCGCTGGTATTTTGAAAATGAATGATCGGACAGGAGAAACCAAGTGAGGGCAAGAACGCAAGAAGTTGCACCGACTTTTGAATACTCACCTCTTCTCACGAACACTTCCTCTCCCATCCTTCTTCCTTAAAACCTTCTCATAAATGGTGGCCGTCAATTCGGATCTAATTCTAGCCGAAGCACGTCTCGCATAGAACAGATGTTGTAGATCGCTTTGACTCTTCATCAAAGCTGCAATAAAAGCAAAAGTAGCGTAAAGATAAGCTTTCTGTTTGCTGGAAGACGAGACCTCCTCCAGCTGGTTCTGAGTCTCCGAAATGGTTCTCAGAATCTTGTTCAGGAAGAATGGATTAGTATAAGCTAGACTTGAAGAAAATAGAGTCAATCCGAAATCTATGATCAAATCTTTAGAATTGGCTCGGAACAGCAAGTAGAGTAAGCTTGCTTTATTTTTCACTTTCGAGGTTGTGTTTTCTTCCGCACTACATGAGATTTGAAGGAACTTTCTTAGAAGCAATCTACTTCTCAAAGACGGAGATAAACTCCATAAATCTTTTTCCTCGAGTGATTTGATGGATAATAAATCATTGACCCAACTGAAGGTAATCCAACTCCAAAGAGTACAATGGTCTTCCATTGGTGGGGGGTGACCTTCTTCATCTCCTATCGGAGGGTTTCTATGGAGTATCAATGGAAATCTTAAGATGATGGAGATTGCGAGAGAGAAGAGGATAGAGTTCGAGATGAAGATGATAGTCGAAATGTTGAGAGAGAAGCCTTGGGTTTGGATTGAGAAGAGAGGTTCAGCTAATTGTGAGAGGTAGAGAAGAAGCATAGGGTAGTCTGGAGTGTGTTTTGGGAGGAAGAGAGGTCGATAGAGAGAGTATGACTGTGAAGGGAGAAGGATAGGGAAGTGGCGAGGTATGAGGAGGTTGCTCTTAGAGTCTCGTGCATCCCTTTCCTCAAAGCTGAAACCTGATCTACGAAGAGCATGCTCTGATAGACTTTGAATTCACAGAGACACTGGAGCCCTGCCTTATCACTACCCAAGCTTTCCAAGCTTTATCACCAACCAAAAATCACAACTCACCCAGATCAACAAAGCGGAAGCCGACCTCCACGATACTATCCCATTCTGTGGTTCCATGATTCTATAAGCTATTGAAAATATCCAGCCAGATAGCTCTACCACCGGTATAGCGACCAAACCAAACGAGACCGAAGGACTGGAAGAAGTTGCAGTTCCTTTCCTCGCACGTCCAAGGAGGGGAGAAGATTCATCGTTCAAATTGAAGACTGGATTATTGAGGGTAGACTGGTAATCCAAGGCGTCTCGATTACCTCTGCCATGCATAAGATTGCTATCTGCACGTCTTTCCTTCGTCTCTCTCTCTCTCGCTTCCTGCCTGCTCATCCCTTCGATATCCTCCTGAGAGATGAATTCCTGGAACAAATGTATCCATTGACCTGATTTGAAGAGAGAATCGATGATTGTCGCTTGGAAGAGTTTGAAATAATTGAGCAAGATTGAGAGGATGAGTAGGGTTGGAAGAACTGAACTTAGGAGGAAGACTGGAGAGTTCAAAAGCTTTTCACTTCCATCATCTGAATTCATTTCGGAAATTACTGTTGAATCATTTTGGTGTCTGAAGTATTTTTGATGATGTTTTATAGTATACCATGAAGCAGTGCCTCATACGATCTTATCATGCGTACACTCGTAGGTCGTACTAAGTCGTTCGGTTCCGTCTTCCAATATTCCAATGGTACATAGTGCCGCCAAGGGAGTCTCTTCTGTTCTGACTTTTGAGGATTCATTATTCGTCTCGCTCTTGTGTCATCAGTAACTCATGCTGGACAATTAGAGAAAGAGAGTAGAAAGAGCTTCTCGAGTCGAGGCTCTCCTCCAAGTTCACCACGAAGTCGAGAACAACTAGCAAGTCTGGAACGATGTGCAAATCTTTGGAGTTTTGCTTTGAAGCGTCAAGCAAAAAATCGTCGAGAAAGACTGACGACAAAGAGATGAAAGACCGAGGCGATGTATATTCGTCGAAATGATGATGCTTGTAGAATGATTCGATTGTTGAACTAGATAGTGACTTCTCCCGAGTTGATACGTTGACAAATAGCTTTCAGAGCCTGCCGAAGAAACAAACAGAGAAGGAGGTAAGCATTGGAGCAAAAAAGAAAAAAAAGAAAAAAAAAGCTCTCCCCTTGATACCGACTTTGCTTTTACTCACCCTCGCGCCATATTCAAAGTCACTCAATTCGAGCCAAACCTGGGCACTAATCCTAGCCCACATCTTCTCATTATGTCTAAAAACCGGCATCACAGTTTTATACTCATTCGTCAAAGTCTCCATCATCCAAACTCGAACTTTATACCAATTCTCCTCATTGACTTTCGAATTCATTAAAGGTAATCTCACGTTGACCATCGCAGCGGTCAATTCTTCATCTTCAGTTTCCATGATTTCAGTTTGAAGAATCTTAGCAGCAACTTCTCCTCCTCTTCTAGCCAACGAATTGTTGTAATTTCGGATTCTAACTTCTCCTCCAAGCTTTCCCCTAAAGTCCAAAGCTGCAGAGACACTTAAAAGGGTTCCCATTTCCACTGTTCCAAAAGCTGACCATTGGAGTTTCCTGAAAAAGAAGGTCAAATGAAGTGATTTGAGTCGTTGTTCAAGGGAATGAAATTATTAGAGCGATAAACAGCACTCACCAATTGTTCTTCTCCTCAGTCGGCTCGTTCATGTACCAATGACTTGTAGGTAGACTAGATTTGTTGATGTGTTGATTCCTTTTCGGCACGTAGAAGACTGCACAACCTCGTTTGGCGTAAAGCCATTTATGACAGTTAGAGACGAAGAAATCCGGTTGAGCAGAGCCTAAATCCACAGGTATCTGACCAATCGCATGAGCTCCATCGATCTAAGGTAGACGGAGAGGCAGAGAAAGTGAGACTGTGAGTTCTGAGGCATGAATGGGAAGTCCTTTGAAAATCTTTTGAAGAACCTCGCGAACTCACAAAAGACATTATTCCCTGATCTCTCAAGACTTTCACCAACCTTTCCCAAGGAACAATCACTCCCGGAGCACTTGTAATAGCATCCACAATTCCCAACCTCAATTTGACCTTCCCTTCTTTCTTAGTTTTGGAAACCACTTCCTCGACAGCTTTGACAACTTCATCATGTTTCATTGGATAATTAATTTCTACCATCACGGTAGTAGGGTTTGAAGGATGAGTTTCATAAAGATATTGTAGAGTCCTTTCTACAGCTCCATAGACAGTCGAGAGAACTAAGATGGCATCATTCTTCTCCCAATGAATGTCTCGAAGAACTGCATTTGTAGCTGTAGTTGCGTTATTCACCAGAGCGATCTCTGTTGATGGAGCATTTAAGAGTTCAGAAAGACGTTCAATTGCGGCTTCATAGAGAGCTGGTTCGGTTTTGAGGAGGTGGAACTGAGAGAATGAGGCGGAGAGAAGTGAGAAAGAAGGGCTAGTTTGACTTCTGGTTCCTCTCGATACCCTTATCCGAAAGCAAGCTCTGACTCAATACAGGTCAAGAGATTCTGATAAAGAAAGACAAAATCTCGAAATGTTGTGACTCACATCCGGTTGCTCTTCCGCTTTATCCTGCAAAGCTTTGAAAGCTTCACAAACCGGTCTAGGACAAGAACCAAAAGAACCTGGATAAGAAACGAGCATTGATCAGTGCTCAATATTCCTCAGATGCTGCATGAAAGATTCTGAACGACTCACCATTATTCAAATTCGTGTATCCTTGAGCATGACTCCACCATCTCTTTTTTGCGCTATTTCCAAATTTCTCCATCCCAAATTCTCCATCTTCTTCAATCAAAGAATCCTTCCTTTCCAAACTTCCTTTCCTCTTGGATTCATTTGAATTAGGAATACTTTCAGCATGAGTAGCCACAGCCCAAGGATTAGCAGGTTCAACAGCAGGAGCAGAAGTTGAATGGATTGAATCTTGAGTAGCCCATGGATCTGGCACTGAAGCTGCAGGTAGAGCTATATTAAGATTTGAACTTGAGGCAATAGGTTCAGGAATGAAAGGTTGTTCAATCTCTTTACTTGTACTTGAAGCTTCTCGAAGTTTATCAACAGCAGCATATTCTTCCCAAGCATGAGAACCTTCTGATTCACCAAATCCAGATTCAACTTCTTCTGTTAAGCCTTTTCCAACCCATCTATGAGCATGACTTCGAGCAAACTGACCGAAATCCCAAGTTTCCTTCTCTAACTTCTCCAAAGAATCTATCCAAACGTAAGTCTCACATTGCTTTTCCTGTTTTCCTTCTCCATCTTCCAAAAGTTCTTGAACATGTTTGGATGTTAAACCAGATAGGATAGAAGCTAAAGAAGCATCTTTAGGTCTTGAAGTATTTAGTTCTGATGATGCTTGAGGATCTAGAATGACAGTACAAGGTTGTCGCTCATAGGATTCACCTTCGAAACCATCTAGTAGTAGCAATTCTGAAGAGGTGAGACCTGAGACCAAAGTTCCAGGTACTGCGATTGGATCTTCTGACGAATCTGGAATCAGTTGTTGCTTTCTTTGAGGATCGAGGAGACCAGGATAATCTGCTCCTTTAACATGAAACGTTGAGTAATTGGGTAGAATCGCATTCTGAACTGTTAGATTTGATCCAGGTGAGCCTATGATTCTCGATAGAATGGCTGGATGAACTAAAGTCCCGTAGAAGACTGAAAGTCCAAGAGAGTGACTCTTATCAGTGGGATGGAAGCAGCAAGCAGCTCTCCCTCGCTACCCTCCATTGGATCCTGTTCGGCTTTACTCACAAAGTGAACGAGTTTCATTTCCTTCAACTGGCGATAAGCTTGAATCTACCATGATTAGGTCTGAAGAGTCCGATGGGTCAGCTGTCTGAAGCTGCCCTCGTGCCCGAATCGCTTATCGATTCTTCCCTTGTTCCCTCCCTTCTTCTCCTTCCCATCCTGACTATCTTTACCGTTCAACCACAAAATGAAGAACGTTTTACTAGATGCCAACTTCCCTGTAAGTCGCATTCTATTGAATCAATCGTCTATTCATCATCTCATCTTCCAACTCTTCTCTCTTCGTACCCCACTCTGACCCTTCAAAAGCGAGATTCTTTAGGAGCAACCTATCATGTGAGTTACAGCTCCCTCTCCTTCTCCTTCTCCATTCCAATAACTTTCAACTGATTCTCTCAACCTTCCTCATCTTCAAGGTCGGAACCAAACCCGGAGAGTGAGTGATCAGCCTCATCTTTTCTCTACGCTTCCCAACTTCGCTCATCCCTTCTCTTCTCCAGGGTCGCAAACCGAATCATCACCGTAGGAGATCACACCCGAGCACATCGCATAGCCAAACATTTCGATGGTGGAAAACCCATCTTCACTCATGAATCTCAACGTAAATTCCTGACCTTAACCGGTCTATTCAAAGGAGTTCCAATCACAGTCATAGCCATAGGAATGGGGTTTTCCCTTGTAGATTTCTTCGTAAGAGAAGTCAGAGCCATAGTTTCCGGAGATTTAATCATCGTTAGAATGGGTTCATGTGGATCTTTATCTGATAATTCACCTATTGGATCCTTGGTCGTTCCAAAGACCTCTTATGGAATTTGGAGGAATTGCGATTATTTTCATCCGGAAATTACGGCTGAAATGAGAAGTAAAGGTGAAATTGAACCTTATATCATTACTAGACCACTGGATTGTGATGGAGAAGTACATGATCAATTGTTGAAATCTTTGGAAAGTTCAATGCCTGAAGTTAAGAAGGATTTGTTTGGCGGTAATAAAGTTAGAGCCATTGGAGACATTACAAACGCTTCTGCCGATAGCTTTTATTCTAGTCAAGGTAGGATTTCAAGTCATTTCTTAGATGCTAATGCTAATCTCATCGAAGTTCTTCAAGAGAGAAGACGTGAGTTTCCTCTTCTACTTCCACCTTTTTCTCACCCTGCATGATTCCATAACTCAGTTTCTCTATTTTAATTTCTCCATTAGCCAACACCTCAACTCTAGAAATGGAAACCTATCTCCTGAACCACCTTGCACTGTGTGCTTCTCAACTCATAGAATCGGATCCAAACGTCGTTGAAAAAGGTAGAATTAGAACTGGGGCTGTTCAAATGATCTTTGCCAATCGAACTACTTCTGCTTTTATCACTCCTGAAGAAGTGGAAGTTCTGGAGGATTGGGGTGGAAAGGCAGTTTGTGACGCTTTGGCTACGATTGAGATTGACGAGGAGGTGAGTTCTTGGTGAACTTCTGGGAGACAACAGAAGGAGACGCTGACAACCCCCCCCCTTTTCTCTCTCGGCATGAAAGAAACTTCATCCAGAAGGAGTTTGGTCTACTGATAAATGAATGACTGGAGGCTGGAGGGCTTTTGAATCTCGAGTGATCACCCCCCTTTTTTTTGCTCTGTCTTTGGCTTTCTGCTGAACGTCAATTTACTTCAACTTAGAAGATATGGTAGAGATCACAAATCTGGAATCGTCGAGAATACAAATACAGTGAAGTCTTGTGTGTGTTCTGTTTCTGTTCTTTGTTTCAATCCGTCTCCATTTTCGTTGTGCCTCTGATTCTTCGCTCACTGAGACTTGGCTTGGGCTATTTACTGAGCAAGTATTGCCTCAAAGGTTTGAAGCCTCTATTTTCTTCTTGAATCGGAAAGAGATCCATATGGGCGCATCGATCAGCTCCATCGATAGCGATAAGAAATTCCTATTGCTCTCAGCTCTACTCCCAGACATCAACACTCCAAAAGATGGCTAGCTCACCTTCGTTGGCAGAGGTTGACTTTTACGGAGTACTTCAATTGAATAAGAACGCAAGTCAGGCAGAGATCAAATCAGCTTACAAGAAGCAGGTAAGTTACATAGTGAACCTCATCAAAGTGGAGCTTCCCTTATCTTGTCATCTAACCATCTTCCTGATCTCAGGCTTTGAAATGCCATCCAGATAGAGTTCAACCAGAGAAACAAGAAGAAGCAACTCAACAGTTCAAGCTAGTAGCCAAAGCATATGAAGTTCTATCCAATCCAACCTCAAGGCAGAAATACAATTATACTTCGAATCCTTCCGGTCCATTCCAATCATCTCCTTTTTCTTTCGACGACAATTTTGCAAAGGATAGATCGTCAAGTTCAGGTCGCTCTCCGGAAGACAGGTCTAAATTCTTTGGTTCTTCTCCCGACGTAGGTCCTTTCAGTTTCACCTGGGAGTCTGCTGCAGATTCGGCAAGGAGAGCTCAGAATAACACTAGAGGTCATAAAGCTGGATTCCCTTTTAATAATCCATTTGAGTTGTTTAATGATATGTTCAAGAGTGAGATGAATGGAATGAGCTCCGGGCTAGGTGGAACTGGAAGTGCAAGCACGTTTGGTCAAGCAGATCCTTTCCTGAGTGATCATTCTAGGATGTCAGCGATGGGCATGGGAGTTGGGATGGGAAGTATGGGAAATATGGGCATGGGGTTAGGAAGCAGCGGATTGAATGGTCTGGGAGGAATGTCAAGTCTGGCTGCTGCAGACACAATGGAGACTTCAACCACTACTTCTCCAAGCAATTCGTTCTTTGGATCTCCTAGGTCTTTCTCAGCTATGCCTCCTACTCATGGAAGAAGACAAGGTGGTCAGACCTCCAATCAACCCTCTGTTTCTACGTCATCGGGTGGAGTAACTTACTCCTCTAGCTCAACCTCCAGCTCAACTTCAACATACGGATTTGGATCAAATAGCACATCTGAGACTCGACAGACTCGAAGTGTCAATGGAAGGACGGAGACTGTAGTTACGAAGGTCGATGGCGAGGTGAGTTGAGAGATACTTGAGAGTCGAAGCCTGCTTCTCTTGAGGCGCCGCATACATTCATTCAATCTCTTTCTGATAACACTTTTGGACACTTCTCAATGGGTTTCTGGCTTTCTAACGTCGCTTCTTCTCCATCTTCTCTACCGTCTCCCTCCGCTTTCCCACTTCCGATCTCACTTCCTCTCACAGGGACAAGAGACAGTTCACGTTATCACTCCAGAAAAGGGATCAGTCTTCGTTAATGGGGTGAAACAATCTGAAAATCTACTTCAGGGATCTACTCAGCAGGCAAGAGTCGGGACAGGGTGGTCGTGAAAATCCAACTTCGTTGAAGATTCTCTTCCCTCTCCTCTGATTCCTCGTCAGTTTCATCTCGTGTTCCTCCTCAATTTTTGGTCTATAGTATTATTATCGTCAAGTCTTCTCGTCCATCCCAATCCAGGACTTTCAAGCCACTTCCCCAAGTCAGTCACGCACTATCCTTTTACTATCCGTTCAAAGCGCTCCTCAATCATTATTGTATAACCTCATTTGTTCTCGAATATAGAAGTTTCTAGTCATTTCTAGTCGCTTGACGACAAATTATTTAGGTCGGCTGACTTGGGCAGGATTGGAGGATGGTCGAGCTCGAACCTTCAAGCAGAAGATTCCAGAACCTTCTCACAGATTCTCGTTACGTCTCTACTCAGCGCTCCGCATTGATTTCATCAGTGGAACTTTCTAGCATAGTTGACTAATCAACGACCCCCAAAAGGTATAAAAAGAGAGGTTTAGAAGCCTTCTCTCTTCAGTCATGTCAATCATCAGATCAACTCTCAACTCTACTCTTCCACGTCAACTCAGCAACACACTCAAGCGCTCAATCTCAACCACACCAGCAACCATGTCTCTCTTCAGATCTCTCATCAACGACCCATTCCTCTCTTCACCTTTCAATTCCGGATGGAGTCACCCAGCTCAAAACTCAACTTCCCAAGTCACTCATCCCTACGCGGAGTTGATGGATCACTTCTTTAAGCCTTCTAATTTCAACTTGAACGGCCCAGCAATGGTGAGTAATGAACTCCAATACTTGACTTCTCCTCCTCACCCACTGCTTCTCTTCCTGTCTAGAATCTGACCCCTTCCCACCCTTTCTCTCACAGGACCTTCACGAGGAGCCAAATCGTTACATCTTGACCGCAGAGGTCCCAGGTATCAAGAAGGAGGACGTCCAAATTTCAGTCGACGATCGTCTTCACAAATTGACCATCGCAGGATCTACCAAGAAGGAGGTCTCTTTCGATCCCTCTGCAACTTCAACAGATGAGACCTCCAAACAACCTTCGGACGCCAACAAGGAGAACGGCTCTGAGACTCAAGTCCAAAAAGTCTCCTCCTCCTCCAATGAGGTCTCCTCAACCAAGAACCATCGCTCTCTGATCTCTGAAAGAAGTTACGGATCCTTCAGTCGCTCATTCTCCTTCCCTGAACAAGCGGATCTCTCTCAAATCAAAGCCAAGTTCCAGGATGGTATCCTCAAACTGGAAATTCCAAAGGTTGCCGAAGAAAAACCCAAAGTTAGAACTGTTACTATCGAAGATGTTAGAGAGTAATCGGGTCTTTTGAAAGTGGAAATGTAAATGTGATGTTCGATACTGTAAACCAAAGCCTCTTCCCTACTCTTGTTTCCGTATCTTCTCGTTTAATGAAAAAGTTCTTTCCGTGATGCAAAAAAAAGTCCCAGACTCACTTGTGACTTCGTCTTCTTCAGACTTTTGTCGGAATGTTGAGACGAGCTGTGCCATTCCCTAAAGCTCTAAGAAGTCGCCAGTCTCGATCGAGATCAAACAACATACAAAAAGATGCAAACATGAGATTGAGTGGGCGTGGTTTTTAGAGAGAACAACAAAATAAAAGAAGAAACAAGGAGGGAAGATTTGATGATACGAGTAGAATAGAAAAGGACACGACAAGAATGCCTTAAGCAATACAATAGAGAAGGTAGAACGCGATCGATCACTCGGCTTCAGAAACTACCGAGACAGAATCAGCTCTTCGACTCCATCTGAATTGACGTTTCTTAGATGGAGTTTGACTTTGAGTTGGAGTAGCTTCTTGACTACCAGAACCTGAATTGAACCCGATTTGAAGGACAGGAGTTTGAGGAGGTAAAGCATCAGAACCTGACCTTGAAGAATCTTGAACGTTGGATTCATCTTTATTATCTGAGCTAGAAGCTGATGTCGAAACTGCTTTGTCTTTCTCCTTATCTTCAGCTTCGATATTTCCACTTGAACTGTTGTTTGCCTTTCTATTCCAGAAAGCGAATCGAGAGCGCGCTTCTCCAGTTCCAGATGAAGAGTTGATAGAGAGCGAAGTTGAGGCTAAGCTTGTTGAAGAGACGTCACCTGCAGAGATGCTACGAGCTAATGGATTGAAAAGCTCATCGTCAGAAGACAACCAAGAATCTCTACCCGCAGATAGGCCTGGTTGCTCTTGATTTCCATTCCTTTGAAAGCCAGAACCTGAACTTAAACGTGACAGACTTCCATTGTGATGGTGACGAGAGAACCCAGGACCTCCTCCCATGAATCCGTTTCCGAAAGCTTGTTGAGGTCTACCAAGATTTGAATACGGAAGAGAATCCGAGCTTGATCTAGGATTTGGATTCCAATCAGTTGGACCACCATTGAAGGGATGAGCTCTACCACCAACCAAAGGAGATGGATGTTGTGATAGATAAGGTCTGGTAGAATTTGGTCCTTGGCCACCTTGATGAGCTTGCCATGAATCGAAGGCACTCCAAGATCTTCTTCCTTGTTCATCTTCGTCTTCTAGAGGGAACTTGTTGGCTTCGAAAGCACGTCTGACAGCTTCATAGTCAGAAATTGGAGCTACGACGGGAGGAGCTGGCTGAGCTCCATTCCAACCACCTGATCCAAGACGAGATCCAGATGGGACTCTGCCTTCGTTGGGATAACCTCCAATAGGATAATCTTGAACTGGAGATCTTTCTGGAATAGTTGGTCTGGAGGTGCTGCGACTTGAACTCTTGAAAGCTTTTGCAGAAGGATTAAGCGAAAGCTTCGGTAGGACTGAGAAGGTTCTGCTTTTCCTTCTCTCCAAATTCTCTCCTTTTTCAGTGGTCTTCTCCTCTTTCTGTTCGGAATCGTTGTCTCCTGCTTCAGCAGTGACATCTGATCTTGCTACGCTTTCGCTTCTGCTCTTACCCCACCAAGTACGACCGGCACTTCCTTTGCTGCTAGGTCTACGAGTTCGAGAAAGGGAAGAGGTTGTTGGTTGTTCGGCTTCTTCTGGGCTGAAGTTTGATTGGTCTTCGGCTTCTGCTTGAATTGGCTCTTCCGATTTGCTGGACTCGTTTTCGACAGGAGTATCAGGATCTTGATTGGGAGACTCGACTTGAACTGGAGAGGCTAGTTGAGAGGAAGGAGCATCTGCGAAAGAGTCCTCGATTTCTTGAGCTACCGTTTCATCTCCATTCGCATCCGAGAAGGAATCGGTCTCTTCAATCCCGCGATCTTGTTTTGAAAGGTCGTCTTTAGACAAATTGAAGAAACTGTCTTCCTCTTCCAAATCTTGATCCGGAGTCTCTCCACCTTCATCTTCAGAAGCCAGACCGAATCTTCCAAGAGCAGATTCCAGAGTAGCTGACCTTTCTCTTCCAGGGAAGACACCTCTCAGGTCATCATCGTCCTCGTCCGTTGAAGCGAAGAGGTTCGATGGAAGTAGATCGGTGTAGAAAGGTGAATTCGGCGGTGGCGAGAAGGCTCCTCCTGAAGTTGCAAGTCGAGGATCTTGAATTGGAATGTTTCTGGCTGAGGAAAGATCCAGAGGTGACAGGAAGGAAGCTCCAGCGCCCACTGCAAGCGGAGCCATTTGAGTCTGATTCGAATTAGCCCAGCTGTGATCGTAAGGGTTTGATGCGAAATCTCCAGGACCAGATAGAAGTGGATACATGTGAGAAGAAGGACCGGCTTGAGAAGGAAGAAGATTGGGGTTCATAAGAGCTTGTTGTTGAGATTGAGCTTTTGCGATAGCCCTAGCTTGAGCCTGAGCAGCTCTAACCTCTGCTTGCGCTTTGGCATGAGCCATTGCCTCCGCTTGAGCTTGATGTCTTCTCTCCAGAGCTAGGATCTTGGCAGCTTCAAGATTGGCCTGTTGTTCTTGAAATTTCCCTTCAAGAGCCGAAAGGTCATCTTCGAGTTGCTTCATTTCGAGTTCCTCATTCTCCGTCTTCTCGGTTCTCTGTTTCTCTAATTCTTCAACCTCTTTCTCTTCTTGTTCGTCCATCTTTCCTTGGTCTTTCAACCCTCTCTCCTTCGTCTCTCTCCTCTCGACGATCAGCTTCATTTCCTTTCTATGTCCCTCAATCTTGGATTTCAAGCTGTTTTTAACACCTTCAATGTTTTTGAGCTTTCTCTCAGCTTCTTTTTTGACTCCTTCAGCTTGTCTTTTACTTTCATCCAGACTTTTCATCTTAGTTTTGATTTCAGATCGAGAGACGTCTTCTTCTTTCTTTCGAGTTCGAAGTGCTTCTAACTGAGAATTCAATTGAGATTTAGTGTTTGATGAGGTTTCTTGAAGCGAAAGTAACTGAGCTTCTAAGTCTAGATTCGTTGCTTTAGCTATCGAGACAGCGGAATTTGGATCGTCTAGGTGTTTGGTCTTGGAGATTTCTTGAGCAGAGTTTGGATCGGAAGGAAGTTGTCTAGAAGTTGCGTTTGCAGAATTAGAATGCGAAGACGATTGAGAGAGGTCTCGCGCTAAAGAATCGGGAAGGAACTTGTCATGATGACTGTTCGGATCTTCAAGTGCATTTTGAAGGTGATTTTGAGCTGCTTTGTTCTTTGCTTTCGCTTTTTTCCGCTTGGATGTTGAAGAGGAAGCGTTGGGATTTGAGCTTGGATTGGGAATTGAATTGTTGAGAGACGGTGAATTAATGTTGCGATTTTGAGACTGATTTGCATTAGAACCTGAACGATTGGATTGCTTCTTTGAACCTTTCTTTTGATTGGCAGCCGTTGAATCTAAGTCGTGGGGTCAAAAGATTAGGGGCGGGAGAACAATGGTCAGTCAAAAGGTCGAGATCGTCCATTTCGGCTTACGAGTGGTGGTCCTGATCTCTCCTATCTTCATTCGAACTCACCCTTCTGATCGTCATCATTCAAACTTCGAATCTCGAAAACTCCGTAATCAATTTCCTTCTCTTTCTGTTCCAAGAATTCTAATTTCTCATTTCTCTCTTTGATCCTGATTCTTTCCAGTTCACCCAGACCATATTCTTCTTTCTTCTTCCCAATATTCAATGGATGACTTGAACTAAGAGGATGATTTGTTCCCGGTGGATCAATCTCTTTCCACGGGCTGGCAGAATCCATGAAATGACTTTTGGTTTCCTTGTGAAGCCAGGATGGACCGCCGGTCAAAGGAGCTGGCAAAGGTGGGGAAGAGATCTCCCAACCTTGAGCGACCAACCACCAGGTACCAAAAGCACCCAAATACCAAGAAACATGTTCATGAGGATGTCTATGATTTCCCATCCTTTCCCAATCATCCACGACTTCTGGATCATTAGCTTCTGAGAAACCACATTCTGAACATTGATAAATCTCTCCATTAAGGTCTTTGCTTTTACTTAATCGATTTGGGAAAGTCAAACTTCCACCACCTCGATTTCTCTTCGCATGCTTGACTGTGACCACTGTGTAGAACTTTCCATCCCTTCGAACGTAAGGTGGAGTCTTGAGTGATAGAGAAATCTTGTGTGCAAATGTCAATGATGGATTACTGGAAGATGAAGAAGATTTTGATCTGGAAGTTGGATTGGAAGAGAGCTGTTGTTCTAGTTCGTCATCTGAAGTAGAAGTGGTCGATCGAGGTTTGAGAGGAGTTGAAGAATCGGTTTCGAGTTGCCGTAAAGATTGTCGGAGTGATGAATCGGTGAGGTAGGTTCGGAAGGAAGCTTCTGTTGGATTCGTCCAATATGCTGAAGGCGGGGGAGGGAGGGAGGGAAGAGGGAAAAGAAGATCAAAACGTTGGTTCCCAAGGAAGCCGCCACACAAAATCCTTCCCTGTTAAAAGCGCAGGGAACCTAGCACCTTTGTAGCTATGCATCATCTCTCGTAGCGTATCAATTACCCTTGCAAGAGCAAGAATGCCTCTGTCCGAACCCAAGGTCCCTTCTCCCAGTAACTTCCGACGTCTCCTCCCTTCCTTTCTACCTTCTTCGCCGAGCTCTATCCTCCCAATTCGCAGAACTCAGCTTGTAATTTTTTCTTGAATCGCTTCCCAAAGACGATCACAAGCTACTCAAAGCCGGTTCTCTTGCGAACACTCACCAAGAAAACTCAAAGTGAAAAAACAGACCAAGAATAGCAGCACGGTTTCCATTCTAGCCATTCCCCTAAACCAATTGATCAACCTAGGAAACCAATTTTGATCCAAAGAATGATTCGGATCGATTGCCAATCCATCGTTCTTGATCGAGGAGTAAGAGGAAGGGTTTAGATAGGACAAAGCTCTAAAGAATGACATAGTAGGAACACTTATCAAGGAGAATAGGAATGGTGGGAAAAATCTTTTCTCTTGAGGTTGACTAGAACTTGAAGAAGAAGAGGAGGAGGAAGAAATGGATTCGAATAATTCCGAGGAACTTAATGAATCGGAAAGAATTGAGTTTGATGAATTGTCTATTCCCTTTGAAGTTGAATTTCGGTAGGAACTGAAAGTCAAAATCAAAGAAATGAAACCTATTAGAATCGAGATTCCAAAGATTAAAGAAGATTCACTTTCTATTGAAACACCAAGTTCTGATTTTGAATTCTTTGGCTTGAGATTTTCCTCTTGACCTGTTCCTGTCTGACACTTTTGATGAACCTGATTTGAATGTTTTGAATTTGAACAATTCGGACAATCTGTTGGAGTTGAATTGTTGATCGGTAGACCAGCTTCTGAACCTCTTCTACTATTTGAAGTTGAAGAAGGACGTTGATTCTTCTTTCTATTGGATTGATTGGGATTGGAATTGGTTCGATTTGATGATCTTGAAGATTTGAAATTAATTGAAGGATCAGTTTGAATTGAATCTTGATCTACGATCATTGGCTTCAGAAGTACAAGAGATGTACTACTTTTCTACAATAACTTCTTCTGATGACTAGAACTGCAAGAGAAGTGAAGAGATGTGTGCAAGCTGTGACCCTTTTTTGTGATTCAGTGGTACTTGGTCGGTTGAGTTAAAGTTGATGAAATGAAAGATAAATGGGAGAAGAAAAAAATGATTAGGAAAAAAAATGGAGAGGAGGATAGGATAGGATAGGATAAATGGTTGAGGGAATTGCTGCTGAGTTGTGAGGACTTGGAGAAGGATTCCTATTGAAGAAGTCCAGAGCTTTGCTTGATGTGAAGGAAGACCAACAAATCTCTATTTAACAAATCGATTTCTTCAAAGCGAACCAGTCGCCTCAATTTTAAGACGACCAGAAACTTGGAGGAGAGGAGGGGAAGGAGGGGAGGAACGGAACAGATCGACCTCTGACGTCTGACTATAGTCGAGGACGATATAATGGCAGCTGACAGCGCACAAGACACCAGATTCCACTTCCTACAGAGGAACGTTTTCAATTCTTTTTAAAACAAATTTCAGAAGTAGCGACTGGAAAGAATTGCCTTAATTGACGTCGAGCTCGGATCTCGCTTTCCGCTGGGCTACAAGAAGCTGTTCCCTCCCTGAACTTCTTTCTTCTCTCCCTCTCTTCCCCCACCTTCACCTTCTTCTTCTTCTCCTCCTAAAAAACGCAAGTACCGCTTGGATGGATCCTTCGATCGAGTTGAAGGGACACATAGGACATCTCGATGAAATTCAACAAAAAGCCTTCCAAGAGTTTAAGGCAAAGGTCGAAGCTGAGATCCAGATGGAACGGAAATGGTACGACGATGCAACCTTATTGTGAGTCTCAGAATTCTCTCTTCTCAGATTTCATCAAATCTCTCATTCTAGTCATTCGCACTCGTCTCAACAGACGATTCCTTCGAGCTCGAAACTTCGATTTGACAGCTGCTTTCAAACAATTCTCGACAACCTGTCAATGGAGAAAGGAGAAGGACCTAGACTCACTCTACGAAAACTTCGATGTTGAAGCTTTGGAGGACTCTAAACGATTGTTACCGAATTGGACTGGGAAAACCGACAAGATGGGAAGAGGGGTCTTTGTCTACAAGATTGCCACTCTAGGTGGAAAGGAGACCTCTGAACTTCTAAAGACAAAAGTTGAAGATCGTTATGATGGAGTGTAAGTTTCCGGGAAGGGCTTCTAACAAGGTGTAAAGAGATCAATCAAGCTGACGAAGACTTCCTTTTCCACTTCACACAGCGTCTGCCTCACTGAACTTCTTCAAAGGTTCACCTTCCCATTCCTATCTTCCCTCCCTTCAAAATCAACTCCAACTCCAATTTCAAGTTGCACAACCATTACTGATCTGGAGCACATAACTCTCCGAGCTCTTTGGGGTCTTCGAACTCACGTTCAATCTGCATCTTTGATATCTTCTTCTCATTATCCTGAAACTTCTAGTAGAATCATCATTGTTAATGCTCCCTCTTTTATGCCCATCCTTTTCGGTTGGATCTCAAAGTTACTTGAACCAGTCACTGTTTCTAAGATTTTGATCATGGGAAGTGATCCTAGCAGAGAGTTGTTAGGGATTATTGACGAGGATTCTTTGCCGATTTGTTATGGTGGGAAGTTGGATTGGGTCTATGGTGATAAACCAGCTATAGGAGATGAAATGAAGGAGGCTTTGGGAGAGCAGGGAGTTCCCAAAGGACCGATTTCTTGGGAAGATGGGAAGGTGAAGGTTTGGGGCAAGGGCAGATGAGGATGTCACATAGAGAGAGGTTCTGCGTTTTTGACGATGGTTGACTTGATTTTTATAGACTTCCAGATTAACATTAGACTGTAAATAGATAGCACGTTCAACTCTGTACCCAGCAATTGCATCTTTTCAGAGAATCAGAGGTGAGAGTTGAGGTTTCTCTCCTCTGAAGTGTATCGCTCCTCCCTGCTCACAGATCATTGGATTTGGCATTCAACTACAGCATACTTTGATTTGAAGGAAGAGACACAGGGTGAAGAATTGGCTTGGGGAAGATTCGTCCACGGGAGGTCAGTTGAGGCACTTGGCTGAGCTGACTCCATTCATCAGTTTTCACCCTCTGCAAGCAGAGCATAGATTCAGAACTAAGATTTCCTGTCGAATGGGGCTGGAGAAAGTGGAGACTTCTATCTCAGAAGTGCTCAGTTGCTCTTTTCTCTCCTGCTCGCAAGCCCTCAACTCGTACCCTCCCATCCTCCCTCCTTCCCTCTCTGAAACCGCCTTGAAGGCCTTCTATATCTCTGGCGCTACCTGCGCGCCCATTCTCAATCGTTCAAGAGCTCTTCCCACCCTTCGATTGTGATGTGCAACAGGCGTTTCCGACCGGCTTGTCTTCTCATTCAGTTTCTTCACTTCTTCAGCTTCTCTCCCCTTCTCGCGTCGACTACCTCTTCAGACACATCAGAATCCATCAGACAATGACTAACACAAGAGATCCATCATAAAGTTGTTGGTTGTTGCTTTGGGAGAGGTGAACGCCGAGGAGGACCGAACAAAGCGCGTGCTATTAAAGCTCAAGAGGGTTTTTCAAAGAAGTCGCATCTTCCTTTCCTTTCCTTCCCGCCAAAAACGCGACGTCCTTCCACCCCAAGGCATCCACCTATCAATTCGACGTGATTGATCGCTAATTCATTCAGAAATGGATCAACCATCTTCAATCAATCCTTCAATTCAATCAACTCAACCTCAAACTGGTCCTGTCGATGGAGGCGTTCAAGTCAGCCACGCTGCTGCTGGTGCTGCTGGTGGTCCAAGCGCAACTTGGAATGCTACCCAATCTCCTTCAGTAGCCCCTTCTTATCCTTCACTTCCAACTTCGAATAATGATCAAGTCACTATTCCTTCATTACCAAATGGAGTCTCAGCTCCATCAGACGCCAATCCCTCAATGCCACCATCCACCAACTCAAACCTTCCTACCTCTCTTCCGCGTTTTCCCTCAATCAACAATTCTCAACCTCCTTCAGCCTCATCTCAGCCAAATTTGTCTCAACACTCTTCTTCGAGTGCTTCTGTCGATGCTCTATTGACTGCAGCTGCCTCTCAGCCATCAAGTCAACCAGCTTCAGCACCAGCTCCAACTCCATTCAATGGTGATGCTCCTTCAGTACCAACTCCTTCAATCAGTCTACCACCTGCTTCAGCAATTCCTCAAGGGGAATCAGTGCCGCTCAGTCCATTGAAGGTCGAAGGTCAATCTGGTTCAAGCGAACCAACTTCTATCTCAGTAGGTGGTGGCGAGGCTAAGGCTGTCGAGGAGGAGCCAGTGGAAGCTGCAGCTCCTCTAGGAACTGGGAATGGAGAGGTGAATGGAACTAGAGTGGATACGAAGATGAACACTGTGGACAGCGGATTTGTAGATGGACCAAGCATGGCTACAGGAGCTCCTGGAACTGTAGATGCTGCTACTCATTCAGTCTCTTCAGAGAGATTGATTGAAGGCGAAAACCCACTTCCATCCTCGGTTTCACCTTCTTTGGTTCCAGCTCAGCAACCAATTCAAAGTCAACCTCCTCCACCATCAGCTTCTCCAGCTCCAATTCCACCTCCAGTCGAGAACTTGGCTCCCACTCCTTCGCCAGTTCCTCAACCACCAGCAGCATCGATCCAAACTCCAATCCAATCTCAAGAGCCAGCTTCTTCTCCTGCTGTTCAGCCACCTCAACCAGTCTCTGCTCCTTCTGAAGATATTAAGATGACGGACGGAACGCTTCCAAGCTCGACTCCAGCGGCCATGCCAACTCCTCCAGCCTCGATGCCCGCTCCTTCAGAAGCTTCTCAGCAACAGTCTCAAGCTCCAGTTGAATCTCCAGCTGAGCCTCTAGCTCAGCAGAACGGAAGTCTACCTGTCGAATCTTCAGCTCAAACTCCAGCTCAACAGCAGAACGGATCTCTACCTCCTCCAGCTGCGGAGAGCACTTCATTCGCCCAACCTCCAGCCCAATCTCAACAGCCAGCTTACAGTCAGCCTTCCGAACCTCAACAGCCTCAACAACCTCAAGAGCAGCAGCAGCAGCCAGCAATGGTTCCATCGCCAGCTTCCGCGCCAGCTCCTCAGCCTCAGGTTCAAGATCAAACTCCTTCATCTCTACTTCCTCCTCCAGTCCAACCTCTAGGAGCAGCTTCTCCAGCTCCTTCAGCTCTTCCGCCTGCTCAACCAGCTGCTCCCGCCTACGTAGCTCAGCCCGATTCAGCAACGTCAGCATCTGCCCCGTCAGCTTACGCTGCTCCTCCACCTCAACTACCAACGACGGATTCAGAGCCACCTTCGAAACGGCAGAGGTTTGAAGGAGAAGGAAACCCCATCGTCGAGATGTCAGCTTCTCAAATCAAGTTTGCTCAGAATTCGATCAAAGCTCTGAAAGGTAGACCTGAATCTGGAGCCTTCCATTATCCAGTCGATCCAATGGCCCTCAACATTCCTCAATACACTACTTATATTACTCAGCCAGCAGATCTCGGAACTATCGATTACAAGTTAGCTCTTACTGCAAGTCTATTGAAGTCTCAACAGAACGGAATGGAAAGCAAGCCTACTGAGAAGACCAAATCAGCAGTACAAGCTGGATTGGATCCCAAGAGAGATGTCTACAGAAATTACGTTGAATGGGAAGAAGAGGTAAGGAGAGTCTTCTCGAACTGTAGAAGATTCAATGGACTCGAGCATCCTTTGAGCAAGAACTGTGATTCTATGGAAAGAACCTTCGACAAGCAAATGAGTAGCTTTCCAAGACAGGAAGGGGGAGATGGAGTAGTAGAGACTGAAGTCGACAAGAAGATTCGTCGCGTGAGTTCACTTTTCTTAAAAAAGTAGAAGTCAATCAGGAGTGTCGATTAGAAACTGATGCTTCTTCCTTTTTCTCACACTTCAGCCCTCGAATCCAATCCCAACAATTCGTCGTTCGTCTGATGATGCTGGAGGAAGACCTAAGCGAGAAATCCATCCTCCTCCTCCAAAGGACATGCCATACTGGGAAGACTCTGTCCCTCGTCCATCCGGATCTTCATCTTCCAAGCGCAAAGCCAAGAGTTCAGCAGCTAACTCAGCAGCCGAAAGAGCCCATCAAGAGAAGGTCAACAGAGACGAGTTGAGATTCTGTGACAAGGTCATTGGAGAACTCTTGGGACCTAAGCATGCAGTCAATGCTTGGGTCTTCTACGATTTGGTCGATCGGAACATTGATTTCGGTGCAGCTTACTACCAGCAAATCAAGAGGCCAATCGCATTGAATCCAATCAACAACAAGATGAGGAACCAAGAGTACGAAGACAAGTCAGCTTTCGATGCAGACATGCAACTTCTTTTCAAAAACTGTTTTACTTTCAATCCTCCTGGAACTGACGTCTACGTGATGGGTCAGAAGCTGAAGAATGCTTATGAAGCTAGGATGAGACAGATGCCTAGGTCTGCTCCTTTCATTCCTCAAGATCAATCCTACTACGAAGACGATGAAGACGATGAAGGTGAAGAAATGGCTAATCAAATTCGTCAACAGATTGAAAATTTACAAAACAATTTAGCTCAATTAGAAGGTAGCAAAACTAAGAATCCAAAAGCTATCGCTAATACTAAAGCTAGCTTAGTTTCTATGCAATCTAGCGCCATGACCAAGCCCGTTCGTAGTAAACCTCCAGCTCCAGCTCCAGTAGCAGCTGCTCCTAGAAAGAGTGGAGGAAGTAATGGAAAGGCTAAATCCGAGAAGAAGAAGAGTGGAGGAGGTGTCAAACGTAAGAATCCTTCTACTAACGGTGGAGGAAAGAAGAAGTATTCAGGAGACGGTTCAGAAGAAGACATCAGAATAGTCACTTATGAACAGAAGGAAGAGTTAGCTGCTAAGATTACCGAGTTACCGGATGATAGACTCGATGGAGCTTTGAGAATCATTGCTGAAGACAAGCCCCACTCTGCCAATGACGAAGAAGAAATCGAATTGGACATTGATGATCTCAAACCTGGAACTCTTTACAAACTTTACAAATATGTCGTTAGACCTAAGAAGCCTAGAACTTCTGGTGGAGGAGGTAGTGGTGGTCAGAAGAAGAAAGGCGGGAAGAAAGGTGGAAACAAGAGGGGTGTTTTGGATGAAGAGGCTGAAGCTAAGAGAATCGCTAGTTTGCAAACTCAACTTTCTCAATTCGATTCAGGAGGTGAGTTCATTGTGCTCAATGAATCGAAAGGGCAGGAGTGCAGCAAAAAAGGGTCAGATGATATCGACAGAGCACGATTACTCACGATTTTCTTTTCTTCTCCTTGCTCGTTCTTACAGTTGCTCAAAACCCAGCAGCTGGTGGCTCTGGTGCCCACGACGATTTGATTCAATCAGACAGCTCTGGATCCGATTCCGACTCCGATTCTGATGATGATGCCTACTGATCGTCAAATGCAAAGTTTAAAGTTCCACTTCCAATCAAGCTTCGACTGTTCCTCCTCTTTCTCTGGTGCTCTTTATTTCTCCGTTTCGTTCCTTTCCCGTCTCGATTCTTCAACCTGCTCTTCCAAAAGTCTCGATGAAGTAGATTCGTCCTCCCGTCTCTTCTCCTTTTCCGTTCCAGTCTTCTCTTTTCCGCGGGCTGCTTTTGTCCCTTTGTTAAATCTGTCACCTCTCTTTTTCCAAAATTCAAGAAGCTCGCTTCTCTGCATCGAAAGCGACTTAGTCTACACGAAAAAAAAGGCTCTAGAAGCTCGGTTTTTCCCCCTCCCTTCCTTTCACCTACCTTAATAATCCTTTTCTATATCCCCAAACCTTGTATTACTGAACTGAAAAATAAAATGGTGATGGCAAAGACGACTTTGAACTGAAGCGAAGACTTATTCTTCGAGAGAGTGCCGCGGAAAACAGCAATGCTAGACACGCTCGCCATGGAAGACGTTCAACAGAGACGCAGGCAGGATGAACAGTCAATAAACATTTGAAAGCCATATTGTTACAAAGAGAAGGTGATGGAAGAGAGAACGTCTTGAGAAGAGGTTAAGGGAGCACGTCGACAGAAAGGAAGATTCGAGTCAAAGGGAAAAGAGGATGGGAACCGATGAGGATGAGATGGTGTCTGTAGTGTTGATTGTGATTATGAGAATGCTACCGGATACAAATGAGAGATGATGTAGAGATACGGGAAAGAGAAGAAGAAACTTGTTCACCGAATAACGTCCCGCTCTTCTACAAATCCGAGCTCCAGCTCAAAAAAGTCTGATACTCTCTTGTTGATGGTAGGACTGCAGATTGATGAGCTGAAGGATTGTCGAGAAGAGAGAAAGGACGGGACTTGGGTCAGCTTCTGATCCTCTTCCAAAGATCCACTCCTAACGAAAAAATGAGTTTTTTGTCTGTACTCTCGGTGTTCAAGCCAGAAGCATTTTCTCGATGAACTAGAAGGCAGCTCAACCAGCTCCCGTCTCAGAACAACACCGCCATCTTCCACCCATTGAGCCCACATCTCTCTTTGATCGGACCACATAAGTTCCTCGTGACCATGAAAACCGACTGATGAACCTCAAATCGCTAGAACCTTTCCAATTATCACATCCTGCTCGCCATCGAAACCCAAGCTCCTTCCTTCCCATCTTGCGAAGCGCTCACCGGCATAGAACTCCGGAGTATCCTTCTCAACAGGCAAAAACATAAAGGTAGCCTCTTGATGAATAGAATTAGCCAAGAAAGGCAGATCGAGTGAGCCAATTGGTTCAGACCAACCTCCCATTTGGTTTGGATCCTCGTAACGAATGACAACCTCGTCTGGCAACATGTTGGCTCTGTTGAAGATGGAATAAACGTACTGAAAATGAAAGGATTCAGGAGAAGGAGAGGTCGAAGAAGGTAAGTATGGAGAAAGGAGAGATAAGAAGAGAAGCTCAGTATGCTTGTACAACACTCACCTCTTGTTGAGTAGAGATTTCAATGGGACCAGCTTCATTCCAGATAGAAAGCTTGAACTTGTTAGACTGGATAATTGATTTGCCAACAGGTTGTGAGCTTGTTGTTTGGTAACCGATTGACGTTGTTTGCATCGACTAACTCCACCCTCCTTGAAACCAAGGAGATGATCTAACCCTTGGAAAAGTTGAACAGAGGACGATGACAATTTGAGAATTGATATGTCGATGAGTTTGAGAGGGGGAGAGGTTGGAGAAGAGAAGAGGAGAGGTAGAGGTAGAGGTGATAAAAGATGTTGGTGGGAAAGATGGAGAAAGAAGTCGAGATCTGATGTACCTTTCTTCCGCTCCTTGTTGTTTGGAGTGCCTCAAATTTGGCAATCGAATCACCTAATGCTTCATATCTCTCCCTTCTCCTTCCTCGAGCCTTCAGCTCTCGAGACTAAGACCGATCTTCAAACCCTTCACGTCACGTCTTTTCAATTGGAGCGTGTCACTCGACGAAGATAGCTAAAAGCTGCCTATCAATGGTGACTGAAGAATGTACAAATGAAATCTGTCTATCTAAGATTCTTGAACTACTACCTCTCCTGAGCCTTTACTCCCACCTTTACCTCTCTTCCTCCTTTTCTTAGTCCCACTCGGTTTCGTCTCTCCTCCCTCTCCCTCTCCGCCAACAACAGTATCCGACCCCTTTCCCACCTCTTTCTTCCCATCCTCTTTAACCGAACCATGAGACTTTAGATCTTCATCTCCATCTCTCTTCCTCTTCTCCCCAACTTTCTGCTTCACCTCCCCGACTCCCTTCAATGAACCTCCTTCCTTCACCTTCTCCTTTCCCTTCCCTTTATTCTTCTGCTTTTGAAGTTCAGCCTTCTCTTTGGCTTCCTTTTCCTTTTGTTTCTTGCTTTTCTTCATGCTCAAAGGATTAGGTTCCTTGACTTTCCGTTTCTTAAAGACTGGACCTTCATTTCCTTCGACTGGGTCCGTCTTCGTTGAAGTAGAACCGACAACATTCTCCATGTCTTGAGCATTCCCAGTTCCAAGTATTGAAGCTTCTGATTTCGTGGCTGAAAGTTTTCGAAGTTCCAACTGAAGGAAAATGAGTAGAGAAAGGGTAGTGAGTAAGAATGTATGCTGAATGTCTCCAGGACTCTTCCTCTCAGTCTCGCCCTCAAAGGTCCAGATCGGGTGATGAGATCAAAATCACCTGTTCAATCCTAGTCTGAGTGAGTTCACTCATCGGTTCCATCACCATGACACCTCTTTCATTGTTGTGAATGACTGGAACTCCCAAGACGTTGTTCCTTAAATGATGACGAATTGAAGCTGAATCGGTTGCTAAAATGTATCTGTGTTGGTTCGAAGTTCCTATTTGGAGTTAGGTTGATAAGTTCATAAGGTCAGTTCCGAACAAGTGGGAGATTTAGGAGTAGCAAGTTCTTCTCATTCTTTCCAAATTACCTCTTCCAGCAACCTCTCATTCCTTCCACTCCCCCAGCTTCCAACTGAACCAAAACACCCATGATCTCTCATTCAAGCCCTTTACTTACCAACCACACTTTTGATACAATCCTCGACCTCAATAGGTTCTCTATGATTGCATTTCCTTCTTTCAGCTCCCTTCGCCATTTCAACCGCCTCTTTGAATTCTGTTCCTTCTTTCTCTCTCTTGTAAAGAGCAACGATTGAACATTGAGTGATCATGAGTTTTGCATCCTTTGAAGTTTGAATCAAATCAGTGATTCTCTTTAGAGGGTTATTGATCTTGTGCTTTGAGAGAGTTAGAAGAAATGAATCGTCCAGTAAGATCTGATAAGGTTCCCTGAAACTGAAGTGTTGAATGTACGTTCGAAGTAGTTTTCGGTAGGTTTTGGCTCGTTTTTGTCTCATCTCGAGAGCGATTTCTTTGGATGGGAAAGAGAGAAGGAGGAGAAACAGAAGCTTCAAAAAAAAGGTTGGACTTGGCTCAATCCGAACCTCAACGCTGCAACCAACTGCAACAGGATGCCAATTAATCAACCAGGAACTCAAATCAAGTTAACCAACGTTTCAGTGGTTCGTTTAAAGAAAGGTGGCAAAAGGTTCGAAATCGCTTGTTATAAGAACAAAGTGTTGGAATGGAGATCTGGTGTTGAGAAGGATTTGGATGAAGTTCTTCAAATCAATCAAGTCTTTAATAACGTTTCTAAAGGTCAACTGGCAAATGCTGATGAAGTAAATAAGGCTTTCGGTAAAACTGAACTGGAGAAAATCGTTTTGGAGGTGAGTGAGAGTGAATCGTGAGAAAGAAGAGAAGAAGCTCAGCAATTTGGCAAGATTAAAGATAGAAGAAAGGAGATGGACAGGCTTACCGTTCAGTGCTGCTCGAATCAGAGTTGGTCTAGGCTTCAGAAAATAGGAAGAAAGAATCAAGAAGGAAAGAGTGAGGTGCTCCTTCAGATTTGCAGGTCTGTGAACCTCTGCTCTCCACCTTCCAACGTTTCTCTCTTCTGACTCCTTCTCATAACATAACCATCTTACTCAATCTCTGCATCGTATTTCTCTTCCAGATCCTCAAAAAAGGTGAACTCCAAGTAGGAGAAAAAGAACGAGCCTTCGAGCTAGATTCCACTCGCAGAGAAATTGCATCTCTAGTTTCAACAATGTGTGTAGACCCAACAACAGGTCGACCTCACACAGTCGGAATGATCGAAAAAGGAATGACTGAGATTGGTTATTCAGTCAAAACCAACAAGAACCCGAAATCAATGGCTTTGGATCTAATTAAACAGTTACAAAACGGTAGTAGTTTAAAGATTAGTAGAATGCAAATGAGAATTCGAATCACGATGATAGCGAAAGAAGGAAAGAAAGTTAAGGATAAAGTGATGGAGCTTGTTGAGAAGGTTGAGAATGAGGAGTGGGAGGAAGAATGGGAGTTGGTGAGTCTTTGCTGGCAATTCAGACTATTCTGTTTATTCCTCTTCGATCTGGAGGTTGTCTGATATCTTGAGTTCTAAGTTACTCTCCTTTATCTCTTTTTGACGTGTCTTGTTTACTCAAACTCTCCCTCTTTCAAATAGATCGCCTTAATCTCGCCGGGCTCTTTGAAAGCAATTAACGATCTTTTAGAAATTGAAACCAAAGGAAGAGGGAAAGTCGAAACTCTAGCTTCAAGTGTGACAGTAGGAAATGAAGATGGTGGAACTGATGATATGAATGGAAACATGAATGCTGGAGGTGGTACTAGCTCTCTGATGGAAGGAGCTCGCAGGATGGAGTGAGTCTCCTCGTCACTGTAATTGTACATAGCTTTTGAAATCGACTTCAATCGGAAAATGTCGATGGAAGTCAGTGTTGGAGAGTTTTAGTGTCGATCAATTGGAAAGGGACGGCATCCGTCCATGAGAAGGTTTGAGATTAATGACAAATACAAGTTAGAGTAAGTTGGGTTGACGCTTCGAAATTATTGGAGCTACAAAAAAGCAGATTGGTGTTAGCAAGGGGAAAAATTACAGAGAGCTTGACCTCTTTGAGATGATCTAATTTGGTTTGTGAGGATTATAGTAGAGTGTTGAGCAAGAGAGAGAGCAAGAGAGAGGGCCGGACAGATCGAAAGCTTGAAATTCATTAATAAGGTTGCCTATAAAGCGAAGGTTCATTTTTCAATTCTCCATCAGATCCAGAAGATCTAGCCTTTAAAGTTGAACCTAAAGAATTCGTTCTTGTAAATTCATTCGTTGGATTTTCAGAAATTATGGAATCATCATCATCGTTCATTTTTTTCTGTCTTGAGATTTCTTCGTCTCTTGATATTTCAAGTGGATCTTGATCAGTTATGCGTGATATGGTTTCGTTTTCTGAAGGGAAAGTCTTGCTATTTCTACCCGATCTTCGTTTCCCACCAGCGCTGACTTCGTGAATTTCGATCTCTTCTTGTACTTCTTGATGTTCTTCAACGATTTCAACTCTAGTTTGAGGTCTTAGCATACCCAATTGGAATTTGAAAGCGTCTTTAATCGTCGTGTTCTTTGGGTATTGACTTCCTTGTCCCTTTCCATTCCTAGATTCAGAGTTTTCACCATCTAGATCCTCAAAATTGGCCGGATTCACTGGTCGATTTAGAAGAACGCTCAGAAGTGAGTTGGAGTAGAGCTTAGAAGATGGGATCTGGTTTGAGTTGTAGAGAGATAGAAGGTCAGATAAAGCCAGGAGCTCTCGAGGCGACAGCGAAAACTCTGAACTCACCTGGAAGACCAAGTAACTCAAGCCGGTCGAAGGAACAGTAAAGAGAACGATGACGATGACCGAGGTTGTCATGGTCAATAATCCAGTCTGAAGAGCAAGTCTTCTCAAACCGTTGAGGGCTGAGTCCGAAGCAGAGAATCCCATTCTTGAATGCCTGAAGGCGTGAGTTAGAGAGATCGCGATGAGAACGTCGGCTGAGACGGAGGACCAGGGAGAAACAAAGAGGGGAGGGAAAGGAAGGGAGAATTGTAGACCATGAGTATTCGGAGATCACAACCACTTCAATCAAGAGAGCGACAAGTGCACGCTGATCATTGAGACTCGATACTCGAACTTACCTACTACGCCACATGCTAGCCAAGGAATGGTGATTCCATTGGCTTTGGAGAACTCCGAGAAATTTCGAAGATCCACAACCTGTTGAAAATGCGAAAGATGTTAGGTGATGAGTCAAGACGTTGGGGTTGGTCCGAAATTCCTTCATCCTTGCTCTGTCTCGGCTAGAACAGGCGTAGAGCCCCCCCCCAACGATCGTATCAAGAAAACTCACAGCAATTGTGACTCCGATTGAAGCTAAGAACGAAGCCGTAGCAAAGAGCATAATGGGAATCAAGACCATTCTAGACCTCTGGTAGAGATAGACTCTGTAACAGAAGAAGCTCTGGCAGACGAAAGCGATTATGCCTTCTATCAATGACACCGATGCAAAGGAGTCTGAATGAAATAAGAAAGTGAGTCAATTCGTTAGAAACGTAGGCAATGCAGGAAGTTTGCTGGAAGTTCAGATCGACTCTACTTACTGCTAGCAACATTCGTATTGGCAAAGTCCCCAAAATTCTTGATCAGATAATCCCACATTAGACTTATCAGATTAGCAGATTCAGCGACGTCTATAACGAAAATGAAGGCCACTAAAAGCTTGATGATTTTAGGGTCATGTCGGAATCGAGCTGAATAGAGATAGGCTTGCATTCTGTCGAAAGAGAAGGCGAGAAGGACCATGGATTCATGTTCGTTATCAGCGACTTTTGAAAGAGGTTCAAGTCGAAGACCGCGCTGTGTGAGCTTCCTTCGAAGGGGTCGCAACCCTTCAGGCAGAGGTTCGACCTTTTGAAGAATCTCTACCAATTACTACTGAGATGCCGTCTTTTTTAGATGAAAGATACCTACGAAGAGAAACCTAGAAGAAAGCAATTGAGCAAGACACCAATGAGCATGCATCCTAATCTGTCATTGCAATGGGCCCCGCAGGAAAGAAGAAGAAGAAGTCAGTTCGGAAGATGATCGAAAGAAGCTTTGAAGGAACTTGAGACTGACGTTTTGTGAAGTGACTCCATTTGGACGCCGTCCATCTTCCTTCGTAGAGACCAGAACAAGAAAAGGGAAGAATCGAAGAGGAAGGAGAGAGGAAGGAAGGAGGATGGGGAGGGAAGAAAGAAGGAAAGGTCTGCAAGTTCCAAAACAAAACTCCAACCGAACTAAATTAAAAAAGCTCGGTCTTATGTATTCTGACAGGTGCTCCGAGCTGCCTACTCTCAAATTCAAAGTTGGGACGTATTTTCTTAGATGGAACAGAGTAGATCTCCAAAAGAATGCAGGCAGAACGAGCGATGAGAAAGAGCAGCGAGAAGAGAGTGTCTAGGCAGGGCAGGGATGCAGCGTCGCGAGATGTCTCTGTCAACAGGCCTCACTTTGAGGAGGTAGGAAAATAATCAAAATCATTTCTTGACTAGCTCGAGTCAAGAAGGACCAAAGCAGAAGGCGCGAGGGTCGAACAAATCCCTTTGGAAACGATTCTCGTCAGAGATAAGAGTGGGAGTAGGATCTTATGAGAAGGATTCATCATGATGAAAGAAAGGTAAAAGAAGAAAAGAAATATACAAAATAAAGGACAATGTCGAGAAGACGTAAAGGAACTAAAAGAGAGAGCGAGAAATTCACTTCAATCTGGATCGTCTATTCCTCAAGTCATCTTCTATTGAAAACAGTCCATGGCGAACTTGAAGAAAAACTGATTGATAGCTCATAGATTCTCTCCCCATTCCGACCAGACTTTTACTTGGCCTTGACGAAGTTCCTGTGTAATTCAGGTTCGACTTTGGTAACTCTTTCTAAGAGTTTATCGACTACATCTTGACGATTCTTCTTGAAGGAAGAGTCAATTTCTGCTAGTTTCGATGTGGTATCTTTGTCTACTGCTGATTGAGAGGTGGTTTGAGATCCTTCGTGCTATTGGGAGAGGTAGAAAGGATGGGTGGAGAAGAGAGGAGAGCAGGGGGAGAGTCTTGCTGGTCAGTGGTCGACACAGCTTTGTCCCTATCAAGGTACAAATCGAATTTCTGACCGCGAATTTCAATTATAGACCCGGTCTGCAAGCTCATCTAGAGAGGAGTGGAAGAATGAGCAAGGTCGTAGTCCAACACCACCCTCCTATCATCTCATTGCTGGCATCTCAGCGACATGGCTCTCTCCTGACTACCCAATCCCAGCTAAGTCGTTAATAAAGTAGGTCTACTACTCACCTCTTTCTGGAAAGCCTGGAACTCTTTCTCCTTCTTTGCCTTGAGATCTTCAATCTCCTTAGCTGCCTCCGTCCTTGCGTCCTTTAGCTTCTGAGTACGGTCTAGGAGTGAGAGACGTGGTTCAAAAGATTGACGAAAAGAAAGATATCAAAACATGATGAGCATTGCTGTCCCTCTGACATGTTGGAGTTGGAAGTGGGAAGTGTAGATTAGGGGGATGAGGAGCTCTGGAGCTTTCGAGCTCTTGCACTAAACCCTGAAAGGTTGCACTCTATGCTCTGAAAGATCGACTCCGAGCCATTTGTACATCTTTCGAGACTCTGGTATTGGAGGGAGGAGGAGAGATAGAGTGAACTCACAGGTACGAGCCTTGCTAACAATCTTAGCAGCTTCCTTCTCAGCTTCTAGAAGTGTTTGGATTCCTTGGGATTGTTGAGCGGCCTAGTAACATATGAAGTCAAGTATGAGATCGATTCGATTGGAGGGGAGGCAAGAGAGCACATTGTTGAGTAACATAGGGAGGATGAGATTGGGATGGGATTGTCAGTGACCAGCTGTGGTTGGCGCTGAGGCTGACGTACAGCGATTAGAGACAGCTTCAATGGAGGTGGCTGATTGAACATGAAGGTTGATACTGACCATGGTTTATGAAGGAATTGATGGGATGGTTTGAGGTTGAGCAGCTCCTGAGATTCCACCCTCCCTCTTACGCTCTACCTCTCAGCTCATCATCTATTACTTTGCCTCCTTTCTCCAAAACTTCCTAATTCTGATTCGCATACTTTAGAACCAGCTTCAGAAAATCCCTACTTCAACCAAAGGGTCAAAATGGAACAGCAGAATCCAATCCAGGATACTCCTTCAGTCTTCAACCCTCCTCCGAATCATCCTGCCCAACCACCTTCTCAACCTCAGTTCGATCCAAATCACCATCAGCAAAATCTTCAGCAACTTCAACAACACCATCAGCAGGGCTCTGATGAACCTTTGACAGAGAAACTTGGATACAATACCAGCGATTACAAGGCAAGGTTCTTTCGATCCAAGGCCAAGTTCGAAAGAGCCAATGCCGTGAGTCTCTGTTCTGAAATCTATTCCTATACAAAGAAGTTGAATTATGAAGAAAACCTGTTCTTCAAGCAAGAGTCTCTTTACTGCAATCTATAGAGGCTTTCTTCCTTCGGCATTGAAATCTTCGTTCATTCGTCTTACAAGCCTCGCCCTTTTCCACTCGTTTCCTTTTCCGCTTCTTGACAAAGGCCACCGAGGAAGCTCGTATAGGTATCAAAAAATCGATATCCAAACAGAATCAACTACAAGACGAGATAGAGTGAGTGATGATTGGTTGTTTCCTAAGCTCTCAAAGCAGAGAAGCTGACATCTTTCTTACTCGTTTTCCCTCCTGTTCACTTGCATATTTGAACTTGCAGCTTCCTTCTAGATGCCATAGCTCAACAAGAAAGACGGAAAGAAGAACTGAAGGCTCGCAATGGACAATGATCTCGTCTCCCTCCCTCTCTTTCTTCTCTCGCTTTCTCATTGCCTCACTCTTCAAAATGTACTTCTAAATCAGCATTCAATCCATCAATAATCTTAAATCTCGTTTTCTGCGAGAGATGAACAGAAGCAGAAAACGTACTTGATCTCGTCGTTCTTTTCGTTGCTGTGGTCGCTGGTCCTTCATTGCTTCCTTCTCGCCCTATCGCCATCTCTCTCATTTTTTTCGGGAGGCAGAACAGACGAAGTCACTGAATCAGGGAGTTTATCATCAATTCTTCTATGGCCTCATCTTGAGATTCTGAGGCCTGAGGTGGAGACCGGCTTCTAACCACGAGGTGCAAGTTTGATTGCAAGGCATGTAGGAAATGGGGAATTGGAATTCCTCTCTTCCTTTCCTAACATTCTCTCAAGATGTCTTATTCTCCTCCAGGGTACGCCTCTTCAGTTAGACAATCCTCTTCAAGCAACGGGTATCAAGCCCTTCCTAACAACGATGATCTGGAACAAAATTTCACCTTGGCTTCGAGTGTAAAGTACACGGACGTCAGATCTATTCTTTACGTCAAGCAAAGTGATGTCAAAGATGTAAGGTCTCTTGGTGAGTTGTTTTGAAGGAAAGCTTAAGAAAGAAACGATTGATGCTGACGTTTCTCTCTCTTTATTGCAGAGGCCTTGATTCGGAACCATCGACCTCATTTGCCTTCCTTTACAATGAAATTCAAGGGATTCAGAGCTCCTAGATCGAACGAAAACATACACTCCACAGGTAATCAGACAAGTCCAAGTCAGAGTGCTGCAAGAGAGAAGCAATTCCAGATTTTCGAATTTACGGTGCCTCTTCCAACGCCTTCTGGAGGAAGCCCGCTTCAATGGTTCTCAAGAGCAGATAATGCTCCTTGTCAAAGAGGCCGTAGGGCCGAGGATTTACCAGAAACTGCTGCTTACTTAGAAGAGATAAGCGTAATGGGAACGAGAGGATGGAGTAGCCGCTCATACCCCGGAACTGAGATCTATGATGGGGCCTCTAGACAAGTCTTACAAGCTTCTACTATTAGCAGGGAGAAGTGGAATTCTAGAGTCGACAGATTGATGGAACCTTGGTTGGAGATAGACGAGAGAGGTGGAGAGGATCAGATGCTGAATGATGAGGTTAAGAATAGAGCTGAAAGGACTTTAGGAAAGAATTTGGAAAGGTTCACCAACGATATCTCTGGTTCAAAACTTCTAGTTTGCCCACAGACCATCTATGGTTGGAATCTATCTCTAGTCTTGGATCAAATCCGTGCTCTCATCCCAGAAGAAACTTCATCAACTACCTCACCTCAAGATCATGAGCCCGCTTCAATTTCTCACATAACCATCTCAATAGACGCTCCTCCTCCACATCTAGTCATCAGAGCTTTGTCAAGACCGGATATGCTCGCTTATCGAATCTTTGGTATCGACGGACTGGCGTTTCTTGGTATCATTCTACCCCTCGCCTTCCTCTTGGCTGGGGACATGATTGTTCTCGACAAATGTGAACTGCCGGAATGTGGAACCGATGAGAATCCAGGACCTTTGCACTCGTGGATCTTTTGGCTCGTGCATCTTCTAGTCTCCGCCTTCGTCTGGCTCGCAATCAAACCGCTGTGGCCTAGCCGAATCCACGACGGAGTGGGAGTAGCATGGCCACTTAAGACTTTGAGACCTCAGGTTGGAGTAGAAGCTTCAAGAAAGAGGGATCAGGAAGTCGAGTCTGGAGTTGACGAGTTAGAATGGGTGGACAAGCATAAAGAGCTACTCAAGCGAGCTATAAAAGAGAGAAGAAATGGAGATCTGAGGAGAGAATGGCCAGAGGAGTGATATACCTTGATTTAAATCTTATCCAAACTTTTTTTTAGAGAAATAACGACAAAAGATATAGCAACTCAAAGCTTTGAACTTCCAACCTTCTGCTCCGGTCCTCGCAAAATCCCAGTCTCACTCATGGTGGCCACCAGAGTCAGACTTCCATCTTCTTCTTCTCTCCAACATTTTGCCTCGCTGAACGTCCTTTCCTCCGCTGCTGCGTGAGTCTTGATCTCTCTCAAATGCCACCGAGAGACGTCTAAATCGTCCACATGAAACCGGAGAGAGAAATCAAGAGAGCTGCAGACCTTGACATGATTCGTAAATCGACGACTGAAAGCTAGAGGCATGAAAGGAGTGTCTCCGTCTAGGATGAATGCGAGGACACTCGCGTCTAATCCTTTCTGAGGAGTGGACGGCAGATGGGAGAGCTTTGGCTTTATCCAGTCGAAGCTGACCTTCTCCGCTATTCCCCTATCGTCCTGGCTCGTCTTTCGATCAAAGTGGATTCCATAACAATTCTCGAATGCGATTCCTTCTGGAGTAGGTTTGGCTGTCATGAACGCTTGGAAGCCACCGAAATCGCTCTCGTGCTGACAGTTGGAGAAGACGAAGTGGTTGAATGGTTAGCCGACATACTTATTTTGTTCTTCAATGTTTTGGTCAATTGGTCTCCTACAATCCTGCGAGGATCGATTGGAAAAGCTCGTCACTCCACTCACCCTGTCAGCTTGAACTTGTGATAGCACTCCCTGCTTCACTTGACTCCTATGAAGCTCAGTGATCTCCATCAATTCAGAATGATGCGTGACTTTCTGTGAAGGCTGAGCAGAATATTTGAGCACTTTGTTGCCAGAGCTGGAGTAGAAATCCACAATGCAAGAAAGGCAGCCTCTCTCTTCCCCGTCCACCTCTTGAGAGACCATCACGAGCCGAGTAGCAAAGGCCCTGGTTTCCCTGAGAGAAGTGACTTTCAATTTTACGGGTCGATTCGTTGCTGTGGGACCGGTGTAGCAGCCTTGAAGAGAGTAGATCCTCTGCCTGGATTCCTTCCCCAGCGAAAGATGAGCTGCCCTGTTGAGAGACCGGGTATTCAGTGAGAGTTGAAAGATAGTAATTGCTTCGGTCACTATTATGCACTTACTGACAAGCCCAACCAAGAACGCAGCCGCCATAGGCAATAGGAGCTAAATTACCCATATGAAAGGGCAGGACGACGCTCTCGAACGTGTCTGGGCCGATCCTTTTCAACTCAAGATACTCCATGAAAGATGGAAATGACATAGTCGACAATTTGAAGTGATAAGGTGAGAAGAGATGAAGGCGAAGGGAAGGAGGAAAAGCGAAGGGAAGGAGGAAAAGCAGAACGAGCTAAACGCTGAACAGTCTTCGTCCTCCGGAACCGATCTAGCCGACAATCAAGATCAGCCCCTCGATTCCTTTCTCTCTTTTTCTCTCACAAGGATTCAAGGGTGCTAATCAGTTCAAAATGTAAAGGCATGCTAGAAGACGAGAGGGTTGCTGCGGCGAACTTTCTCTTTGAAGTTGGCCCGGCCCCCCTCCGATCGAATACTCTTCCTCCACGGGGACTCGAAACCCGTCTACCCAGAACCTGAGAGCTATGAGTGGATAAGTTAGATTCCTGGACGGAAAGGGAGTTCTGTAAGAGGTATTGTATAGATCCTGTACGTTTCGTAGACTTCGATGAAACTGTGCAAGCCTTTGATGAACCGGAATCTTCCATGATTTAAAAAAGATTGAGCTCTGAGGCTTTGAGGAAGAACCGCAAGAGAGAGACTGAAGATTCGAAGAAGATTGGCAGAGGATGTGAAACAATTGACGTCCTTCCAGCTTTCTTTCTTATGAAACCGCAGTCGGACCCGGGTCAGCACCTCGCCAAGTCCTTTGATGACGCTTACCGAAGTCTTCATCAACAACAAGATAACGGATTTAATGTATATATAAATTTGTGTTTCTCTCCGACGCGAGAGAGATGTCGCCACCCACCCAATCAAGAACGGTCTCGGTGGCACCGTCGGCAGATCCTTATCTCTTCTTTCGAGTGAGTATGTAGCGAGTTTCGTCGATGGAAGGGCTTCTTCTCCCGTTCATACGGAGGATTCTGGAGTACGGACAAAAACGAAAGTCATCATCATTCTTATCTTTATGAGTGACCCATCGAGAGACAACATTCCTTCGGTACTATGCCCATCCACCCACTCGGTAACGTCCAAGATAAGAGTTCTCGAAGAACGAGACTAATGTAGGTCTTTCACGAACACAGAGACCAAAAAGCCTTAAATAGTGAGCTTTCTTCTTTCGATTCCCAACTTCTCCCCATCACATCTTTCTCTCTCTCCCTCTCTCACACACACTCTTCGAACACACCTCAACCCCAACTTCACTCCAACCAACTTCGATTCATCAAAAATGCGTTTCCAAATCCTTCTATCTCTCACTCTAGCCGCTCTCTCTTTAGCTGCTCCAATCCAACCTTCTTCCAACCAAGTCGAAGTTGTCTCTCGTCAAGTCTCCACCTTCGACTCTCAAGCCTTGACTATCCGCGACTTCCAAGTGAGTTCCGTTCCTTGAAATGTTTTGTAATCTTTCAACTAACTCATCTCACCCTCTGCTCCATCACAGTCCGCTCTTCTCTCTCGCAAGACCAAGACAAACACCGCCACCTGCATCGGAGCCTCAGCCCCTGATGGCCTACTCCAAAAGGTCGGTGAGCTCGTAGCTGCATTGGAGAAGGCTTTAGGAGTCACCGCTTTGGAAGACGCTTTGGACAAGGCTCTGCCTCTTGAAGCAGTCGAAACTGCTTTGGGTTTGACTAAGTTAGAGCAGTCCCTCAATCTGCTAGGAGGTTGCTCCAAGGACGGAGTACTACAGTACGTTGGGAAGTTGATCAAGCACCTTGAAGACACTTTGGGAGTCGTGAGTATCAATCGACTAGGAGAGAGGGGGGAAAAGAGAGAGAGAGAGAGAGAACGCCAGAGTAGCTTCATTTCGTCGTCGACAAAAACAAAACCTCCCCAACTGACCTCATGCTCTTCTCCAACCTCAACAGACTGCCTTGGAAGACAAACTAAACGAGACTCTTGGAGGAGGCCTCTACAAGCTCTTCGATGCTCTAGGACTCACCAAGTTGGAAGATTTCGGTCTTGATCTTTAACCGCTCTCCATCCAAGAACTCAACATCAGTTGACGAGCTTCACTAGTTTTCACTCCCGACGTTGCCACTTCCATGCTCAAACCTCAATTTCATCTCCCTTTGGTATCCAGTTCTGTTTATCCCATCACTCCTTACCCGCATTATATAGAAGTCTCGTTCCCTAACTTTATTCAATCTCCTTCTGCAAGCTTGGTTGTCGCACCCACTTTCATTTATTTCTCTCCAACTTCTGTAATCTCATAGACCTTTTAATAATCAATTACCTAATCCCTAATCATTTTGGCTGACTTCTTTTGACTCAAGCTTCATTTGCCTTGAATGGAATCGAAAACTCGAGTCGACCTGATCGCCTCATTCCATAAACTTTTTGGCTGCCCATATTTACCACACCATTTGTGTGCTCATACTCTCCCAAATCCCAAACAACAATAGAGAATCAAAAAAAACGATGGAGGGTTTATTAGAGATACACAAGTACATTGTACTAAATTTACACATGTTGACGTGAAACAGTTGTTTTTTGTTCGTCCATGGTCGGAAGTGATCAGTGAGTGATATTCAATCAAAGACCAAAAAGAAATTATAAGATTTCAAAAGCCATCAAAGAAATCATCCTCCTTAAAAGTAGCTGGATTATTCGATAATTTCTGAAATCCTTTCTTCACCTGGACCTGATCATTTTCGCTATCACTTCCATCCTCTGCTATTTTCTTCGACCCAATAATCCTCTCCACACCTTCTTCATGCTCTTCCTCATCTTCACTCTCTTCCCCTTCCTCTTCTTCCTCCTCATCATCACTCTCCAACAATTCCCCCACCCAATTCAAAGTCAAAACATCTCTATGACCTAAACTAGCTACCCAATTTTCCTTTCTCTTAATCCTTTCAATAGGCATCCCACCATTATCATGAAGCACTCCCAAAAGTTTATGAGGTAAGATTTGAACGACTCTTAAAAGACCATCTGAAGAACCTGATAAGACTGTGTCTTGATCTAAGTTACAAAGTGAATCTACTGAAGAAGGATGTCCTGGAATTCGATCTACGTGATCCAAGAGACCTCTTGAAGGTGACCATAAGGAAAGGATTCCAAGTTGAGTTCCTATGACTAGTTTGTTGCCGCTATGAGAAAAGAAAAGGGAGAGGGAGATGGGTTGGAGGTTGAAATCAACGCTTTCTCGACAAGATTGAATCTTTGATTGAAATGACACTCACCCTTTTACAGAGGTCATACTCAGGAGTTCATCTTCTTGATCTTCACTAACTTCTACACCACCAGATGGTGTGCCACTTTTGACTTTTGAACCTGGGTTTTTGGTTTCGTTGGTGTTGGAACTTGAACCACCTCGTAGATCTATGACTGAAAGACTTCCATCTCCACTGATGACATCGATGATAGATTAAAAATAAAGGGGAACAAATGAAAGAAAGAGGAGAATTTAGAAAGTAGCTCCCCAATCAACGTTCCCTCTTATCTTCTTCAAAGTGCTCCGCAACGATCGACTCACCTAGTACAAACCAACCTACTCCTACCAGTTTCCATCTGTCGATTCTTCATCTCCAATTTCTGCTGCTCCCTTTGATTCTTGATATCTTCTTCCCTTTCCTCTTTACTTTTCTTCCTCTTCTTGTTCTTGTTCTTACTTCTTTCCTTCTCCTTTCTTTTCTCCTCAACCTCTTTTAATTCTTGAATTGATTTTACTTTTGGAGGAATCAAATGATCAAACCAAAGCATTTCAGTGATCCAATCGAAATGATGTGAATAAGATTTCATTGGAATGGTACTTGAATTTGCACCAGTTCCACTACCTCCAAGAGATTGGATTCTTTGATCCCATAAATTGATTAAACCTGAATCATCACCTGTTACTACAAGATTGTTATCAATTGGTAAAAGACGACTTGGAGCTGCTTGATGAGCGCCTTTCCAAGTGTGAACTATCTGAAAAGTTGAAGTGTCTAATCTGAATAAGTTCCCATCTTTTGAAGTTGACCAAATCGAATCACCGGTTGGATTGAATGAACAAGCTCTGATGGATTTCTTACTTGGTCTAATCGATTCAATCCTTTTGACTGTATCAGTTGTATCAGTTGAAGTTGAGGAAAGTTGAGAATAATCGAAAAGTTGAACTTTACCTGAAAGGAGTGACGTTGTGAAGATTGAACTGGTTGGATCTGGATGAAAATCTACATCGGTAGCATCAGATGATAACTTCACTTCCATGTGGCGATGCTTAATAGATGAAGATGAGTGGCTGCGATGGGTGGGTGAGATGAGTGGCTTGCATGCAGCAGCTTGACCATCGCTTCTTTGATTCCCATATCCTATTCTTCAAAGCTGTCATTCAGAATTCGTTCAAGAAAGCTGAGTCTTCTCCCAATCCATAACTCAGCTCAAGAAAGAGAAGGGAGATGAACCTCATCGCTGTCACTCTCACTTCCACTTCCACCTGCAGCAATCTCTAATCTGTTACTACTCTGCAATCCTCAACCTTCGACTCTAGCCCAACTAGAACTAGATCTAGAACTGAACGAGAGTAGAATCATCCAATTACGGGATTCTACTCTCCTCAACTAAGCGGTTAGAATGCTATCATCTCCATCATCATCTACTCGCATTGAATCAGTTCTACTATCCTACATTCTATTACTATCTCTCCTCCTAGTCTCTCTTCTACCCTCACAATCTCAATCTCAAGATCTTCCCTCATTCACACCTTCAATTCCATCACATCATCCATCAGCCATCAGACTTTCAAGAAGAGGTTTAGAGAATGCACAAAGAGCAGGTTTGGCAGCCAATTCCCTCAAACGTCCAACTTCTACCAGAGATTTAGATCTTTCTGACATAGCTTTGATTTCAACAGTCGAAGGATCTCTACATGGAATAGATAGAAACAATGGGAAAGTCCTTTGGAATCTAGATCCAAGAACTTCAGAAGGAGGCGGATTTGAACCTTTGGTAGGTTCAACTTATGGAGAGAAATCTCAATTCACTTCCTTTGCCGAATTGATTCAGAGACAAGAGGGAGATGAAAGTTTAAAAGAATTACATCAAAGTGGGATTTATTTGATAGAACCTTCTTCTATGGGTGAGGTTCACGTTCTTACTACTGAAACTCAAGATGCCAATGGAGCTCCTTCAAATGGAATCCCAAAGATTGAGAAATTACCTTTAACCCTTCCTCAACTGGTTGAACTGTCACCATTCTCATTCCCTGGGGAATCAAATCGGGTCTTCGTTGGAAAGAAGAAAGCTAAATTGGTTGAAATCGATGCAAAGACTGGCAAAATTGGCGCTGTCTTTGGTGGAGATGAAGGGGTTTGGTGTGGCGATGCTAAAGACGAAAATTGTTCTGGAAATGGAGAGAAAACTGAAGATCAGGAAGAACCCAATTGGGCTTATGTTGGAAGGACTGGTGAGTCTTTTGAGGTCTTGCGTCTTTTCCGAAAGGATTACCTGAGGCTTCTTCTGATCAGTTCCTTTCGTTTCTCTTTACAGATTATACCTTGACGATCCATGTCAGATCTAGACCTCATCTCACCCAGACGCTGCGGTTTAGCACCTACACTCCAAACGCAGCTGATCAAGATGTAGCTGAGTTGTGGGCTCAATCTGGAAAACATGTGGACGGGAGGGCTCTTTTGAGTGCTCCTGAACAAGGAAGTATTCTTTGTGTCGATACTTCTGATGAATCTAGTAAGAAATCAAGCCAGGATAGAACTCTTTGGAGTACAGAGCTGAATGGGACTGTGTAAGTGACCTTCTCATGATCTTAGTTCTGGTCTGTCTCTTCCCTCTTACTCTCTGCTGAACTCAAAAAAAATAATCTTCATCTCTGCAGAGCCGGAATCTTTGACATTGTCAGACCATCTTCAAATCTCTTCTCCACGACTCCAAACGAGCCAGCCGGAAGTCATTCTAACTCCCAATCTTCAAGACCAGTCATAGTTCCACATCCACCTCTCTCAAGAAGAGACCTTTTAAGCTATTTCGAATCAAGATCCAATTCAGGAAATGACCCGGGAAGTGAAACTGGAGAAGAGATTTCAGAATACGAATACGTACCTCAAACCTATCTTGGGATTTCAGATGGTCATCTCTTCGTGATGGGTAGCGCTAAATTTCCTCTAGTCACTTTTACTTCTCCTGCTGTAGCTGGCTTGGAAGCTGGTCATGAAGCGACTGGCCATGGGAAGGGAAGAGGAATAGAAGGTGGGAATTCGAAACATCAACATTCAGGTAGAAATTGTAGGTCTTATGGTTGTTGGATCGGATCTTATCCTGCTCAGTACGATCCTGAAGATCATTTCTCCGGAGGGCCAATTCTTGGTTCTCCGCAATTGGGAATCGAAGATGGAGGAAAGAAACCGGTCTTAGAGAGTGGGCACGAAGGAGAAGGAGGAAGATCAAATGATTCGAATCAAGATCCAAACGATCAAGACGATTCAGAAAGAACTGAAAGGAATTGGAATTTGAGGAGATCTGCTCCAATGGTCATCTTCCTTCAATTAGTTGGGATTATGATAGTCCTTGGTATTGGAGGAGCAATCTACCTTGGTTTAGAAGAACAGAAAAAGACTACCGAAAGGATGGGAAATGGAATCGCAAATCAAGTCATTTGGGTACCTGCTTTAAAAGAAGACGAAGCTGGTTTCTCTGGTTCTGGAAATAATTCCGATCCGAATTCGAATAACGATTCGAACTCTGGTTCCAACTTCTCTAGTTATCAAGATCCTCTGGTCATTTCTCAAGGTCGACCGAATCCTTTTGGAACTCCCAAAATCTCTTACTCAAATCCTTCGAATGGAACTACAAATCCTCTTCATCAGCGGCATGGTCGAAAGTCTTCAAATTCGAGTCCAATCCGCAATCCATATCCTCAACAACAACAGCCCAGAGTTCCATCTCCACCTCCGATAGACCCAGAAGTAGCTGCAGCATCTGCAGAAGCTGCAAGAGCTGAATTAATGGCTGAAGAAGAAGCAAAAGAGAAAGCTGAAAAAGCTGCAGCCAAGAAACGAGAAAGCAAAAGGAGGAGAAGAGGGAAAAGAGCCGGAGCTGCTGTTCAAGCCAAGAACGGAAAGGAAAGCTCTAATGGAAATGAAGAAGATGAGGATGAGGATGGTGAGGATGGAAAAAGAACTCAGGTTGATATTGTCAAGGATAGCGTTTTGCGAAAGGAAGATAGAGAAGGAATGAATGGAGATTCTATGTTTGGAAAATCGAAGCAGAATGGAGAACCGAATTTGGAAATTTCTGGTGGAGGGAAAGCTAAACTTGAGATTGTTCCTCCTACTCCAACTACGGCGGCTTTGATAGATCGAGGTTGGTTGGATCCGGGATCTGCAACGAATCAGAGAGCTAATCCTCATGAAAGTCTTAGTAGGAGAGGTAGCTCAACTTTGGATGTGGATCCTTCTTCGCTACCGAGGAAGGGATCTGCGTTGAGATTGTCCAGCGAGGTGCTCGGTGAGTGGACGCAAGGGAGATGTTACATTTCCAGAAATCCATCTACTGTGGTTGATGACTACTGACTATCAGAATTCTCTACCTCCCTTGTCTTTCTTCATCAGGTTACGGATCTTCTGGAACTGTGGTTTTCAAAGGAACCTTCCAAGGCAGAGCCGTCGCTGTCAAGCGACTACTTCGAGATTTCGTCAATGTTGCTTCCAAAGAAGTTTCTCTACTCGAATCGGCGGACAATCATCCTAACGTGATTCGATATTTCTGCAAAGAACTTACTGGAAGTTTCTTATTCATAGCCTTGGAGCTTTGTCCAGCAAGTTTAGCAGATGTAATCGAAAAACCAATCGAGTTCAGAGAATTAGGAAACAAGCTCGATCCAAAGAAAGCTCTAGCTCAAATCACTTCAGGTCTTCAACATCTTCATAGACTCTCGATTGTTCATAGGGATATTAAACCTCAAAACATTTTGGTCTCTCTTTCTACGGGCGGAAATTTGAAGATGCTTCTTTCGGATTTCGGTCTTTCCAAAAGGTTGGATGGTTTAGCTCAAACGAGTTTTAGTCAAACTATGGCAAATCCTGGCGGGACTGTTGGTTGGAGAGCTCCAGAAATCTTGAGAGGTGACGTTTCGTTGGACTTGGGTGAAGATTCCGAATCTTCTGGAATAAGCAGCGAAGCTGGAGCTGATGGATCCGAAAAAGAGAAGGGAGAGGAAAAGAGAAGGTTGACTAGAGCGGTTGATGTTTTCGCTTTGGGTTGTCTTGCTTAGTGAGTAAAGCTCGCCGAATTCGAATTCGAGTTCAAACATCAAGACTCCCACCTATCGTTCTGACACGTTCCTCATCTCCGAATCCCTACCAGCTACGTTCTCTCCAACGGAGAACATCCTTTCGGAAGCAGATACGAAAGAGAAATGAACATCATTCGAAGACAAATCGATCTAGGTCGATTAGATGGCTTAGGAGAAGAAGGGCATGAAGCTCAACATCTAATCTCAGCTATGATCTCGGCAGACCCTAGACAGAGACCTTCAGCAACTGAAGTCTTACTTCATCCTTACTTCTGGGATTCAAACAAAAGGCTTACTTTCCTTCAAGATGCAAGTGATAGGTTTGAATGTATGGAGAGAAATCCTCCTCATCCAGCTTTGGTAGCTTTGGAATTAGATGCTCATCTAGTTGTTGGTCCAGATTGGTTCAAGAAAGTTGATAAGGTCTTCATTGATGATCTTGGTAAATTCAGGGGCTATGAAGGTAAAAGTCTTCAAGATCTTTTGAGAGCTCTTAGGAATAAGGTCAGTGGCAATGAGAAGACAGAGTGCTTCCCATCTTCTCGATCGCCCCTTCGCTGACCCATGAAATTGCCTTGACTCTTTTTTTTTGCTTCTCAGAAACATCATTATCAAGATATGGCACCTCTTTTGAAGAAAGTCATGGGCTCTCTTCCAGATGGTTTCCTTTCTTACTTCACTCGAAGATTCCCGCTTCTCTTCCTTAGAGTCTACAACGTCATCTCTGAACAGGCTTTGATCAAGACCGAAACCCAATTTATGCCTTATTTTATGGCCTCAGAATCGGATCACTAAGGTGGACTTCACGTTGGATTTCTCTTTCTCTCTCTCTCGCATCCCTTCTTCTCCCCTCCTACTACCCCTGCTCCTATCTAAATCTAAAACATACCTTATTATCAACTCTGAATGTATATACATATCACCAAGCACAGCTCATCTTATTCTCACATTTGTACCAACAGATCTTTTGCTTCTATAAGAAGGGGATTGAAGCGTCTGACTAAGCAACTTCCGACCTTCGCTGCGAGATCTTGGTGAAAGAACAACACTCCCTTCCTTCTCATCCATACAAACAATGAAACTAGCTTAGGAGCCAGAAGAATTGTTCGGATTTCATCCAGAAAGTAGATCTGCAAGACACCAGTTCTTGAATTCGAATCTTCTCTTCTCTTCTCTTGCCCCAAGTCCACCACCTCAATCTCACATCCTCAAATCAATTATGTCATCCTGGCGTCGCTCTGGTCAAGGTCGTCAAGCAAAATTCAACGACGCTTTCTCAGTAGATCAGGATCAAGCTTCCTCATCCTCTTCTGCTCTCCCTAACAACAACAACAATAACAATGATTACGATCCAGATCAGATGGCTGCCTATTCCATCACTCAGTTAGCTCAACAAGCCTCAGAAGAAAGTCTAAATCTACTTCAACATCATCAGCAAGAAGGTCAGGATGATAATTCTCAGCAATCTGAACAAGAGCAACAGGAAGCTCTTCCTCACTCTAATTCTCATACTGAGCAGCCTACCGCTGACCAGGTACAATTTTGGAATCAACATCATCATGATGAACATGAACGAGAAGTAGAGCAACAAACTCAATTACAGAATGATGATCAGCCTCCTCCAGCGAAGAAGGCCAAGAAAGCTTTGGATAGGAAGGCTCAGAATAGAGAGGCTCAGAGAACTTTTCGACAGAAGAGAGATATGTGAGTGTCAAGCTAAGGCTGGCCTGCAGATGGATTAGGAATCTAGTTGCTGAGAGATCATCATTCATGAACAATCTCTTGTCTCAGAAAGGCTCGAAGGAAGGGTGACTTGCAGAAGGTAAGAGAGGCATTGCAGCAGATTGACTGAACCCTCTCCCACCTTCCGCTCTTTCTCCTTTCTAACACAGCTACATCAAGGAATTAGAAGTGAAGGCGAAAGAACTGGATACCATCAGGACAACTGCCGGACTCTCCGGTTCTCAATATCCACTTTACTATCACCAAGCTCTCGAACAGATCGACGCTTTGAGAAATGAGAATTCTCTCCTGAAATCTCATCTATCTAGGCATGGTCTATCATTACCAGCTGGTGTAGAGCAAGACAATGAAGAGAATGCGGACTTCCATCCGGGAGAAGGCGATAGAGGAGAAAGAGGTCAGGATTAGGGAGGACAGAAAATGGAGATGGAATTCAATCCTGAGGAAAGAGATCAAAACTATGTATCAATTAGAGTAAAGGAAAGTTCGAAGTTGTCAAATAATATGTAATTGTAATCAAAATGCATCGTACAGTAAACAACCCATGATTCTTTACAGCGAGCGATCAATCTCCGAAGTTAATATTTCCTCCACTCCAAGCACCCCACTGAGGAGCTTGCTGTGATTGCTGAGGCGGCTGTGCTTGCTGCTGAGAAGAATGAGGTTGACTATCTGTCTTTTGAGATCGAGTCTTGGCTCTAGTATTTCGAGCTGGAGATGGATTCGCTGGGCTTGTGGCGCTTGGACGAGAAGAAAGAGAGGTTCCAGCAAAGGTAGACGTAAGTTGTTGGATGTCGATCGTTCGAGCTCGATGCCATTCCTGAAGAGAAGGAGAATCACGGAGGTCGAGAGGAGACAAGAGGAAGTGAAGTGAGCAGAGATCACATTAAGGGTCTCTTTCTCCGACAGAGCACTCACCTTGACTTCCTGTCTGAAATCGTGAAGGATCCTAGCCAAAGAATTGTAAAATTTGAGACCTTCTTCAAGATTAGACGTGATCTCTCTAAACTTGGCGTAAGCTAAATCTAAAGTTTGAAGAGCTTCTTCTCTCCTTCGTACTGTTGGATCAACTTTTCTCGCTTCGGTGAAAGCGTCATTGCGTTCCTGAACAGTGGGAAAAAAGGGTCATAGGATTGTCGTTAGAAGCTGGCGACCATTCGTACCATCCCTCTAGAACTCACTCTGATCTCTTCCAGCAACCTTTCCTGCTCATTCTCACTGTCCTCGACTTCGACTAGGAATCTTTCGTATTTCTTGATCTCTTCCTCGAACAAAGATTCGAAATGAGCAGGTTGTAGCACCACCTCACCTGGATTCGAGTTGTTCGCAACGATTCTACCAGCTTCGATTAAAACGTTTGATCTAACATCATCGTGCATTGCCACAGACCGAGCTTCATTGAGACTGCTTGCTCTACTTTCCAAAAGATCGTCTAGATCTTCCAAAGAAGATCTTAAAGCTCTGACCGATAATTCCTGCGCTTCATTTTCGTCTCCGTTTTTTCGATTCTTTCCTAGAGGGACGAACTTTTCGAGTTCGAATTGACCGCCATCTAGAACTGAAATTGCACCTTGCCAGTCCTCGAGCTTCTTCTTGACGACTAGATCTGAATCTGAAGCCATCTTCATCGTGGCTTCATACTCTGAAGCTCTTTGTCTCATCTCTCGTGCTGCAGTCTCACTGCTTTCTCTCATCCATCTCTTTTCACTGAAATTCGTTCGGACTTCTTCGTCTTCTTGAGATTCCTGAGCCAGAATTGAAACGGCTTCCGAAAGTACTTGGGAGTCCGTAGATGAAATCCGAGCGACGTCGTTGAGGAGTGAAAGGAGTCGTGACAGGCCTCCAGATGAGTGAACTTCGGAGGAACGATTCAGCAGGGAAGGAGGAAGATTCATCGGCTGTTCCAGAGCTTGAAGTGAGCCTGGTAGGTTCAAAGACTGGAGTGTACTGTAAAGTGAAAAGTGAAAGGGAAAGGGCAGGGGTCACATTCAGCTTGAGACGTGGGATCGATCCCCCAAATTGGACTCTCACGTTGCAGCGATGACGTCGAGTTCGTTCAATCTCTCACTAATCCTCTCCCTAACATGTTCATCTTTCCTATCATCGTAGATGCTGATCGCAATATGAACGCCGTAAGGAACCAGTTCTCTGAAGAGAGGATTTCCGAGAGCAGGGGCAGGCTCTAACCTCAAAAGTGGAATTGGATTTGCGATTTTAGGAGGCAGCATCACTTTCACCATATCAGCACCAGGAATTGGAGGAAGATTGGACGCAGAAGTAACAGGTTCGAGATAGATCAAATCGTTATCTTTGCTAGCTCTCGTCATATTGGTCTGGATGACTTTCCTTAAGGATTCTAGATCAGAAATGATGTGAGGCGAAACTCCTTTCTTTGAGACATCTGAAGCTCGTTTGATGTTGAGTTCTGCGATCTTTAATCGTCCTAGTTCGTCCCCATATCGATTTGATCCTAGATCATCGCAGCTCTTTCGATATTGAGACGCTGCTGCGAAATGCCATCGCTTGAAGTTCATATGGTTGAGCCATTCCTACATGTGGGGAAAGGAAGAATCCCTAACGTAAGATCGAGAAGGATAAGTCGGGTGAAGAAACACTCTATTACTCACAGAAGGCAGCTCGCACCCGTCAGATCCAGCTCCCCCGCCCCAACTTCCTCCTCCCCAGCCACCATTTCCGCTATTTCCACCTTTAGCAGCTGAGTCCAAAGAGCTTCCATACAGTTCAGAGACCCTCATAGCGAGCTTGGCAATGGTAGCGTCTTTGAGATGATCCACGACGCCTTTCTGCCAGAAGCATTCCATAGCTTGGGCTAACATGGCATCTCTCAGACTTTCCAGCATCGAAGCTTGAAGATCTGGTGACCTTGGAGAAGGTAGAGAGGCTAGTAGAGGAAGGAGAGTTTCATGAATGTGGGACAGAATTCCAGCTGAGATCTGAGGAAGATGGTTAGGTAGAGATGGGAACGTGAGACGCTTTCAACACAGCTGAGACCCGGCAATATGAAGACTGAACTTCCACCCCAATGAAGCATGATCGCTAGCCTGCTGTTTGCTCTCCAGAGAGGGAGCTCAAAGGCACCAACACCTTCCTCCCCATTCCCCTTGCGTTACACCAGCTCTCAACTCACCTGGAACGCCTTCACTGCTCTCTTCAAGCTTTCTCCCTCACCTCTACTTTCACTAGCTCCCAGCTGAGAGTACATGGCTGCCAGTCCCCAAAGAACATTTGCTCTCTCGTAGCTCAAAGAAGGATGAGCTATGATAGTCTTGTTTCCTTGCGTAGTTGCGTAAGGTCTTGACTGAATCTTGGGTTCATTATTTGAATCTCGATTTGGAGAAGATGATCTTGAGTTCGAAGGAGAAGATGGAGGAGATGGAGAGATCGAAGGACCAAGGGAGGCCAGAATTGGCAAAGAAGATGGGAAGGAGATGGTCCACGGAAAGGATATACCAATCTGTAGATTGCCAGATTAATGAAAAGATATCAGATGACTGATAATCCAGAATCGTTTCCTCGTGTTCCATTCAAGCAAAGCAAAGGTCAAGGTACTCACATCTGAAGCCATCTTCCCACCCAACCAGACCAACTGAGCATGATACCTGATCCCTAGATCCGTTGCACTAACGTGAACGTCAGTGGTACTTGACCATTCATCTCTCAATCTTTGAAGTTCTCTGATATCTGAACTGAAGGCTGAAGGATGAGTGTCTGTGTAGGAAGTTGAAATGTGATTACTTAGAGCTGGAGTTAAAGTAGATAGTGGAGGGGAAGATTTTAAAGGAATCGACAAGAGATTGTGATTTTGGCTCATGTTCTTTTGTGGAGAACTTAATCTTGGACCAGATTTTCCCAGCGATCGATGTGTTGGCAAGGAAGAAGCAGGCGAGAAGAAGAAATAACATTACTTCTCGAAACTGATAACAGGCGAATCCCTTTCCACTATAAATTATCCTTTTAAATTACCCTTTCATTAATAGTTAAACGAGGATCTCAGAGGTCGTTCAGAAGAATGAAGTGTTAGCTAGCTAGCTATGTCAAAATACAAAGTTACTCCTCAGGCCTCTGGGCACTACCCCTGCAGACTAGCGTATCTTCGATCATTTATCGCTCTCCCCAACAGTTCCTTGTGCTTCGCCACCCACTCGATTTACCTATACCAGACACTAGCTTTTGAGATCCGCTCTTGCTCAGAGACCCTCCTTCGTCCCCAGCTTTCGAAACCTTGAGAGACCACCCTAAACCAATGGCGTGGACTCTGCTCGTGTCGACAGCTGAAACCAAAAGGAAGAGAACTGAAAGTACCAGGATATGATATGACTTGAGCGAAAATGATGAAAGATTCAAAAGCGTCTATTGAGACAGTGATGTATGAGATCGAGGCAGCTGAATTCGAAAGTCAACGAGGAGAATTGGTATAAAGTTCGAGTTTGGATGATGGAGACTTTGACGAATGAGTACAAAACTGTGATGCCGGTTTTTAGAGATAATGAGAAGATGTGGGGTAGGATTAATGCCCAGGTTTGGCTCCAATTTAGTGACTTTGAAAATGGCGCGAGGGTGAGCAAAAGCATAGTCGGTTCAGGGGGGGGGGGAAAGAGTTTTCTTTTTGCTCCAATGCTTACCTCCTTCTCTCTTTTTTTCTTCGGCAGGCTCTGAAAGCTATTTGTCAACGTAACAATTCGGGAGAAGTCACTATCTAGTTCAACAATCAAATCATTCTGTACAAGCATCATCGTTTCGACGAATAGCCTCGGTCTTCTTTCTTTCAACTTTTTTGTCGTCAGTCTTACTCGACGATTTTTCCTTGACTCTTAAATAGAGAGGATCGATGTAGCCAAAAGAAATGCCTTTGTTGCTTCGATTGCCGCGACCACGCGACAGCGCGACGACAGACCGACAATCGGGGAAGGATTTTGATCTTTCTTTCATCTTCCCTTCACCTTCTCCATTCATATCAAATGTCCTCCAAAAAGCAACAGCTCAACAAAATTATCAAAACCAATCTTAACAACGTTCCTCTTGCAGTTGCAAGCTGCATAGCAAGTCGGGTCCGCGTCTGGGAAAAGGAAGGCTTTCCTGACAGAACTCCAAAAAGGTGAGTCACTGACGATGTGATGATGTGATGATGGTACGGAGAATCTAGATCACAGCTCCTGAACACTCAAGCATGACTTCTTGATTCTTCCTGCAGCGAACCAGAGGCATTTGAGAAGTCCACCTCGGAAATAAGATTCTCTTGCACCAGCGTCACTCCTTTCATCGAACGATTCTCAGCTTTGAGCTCCTCGAGCTTGCTCTCCCATGCAGGTCATGAGACTTGGATTCCATTTCTTCTGGAAGAGGTTCAATTGATTCCGGCAACTCTTCATTGTGTTGTCCGTCTGTTGAACAGAATGCCCCAAGCAGGCCAACGCATCCTTCGTCTAAACTTTCTAGATTTGCTTCACTCTCCAACTATCAAGATCGGTCATGCTTTGGCGGAAATACAGAGTGGTGCTGTCTCAGTAGAGAAGTTTGGAAGTGAGACCAGTGCCTTGGCTCAGCTTAATGCGGAAGGATCTCAAACATTATGTTCGCTTCATAACAAAGTCTTCAACAATGATCCTAGAATCCTGAAGGATGACTCTACTAGACCTCAGTTCCCAAAGCTTCATATAGAACAAATCGCTATGGCCGTAGCTTTCACCATAGATTCAGCATCAAATCTTCAGAAAGTTGAGGTTAAAGGAGAGATTCTGTTCCCTTTCTGCAAGCGTATCATGACACCGATGCAAGGCCTCTAGATGGACTATCTAGTCTTAGAGGAATCAAGCTGTGCAAAGATTTAGGGGAAGGGGTTATTGTCTCTGGGAGTAACCTGATTTGGCTATCAGCTCTTCCTGACATTGTCAAAGCCTCGTTCAGCTGCAAGATTGGAAAGAAAGATCTCAAGTACCTGAGAGAGCATAGAGAAGAGCTAGATGGAAGATTTCCAAAGGTGAAAGATCTGGGCTTAATGGTGCTTCCTAAAGTTTCTGGTGCTGAAGTAGGCAGACAAGACTCTTTGCAGATCATTCTGAGCAGTGTCAGCGCGTGGGGCTTCAACATCTCAACATCGCAGTCGGAGGAGATTGGGACGTCAATCAAGTGGTAGAAGGAGTAAAGAAACATTGCGCTTCTTCTCTTCTTTCACTTTCAATTAAGATGAAGCAGAAGATCACCGATGCCTACCGACCTTCATTATCTCTCACTTCGTTCTGCAAGTTGAAAATCATTGAAAGTGATGGCAATCTGATCAAATGCTTACTTCCTGTTCCTCAAACTTCCGATTCAGTAGCAAGAATCCTTCAGAAGCTTCCACCTTTGTTAGAAACCTGGAGACTTCTTTCTCATCCTTTACCACCAATTGCTGATCGCGAAGCCTTAGAACGTCAACTATCCAAGTTGATCCGTACAGTCCCTATTCCAGAAAGCTTTACTTCCGTGGTCTCCTTCACTCGTAAAGCCTTCAAGACTCCCTCCGTCGAAGCCATCCTTAGAAGGAATGCGTTGAAGAGAGCTTGCAACGAGCTTTCAATTGGCCACCAAATCTGGGAGGCTGAAGAAGAGGATTCGGATCAATAGAAGTGGAAGTAGAAGTAGGAAAGGCATGGAAGGAACAATTTTCGTCAACAGACTCTTTCTCTTCACTCCTGGAATTCACAGCTCCCTCCCTTCACGCTTCACGCCTGTCCATGCCCTATGAAATTGAATTGAAAGCCTAGTCTCGCTTCTGGTAGACTTTGAGGGGACACGGGACTCTTTCGTACGCCTTTGAAAATTAGCTCAAATCTTACCTCTCACAGATCATTGCCTCAAGATCTGTAACGCTGACATTTCTGCTATGTTCACCGAGTAGGATGAGATTCAGACATAAATGATAAAGACAGGAAGGCTTAAGTACTCAACTTTCACCCCATACAGTTGCAGTCCACTCGCTTCAGATTTCTCTCACAGAATCGGAACAGAAAAGGTAAACGCAGCCCAATTGGTGTTTATGGATGGATCAGGATATTGAATTAAGACAAAATCAGTACAGAAACATTCTTCAACACCAACTAATCTAGGTCGAACCCAGCAAGTTCCACTTCCACCTGTTTCTCAATCGCCTCTTTCCCTTCTTCGACTTCCACCCAAAGCTTCAATCCTTCCTCTGAGACTTCTGCTCTGATGCTTTCAGCTTCAACGCCTTCCGGAAGTTGGAAAGTACGAGAGGTGGATTCCTTCTGAAGTTGCTCTTGAACCTTTTCTAAAGTAGACTTCGAGAGTTGAACAAAACCATCTTCTTCCCCGTTTTCCATTTCGATTTCCTCTCCATTTTCATCGACATCGTTGACGTGTGCTTTCTTTGACTTGGAAGAGCTGGTGGAGTGAGAGGTGTTGGAACGATGAGATGGGGTTGGCGAGGAAGGTCTGTCGATTGGAGTTGGAGTTGGAGTTGGTTCGGATTCCCAAAGACCTGAGACAGTGACCAATCCTGACTTCTCATCCACTGTTATTCCGATGTCGTTTGCGTTGATGACAGAGCTAGGTTTGGATCCGAAGGGATGAGTGAAGAGGAGTTGACGTGAAGGTTTGATTGCGTCTGAGTTGGCCAGTTGTGGTTGAGGTTGAAACTCGGATTGAGTGTCCTTTGATTCCTTGGCTTCAGCGGGAGGAGGAGTAGAAGATGGTTCATCTAGAAGGGGGCAGAGAAAAGGGCGAAGTCAGGTCAGTGAAAGGATCTAAAGAGGTGAGGGTCGATGGGTGAGAAAGACTGTGGGGTCAACTCACCTTTCTTTCCTTCAGGGCTCTCTCTGGCAGGCCCTTTCCCTTTGACAGATGCTTGATCTCCCTTCGCCTCATCGAAGATAGCACCAGACAGGAGTTGTTCCAAAGCTAACAGAATTGGATCTTGATGACCTCTACTCGCTCTCTCTTGTTCTTGTCTTTGACGTTGAGCTAGAAGAACTCTTTCTCTCTCAGCTCTAACCTGTTGAGCTCTGAGTTGGTTAACATAGTTCTCCTGAGCCTTTCTCTTCAAAGACTCTACATGTTGACGATAACGAAGTACTTCTTGTTGCTGTTGATGAGCTTTTTGAGCCTCGAGTTGCCTAAGTTGGAACTCTCTGACTTGCTCAAAGTAAGCTCTTTCCAATTCCTCTTTTCTAGCTCTAGCTGTGTGAGCCTGTCTTTGAGCTTCTGCTTGAAGTTGAGCTTGACGAATGGCTTGAGCTCTAGCACGAGACTGAGCTTCCGCCTCTCTCCTTCGTATCAGGTCGATGAAATCGGATGCGTGACGTTGACGGGTTGAATTTGAGTAGTCGGAGTGGTTGAAGAATGGATGAGAAGTTCGAGGTCCATGGTAGGAGTTGAAGATTGGAGTTGGAGTTGAGTACTCGAAAGAGTCAGATGGGACGATGAAGAAAGACATGGTCAAGATTCAAGTTGAAGTTGGTTTGGTTTGTTTGAGTCGAGTCGAGCTTTGGGTAAGAAATGGAGAGGTTGATTAAGATGAGGAAATAGAAAGTAGGGGACGGGAGAGGTCCTTTTATATCGATTTGGAGGAGTGGAAACTTAAGACCGAGGGGAAGCTGGTGGAAGGGGCGAGAAGGTTCGAGCGCTCTCCTGGAATCTTCTGGAAGAATCTCGCTACGTCCACGCTCTGCTTCCACTTTCTTGACAGAAGCTCTTGTTCAGATCTGCCGAACTTATGATTTGTAGATTACAGCGATTTCAGAAGGCATAACAAGTCTGTTCAGCCGGGAAGGAACGATCTGAGCACGGCTTGCGAAGAAGGAAGAGCTCGAGTACTATGTTTCGTTCTTCTCCTTTTTTCTTTTTTCTTTTTTTTTGCCTTTCTTCCACCTTTCTTTTCCTTATTCCAAGTTCTTCAAATCGTTCATGGTCTCCTTGGTTCTCTATCCTTCTCTCTCCATCACTCTCTCTCCTTCCATCCATTTCAATCGCACTCCATCCTCGTTCCATCCATCTCATTCAAAGTCCACAATCAATGGCCGTGTCACCATAGCCCTCCCGTTTCTTTCGACTTGAATTCAACTTCCATCTCTTGATTAGCCACACTTGAGATGGCTCGAATTCCAACTGAAGATTCGTTCTCTCGGACTGGGGGATGCTGGGTGATTAGGAGACTTGGTAATTCAGATTCATGGCGGATAAGATTCGAAAATTGGACTTCCGTCTGATCTTCACTATTCTTCTCCTCAAGTTACCGCTTCTTTTTCAATGTCTCAGAGTGAAGGTCTCTTCTCTCGGAGGCTTTAACCTCGAGCCCAAAAGAAGGTGAAGGTGAGTCTTTCTTGTTGGACAGACTCTCACGCGCTCTCCCCCTCCGACTAGGTCAAGGGTGGTAGATTCTGCAAACCTACTCTGACAATCATATAGAGCGAAACTCAAGGCCCAAGAAGGGAGGCTGGTGACGCATTACGCCTCTACCACAAGCCTATTCCTTCTGACCTGGGGCCTCCTCTTTCTAACCTATGAACCGAGAGGATCTGGCGAGTCGATTTTCTCCCACGAAAATGACAGTCAGATCTCAAGTTTCCACCATAAGTCTGTTCCTACCCTCATTGCCACCTATCTCCACCCTGAAGGATAGAGAGACTGGGTTTGATTAATAGGGCTAAATCCCGGTCTACTTCTTCATGGATTCAAACTGCTGGCTTGTTCCCCTGATGGGCTGAGATGGAGTCGAAGAAGAGCTACTCAAACTCAGAAAGAATCAAATTGTGGAGGGTAGTGGCGTGGAGGGCTTCGGCATGGAATCTCCTCCAGGAGCTCTCCCTGTGACAGTGACGGAAACTCTTCTTGAGGTTATTCGGAAGATAGTTCGAATGATGGGCAGAGGTTTCGGCTTCAAGCTCAGAATTGAGAGAGAGGACTTGCGAAGTAAACCGCGAAATGGCGCCGGAAGGGGCCCTAAGACTCTGTTCCTGACGGAACTTTTCCTCTCTCTCTTTCCTTTCTTTCATTCTCATCCACAACTCTTCAAGGAATCTCTTTCTATTCAATCGAATCCTTTCCTATAAATCCATCATCAAAGCGCCAGCTACCGATCGACAATTTTCAAAGCCAAAGCCCAACTTCTCTCTCCCACTTTCCCTCAATGTTGTCCAACTTTTCTAGATCGAGCAACAACTTAGTAATCCTAAGTCTGTTGATTCTATCAATCAGCTTCACTGTGGCACAATCTTCATCAGCTTCTTCTCCTTCTTCAATCACTGGATCTAGCTCTAGATCTGGTACTGCATCTGCAACCTCCAACTCCTCCTCCACAATTTCATCTTCAACTACTTCTTCAGCTCCTTTCTTGACTCCAATCGGATCTTTCTCCATCTCAAGGTGAGATATCATACTGGATTGTGCCTTATCTTCAATTGACTGTCGTTCATTGAAGGCAGCTTGACTCATCTCCTTCTCCCCTCACCTCTCCTTTTCTCTCTGCCACTCAGTATCAACACCGAAACCTCATCTACTACAAGCTCAACCACTTCATCTTCATCTTCATCTTCATCTTCATCCACTTCTACTGGAACCATGCCAGCAAGTCAGACCAATGAGCCAGATTCAGCTTTCAGTCTAAGATCTTCTTCAAGTCTACCCGTCTTTGTGACTTTCCTCTTAGCTGGTCTCGGATTCGGTGTCTTGCTCTAAGCGATGACCGGAGATCGAATGGGGAGGTAGCATCTTGGAATTGGAGCGAAAGAAAAGGAGCAGGATCAGGGGGAAGGAGGATAGACCTTGTGGAAAGGACCTGGAGGACAAGCAGGTTCCACCTCGAGAGGAACCGCTGGATGTCTGCTGGGAATGGGAATTCAGGAGAACATTCATGGTGGGATTTCTCCGTGAATTTTCAGAACTTCGCAGTCAAAGACTGAAGCAGCAGGGAAGGAGAGAGTTACCTTCATCGCCATGCCAACCCCCTCCCCTTTCCATCCTCCCCTACCCTTTTCATCTCTTTTCAAATTCTCTCGAAATTTGTTTCAAGGTTCTTATTTCCAAACCACTTTAACTAGCAACCAAGTCTAACATCTCTTTCAACTTGTAAATACCTCAAATGGACAGTACATACACTATTTTCCCTCTCGTTTCTTTGTATTTTGTTTTCATCGTGTTTCCCGTTGCTTCTACTACAGACTAATCAAAAATAACAGCTTTGTGGTTTTTTTTGGTCACCTCTTGTCTGAAGTCTCGACACCCAGCTCTCGAACCGCAGATGTCTTCTAACAATCTTTGCTCTCCTCGCGTCGGGAGCAAATTAAGATCATTGATGAGTGAGACGAAGCGATTCGGTTGAACACTGTTCCAATGATTGAAATGAGATAGGTTTCTTTCTGCAGAGGACAAGATTTGAAGGAGTAAACAGAATTCCAGATGTCGACACACTCCCAAAACCCAATTCGAAGCTTCTCCCCTTTTTCCAATTCTCTTCTTAAATTGAAAGATAACTAAAGTTGATAATAAATCGAGCAAAGAACTGTGTCTCGCAAGGCAGAGTCCAAACTCGAAAGAAATCGACATCTGGATTATATCGCAAATCCCAACATCCTATCATCAACTCAACTCTCCTCAACTCCTCAGCTCCTCTCCAGCTTTCTCCAAATCAATGAGTCTGGATCCACGACCTTCTTCTTCATCAACCCAAAGTCCATCCTCTTCTCCCTCCAATCCCAATCGTTCTTCCTCCAAAATTTGCAACTGAATCTCCTTCCTCTGACTCTTGATTGAGTTCAAATCCACCTTTCCGAATCTTCTCTCCCTAACGCCTCCAAATTCAGAAGGCAAAGTTTGATCTTGTCTCAAAGAGATCCCAACGTAACGTCTTTCAGATTTTGAAGATGAAGGATGAGGTTTGGTAGTGAGAGATAGAGGAGTTATTGTGGATGGTTTGAATGAGGAGATTAGAGACGAATTTGAAGTTGAAGGAGTTGACGGAGATAAAGTGGTAGTTGTTGATTCAAGAATTGGTTTCTTCTCCTTGTAAAACCTTACCCAACCTGGTTCGGTTGCGAATAGAGTATGATCTGTTCCCATTTGAACGTGTTGACCTGGATGCCATTCTGTACCCCTTTGACGTAGGAGGATTTCCCCAGCTTTGACGAATTGACCTGAGAGGATAAGAATGGGAGAGGAAGAGTTTGCGTGTGTGTGAGTAGGAGCCAGAGAATGAAACGGAACAGAGAAGGTGTTCAGCCTTCTAGGACCAGGAAAGTGGGTGTATGCCACCGAAAAGCAACCCAAACTGAAACTGTGCATTTCACTGATGGAATGGAGCTCAAACTGGAGAAATTCGACTTCGAAAGGAGGGTGAATTGCCCTCTGAGAGCAGCTCGAATTGGGTTCGATTCTCCTCGGTTACAAGATAGCCCTCAGACATCCTGAACACCCTTCTTAGTTGAGAAAATTCAATCTCGCTTAGCTCCAATCTGGTCATGTCTCTTTCGGAGGGGTGCAAATCCTTCTCATTCCATTTTAACTTTCTTCCTCCAGTCTCCAATCCTTCTCTTGCTTTCACACCTTCTCCAAGTCCCTGAATCTTACAGACCGAAATTCTACGTTGTTCTGTTTCTTCCAAGTTCTCGCTGCATACTCCTACTCTCTTCTCTTCTACAGCGAGCAGTCTCTGTCTCGGAGCTGTTCTTCTTCTTTGACTCACCTCCATACCTCTTCACTCCCAATCTTTTACCAGCACTATTCCTATTATTCTTGGTACTTCCACCACCTCTCTTTGTAGAGTTTCTGATTTGGACACCATTTCCAAAAGCGAAAGGATTGATGACAGAGCTAGATGAAGAGTTGCTCAAAATTGGAATCGAGATTGGGATATGAGAAGAATTCAAGAGAGACTGATTTGAAGCTGAAGTTGAAGTTGAATTGTTTGACAATCGTAAAGAGCTGAAGATTGTAGGTCGAGTTCTTGTTAAATATGACATCTTGAAATTGCTATTGGGTGTGAGCGTGCGAGAAGAAGAGTTGTATTAGCAGGATGTCCTCTTACTCTCAAGACCAACAGACCAAAATGCCTCAGAGTCAAGCCCTGAAGAAGAGACCAGTGGAATTTCAAGACCTTCCAGAGGATGTGATGCGTCTCATCGCAGAAGTCATCAAGAGCTGGCCGCAGGGAATTGGGATCAAGATGACAGACCATTTCAAGCAACTCAGGGTAGAAACAAAATTGTAAGTTTCCTCTTCTCTCCTCTTACCGACTTGGTAGTCCTTCTCACTGACGAACTTCTATGACCCAATCCTTTGATCAGCCTGAGAGACAGTGTTTTAAAAGCAGTCGCTTTAAGTAGCAAGGTCAATCGAGATTTCTGGTACCCGTTCCTGCTTGACGAGATCACCTGCTGTGGACCCACCTACCTCGCCACATGCTACTTCCTGCTTCAGAAACATCCAGAATACGGAAATATGGTTAGATCCTTTCGCACCCTTGATCTGGAATGGCTAAGAAGGGCCAGGTGTTGGAGTGCAAAAGAGCTTTTACCGACCTGGCCGAGCTGCTGCCCAACAGCAAAGCAACAATGACCCCAGAGAAACTGAAACACGGAGCTGACTTAGTGCAAGGCTTCATTCCCAGTAGGATGACTCGTCTGGAGGTCATCTCCACAGTTGCCTCGACATTTGTCCTTCCTCTCACGGAACGAGTCGACGGACGAACTATCCCGCTGTCGTTCCTCTCTACTCTGAAAACCATCGAGTTGGTTTGGGATAACGATGCTAGAGGGATGTTATCAGCAAGACATGTTCTTTGGATGCTGCTATTTTGCAAAAGTTCACGTCAAGCTGCTATCGCCTGCACTTTAAGTTCTCGAGACGCTCATTTTCTAGCAGATTTCGCAAGCACCTTCAAAGGACGTTCCAAAGTCAAGCACCTAGCTATTAAGCCGGTGCTTATTGAACAGGATAATGAGGAAATGTGCTGGTGGGATCTGCCAGAAGAGCAAGGGAAGCTTTGGAGGGGAGGGAACAGATTTACAGAGAGTGTGTATAATTTCCTTCAAGTCACTTCCAATTTATGTTCTCTGAAGATCTCCGGACTATCACAGCGTTCGACTTCGAGAACAAGAGAGGCTAGCTGGAGATTAGGATTCTTTGGAGCTTTAGATAAATCCTACTGGTCTCTGAAACACCTCAGACTCTTGACATGGGCTCCGATAGGCGAACCAATTTCCGATTCTCAGTCTTCAAATCTCTCAAAATTTTAGGAATTGGGGGGGGGGCCTTGATCGATGTGGTTAGTCTTCAGAGCGGCAGTGTGGTTACAAGAACTTTAGAGACTCTTCAGTTGGTTCAATTAGTGGATCACATGATCACTGGGAAGAGGGATTCATCTTTGTCTCAATTTCTCACAAGCACGACTCTTGCAAATTTGAAACAAGTAGTAGTACCTTCGGATCTTTGTGAGAAAGGGTCAAAGCCTGATGAAACGGAAGATTGGGAGCTTTCAATCAAGTCGCTCAAGAATACAGATCTCTTTCCAGAAGGGAAGGTGAAATTCAAAATCTTGCAACCTGGAGAAATTGGTGAGTTCAATTCTCAACCAGTAGAAAGGGTCGCAAGAATCGAGCATTCGATCTTTTCAGCTTATCGATACTTTCAACGTTCCCTTCCCCCCCCCTTTCCTCTCTCTCCTTCTCTCTCTCCTTCTCTCTCCTTATCTCTCTCTCTCTCTCCGTCGCAGTCGGAACTGGAGACAAAGCCTGCCCGTCAGTGGAAGGGTGGATCTCCCAAATCTGAAGCACATCAGTCTCGATGCAAGCTTTCGTTCGCTCCAGAGACGACTCAAGAACCTTCTTCAGCATTTGAATCAACCAGGGCTGGGAATTGAAAAACGGAGAAGAGGGAAGGGCGCGTCGAAGGGTGAAAATTAATGGCCCAACTTTTGAAAAGAACACAGACAAAGTGAAATCAGTGAAACTACAATACTTTTTCTCTTCTGTCTGTTGTTTAAACTCTCCACTCAAACCGAATGACTGTCGACTGTTGAACGATGAAAAGTAAGTGATAGATGGAGGATCGAAGAAATCAATGCATGGGGATCCCTTAAGAGCGAGGTAGAACCTATCTTGAAAGCCACATAGCTCTTGCGCATCAAACGGTAGGCCAGCTGTACATTCAAAGTGACAAGAGAGATTATCCGGGCGTGATTTGGATCCAGCGATCAAGAACGATCAAAGGTGGAGCGGACCCATTCGTATCGCTCCTTACTGCGCGTCATCCTCATCTCCTGAAGACATTAACACCTGTCACCTCATGCAAAATGATGACTCCTTCCTATCCCTTCATTTCAAATCCTTCACCCCGAAAACAGTATAAGAAGACTTCCAAAAAAGTTACTGTAAATGATCCGCAACCTTTCCAACTCCTTCTTCTCTCAATCCAAGAAGCAACCAACCTCAAACTCAATCTATCTACCCCTTCCAGAATGAGCGCCTTCCAGACTTCTTTCGTCGGCTCCTCTCTCAACCTTTCTGTCTTCAGGTCGTCTAGTACCTTTCCAAGACCAAAACCCAGATTACACCGTACTTCAATTCAGTCAAAGCCCTTTCCCTTCTCCATCCAACAGCAAGCCAGCCTCAGTCAAAGATGACTTCGAGTCTCAAAACACGACGAACTCTGTTCGTATTTCAGTGATGATTCCAGCTTCAGCTTCGGAAGAGAAGAAGCTCGAGATCGAGTCGGAGAAGAGCGTGGCCACTGACTCGCAGACCGTCACATCGTTGGATGGGAAGAAAATGATCCGGAGAACCCACAGTAAGTTCTTCGGTTTCTTTTCATATCTCTTTGGTCTCACCTCCTTGAAGGTCACAGCTAAAGGTTTGACAGAGAGATCGTCGCTCAGAAAGCCTCACCCTTCGCCTCGATGACCTCTCCCCTAATCTGCCCCCTCCTTCTCCCCTTCTCTCAGTAACTTCTCTGTCGTTCAAAAGTCTCTCATAGCCTTCAGCATTTGCTTCTACACCTTTTCCGTCTACATGGCTTCGTCCATCTACACGGCCAGTATTCCAGGTCTAATCGAGGACTTCAACATCTCAGACCGTCAGGCGATTGGAGGACTCTCCATCTAAATTTTCGCTTACAGAATAGGTGAGCGACTAGGACATAGTCGAATCGGTGATACATTCTGTATTCAAGGGCTCGTAAAAAGGTCAAAATTGTACCTTTACCGATCGTTACGTACAAGAGCTAACCTTGTAAATTGCATTCTAACACCACACTACGCAGGTCCAATAATTCTCTCTCCAATGAGCAAGATCCCACAGAACGGAAGGAATGAATGGAGTCTACCTGCCCACCGCTCTACTCTTCCTTCTGCTTTCGATCGTTACAGCTCTGTCGCCAAACTACTCCACGCTCATGGTCAGTTCAGTCTTCGCGATCTTCAACTCGCGATATTTTCACTGACCCTCTTTCCTCATCCCTCTATGTAGGCCATGAGATTCTTCACTGGGATCTTTGGAAGTCCAGCCCTTGCGACTGGAGGTGAGTAACGCGTCGACAGCAAGTACGATCTATTCTCTGTCCGACTCGATGCCTCTTTCTTCTCTGACTCTTTAGGAGCTTCTCTTTCGGACATCTATTCTCCTATGAAGTTGCCTTATGCCATTGTCATTTGGGCGTTTGGAGCGGTCCGTGAGTTTAAGATCTGCTCTGGCGATGCCATCTCTTCCGCTCGCTGACACCGTCACTTCCCTCCTCTCGGTTGTCTCAGTTGGTCCAATCTTGGGTCTAGTCATGGGAAATTCCGCAGCTCAAGCGCTTGGATGGAGATGGCCTCTCTACATCATTCTCATTCCAGCTGGAATCTATCTCGCCATCATGATCTTCTTACTGCCAGAGACTTACGAGGGAGCCATTCTCTTAAGAAGAGCTCAATGTCTCAGGAAGCTGACAGGATTCCAGAACCTGAAGTCTCAAAGCGAGATCGATCAGGCTCAAGAATCAAGCTTGCAACTGCTCAAAGAGAGTGTGGTGAGACCTATCCTGCTCTTCCTCTTCGCAAACGTCTACCTTGGACTAGCCTACGCTTGCTTCTACCTCTTCTTCGAGTCGATGCCTCTTGTATTCGGAGGTATCTATGGCTTCTCTCAACGTTCTCAGGGTCTGCCTTGTGAGTATAAAGGATTTCTTCTTTCCAGCATTCTTTAGAGACCGCTGCCGCCTTGCTTGACCTCCCTTCTTTCCATCTCGTCTTACCTTCTCTCAGACCTCGGAGTCGCGGTGGCCGCATTTATCACCGTCCCAGTCTACATGCTCTTCTTCCGCTACATCGTCGATGTCAGATTCCAAAAGACAGGAGTCATGAGTCCCGAAGATCGATGGGAGGCGGGTTTGTTTGCCAGTTTCTTCATCCTTGCAGCTCTGTTAATCTACGGTTGGTCCGCAAGGGAATCTATTCATTGGATTGTGCCCATCATCGGAAGTGCTCTGTACTTTCCAGGTGAGTAAAAAGAGACGTCTCCCTTTGCAAATGCATGCCGCTAACCTCTCCCTCCCTCTCTCTCTCTCCACAGGTCTTTCTTACTTTTCCAATCCATCTTGACCTACTTACCGATGTCCTACTATCGCTACGCAGCCTCTATCTTGGCTTCAAACGACCTCTTCAGACCTACCATCGCCTCAGCCTTCCTACTCTTTGGAACCGTCTACTACCAGAGATTGGGCATCGGACCTGGCTCGTCATTTCTAGCTGGAATTACCGCTCTCATGATCCCAATCCTCTACCTCTTGAAGCTAAAGGGTGCTTCTCTTAGAGCTCACTCAACGTACGCCGATTAGATTGACCCACCTCACCATTCGTATCACTAATAGACCAAATTCTTTTCATTGTATATCATGTTCTTTTCTCGCATCACTTGTTTCATCTTGTTACATTCCTGTTTCTGTACTTGTTCCTTTCCCATACATTTAGATTCGCAATACACTCGTCTAGAGATTTTCAAACGTCAACAAAAAATTGGACTTTCAAGGAATGATTACAGAGTTCCACTTTCATCATTTCCCCTTCTTGCATTCGCAACCTCGAGTTTCTTCTCTCCGATTAAATCCTTTCTGAGCCCATCATTCAATGTCGACCTCCATAGAAGGACTCCGGCCGTGTCAGCCTCTCTGGAAATTGGAGCCAGAGGCGGGTCCTCGATGGAGGTGTTTACTTGATTTGGAGAAGCTATGATCAGACGAAGAAGTTGATCCGGCTGCTTGAGCACTACAGAATCTAATTCTTTCTGCTTCAAAGGTTGCTGAATGAAAGGATCTTGCTCTTCAGAAGAAGAGTGCATGGGAGAAGGTAGATAAGAGGCTAGATCCGATCTGGACGAGAGTTGCTGAATAGCTCTTTGATCCGCTTCCAGAGTTCCAGCGTCTAAAGAGAACCGTAGAGTTGCAGAACTCAATCTGAGTTCCACCTTGTTTGCATTGTTGGCATTGGGCGATGAGACCTCCTCGACATCTTCTCCTCCGCTGGCCTTTCTCACGAACCTGGTTTTGAATAAGGTATTCACTATCTCTTGGAGTTTCCTGCCAGGACCATAATCAACTGAAAGGTCGGCTTCTCCAGAGAGATCCTCGCAAAGCTCCCTTGGGTTGAGCAGCAGAGCAATTTCCAGAAAAAGTATCGTAGGTGGGAGGCTTGCAAGGATCAGATTGGCCTTCTCTCCCAGTTTTATGTAGGAAGGAAGCTGAAGTGAGAGATGAATCAGGTTTGGAGCTAGATAAGAGGTCCTCAAATCCAGCTTTCCAGATCCATTCGAAGGAACTAGCTTAGGAGCGAGTTGAGGTTGTAGAAGAGGAGTCTTCAGCTCCCTCTCTAGGTTTTCTACTCCGATAGAAAGACACTTTAGGTTAGGATATGAGCTGCTGATAGATTGAAGCACTTGATTGTATTCTCCCTGCAGTGAGAAGGATGAATGAGAGAGGAAAAATAAGAACGCTTTCCACTGTTCCAGAAAGGCAAGAGTCGATGGTTGAGACTCACCCTCCCTACGTAGAAAGCTAATCCGCAAACCGATTTCGAGGCATTGAGAATGTCTTCGTATGCTTCTCTGTTTCTCTCCATTCCATCTTCGGGAGCCCATCTTGAAGTGATCTCTACTTCCATGACGAGAGAGGCGAGCGTCTGACTTTGTCTCATGGTTCTTGCCAGGTTGACTCCGATCGTGTCTCTCGATGCGATTAATAAGGGAAGAGAAGAACCCTCAGGAGTGTGAGTTAGTGGCAGTCTGATGGTATCGTAGATGAAGGGTGTGCATCTTGAATGGAATGTGGAATTCGTTCTGGAGAGGGAGGAGAGGGTTTTGAGGTTCGGATCGAAGTCTAGAGTTCTAATTGAAGGTGAGTGAATGATATGTACTATACTGTCTGTCACTTCATCTGGTAAAAGAAGAAACAAAGAGGAAATAGTTGACGTTGTCATGTGGGTGGAGGGGGGGGGGATTGGAAGATGGAAGGTCCATCAGGGAAATTTCTTATAACCTCTCATTCAATTCATCCTGAATCGATGATGTCTAATTTTCAAGATCAGCAGTATAGAGCTCCACCACTTCCAAGACCTCAGTACGCAATTCAGCCTGAAGAGCAACAGAGACTTCAGCAGCAAGCTTCCTCTTCCTCCTCTTCCTCAAATATTAATCCTTATTGGCAAGATCAAAGGCAACACATTCAACAACAACAACCGCCTTTCCCTCAGAATTCAACTCCAACTTCCTTTCAAAGCAATGAAGAAGAACATCAGGATTCTAAATCTCCCATCAAAGGTGGAAAGAGAGCAGGTCCAGCTCCGGGAAGCGCAGCAGCCACTGGCAAGAGGAAGGAGAGAATCCATTATTCCTGTGAGTGACTCGGAGCATGCTCACGTAGACTTGAGGATTGTAGAGAAGGTGCTGTGATGAAGTCGACAGCAGTGAAGGAAAGAGCAGCACAGGTGGTGGAGACATTCCTTCTAACTTCCATGCTCCTTCTTATCGTTTCTAGGTACCGAGTGCCACAGGCGCAAGCAGAAATGTGATAGGAATACGCCATGCCAACACTGCACTGCTAGAAATGTACCAGAACTCTGCAAAACTTTCAGACCTGGAGACGATACCACCGATGTGGCTGCTAGGATGAAGAGGTTGGAATCTCTAATGGATGATGGTTTCAGAAATATCATCGATAGATTGGATTCAGTCACTTCTCAAGTCGCATTTCAATCACAAGTTCAAGCTCAGCACTTTCATACCCAACAACAGCAACGACAAATTCAAATGCAAGGATCTGGAGCTGGAGCAGGAGCAGGAGGTCATGCCTCTACTCGTGGGAGACCAAATGCTGTGGATGAAGCTGGAAACGACAGTGATAGTGAGAATGGAGGAGAAGCTGTTCCATTCAACCAAGTTGAAGCGAAGGCCGTGGAAAGTCGAATTGGACCTCTTTTGGAAGCTGTGAGTCCCGATTATCCTCCACTCTCCCTTTTGAGATGCTAAAGTGTACCTCCCGTTCTCTTGTTCTCATTGATTTTCTCTCCTTCCTTCAGATTCCAAAAGCCACGTCCTTCTACGACCCTCCGCCGAGACCTGATGTCCCAGGCTCTTTGGACGACGCCATGAAGGAATTCGGCTCGAATGGTTCATCTTCGATTCTCCTAGCGGATTTACCGTCGAAAGAGACAGTTCAAGCATTACTCGATCACTTCTTCAAAGAGATCAACTGGGTTCGTCAACCTCTTCCAGAGCAATCTCTCAGGCAATCATTCGAGTTCTTGATGAAAGCAGATCCAGTCTTGGTCCCTCAAAACATCAACCTATACGGAATCATGATGGCTCTGCTGAGTATTGCGTCTATGTCAGCTCCAGATTCCATTTTTCCTGACGGGCCAAGGTCAAGGAGGTTCCAAGCTAGGAAGTGGCATACGGCAACTCGAAGAGCTCTCTTCATCTCTGCAGTCCTCGGAGTTGACAGCATAGAACACGTCATCTGTCTCAACCTCGCTACTCGATTCCTGGTCCTAGACAAGAGAATCAGTGAGAGTTGGACTTTGGCGGCTACGGCCGTGAAGGCTTCTCACGCAATAGGACTTCACAGAGAACCAAAACACCTTGGACTGGGAGAGAAGGAGAGCGAACTTCGTCGTAGAGTTTGGTCTAGTGTCTACTTTGGAGATCGGATCCTTTGCATGTCGATGTCCAGACCTACGTCGGTCGATGACGACGTTTGCGACACTCTTCCGCCGAACGATGATGTCTTCGACTTTGACAACGCTGCCGCCTCGATTCCGCAGCACATCCTAGCTAAATTTCCGTCTGGTGTCAAACCACCGACTCTAATGACTCACACCTCTCAAAGGCATCACATCGCTGTTCTGATGGGAAAGATCATCTCGTCGTGAGTACCTTCCCTCATCTCAGAACGTCCTCTCTGCCTTCGATAGGATAAACCTTCTCTAACTTTTGTATTTGCCATCTTTCTTTGTCAATATTCTCCTCACAGATTCCAGAACGTCCACAAGAGAGTTCACTATTCTGAGATCCTTCAACTCGATCAAGAGATACTCGCTTTCAGAGCTAATCTGCCAGCTCATTTCAGATCTCCGCTGACTGCTGCAGGAGACGCCGTGGAAGAGCCTGATAAGGAGATTGATGAAGCCTTTCCTTTCCTCTATGTCCATCGCTATCTGATCGAGAATGAGGGTGAGTACAATTGAATCGAAGTAACTAAGGTAGAATCGACACTCCCGACTGACTTTGGCTTTTCTCTATTTGTTCATTAGTCAACTTCTTGAGGACGACTCTACATCGACCTTATCTCCTTCGCTCTAGTGGACCTCATGGAACACGATACCTCCCTTCTAGAACAGCATGCATCGAAGCTGCTCATCACGACATCGTCCTTCGCGGGTCCTTCATCGAGGTGCTCAAGTCGAAGTTCGCTCCCAACCCAATCTCTCGAGCCTTTCAAGTCCAAATCGGATCCTCCAAATGGTTCTCGAGTTTGCTGATCTGTGGAATCGCCTTGGTCCTAGATCCATTCTCTCCCAAAGCTCCTACTCTTCGTAATCACCTCCAACACTACTTCACTACTGTCGGATTCAAGCTTCAGAAGCTGAGAGAAGCAGGAGAGTACGTCAAAGATGAGATGAGAGAACGAGAGACCAGTATTCTAGAGCTCTTCTTGAAGAAATCGGACGAACTGCGTTCACAACCACCCCCTTCAGAACCCCCCTCTACCTCCCATCTGGCTCAGGCAACTCACGGCAATGGTACAGGAAACAAGAGGGACAGTCAAACCGAAGGAGGAAGGAGCATCAAAAGAAGCAGGCCCACCAAGAGCGGAAGCATGTCTTCTGGTCCAGAGGACGAAGGAGAGCACGCTACAGCAAGCTTGCTTCTAGGTCTCGGACAACAAGGAGCCTCTTCGCCCCTCGCTCAGGCATCTCATCATCGCTACTCCACCTCAACTTCCAGCAACGGCAGCATGGCTTCCCCCCTCGTTCCTCGCTCTGGTGCAGCAGCGACTCCCGGTGAGAGTCCTCTGGGTGGAGGATCTGGTGAGAAATCTGCTGATCACGCTCAGCAACTATTCGACGCTTGGTACAGAGCCGAATTCGCTTCCGGAGGTCTCGTAGACTTCGAGACAGGAGTAGATGGGAACGGAGGCAACGGCTTGAGCGCTCGTCAAGGTCAATCCTCTTTCAACTCCTTTTCTTCTCCCAATCCTCCATTTTTTGGCGGCCCTTCAAATCCTGTCGCCCACTATAATCTATCTTTCCCAAGCGTGTACGGAACCGATTACTCAGGTCAACCCGTTGCCGCTGATCAAAGCATGATGAATTCATTCGCTCCCTTCGAAAACATCAGTCTTCAAGCTCTTCAACAGCAACAACAACAATCTACAGCTCCTCAATTCTCTCCTCTAATGAATCAAGAATCTAACCAAGCCGATGATGATGGTGATTTCTGGAAGACGTGAGTACACGTTCTCTCTCTCGTCTCGAACCCCTCAGCGAACGCACACTGAGTTTCCTCTTTTCTGACCACCCCTTACTTTTTTCGCAGGCTCATCGAAAAGATCACTACTTGAGAGAAGTCTCACTTTCGGTCTGACCCTTCATCTGTTTTCGACTGCTCTTCCTCTCTTGTTCTTGTTCTTGTTCTTGTTCATTGTTTTGATTTTTTCTGGCGCCATGACCTCGACTTGCATAACAGATCCATACCTCAATATCAAGACGCGTTCATTCTTTGAGATGTGATCATGTTGAACGACTGCTAGAAAGGGGAGACTTGAGTGAAAGAGGGAGAGGACAGGAGTTTTTCCAAGTCTGTTGCCTCCCTCTGAAGGCGAATCCACTGCGAGGTGTCAGTGATTTTTGCTCTTCACACAGGAACATCACATACATAAATGTAGAACATCTAGAAGAGCCCCTGCTGCACAAGTCGTCAATTTTTCATCCCTTCTTTCCTTCTTGGCGTCCGGACCGCCCCTTGCATCTAACTCTGTTTGGTCAATTCTGCGTCGAGTTTGACCCTCTTCCTTTGGACTGCGACTTCTGCGGTCCGTCAATTCTGCCTCATCCCTTTCGAGGAACCTGGTTCAGTCAAAATGAAATGAAAGGAGGTCACGTTGTCCTCACGTTCCAACGGCTGAGGCGCTGTGAGCCTTGAGTACCATTACCCCTTCTTCTTCTTCTTCTAGATACCTCCTTGCAAAAGATGCATTACAACGTTCGTACGACTTGATATTCGGAAAATCAGTCGGACTGATAATTTGAAGGGGCTTCTCGAAATAAAGGTATATAAGAGGCAACTTTGGAGTTGTTTTCAAAGCTCCCCATCAACTTTCTCTTCTCTCTTCCCTCAGCTTCAACTATCAGTCTTCAGTCCCACTCTCTCTTACCAGTCACGCTCTCTCAAACCTTATCTTCCAACATCATGAAGTTTTTCATTCAATTTGTCACCATTCTATCTCTCGCCACCTCAATGGTTGCCGCCTCTCCAGTCCCAGCTATTGAGAATGGGGACTTTGTCGAACGTGGTCATAGATCCAGCAGAGTCGAGTGCAAGAAATACTTCATCGATGAAGGGTACAATGGTGAGTCAAGCTGTATAAACGTCTCTTCTCTTTGACCAACCTTAATGACCCTTCCTTCCCACCTCTTTTTTTCAATCCCTCACTTCCTCATTTTCCTTTCTTCTGCTTTCCTCCTATCTTCATCTTCCTCCTCCAATTAGTATCCAACACCAATGACAACGACTTGCTCGACCTGTCTAACTTGGGAATCAACCTTGACATCCTTCGCCGCGGCAGAGGGAGCAGAAAGATTCCAAGAAAGTGTTCGAAATTCGTCTATTCAGGGGGTCACAACATCGTAAACAAAAATGACAATGATGTGAGTCCCAGCTCAGAATCGAACCAACGAAATCGAGATGCCATTTCCTGACCCCCCGGTGGTTTCCTCCCCGTAGCTCCTCGACCTCAAGAACCTGTTCCTTGGACTTGATATTCTTAAGCGTGACGAGTATCGCGTCGATGGGGGCCGCAACGTAGAGCATTACAATGACAATGATCTTTTGGACCTCGAAAACCTTTTGATCAAACTTCACCTTCTCTAGAGCCCTTCGCCTGACTCTAACCTTTCTTCCTGTTGGTCTCTCACTTCTCGTCTTCGATTCTTTGTGTTCCCTGTCAGTACACTCTTCCCTGGAAGGCTCTCCTTTCCTCTACTGTATTTCTCTGTTCTCATTATTCTCAGACAAATGTTTTCACTCTCGACGACTCGACACAACGATTGCGGATTGAATCACAGGTGGTCAAAGATCGACACCGTTCGACAACAAGAACAGAAAGTACATAGCATTCACCTACTACAGTGTCTGAATCTTACTTTGCCTTGACCAACCGTCAACAGTAGCTCTATCTGTAGCTTTCCAACGTTTCTCATCTTCGTCTCTTTCCATCTCGCTTTCCAGCCTCTCCAGCTCTCTTTCAACTCCTCGTGCCCCATTCAAAAGCTGCTCAAATTCTCCAGGTAGCGATTCCTCCAAGCGATCCGTGGAGAAATTAGGAGCTTGATTCTTCCAGGTTCTTTGACTCTCGAAGGTAGGAATTGCTCCACCTCTCAGAGTGAGAATGAACTTGGCGTAGAAGAGAAGTTTAGCTTGAGTGGGGTTGAGCCGCTTTTTGACGAAAGTGGGATCAATACCAAAAAGGCAGTAGATGTCCGCCAGAGCTCTGAGTATGGATCCTCTTGAGCTGAAAGAGTTGAAGAGATCCACAGAAAGCGACGGAGGGCTCCGACTCGACCCCGCCTCTTCTCTCACCTCGAGAACCTTCTTCTCTTCCAGTATAGCCTTGACGTCCTCCAGCAGAAACTTCAAGAGTTCAGCAGCTTGGGATACTCCGCCTTTGCGTCTCTCGCTCGGCAGAGAATTCAACCGAGCAAGAAAGAACAATGACGCCTCTTCAGTGCTCGCTAGGAGGGTCTTGGAGAAGTCTTCCTGATTTTTCAAAGAAAGTCGAGTGCCCGGAGTTGACGATGGTGCCTGAGCTTTCGGGGGAGGGGAAAGAAAAGGAGACAGCGAAGAAAATAACGCAAGGGCTATTGAAAGCTGCTCTGTTCTTTCAAAATCGGCCTCATCCTGCGAATTCCTTGGCTCTTGATCTGTTTCCGTAGTGCTCGATGTCGGATGTGTGGTCGCGGAAGCTGCGGGAGACAGGGCTGATGAGGAGTGACCTTCCACGTCTAATTCGAGGGGAGGCATTTCGTCTTCGCCCTCGCCTTCAGTGACCTTCATTTCTGTCCCATTGCTCGAGGAAAAGTTTGCTCCTTTCTTGGATGTCCGAGGCAGTAGATCCGATAGTCGTTCCAAGCCAAGATGTCGCAGAATGTAGGCGTAGACGAGACTGGGAGAGCAGTGGAGATGGGAGAAACAGAGATTAGTAAAAGCCACGCGAATTTTGCTGTCAAAAAAATTTCTGACCCTGGAACTCACAGGAGAGCGATGATGTTATAAGCGAGATTGATTCGCTTTGAAGAACTCGACGACTTGCCTAAAGAAAGCTCAACTGAAGAAGAGGCAGTCGGTTTGGTCTCAAGGAGCGGCAGCAGAGAGAGCTTGAAGGACTCGTAGATCAATTCATTCTCATCACTTGAAGAAGACTGGCTGATCTTAGGACTGTCTTTAGTCCACCAAGGTCCTCTAGAAGCTCCATGTACTCGTAGAACTGAACTGTCCTTTGGTCTTCCTAGTTCTTCTGCTCCTTCGTCTATATAGCCAGACTTGGACTCCGAGATGTCCGCCGAAGAAGCTGTTGCTCCGAACAGCTGTTCCACCAAGGCTTGAGCTCTGTCAGGGTGTTTGAGAGCGATTTCGAACCTTGCACGCTCATCTGGAGAGAGATACGAAAGAAGCTCTTCTATGCTGGCGTTGTCTGTTCGATGAGAGGCGAAAGGATACCAAAATTGGAAAGAGTCATTTTGGTCAACAAAGCCTATAAGATTCAAAATTGCCGAGAAACAGAGACACTCACCTAGATCAGGCAAATCCACTTCTTCGATTACTTCTTCTTCCTCCTCTTCTTGAGCCCCTTCTCCTTCCATGTCAGTCTCTTCCAACCGCTTCAGGATATCCATCATCCTTTTTCTCTCATCCTCATCTGCTACGATCTGATCTTGATCTACATTCTCTCTGGCAGACTTCTCAGCGAAAGGAGAAGAGCAAGCTTTGTGAAGCTCGGATCGAAAGCAAGCCAAGGAGCAGTAAGGAGCATTGCAAGTCGGACAGATGTAGTTTGACTGATTGGTATGACAGCTGTTGAGAGACAAGGAAGAATGGTCTGATCAGCAAGTATCGGGGGAATTGAAGTGAGAGAGAGAGACTTACAAGCCACATTTCTTCACAACTCCTGCTTGAGTTGGAACGAAACTCGATGGTCCGGACCCTTTACCCTTTGTGATCGTCTTCTTGATGTTATAGAGCTCACTCAGAGACATCTCTGCTAAGATGAGATGGGTTTGTTCGAGAAGAATTTCAAGTTGCGCTTTTTGGTTTTGGCTCGAAAAATACGCGTCCAAAATCTTCTTGATCTCCCAAAGAATCTTCTTCCTTCTTATTCTTGACCACAAACACTTCAAGACTTCATTTTCTACTTTCTCTTCAATTTCAACTTCAATCGATGGTATGTTCAATTCTAGAGTGTGTTAGGACTGTGAGGACTTTAGGAAAGGGTTGGAAGTAGAAGCTTGGATGAGCAGGAAGAAGGAAGACGCAAAGACATCATCTTTCTGGCTGCTCCCTACTACTTCCAGAAGATGCATTCAGCTCTTTCATCCGTAGAAGATCTTTTCTTTTCCTACCCCCTCTTGCTTCGCATCCCATCCCCATTCCCATTCACAATTTCACATTCCCATTCTTTTTCCAGACCCCTTCTGCCCGCCCAGCCATTCTAGCTGAAGCGGTTCCTGGTGAGGGTCGCATATCAAAGCAACTCTGTTGTTTCCAATCCTTATTGTCAAATTGCCCTGTTCTCTCCTCTTTCTGCTGTAATAGGCGATATGAGACATGGGATCTTTTGGGTGCCTTTGGATTTGGGATATTCTCTTCGTTTGTAATCTACTTTCTCCATTTATACCTTCCTTGCAATCAACATATTCTTCTATCAATTATTTCTCAACGACAGCCCGAAACTTTTTTTTGTCTTTTTGAATGTGAAGGCAGCGAGCTGATTAGCAGTCTTCTCGTTGCTCTCCGTCTTCCCTCCCTCCCACACCACCTCTCAAGATGAGCCCAAACAGATCTTCGCTTCCACACAGTGCAGTGAACCATTTCCTGAAGCTTCGTAAACAGGCATTTTTGTCTTCGATCTCAAATAATGTTCGTCCCTCGATAGGTAAGTTCTAATCCTTTTCCGCTTCAATCTCGCTAGTCGCTCCACTTGCTCACCACCCGCTGCTTCTCCCTCACCTCTCTCCTTCTTCAAGTGATGGGAAACGAAGCTGGAGACTTGGACTCTCTAGCATGTGCTATCTCGTACTCGTATCTCTCCTCTCTCCTTACTCCTCAACAAGAGATTTACCCTTTCATTCAGACGGAGAGAAAGGATTTGCATCTCAGACCAGAGAATCAATTGGCATTAGAGACCTGCCTCATCGACCCAGAGAATCTCATTTGCATCGAAGATCTAGAATCAATAGATTACAAAGTGGATAAGTTGAGCTTGGTTGATCATTGCAAATTGAGCTCCAGGTTTAAGGAGTTTTCAGAAGAAGACGTCGAAGCTGTCATTGATCAGTGAGTCTCTGTTCTCCTTCTCTTCTTAGCTTTGAGAATAAAAATTCGCTTGCAAAGCCGAATCTTTAGCTAGGTGCTTTCTGCCAATGACGTCCGTATCTGATCTCTCTCGCCTTGCCTCTCCTTCTCACCCTTTCTCTCCCCTCCTCAGTCACGAAGACGAAAAGCTCTACTCCAGCGCCAATCCTCGTCGGATCGTGGCTCCAACAACTGCTGGTTCCTGCGCATCAGTTCTTTCTCTCTACTTCAAGTCTGTTCTCTCTCCGTCAAACATCTCAGACTTCCCACCAGAATTAGCAACTCTTCTGTTAAGCGCCATTCTGATCGACACTCACGCTATGGATCCGAAGGTAGGGAAGGCTAAACCAGAAGATCTAGGAGCTGTAGGTTGGCTGTACCCTCTGAGCTCTTTGAGCAAACAAGACATTCCAGAATCAAACAATCCAAAAGATGACGAGGAAGATCAAGAAGACCTAAAAGATGTTCAAGAGATGGGATTCGTTCCTACATTCTCTGATCTGGATTCATTTCACGAAGGACTTTCGAACGCTAAGAACGACGTCAGCTCGCTGAGCACGGTAGATTTGATTCGCAGAGATTATAAAGTGAGTCAAGGGCCGGACGAGGGTGTCCGCTCTCTTCTGCTCATCAACAGCCTAGAATCCCACTAACATCCTACCACTTTCTCCTTTAACTTTCTCATCAAAGGAGTATCTTCATCCTTCTGCGAACTCGACTTCTTCTTGGGTAGTCGGTCTGACTTCAGTCCCGACATCTCTTTCAGCTTGGGTTTCCGAAGAAACTCCCACTCAATTCTTGAAAGGCTGTTCTGAATTCTGCTCTACCAAGAACCTTCATCTTTTAGGAATTTTGACTGCCTTTGTCGAAGAATCTAGTGATCGATTCAAGAGAGAAATCCTTTTCTACTCTCCAAAGAAATACGAACCTCAATCAGAAGAAGTCTGCCAGAAGTTATTGGGGGCCAAAGAGTTGGACATGGAAGAAATTGAGGTCCCAGAGTTGAAGAACCTAGAAGGAAGTCAGAACGGAGAGGGATGGTTCAGGATCTATGATCAGAAGGCTTTGAAGGCGACTAGGAAGCAGGTTGCCCCTTCAGTCAAGGAAGCATGCTCAAAGGTTACAGCTCCAGAGTAAGGGAAAGATTGAGAACTGATCTCAACCGACGTTGAGTCCCTGTATGTAGTAGTATTCATTTCCTTTTGCCGAGCAGTCTTCTCGCCTTGCTTTCTCCGTGCCCCAATTGTTTCTCCTTGCCCGCTTCTTCAATCTTTGTACCCTTTCCTGCCCCGCGGCAGACAATCAAGCCACTTTAAAATGGCTCTCTGATTTGTTTACTTGAAATCATGGTGCAAAAGAGAGCTTCAAAATTCACAAGGGTCAAGGGATTTAGAATGTTGACGTTCCAGATTTGACCTTTGGAGTTGACGACTCGACAAGCTGGATTTGTGCTTGAAAAAATGACATTCCTCCTTTGGTTTCTCATTACTTTTCGTTCCGTATGTGTCTCGCGTTTCTTTTGTTCGAACACAGCTTCGTCTGTCGTTCCCACGCCGTTCGTCCTTGGAAATTCTACATTTTTCCCAGTCTCAGAGAAAGCTGGTTCGGCTTCATGAGCGTACAAGACACAGAATCATTCCTCTGACGGCGCTCGTTCGGTTTGGCACACAGACTAGAATCGGCACAAGATCAAAAGAATCAGACAAAAGTGGAAAGCATTTGCAAGGAAACCAAAGGATATACAAGGAGCTCGAAGCCCGTCTAGAAGGGAAGCGAAACGAATCGTTTATCATGAATTGAATTTTTGGGAGTGGGCGTGATGAGTGAAGAATATGCCGAACCGAGAGGGACAGAAGAAGGAGACTGACTGAAAACCCTTTTGACTAAGAACTGGAGAAGGAGACGAGGATTGTCATCTGATCTTAAGCGAATCGCGGAGCGTTGGCAATGATTCCAAACAGACAGCCAGAGAGGAGTCCAGCAATTGGCAGTGTCAAGACCCAAGAGAAGAAGATCCAACCGAGCATTCTGAGAGTGAAAGGAAAAGGAGGGAAGAACGTCAGCGAATGAATTGAGGCTGTTCTGTCCTTCTCAATTGCTCATCGTTACTTGAGCAGAAAATGGGTCGCTTTCATTTCCTGAATGGATACAGTTTTACTCACTTTAGGTTCAAAGTCTTGTAATCTCCAGTCGACAATGCAACACCGACTGTTGCACCTGTAATGGTCTGTGTTGAAGAAACCGGCAATGCCAATAAACTCGCAAGGACGACCACGATACTTGCACTGAACTCCATCGAGAACCCACGAGATGGAGAGTGAGGAGTAAGACGGTTACCGAGGACGGACTGTGAGGAGAGGGAATTTGATCAGTAAAAAGTTGAAGCGTCGACAACGAATAAGATCATCGCCCTGCCAACGTCGCTCACCATCAGCTTGTATCCGTAAAGACCTAGACCGATGACGATACCAGCTCCACCGAAAGCCAAGACCCAGACAGGAGTTGGTTCCTTTGACTCTGGGAAGAGTTGAGTAGACCAGACGGCGTAGACGACGGAGAGAGGTCCAACGGCGTTAGAGACATCGTTGGCACCGTGAGCGAAAGAAGCGGTGCAGGCAGTGCAGATCTGAAGGAATGAAAACAAGTGCTCGACCTTGTTATCGTAGACTTGAACACGAGAGTGCATGTCTCTAAGACGCTCTTGCTGGGCAGCTGATCCGTGGTTTTGAGCCTGGAGACGAAAAAGTGAGAAGCTGTTAGATACAAAGTCTGATGAGAACAGAAGCAGCACAATTCGGAGACTCACCTTGTGAATATCAGTTCTAAGACCAGCAGAGAGAGTGAACCAGACCCAAGGAAGAGCGTTGTAACGAAGGACGATCCATAGATTCCAAGGCTCCAACCAAGTTCCATCGAAAGTACGGTAGTTGGGTGGGATTGGTCTTCCATCAGTTCCAGTGCTGTCCTTCAAAGGTTGACCAAGAATCTTCTCGAGAGCAGCTAGCTTGGATGGCTGAGGTTGAGTCGGCAAGACAGTTTCGTTCTTGCGGCTTCCGTCTCCCTTGGACGAGCCGTCGTCGTAGATCTCCTTATATTCCTTCTCGCTCTTCGGCAAGCTCAGGATGGCGTCAGAAGAGACGGCTTCGGTTGGACGGCCAGCAGTTTGAACTTCTCTTCTCTCCTCGATCTCAGCGCTTTCGTTACGGGCGATCGTATCGAAGTCCTCGTGTCTGTGACCTTCGTAGTAGTCTGGAACGACGTCGGTGATGACTCCAGTAGGTGCTTCTGGAGTTGGTCTGAACCATAGGTATGGTCCGGTGAAGAAGTGGTAGAATCGAATGGAAGAATCGTTTCTGACGACCTTGCAGTAGACGTATGGGAGCCTAGATGGGGGATAAAAGGGGTTGGTCTTGTCAGCCGGAGCAATGAAGAGGGGCTTCAATTCTCGATTGCGTCTGACTCACCAGAAAGTCATAGCCAGAACGGTGATGACTGAAGCAGTTCCGAAGATAGCTGCGAGTTGAGTTCCGGTGGGTAACTCATCCAAACCTAGAGAAGGAGATCCTTTCACTATGATGGAAGTTGTCTTGGAAGAGAGGTGGTAGGTAGAGAAGATATCAGTAACTAGCAGACGACCGAGACAGAGAGCTCCACTCTTCAAATACTCACTAGAACTCCACCGACGATGAAGAAGTAGAAAGGAGAGAGCCATAGACCACGTTTGACGGCATTGTCATGCTTGAGGACTACCAGTCTGGTAAAGGTGAAGACGATGGCAGAGATGCATCCGGCCAAAGCTGGAGAGATTCCCCATGAAGCAATGACTTGCCCGACTCCATTCCAACCCCATTTGACACCGTTTCCTCCTCCAGCAGCAATTCCAACACCAATCAGCGACCCAATGACGGTGTGAGTCTGAAAAGGGGAAGGCGGAAGACGCGATGAAGTGAGTGAGAAAGACCTAGAGGGGGGGGGATCGTCAGGGGTAGATGGGAGCTACAGGTGAACTCACAGTTGAGACTGGCATCTGATTACGAGTGGCAATTGTGAGCCAAGTAGCAGAAGCAACAATGACACAGGTGAATCCAAGTAGAACCATTGAGGCGTCTCCCCTGAAGACAGAGAGATCGATGATCCCAGATTTGACAGTACTGGCTACTCTGGCTCCCACCAAAACAGCTCCCAAGAATTCACACAGAGCAGCCGCAAGCATGGCTTGCTGTTGGCGCAAGAGAATAGAGGGGAAGTCAGACAAACAAATTGAAAGTCTTGCGAAGACTAGAGCCAGCGGACAACTCACCTTGAATGTTAAACTACGTGAACTCACTGACGTGGCGAAAGAATTGGCCACGTCATTGGCTCCGATTCCAAAGGCATCGATGAAGGCGAAGATCAAAGCAAAGACGAAGAGGTAGTTGTATTCAGTCTGTTTGAGTGAGAAGGAAATGGGAAGGAAAGCAAAGGGACAAGAAGAGAGGAAAACAAAGGGAACAGATTGAGGGTTAGGAAGAGAACAGGGAAAGATGGGGGAGTGAAGGAAAGGAGAAAGGGGGGAGGGCGAAAAGGTTGAGAAGATAGGCCAACTTCGTCGTACTCACCCAACCCATTTTGATGATTCTCTTTTTTGATGAAGTGAGAAAAGAAGTTTACTGAAGGGAGAAAGACTAGAGGAAGGAGTCTTGACTGACTAGAAGTCTTGAGGAGGAGGAGAGTTGGAGGGATGGTTTCGTGACGACCAGAAATCAGCGGTCGATTCTTCTTCTCCCGTTATAAATATCTTTCCTCTTGACAAGAAACGTGTGCAGTTTCAACAGTACCGCACGTAAAGAGGATTTCTCTGAGCAAGCTGAGGGCGTTGAGGGCAAGGGGAATGAGTGAAAGTCTTGAAGAGTCTTGTACTGCATAACGGTCCACGTGGCTCTCATCTCACGACCAGCGCCACTTCTAAAAACTTGTTGAACGTTGCCTGAACGAATTTCAAAATGTTCTCAATGACAGAAAAGACGTTCCAATTAAAAAAGAAGAGGGCCACCCACCTTCTGTGGCGTTGATCCTTCTCTCTTCCCTTCTGGACTTGAATTATCCCAACACGCTCTTCTGCTTGTAGATCGGAGTACGAAAAGCTGTGAACCGCTCGAAGATCTACATGAAGGATCTCTACAAGCCTGTCAATTCGTTGACGACATCACCGTCCATGATTTCTCCCTGTATCTGCTCCAATTCTCCCCTATGCCCCCTTGCGACTCCATTCCTAATCGCTTTCTTCCATTCATTCAACCAATCTCCTTCTCTAGTCCCTTTCAAAACAGTCGGTGTTCCATCATAACCGTTCAAGATCCTCTGCTTTTGATTAACGGGACTACTTCCAGATCCAGATCCAGATCCGGAAGCCCCAAGACTTGAGTTCAGCTCGGAATATCTATCATTTCCTTTACTATTTTGAGGTGGATCTTCAACCTCTTCATCTTTAATCTCTTCCAACCTCTTGATCTCCCAAGCCACCCTAACTTCATTCCATTCACCTCCATAAACCCATTTCAATCCAAGAAAGATTGGCCAGATTAAAAGGATTAGACCTGAACAGATCAACGTTATCCAAAGTAGAACCTTCTTCCAATGAGCAATCCGCTCGTGGAAAGTCATGAATCGAGCTAAAGTAGAAGAAGGTGAGATCTTGACCGAAGAGCTGAAGGTTTCGAACTTGACGGTGACGTTGTGACTGTAGTAGGATGCAATTTCAGATTTGATGGCTGTTGGAGGACGAGAAAGAAGAAGGAGCACAGAATCAGGGAGAGAAGATCAGAAGAAATGTAGGAGTCAGTGGTCTGGCAACTCTCAGTCCACCTCCATAGCAACTCACCTCTTTCCAACAATTCCCAATTCCATCCTACTACCTCTTTCTTCAATTCAAAGAGTTTGAGTTTCGATTCCGAAAGACAATAATCGTCACAACTTTCCCTTGCAGTCCTACCAGTCTTTCCCTCGGCTCCTATCGCCTTGATCAGAACCTCTGTTTCCGGTGAAAGTTCCGTGAAAGGCATGGTAACTCTTTCCCATTTTGTTCTTTCAGTTGCAGAGATTTGTGGTATTGTCATTCCCATCTCGTCAAAAAGCTCAACTCCTATCCATGGGAGAATTCCCATCTTCTTCCTACACCTTTCATCAACTTTCATTCTCCTCCTCTCTTTCCAACTAGGTCTATAACTTTCAAAAGTTTCCAAAGATTCAGAATCTCTATCGAATTGTCTAGTTCCACCATCATTTGAATCTGAATCTCTAAGTCTAATCCTTCCAATAGAATTCGAAGAGTTGAGATTAATCTTCTTAGCTCTAGCACGAGGATCTTCAGTTCTAACAATTGTTTCCCAAACACTTCCTCTATGAGCTAAGCTTGAATCAGGTAAGACGAAAAGAGTTGGACTGATGAGTCTTTCTATTCCTTCATCGTTGTTCGTAAGAGATGATGGTTCTCGAAGTCCTGAAAGTAGGTTCGTCAGATCTATACTGAAAGAGAAATCTTCAACTGTGACCCTTTCCCTTTCTTCTCTGAGATGGTTACGTAGATTTTGAGAACCTCCAGCTGTTGAGGTATCGACTCGATGATGAAGCCTCATTTCTGAATGTTCTCCCTTGATTTTGACTGTCAGAGAGGGCGGAACAATTGCTGAGGATAGAATAAATCGATACAAAGCTTCTCCTGTGAAAGAGAAAGTAAAAAGGAGAGTGAGCGAAAAGGGGCGAATGCTGTGCACGATGGTTGGCTGCATGAGAGTACTCGCCATCTGAATTCAGATGTTGATCATGAGTAAGAACGTCGCCAATGGGATCTGCTAGCCAGTAGGATTGAGGATTTGGTCTAACTACTCTACCTTGAGCACGAGCGATTGAGTAAGTTTGAGGTGTATACACTTTGAAGGTTGGAGGATCGTTTGAAGAAGTTGGAGCGTAGGTGGGAGGAGATGAGTTCAAGGCATCTGTTTCCAATTGGCTCTGACTTGTAGATGATTCTGAGTGATCAGATTTGATCACCATACTGGATACTTTTTCAAATTTAAAAAGGATGGATGATGGAGGGAAAAAGGAGAAATCAATGAAGGACTGGTCCAGCTTCTCCACGCTTCCACCTTCTCTACTCCGATCCTCACCGCCTCATCATCCATCTACATTATGACTACTCGAGGATTTTGTCATGAATGTAGTAGAGAAGTTACACTTCAAAATGAACAAAGCCTTGAATGTCCAAGATGTCAGGGTGAATTCGTAGAGGTGGTAAGTAATTGAAGTACATAGTGATAAGCATCATCATATTCAATTCTACTCTCTCTCACACGACAACTCATCCATTCTCTCTATCCTGATTCCAATTCCAAAAGCTGGAAGGCGATGCTGATCATCCAGAAGATCAAGATCAAGATACAGAAGAACGGGCAATGGCAGATCAATTAGGAGGTCTCGGAGGTGGACTTAACATCTCCTCACTCCTTTCAAGTCTACTTGGAAGTGCCAATTCCAATTCTACTCCTACTTCAAGCGGATCAAGAATTGGTTCATTTCAAGTTGGAAATAACGTCAGTGTCTCTTGGGGAACTTCGACTTCGACTTCAGGTCAAGCTTCATCGGGACCAGGTCTGAGAGGTGCTGCAGGCCAGAACATTCCCAGCTTGAGCTCGTGAGTAGATTCAGCGGATAAGATATTGTGGTGTTGATCAAGTATGGATGGAAGCATATGGTGGCTCTGAGGGGTCGGGAGATAGGTGGTCGTCAGGTTGAGTGGGTGGAGACAAGGGGAAGTCTGCGCTGCCTTTCCTTATAGAGATGTCAGTGGAAGCTCAGTCGATCGGCTAGCGGAGAATTTTCAAGAATCACTTTAAGCCAGTACCCCAGTCAAAGACTTGTCTGACCACTCTCTACATCTCACCCTCCCACTTGCTCCTTATCTCATCCTCCCATCGCACTTCAGATTCCTACAATCCTCCATGAGAAACGGTCAACTACCAGCTTCCAATCAAGATATCTATGCTCATGATGATGGAATGGGAGGAGCAGGGGCATCAGGAGATGGTAGAAATTTCAATTATGATAACGATGGGAGCAATTCTCACATAGGACAAGCCAACGACCTCAACTCACTACTCTCTCAACTCATGGGAGCATCCATTCAAAGCGCTTCAAGAGGGAATTCAAATACTGGTCAAGCTACTGGAATCGTGACTGGTGGACCAGGAGGACTCTTACAATTCTTAATGGGAACAGGAGGCGAAGGTTCAAGTTTTAATCTTGGAGACTTTGCACTTGGAGATTCAAATCTAGAAGACATCATTGCTAGAATCTTTGAGCAAACTGCTGGTCAAAATGCAACTCCTAGAGCTTCAGATGAGGAAATCGCAAAGTTAGAAAGAATTCGAAAGAACGATGTCGAAAAAATCTCTTCGAAGAAGAATGTCGATTGTCCAATTTGCTTGGACGTCTTCCTAGATCCAGAGACAAGGTGTGACGTTTCGAAATCAAATCTCAATTGGAAATCTCAAGGTGGCGAAAACTCAACTTCTTTTCCTTCTCCTTGGTCATCTTCTTCAATTTCTGGTCCAACTCTTCCAAATCCAACTAATTTATCTGATGAAATGGATATAGATGAACCTCAAGACTACCTAGCAGATCATGAAGATCCTCCGGAGGAATTACCAAAGTTGGCTGGGAAACAAAAGGAAGAAGAGGGAGATTCTGATAGACTGGCTGCTTTACCTTGTCTTCATCTATTTCATGAAGATTGTTTAGTTCCCTGGTTGCAGAATAATGGTAGTTGCCCAGTTTGTAGGTACAAGATGAAGTCAGCTGAAGAAGCTCAAACTCAAAGACAGGAATCAAGACAACAATCAACTCAGCAAACTCCAGGAAATGGAGAAGAAGGGCAAAATCGTTCTACTGGTCCAGCAACACTTAATCTCAGTTCACTTTTGTCTAGCCTGGCAAATTCTCAGCGCAGCAACTCATCTCAACCTCAAGCTCAAGCTCAACCCCAGCTTCAACCTCAAGCTTCAATTCCAAACTCGACTTCAACTCCTTCGATCCCAACTCCAACTGGAGAAGTCGAAGATTCAGAATACGTCAGAAGAGAGAGAATGAGAAGAAGGATTAGAAGAGCTGCTGAGAATAGAGCTTCGGGAGCTCCTGTTGAAGATGGAAACAGCAGTGCTGAAGAAGTAGTCAATCGAGGTCCTCCTGGTGGATATGAAGGTGGAGAGTTTGATTTGGACTGAAGAATTACGGTGGAGAAGGTTGAATGTAAATCAAATCAGAAAATGAAAAGAGTAGAAGACGTTATTCAAGATTGTCCGAAGAAAACGAAAACAAAACTGTGCCTCAAGACCACTCCCTCAATTTCTCATCACTTTGTATTGTATCACGCACATCATCTTTCTCTAATCAACAACACATGAGATCTTCTCGTCCCACTTTTGATCGAAACACTCAAGTGATAGAGATTACTGTCTTTCTCATGCGAGGGAACTTGAGTTGGTGAGATTTCTTTAATATTTCTGCTACGAATTTCTCAGTTTGACAATTACAACGATGACCTTTGATTTTTCTTTCTTCTTCTTGGGGCACAGAACCGGATCGAGACGCGAGAGCAGACGTAATAACAGGGGGTAGATGAAACGAAAAAAACGGGGGGAAATAAGAAGTTGAAGAAGTGAACTGAACATGAAGAAGGTTGACAGCGAGCAAGTTGATACAAGCTCGAGCTGAGACATGATCTTAAAAGTGGGACGTGGTGAGTAGGAAAGTAGAAGACGTAGAAGTCAGTGAGGAGAGGGAAAAGGTCAAGATGTTCACTAGCTAACTCACCCAATTATTGGTCGATGTCGAGAACAATTCTACCAGCGATCTTTCCGTGATGCATGTCTTCGTAGATCTTGGGTAAGTCGGAAAGTCCTTTGGTGACATATTGAGTTTTGACCTTTCCACGAGCGGCGATGTCAAGAGCTGAAGTGAAGAGAAAAGGAGTTGATACTTAGCCAGACTTCGCTTTGGGCAGCTACTTCGATTGCTACTCACCTTCTTCAGCATCTCTTCTATTTCCGACGTAAGATCCGATGATTCTCAAGGAGCGGAAAACGGTGAAGAAGACGTCTGCCTTGATGGTGGCGTCAGGAGGAAGACCCACAGCGACAAGGACTCCATGGGATCTGATGCTGTAGGCGAAGAGGTGGGAGGCGAAAGTGTGTGAGAAAGCAAACATGCGAGAAGAGATTCTAAGTATCAGCACTTACTAGTCTAGTGCTTGCTCGTAGGCAGCAGCTCCTGCAGCAGCGACAATTGCTGCGTGAGGTCCATTGCCGCCGGCAGCCTTCTTGACGTCCTCGACGAGGTTCTGTTGATTTGTACAGAGAGAGGAGACAGAGAATTAGTAAAGCGAGATTGGTAAACAAGAAACCAACAGAGACTCACCTTAGATGTCTTGAAGTCTACGAAAGCCTCCGCTCCTAACTTGGTGGCGAGGGCTTTCTTCTCGGAGCCAGTGTCGATTCCGACGACTCTGTAGCCCATAGCAGCAGCATATTGGACAGCCAAATGACCTAGACCTCCTCCACAGCCGGGGATGGCAACCCAATCACCTGGGCGAAGATCTCCTCCTTGTTGAGCTTCTTTAAGAGCCTTGTAGACGGTGACTCCGGCACTGGCGGAGGTGGAAGTGACGATGTGAAAGATTAGAATTTGGATCAACTCAAGTCTGAGGGCCTTCGGAAATTCCAAAAAGGACTCGAAACTCACCATAGAATTGGAGCTGCATCGGCAAGAGAGAGAGCATCTGGAATCTTGGTCAAATGTCTGGCATAGGAGACAGCGTATTGTTGGAAAGACCCATCGACAGAGTATCCGGAGCATTGAGCTTTGGCACAAACTGGCTCGTAACCTTTGTTACAGCTTTCGCATTGGAGGCAAGAGTCCTGTCGAGAGCGGGAAAGACAGAAAAGATTGGACGCTACTGAGTCAGATGGCGACGCAGCGCGAGAGAGAAAGAGCTTCGACACTCACAGCAATCCACTTGATTCCGACACGGTCTCCCTTTTGTAGATAGTTCTCGCTTCCTGGTCCGAGGGCTACGACGACTCCAGCACTGGGAAACACAAGAGGGGAAAGAAGGATGTAAAATTGAGCTGGTGAGTCAAGGGGTGTCAGCTGGTCCTCGCGTTTGTTATTGCCGCTTTTCTTTTCTTCTTTTCATCATACAATTTTGGGAGCACTTACCCTTCATGACCACCTACCTACTCGAATGGACGGGATAGAGTGGGCAATGGGTGAGAATTGAGATTAGTGTGAGTTCATCTTCAATCAACGCTTGCTCTACATGACCATCAAAGGTATGATTCTCACTAGTGGGAGCTTATTTGGTACAGGCCAATCACTTAAATAGAGAAAAAAGCATTGAAAGAAAGTAAGTCGATTAGAATCTTTGGAGAAAGAAGAGAGGGCCTCAGGTCGGGACTCGCCACCTCGAGTCGACGAGTGAAGACACCTACCCAAGCATAGCATGGAGATCTAAGAGAGTATGTTGAATGTAATGAAGAAAGCGAAAGAAGAGAGAGGTTTTTTTGGAGGGGGCCGGGGTTGAGAATAACACTCTTTCGTCAACATCGCTTCTTGAACGCCGCGAGACTTCGATGGGTGATATACGTACCAGTGTGACAGACACCTGAATAGATGACTCTGACTAGAGCTTCACCAGGCTTCAAGTCACTTTGTTGAGGGACTGGAACCTCCTTGACAGCGACGGGCCCACCCTTTTGAGTGAAGATGGCGACTTTGTGAGTCTTGGGGATGGAAAGAGCGGATTCTCTTGGATCTGGTGCCATGTTGAACGTGTTGAGTTGAAGTTAAGATTAGTTTTCAATTTTAAGAGATGAACTCCTGGTGAGAAAGAAAGTAAGAGAGGGAAGGAAAAGTCGTCCTTTTATACTTTTGGGAAATCTTATTGAGTCTCATCCCAATCGCTCATTCTGTGCTATGGAAACTGGTCAGCTGGTTTCATTGATGTCGTCTGACATTTCTCGTAAGCTTCAGAAGTCAAAAAATAGCAGGGATAGGATCTTGTAACGATTTGGAGGCTCGTGGGTGGGTCACAAGGCCCTGAAATTGGAGTCCCAAACGCCTCGAATCGGAAGGACCGTTCCGATCTAGACAGCTAGACCCATCACTGCGGAGGACAGAGATAAGATTGGAGATTATGGAATTGACGGAACGGAACGTTGCCTTCCAAGGATTCAGAAGGATAAGAGAAAACTCACACGACACGAAAGAGGAATTGAAAAGAAAATTGTTGCTTTGCATATACAGATGTTGAAGGAATCGCTTGGGGACATAGAAGTCAGTCAAAATAGAATTGAAGAATGGAAAAAAGTATCCGGTGGAAAAAAGAAAGAAGGACTAAGGATCTTCTTCCTCCCTCCGTCTGGATCTAGTTCGATCAGATCTTCTTGACAATGGAAATGGAAAGAAGGGCTTTGAAGTTTTTGATTGGAGTGGGAATTGAATGAGTCTCTTGTTCAAGCTCTCCAAAGAAGGAACGCGATTTGACCTAGGTCTGTGAGATGAAAAGAGGAGGGGAGGATGAGTCGAAGTTGACGTCAGTTTGGAAAGTTCCTGAGAGGCGTTCGAGAAGATCTGGGAATCAAAGGACTCACAAAAGTAGATGAAATGTTTTGTCTCTGAGAGATGGCGGAGATAGAACAAAGGGTCAGAAAGTCAGTTCCAGGGATCCTAACTTGATGGGAGAGGAAGCTTGAGCCGAAGAAGATCACTGGAGACAAGATAGACAACTTTCTCCCCCTTCTGACAGTCGATGGTCTGACCAAGCCCTGATTCTTTCAAAGAAATTTCTATCGTTCCAAAACACTTGGCAGAGAGCAAGTTGCAGAACTCTAAGCCTTCCACCTTCTCCTTCGATCTAATCTATCACTTTTCTCTGCGTCTTTCTTTTCAAGTCCTCAAGCAGGCCCCCTTTTCGCCACCTTCCTTTGACTGACCATGTGTAACATAACTTCCGTAGTTCTTTCCCACGACCGCATGCCAAGTTGGACCAAACTCCTTATCCATAGTTCTTTTAACATGAGCTGCCACGTCTTTCTCTACAGTGAATTTGAGTAGAGCGTCTGCTGCGATATCTACTGCAGCTCTTTGCATTTCTTCTGACATGTCCACATTTTTGATTATCGCTTTTGTTGAAGTTTCCGTTGTTGGAGATTGGTTCTGAGTTGAATCGGCCATGACTGAAGCAAGGTAAAGTTACGAGGCAAAGCAAGGAGAGAGAGAGAGAGAGAGTCAGTGGATCGCCTTTTCATCAGAGTAAGGCCGCCTGCAGTGAGATTTGAGACTTACCTGTCAAGATTATCGAATTGATTGAGGAATCAGAAATAGAATTGGGCTGAAATGAATTGAATGAATGATTGGGTGGCTTGAAGAGGAAGAAGTCAAGCTAGTCAAGTTGCTGCGAGGATGTTAAAGTCTCCCATCCACACACCACAACCAATTGAACTCATCCTCTATTCCTCTTTTTAGGGGAACTACTTTGATTCTTATCCTCTTCTCTCTGGGAACGAATCGAATCTCATCTCGTCAAGCTCAGAGATGCCTAGAAAGTCAACTTCAGCCAATCAGGCTTCCTCCAATTCAACTCAACAAGCAACTTCAACTTCTTCAGCCTCAACCACAAATCAACCAACAAGTACAACTACAAAATCTAAAAGAGCTCGAGCATCGGATGCTTCAAACGTATCGCAGCAAGCTGCCAATGCCACAGATGCTCCTCAATCCACTTCATCCTCCAACTCTACAGCAGCTCACGATCCAAAGAAGAAGCAGAGAAAGGAAACTAGGAAAAAGGTCACTTTAGCTTGTGTCTATTGTAGGAGAAGTCATATGACTTGTGATACTACCAGACCTTGTCAGAGATGGTGAGTTGAATAGTCCGGAGGTCTTTCAGCTGTTCGAGGCAGTAGCAAAACCGCTGGAACTATGGCCCTGAAATCAGTTGGGAGTACTATCTGTTTCAGTCAAGTGTTGTGTCTGAAAGGAACTGGAAGGAGGCAAGATTCGTCAGGCGAGCTTGTGAAAGGCATGCTTCTTTCCAGCTGTCCTTCCTTGGCGAGAGCTTGCTTGGAGATTTGCCACTGCAGATCAAGGGATGCGGATTATTCAAATCTTCAGAATCGTTTCGGCATAGACTCGCTGCTGATGGAGCAATGTTGAAAGCAATCGAGCTTTTGCGGGGAGAAGCACAAGCCCATCACACAGCACTTCCAGGTTCGTTCAGCTCTTATGGTTGATCTGAACACATCTATCATCTACTTTTGTTGGGTCAAGGAAGCTTCGTATGAGATGCGTCTTTCGCTCTTGAGACGTCAAGAACTGACATCCTCTCTCCGACCTCTCTTCCCTCCCGCTCCTCCGCCCAAAGCATCAAGCGAGACATTGCGCATCTCTGTCATGACGAGCCGAATCCCCGTTCTCATCCTCATGGGCCAGTCAAGGTGGAAGCAGACGAAGACGATGTCAAGCCTTCAATCGACCAATCCTCAAGTCCTCCCTCAAACGGAGCATCAACCTCACGATTTGATCAATCGAATGGAAACATAGTTCCCCCTTTCCTACCAGGTCACCGAGCTTCGACTGATAATTTGCCTCGTCGAGCTAGCTCTACCTCTTCTACCGGAGCCGGAGGAGCATCGCCATTCGATAGAGCTTCAAGTGGACCTTACTCTTCAGCTTCAGCTCTAGGAGGTGTTAGAAACAACGGACCTCCAAGTTCTTCTTCTGCTTCCATGCCGCCTGCCATAGCTTTGACTGCTGAAGGTACCTCTCCAATTTTAACCTCGCCCTATTCATTCACTCAAGGAACTGGAATCAATTCTTCATTGAACAACACTCTTTCAGCATCTGCTGAATTAGCAGGATTAAGATCCTCGGCAAGTGGAACCACCCCGTTACTCTCTTTAGATAGTCTAGGTTCAACTCAATCTCAAGTCTCGCTGATGAATTCTGGAGGTGCAAATGGAATGAATTGGTTCTCTGGAACTTCTCCGAGTCAATTTCATACAACTCCAGGAGCTTCTACTGGTCTGGGAAGTGCAAGTTGGTTAGGTTTAGGTGGAACTACAGATAAAGATAATGGAGAATTGACTTCGGATGCTGCTGGAGGAAGTGAATTTAACATTCTGACGGATTTCTTGGAATCTTTAGATGGAGCTTCTTGGTTTGGTCAGCCTCCTTTGGGAGGGAATTCTAACCCTGAAATCGAAGTCCCTTTAAACATTGGAGCAGATGGTTTGGAATCTCAGGGAGGAGTTGGAACTTCAAAGACAGAGAACAATGATGGAGTTGTGGTAGGAGGAGCTGATCAGAAAGAAGGAGAGAATCTAAATGCATCAACTTCTTCATCTTCTTTAAATAACCAGAAAGTCTCTTCAGCTCCGATTCCACCTGGATTCTCTTCTAAAGCCGAGAAATTCTTCTTAACAGCTGCAGATCAAGATTCAGGATCAAGAGATGAAAGACTGGCGAGAGTCATTCAAGCTAAATATGATGCTGGTTTACTAAGACCTTACAACCCTCTTCCTGGTTATGCTAGGTTACAATCTTGGTGTCAATCTTATGCTTCTAATTCTTCCAGACGGAGAATCATGAAACCAATCTCTATCTTCAGACCTGCTTTCAAGAAAGCAGCCCAAAGTCTGAGTAACCTGGATTTAATCTTCGAAGCCGAAGCTACTGAGAGGCTGCTGCTAGATTATGATAGAGTGTTCTCAACTCAGGGAGTACCGGCTTGTCTTTGGAGGAGAGCGGGGGAGATTTATCAGGGAAATAGAGAGTTTGCTGAGTTGGTGGGAGTTCCGGTGGAGATGCTTAGGGAAGGGAAACTTTGCATCTACGAGTTGATGACTGAAGGTGAGTTTCTCGATCCTGTCGATCCTGTGGGTGAAAGCGGAACGTCGAGAGAAAGTTTTGGCGTCAAGGTCTTTGCTATCTTCCTCGTTGTTCAACGTCCTATTCTCACTCCTTCTCTCCTTCGTTTCTTTTCAACTCCTTCTTTGCTATCTCTTGGTCACTTTCAGAGAGTGCAGTCAACTACTGGGAAAAGTACGGCTCGGTCTCGTTCGACGCAGGTCAAAAAGCAGTTTTGACATCCTGCGTTTTGAGATCCAAAAACACTTCTTACAACTCTAGATCTGGATTCTCTGCTGCCAACGCGGTTGCTGCTCAATTGCCAAGATCTCAAGTCGTCAGTGCGACTGCCAGTGGAGGGGCCACTCCTCTACCTACTCCAGGTGCTGCAAGTTCGAGTAATCTTGTTAAAAGTAGGAATGGAAGTATCAGTAAACCGGAAGTCGGAGAAGGTGCTCAGATCAGCGGTAAAGGAAAAGGAAAGGAAAAGGAAATCAATGAGATTCAAGGATCACATAAAACAGCCTCAAGTATGACGATAGGAAATGATAAGGAAAAGAAGAAACATGTTCCAAGAGGTAGAGAAAGAGAGGAGGAAGAGGAAGGTATGGTTCAAATCGAATGTTGCTTTTCTTTCACTATTAGGAGAGATAAGGTTATGATTCCTCAATTGATTATCGGGAATTTCTTACCTTCTAGGTTGGATTAGACTGGATCTAGTTCCCATACTCTTCATAAGTTCTCGCGCCAAGCAATTCATTACCAAAAGAAGAAATCTTTCAGCCTCTTTCCGTTGTAATTCTATGGTCCTCAGTACGGAGATCAAATCGCTTCCAAGCGTTTCAAATGTATCAGTATAATCCCTAGTTACCAATGCAAGCATAATTCAGAGCCGTTTCTTACCCTTATGTCTGAGTCATCTCCCGAGCTTTCCGATTGGTCGCTATCGTAAGAGTTGCTACACATTCCGGACATCACTGTAGTGTTGTCGTTGCAGTTCGAGGAGAGCTCTTTCTAGGAATTGGTTCTCTCCCCCGCCCCCCTCCTCTTGGTTTTCTTGATTGGTGTCGTCTCGTAAAAGCCCTCGCCCCCCTTCAATTTCAATCCTACTGACTACTTCGAGTCTCTTTCCCCTCCAAGCTCACTCGTCAGACTCCTCTTGTCCACTAGAGGAGGTGGTTCTCAAAGGCGATTTGGCTTCTAGTGACACTTTGCATGATATCAGCTCTTTCGGCCATCTGTCGATGAGCTGACAGCTTTTTTCCAGAGCCAAGGAAGTCTTCAGAAGATGAAGGTTCAAAAGGAGAAGGAACTTCCAAGTCAGGTGGAGATAGATCAGGAGACTCCAATCCCTTGAAGAAGAGAAACAAGAAGATAAAAGAAGCCGATGCTTTGATGCGACCTTGTTTTCATATTCTCGCCGAATTAACAAGACCATCATTTCCTGTGAGAGGTTTTGACTTAAGCTTGATAGATATCCCTTGTTTGAGTTTGACATGGGAGCTTCGAAGATCTCAAATCTTGTAGGGATTGGTAGATGAGCAAAGTAATCTCTTCTTTAGACCAACTCGAATTCTCGATCCCCCATCTCTCACAACGTCCACCCAACCAAGAAAGTGAAGTTATACATTTTGCTAGCAGAATTATTGGGAATCAAAACATATCTCAAATGCAGCAACAAGACCACATGCCTTTCTGCTGAGACTTCTCAACCTCTCCTACCTGGACTCCTACTTCTATTCCTTCTCTGAGCTCCCTTATTCCCACCATTAGCCTTATTCCCCTCTTTAGTTCCAGTCGTAGGAGGTCTAACGAAAGCGAAATCAGCCTTTAAATCTTGTTCCATCAGTTGAACTTCACCTGAAGAACATGCTTGAATGGCTGAACGAGCGTCTGAATAGGTTTCATACTCTATTAGAGCGTATCCCTGATAGATTGAGAAGATAAATGTTGAATATTGTGATTGAAAGTTGAGGCCGAGATTGAGGATGAGAAGATTGGAGGAGAGGAAAGAGAGAACAGAGAAGGGTTCAGAGGTGAGCCTAGATATTTTGAGAAGAGAGAAACCAGGTAATGAAGAAGGAGGGGAAAATGGTAAGAGTTACTAACCTTAACATAACCAGTCCTTCTATCCAAATTCAAGTGCACATTTCTAATTTGACCGAAATCAGCGAATTTGTCTTGAAGATCATCTTCCGAGGCTTCTTCGTGAACTCCGGTGATTATTAGGATCCATCCTTCCACGGCTATTCAGAGATCGTTGAGTCATGACAGTAGCAGTAGGAAGGCGATAAAAAGAGAGAGAGGGAAAGAAAAAGGGAAATGGAGATGAGGCCGGAGGTGAGATGGGAGTCAAAGGAGAGGGAGTCAGGTTTCAGGCCCGGCCTTATGGACAAGAGCGGATTGAGGAAACTGGAAGAATTTTCAAAATTGATGGCAGGAAGATTTGTTGATGATGGCCAATGAAGAAGCCTTAGGAAGGACTAAGATGGAGGAACCTAATCGAAGTGGTCCATTCTGGTCTTCTACTCTTGCCTTCCTCTGAGATCTTGAAGCAGCGAGATTCGTATGATAGAAATCAATTAAACTCTTCTAAACCTCGACGCAACCAACACCATCTCAGCAGAGAGAGGGCAGTCTGTTACTCTTAACAATTCCATCCGACCTCTCTGCCTCTCTCCAGCTTCCGTGCTTGCTATCTTTCCTCACTGCATCTTTGACTAGTCTCCTCTCCAATTTCTAACAGCCGATCTATGACAGGTAGAGATGCCATGGAAAGGGAAATCAAACCCTGAACTTACATCTAGCAGCTCTCTCCTCTACAGTTTCCTTCTCATTCAACCTGTCAAAGGTGGCAGTGCCTTTGACTCCCTGCAAAGCATCATCTTCTTCCCTAGCACGTGGATTGAAACCTCTTCCTTTGCGTTTGACGTTGGTGTCTGTTGGGGAGGCAAGTATAGGATGCAAGATAGAAGTTATGAGAGGGTCGAGGTGAGCAACCTCATTTCAGCTGTAGCAGGAGAAATAGCTCTGAGGATGATTCAAGAGATTGCTTACCTTGTCTGTGATCATCATCCACTTGCATTTCAGAGTCTGACATCTTGAAAGTTGTTGAAGATGTTGGGGGGTATTGAGAAGATTGGCCTTCCCTATAGCATGCCTTCTCGCTTCTCTCCCACTATCGCTCCTATCCTGATCCTGATCCTGACCCTGATCCTGTTTCAAGGATGGAATCTCTACTCAATGGAATGGATTCGATCCTCAACGATTCATTGAATCAATTACTTTCAAGTTATCCAGTCATTTCCACTTCCACTTCCACTGATTCACTCTTCCTTAGTTGGAATTCACCTCTTAGAATTTTATCAAATCAACTTGAACAACTTACAACTCTGATAGATCAATCAACAGCAAAGTCATCTTCTCAAGAAGCTCTCTCTTTCTCATTGAAGAAATTGATCAGGCAAGTAGATCTCAGTTCAAATGGACAATCAGAAGATGAGGATGAGGATCAGCGAGAAGAAGCAGATGCTCATCCTCAGAACCAAAGGGAAATTCAAGCTTGGAGGGACCTGTTTTGTAGATTAGATGTCGTTTTCGCTACAAGAGCTGCTGGTGAGTTGCGAGGAGAATCCAGAGTCCAAGATGGAAGGAAGATGGTAGAATTGAACTTCAGACCTCATAAGCAAGGCTCGGCTCTGATTCCATCTCAAAGTTTACCAATCCAGAAGGATTCAAATCATGAACTCTCTTTGGCAGCGTCGGAATTGGTCATACACTTTCCGATCTCCCACCCTAATCGCCCATCCCTTTGTTACCTCGATTGATGTCCTATCCTCTTCCAGATATCCTCGACAACACCCAGTCACTCATTTACTTAGAAGAAGCTCTTGAGACGTTGACTGTATCTCAATGTCACAAAGTTTGGGATTACATCGAAGCTAGAGTTTCAGAATTGACCCATGTGAGTGCTCTCAATTCAATCGGTTTCCCTTTTGGTCAATTACCCTCTCTCTCCCCCTACAAACCCTCTAAACCCTCTAACTTATTCTTACCCCAATCTCAGGGTCTAGTTCCCGGAAGAGGTAAATCTCTAGCCATCCTCCGAACATCGAATGAACTCCTCCGTCGATTAAGGAAGCCTTCAAAATCTCACGCCTCTCTAGCAGGTAGAATCTTGAGTTTCTTAGCCAAAGTCTTTCCCTTAGGTGAAAAGAGTGGACAAAACATGGGAGGAAGTTTTCATGTCGAGAATGAAACGAAATTGGAACCTCTAGGGAAATTAATGGCTTTTAATGAGAAGAATGAGATTGAGAAGAAGAGAAAGGTAGTAGTGGAGACTAATCATTCTGATGCTTCGAGTTTAAGTCCTGCTCCTGAGTCGGAGGAAGATGAAGAAGAGGAGAAAGTGGAAGTTAGAGAGGAGGAAATGATGGAGAAGGAGGTAGACGAAAGGAAAGAAGTCAGTTTTTATTTGGAAAAGAAAGAAGATGGTGAAACTGAACCTTCAGATCCATTTGATTTGAATCCTGAGAACTTAAAGGATCCAGGTCAAAGTCTTGCTCAAGAAAATCTATTTTATGAGAAGTTTTGGAATTTACAGAAGTTTTTCAGCGATCCTGGGAAATTATGGGAGGATTGTGATGAGAAGGTTAGAGTTAGAAAAGAGGAAATCGTGGTTGATGAAGTGGAAGTTGAAGTCGAAGAAGAGATTGAAGAAGAAGAACGAGAGAGATTAAGGGAAGAGCGGAAGGAGGATATGAAAGATGATGGAAATGAGGAGGAGAAAAAGGAAGTCGAGGAGAAGAAAGATGAGATGGATGTAGATGAGAAGAAGTCTGAAAGGACTTCAAAAGGAAAAGAAGGCTCTTCAAATCATACTTCTGGTTCTTCAACTCCAACGAATCATCAAACTTCAACCTCAAAAAACAAGGAGAAATCAATCCCTACTCATCGAAAGATTAACAAAGTGGTTAGGAGAGAAAGAACTTTGATTAAATATTTCACCGAAACCCAGGTTAGATCTGGTTGGATAAGCTTTCAAGAAAATACAGTTCTTATTTTGAAGTTGTTCGAATGTGTTGGAAAGAGAGAGGTTGAATTGGAAGGAGATGATGGAAGACATAGAGAAGCAAATCTCAAGAACAACTCTCTCTCAAATCCAGAAAAAACTGTCGTTGATTCAGAACAGCAAGAAGCAGGGAAAGATTTGGACCCCATGAAATCATTGGGAAACAAAAGGAAAAGAGATGAAATTTCAAAGGATCAAATGGAAATCGATGACTTGGATTTCGATTCTACTCAGAAAATCGATGCAAGTTCATCTCAAGAAGATTTCTTCCCAAAGTATTTGACTGGTCGAAGGGTCTTATCGTATGAATTAAGAGATCCTTCTTTTAGACGTCATATCCTTATTCAATATTTAATTCTCTTCACTTATCTTTTACGTTTAGAACCTAAAATCCGAATGGAATGGGATTCCAAAATGACGAACATTACTTTGAGAAGAACTTTAAACAACCAACTCAAGCTACCTCTTGGAAGTGCGGGGAACAGCAGTAATCCTAAAGACATGACGTTGTTGGATGATAGCGACGAGAGATTGGGTAGTAGAGATCAGATTTGGGTGAGGATGAAATGGAGAGATGCTATCGGAGTGCTAAATGGTATTCATCCTGATGGTCCAGGGACCGTTGCCGCTGTCAGAGTTGCTTTGAGGAGAGACAGTAATTGGGTGAGTGTCTGTGACAAACAATCGATCGAGAGCCGAATTTCCATTCTGACTTTTGTTTAACCTCCCATTTTCTCAGGCTGATTGGAAGGATTCAAATTGTCCTTCGATAGAGAAGTCTCCTTTGACGATCCTATCCGAGCAAATGGCAGCAAAATCTTTAGCAGCTTTACTTCGACCGGTTTCTGCTTTCCCTCATCCTCTGGGAACGGTTTCTCTCTCTGCGCTTTGGGAAGGTGGATTGAGACCTGTGAAGACAACTATCACTATGGAATCAAGAGAATCGGAAGAAGAGATCGACCAAGCAACTGGTGAACCTAAGAGGATCATGGTAGAAGTTAAAAGAGATGGATTGGAAGATCTTGAAATCATGCCACCTATTCCAGATCTAAGGAGCTATGCTCGATTGGTTAAACAAGCAGATGCAAGGATCGATGGAAGGAGAAAAACCTTGGGCACTTGGAAGGACAAGCAAGAACTGAAGAAAGAGGAAAGCTTGATTCAAGAGAAAGTTGAAATAGACGAAAAGGAGAAAGAAAAGATCAAAAAGGAGAAAGTAGAAGATGAGAATCCAAGTTCATCTGATAGTGGGAAAGACTCCAATTCAAAAGATCAAAATTCGGAAGATTCAAAACCATCAAAGAAAGCCAAGCAAATTGAGGAAGCTATAGAATCAAGATCTCTTAGGGAAACAACGGAATTGGAAGATGAAGATCTTTCGAATTTGATAGAAAGGAAACAATCTTTAAGTTGGAGAGCTTTAAGAGTCGCAAGATCTCAACATCTCAATCTTTTCTCAAAGATTCAGACTGACGATATTTTGACTTTACAATTGGAAGTTGAGAATGAGGTGAAAAGACAGGATGAGAAAAGACGAGAAATCAAGATTCCTACTATCAAGACTACAGAATTCTCTTCTCCAATTTCGCACTCGACTTTAGGGAATCAAGAAATTCAAAGTCAAGATTTGGTCTCTTTGGGTTCTTCTCCTCCTCGAATGCTTTCTGGTGCGGTTAGCAATGCTGATCCCCGACCGCAAGATGATGTGGAGATGTCTGAGCCGTAGAGTTTGCCTCTTTTCTCTTTGATATGTCACTCAGTTGTAACAACAGTATTATTTTCTTGAATCTGATTCTTCACTTTGTTTAAATCCATCTATCTACTCTAGAAAGAGACGACAAAAGTGACCTTCGTTAGGCTCCACTCTGACCTTACCTCAGCAGTCTAAGCTTCGATCATCGATCATCCGAGGCGACTCAAAAATGGTTCCCACAAACAAGGGAAGTCAGAGTTGGATAGCGAATACCTTGATCATCGTCCCTAGTCGCTCTTGGTGTTCTCCTTGCACGCTTTGTGGAACACCTGTAGCAGAACGCCAAACATTTCTAGTCAAGTACAGAGAAAAGAGTTCATGGATGATAGAGTATGACTATGGTAAATGTGACGGGGAAAGAATGAGACCAAGACGTGAGAAGAGATGAGAGAAGCGGGTTGGGGAAATCAATCGTAAAGACAGTTCAAGAGATGGAGTATATGAATGCTATGAGATTTTGCAGACAAAGAGAGGAAAAAAGAGGTGGAGAGATTGTTCAATAGATGAGGAGTGAGAGAGAGGAAGAAAGGCGAAGGTATGTGAAAGACGGAGCAAAAAAAAGGGGGTGGTCATACAAAAGTAGAGAAAAGGTATGGGAATACGGAGGGATCTTGAAGAATAAATAATTGAAATGTTGGAGGAATTTATGAAATCAAATCAAACTAGAATCGTCGACCAGCAAGTTCGGCTAAGGGAGTTCCTTGCTCCCTCGCTCTTTGAGATCTTTCTCTCAAGTCAGCTCTTCTTTGCTCTTCCATGATCCTGTCCCTGGTTCTCTGGTGAGTTGAGAAATCGTTTGGATTAGTTGGACTGGACGGCCTTCCTTGAGCAATACTTGGAGGGGCTGCTTTCATCGCTAGAGTAGAGAGAGAGAGAGAGAGTGAGAAGTCAGTCGACGATTCAGAGAGTCTTTTTTGTTCCCGTCAAAACTCACCCTGACTTGCTAACAAAGAGCCTTTCTCAAACGGTCCGGCGAAAGCGTCTCTTGGGATCAAAGAGTGCGAAGCTGTAGATCTTGCGCTAGATTGGGCTTGCTGTTGCTGAGCTTGAAGTTGCTGTTGTTGCTGTTGATGAATAGCTGCCACCAAAGTAGGATCGCTGCTTGCAGGAGGTGAAACTAGACGTCTAGGAGCACTTCTAGCCATCTCGGAGCTATTTCTTCCAGAATCTCCGCTACTTGCTCCTCCCTCTGCTTCCCTCACAGTATCAGCTCTGCTTCTAGTTAGTCCCTCAGGAGGTTTGAAAAGAGCCGAGTACTCCTGACGAAGGATGTAGGTTCTGGCATTCAACAGAGCTCTCACCCAAGAGCGATGAGCGTTTGGATCCGAAAGAGAGAAGTAGTGAACGTAATCTTGATCTGGCTTCTCGAACATCGTGATTGAGTGTTGACTTCGAAGTGCAAAGGCGTGAGCTTTTGGAGCCTTGATCTTCTGAACATCGACTAGGTAGGCGTCAAAGCCAGAGAGATGGCAGATGAGAGTCTCGTTCTTTCCCTGCGATAGTGGGGGAAATAGAGAAGACTGTCAGCTGTCTATCTCGAGAAGTACCCGACCCAACAAACTTAGTTCAAACTTACCTTCTCATTCTTAGCATGGAAGAGTTGATGATCACGAAGCTCCAACCACCTCTTGGCCCACTTCCCTTTGCTCTCCTGAATGTAAGCCCAACCAGCCAGAGTTGGCGAGATAGAAGGCACTGAGCGAATGCTGAGATAGGGCGCAAGCTCAGTACGCTTCAGAATAAAATAGTCCTCCGGAGTGGCACGAGCTTCAGCGATCTCTGAAACTATCTCATACTCTCGAATAGGACGTTCTGGAAAGTAAAGAGGAGGAACAAGATGAGCTTCTCGTTCGCGAGTGAGTCGACATTCCGCAGTTTCGTTCAATCCTCTAGTAGAACTCACCAAGTCCAAGCTCTGAACAAACGTCAAAGACTACCCAGCCACCACCCTTGCCATCTTGAGGGACGTACTCTTTGTCCATGATATCCAAGACCAGATCTCTAGCTCTAGCTCCAGTAGTCACCTCTGCAGTTCCATACCTCTGCTTTGTAACAACGTAGACTCGATGTTGGATTCTCTGAGAAGGAGGACCAAGAGGCGAATGAGACTGAGATCCGCCTTGAACTTCTGCGAGTCTCGAAAGAGGCTCAGCTTTGCGAGTGCTCGAAGTGCGTCTGACTGCGGAAACTTCTCCAGAGTTGAGTGGTACGTCCTCTGATTGAGAAGCAGCACCGGCTAGAGATTGAACGCTTGGAAGTCCACCTGGGGGCGGCGAGGCCAAAGATCCACTTGACGATCCGAGAGGAGGCGAAGAAACAAGTCGAGGATGAGCAAGTTCTGGCATTGGAGGAGCTACATTGGCATTGATGGAAGGAAGTACTCTAGCTCTGGAGATGCTTCGACTTCTTGCTCTTGGCTGTTGTTGTATAGAGACGTTGTCGACTGCCGAGACCAAGTCTTGCATAGCAGGTGAAGATGGCATGCCGTTGTTTCGAAGAGGTGGTACCGGAGCGGTTGCAGGTTCCAAAGGAGCAGAGCTTGGTTGTCCTCGACCCAGGTGATTAGGCAGAAGAGGCGATCCGGACCTAGTTGAAGCGTGATGACCAGGCATGCCAGATGAAAGCATTCCAGGCATAGGAGGAGGCTGAGAAGATTGGGAAGGCAGAGTAGCAGAACGCTGAGGAGCCGGAAGTTGATGAGAGGCAGAGGGGTTTTGAGCTTGAGAGATGAATCCTGGCATCTGCGGCAAAGGAGGAGAAAGAGGACCTGCACTGAGATTTGGGATCATTGCTAGACCTCCGGTTGGAAGGGGAGGAGGAAGGTTGGCAGCTCCTGCACGTCCACCTCTACCCCCAGTGTTGAGAGAACGAGCTCTTGAGAGACTTCCTTGTTGAGCAGTCGGAGAGACAGCTGCAGTTTGAACTGGAGGTGCTACTGCAGGCCTTTTACTTCGACTGGAATGCTGACGAGAGGATCCAGATTGGGCTTCTCCTTGGCCATTCATTCTAGCTTGAACTTTCAGCAGACGAGCGATGAGATCCGCAGCGTCCAAGTTGTAACCTCCATTGACATCGGCATTGGTTCTCGGAGCGAATCTAGAGTTAAGGCGATGATTTTGAGGTCTCTTAGAAGAACCGTTGATGGAATTCCTTTCAAGAGCTGAGGCGGTCTTGCTGATTTGTTCCTTTCTTTCTCTGTCTCTAAGACTCTTTTGAAGTACAGCTGCATCGGAGACCTTTTGGCCTAGAGGAACGTCATCTGAAGAATCCGTCTCGTTGCCAGTGATGGCCGTTGTGGCAAGCTTTGAGGGACCTGGAGGCCTTCGAGATTGACCAGAGCTGGAGAGTGGATCTGGAGTGCCGTAGATGTCATCCGTATCGTCCTCTGAGTCTTCCGTGTCAGTGTCCTCGTCATCATCTCCATTGGCTCTAGAATCGCTTCGATTGCTTGGATCCCATCCATCGTTCCCTCCGGATCCACCAGAGCCAGAGCCTCCGGCTCCACTTCCACTTTGCTCATCATTGCTTCTACCTCCTCCTCTACCGTCGCTAGATCCGTAGTCATCAGTTCCATCATCGGAAGAATCATCATTGAGACTAGCATTGTTCGAGTAGTATTCTCCGGAAGGACCAGAGCTAGAGGCAGTAGTGATGGCTGCTTCGATCTCCTCATCTGGATGCGCATCGATCCAACTCTTCCCAAGATCGGTTAGAGAAGTTCGATGTCGAACCTTCAGTTGATGTTTCTTGATTCTCATTACTTTCTTGGCTTTAGCGATTCTTCTGGGAACGAACTTGATAGTCTTCTCCTCGTCCGTCAAGAGCCCATTAGCTGCGTCCGTGAAAGAGAAATCAGATCGATGCTTCTCAGAGGAAGGAGTATCGGGTTGACTTCCATTGGCTAAATCCGCCCAAATCCCAGAGAACATGTTCTTGCCAACTTCAGCTAGACCATCTTGATCTTCTGGAGACAGGTACCTTGAAGGAATGGGAGGACCGGTAGGAGAAGTCGGAGAAGTTGGCAGCGAGATGTAGCTTACCCTTGGAGTTTGATCTGAAGAAGTTGAGGCGTGAGCGTTGTTAACTTCGCTACTTTCCCGAGCTCTAGCCTGAGCATCTTCTCGTTCCTTGGCTTCCTTCCGCGCTTCGAGAGAGAATTCCGACTTGAAAGCTGCATTGGATAGGCTTGCCTTTGAAGCGTGAGAGAGTCGAACGGCTCTTTGAAGATCACTGACTGTCGCTGATTTCCTGATTTGTTTCCCTTCACCTGGCTGCTGTTGCTTGGCTGCATGCAAAGCTCTTGCTGCTCTCAGTCCGCTTGGAGGGAGAGCTGAAGGCATGGTCTTCTCATCTGGTCTGGCAGGTCTAGGGCGAGCTTCGGTTGGAGATGAAATCGTTCTCTCTCTGGAGACTGACGTTCTTGAGCTCGAGTCAGATCTGATGCTCAGACTTGGATGGACAGGAACGTCAGAGATTCCCAGTCCCACGAGACCCCTTTGTCTCTCGTGGGAAGATGGCGAGGTGGCCGGCAGAGAAGGGACCGAATCTTGAGCTTGAGAGATCACCGAGCTACTCAAACTGATGTCTGACGCTTTGGATTTCAAAGAGCCAGCTCTGATCTTTGATTGAGCCATTTGTGAAAACCTGTCAGCGAAAGAACCTGATCTTCCTCTGGTAGTTTGAGCTGCTGTTTGAGTCTGAGAGGGAGATCTGGCAGGGGTCGAGAGTTCATGACTTGATCTTGGTAAAGCAGGGGTGGAAGCGACACTAGAAGAAGTTGAGACTGGGAAAGGCCATTCACCATTCTCACCTTCAGTCCCGGGGCCTCCTAGCATGGGACTTGGAGCTCCAGTCGTCAAAGGCGTCCCCGCCCATGAGCTAGGAGCGCTGCTTTGAGCAGAACCAGGGACCGGATAATCAGATCCCAAAGGCAAGCTCTTCTTCCTCAAGTTCAATCCAGAGAAGAAAGCTTTGGTGGAATAGGCAGATGAACCACCACTTTGATTCTTACTAGAAGTTGAAAGGTGTTTTTCCTTGGAGGGTCTCTTTCCTGAAACTGAGGAAGAACGTCTTCTTCTGGCTGAAGTTTCCCCGTCTGACTCGGAGCCAGAACTCCAACGACTCGATAGACTTGAATCCGGTTGGCCTCCTGGAGACATCATAGCTGCTCTGATTGGAGGAGATAGAGCTGCAGAAACTTGAGATTGAGATCGAGGTCTTCCGTCCGGAGTCTGAAGAGTGCTGTAGCTGTCGTTCCTACTAGGTGGACCCATCTCGTTTGAAGTGGCCTTGCTAAAATCTTTCTGGGAGAGAGGAGTGGATCGGTAATGAGGAGAAGGCATTCCTGGACTGAGAGGACCTTGACTCATGAAACCCGAGTCAGCCACATTGATCTTCAAACCATGATTCGAGAGGGAAGAAGTTGCTGCCGAGGTGATAGATCCTCCAGTTCCAGCTCTCGTAGAAGTTATAAGAGAGCCATTCCTGCTTGAAGTAGATGAAGAGTCGATGCTCCCCTTTCCAAAAGAACCAGAAGGACGAGGAGATATCACGGGTTTGGGAGAAGTGGATCGGATTGAAATTTGAGGTAGGGCAGAGGTGGTTAGAGAACCTTCCCTGCTTCTAGGGTCTATCGAATCAGAGGTGGGAGAGGCAGAAACTGCCGGAGCACCAAAGATCGAGGTTCTGAAATGTACTTCAGATTTGTTCTGAGTTCCGGGAATAGGTTGAGGTAGAGAAGTTGGTGGAAGAACGGTCGGTCTCATCTCTTCCGGAGAACTACTGAAGAGAGGGACTGCTTCTTTCGATTCTCTTGGACTTTCTCCCACAATTTTCATGGCTTCGACCATTGCTTCGGCGCTAGCTTCTTCTTCTTCTTTTGCTCTCCTTTCAAGCTTGTCCTGGTCCTTCTCGATCTCCTTTCCTCTCGAGAGACCATAGTCAGAAGCGCTGTCCATCGAGTACTCCGAAGAAGGATCACTTGTGGCAGAAGTAGTCCTGATCAGAGGAGGTGGTAGATTCATGTAAGAAGAGAGAGATGGAGGAGATTGACTTAGTTTTTCGATTTTGACTTGAGAAACTAGAGATGCATTTTGAATTTGAGGGGGAGGTGGAGAGGATTCGAATTCAAAAGCAGAATGATCTTGATGAGATTGAGAACTTGAAGATCTGGATGATGACGACTTGCGATTCGATGGCTCTTCCAAGGTGTCAACCACAGACAAAGCGTCGGAGCTGGTTTCCATTTTCTCTGATTTTTTCTTCTCTTCTTCCACTTTCAGAGCTTCTTCCATCCGCTCAGGCTCCAACTGTTCGAATTCTTTCTTCTCTTCCCGCACCGCCTTCTCATCCTTCTCGACCTTCAAAGTCGGTCTAGAATTTCCAGTCCTGAAAAGTAGAGGTATCCGATTTTCTTCCTCTTCCTTGATCTGTTTCTTCTCTTCCGCCGCTTCTTCTGTCGCCTCAGCTTCTTCAAAATCAAAGAAAGCGGTAGCAGGAGGTTCATCTTCCAAAGTTTTACTCTTCTCCCTGGTCTCTCCAAGTTCAGATCCTAAAGTAGCATTAAGGGTTGAAGGGGATGAATCCATCGTCTCATTTCCGTTGGGATTGAAAGTAGGGGTGTGGAAACCGCTAGCAGGAATCGAAACAGCCGAAACAAAACTAGTAGCACTGAGATGTCTTTCCGATTTCATCGAAGCGGAATATCTAGAATTGGAATTTGAAGAGATCTTGAAGTGACTCGAAGCTGGAGAAGTTGCCAAGAAAGAATGATAATCATCCTGAATCGGAGGAGCTGGGAGAAGTGCTGATAGAGGGTTGAGATTGGTACTAGAAGATGCAGTGGAAGGTGTAGAAGCGTTTGAACTATTTTGAAGAGCCTTTGAGGTTCTACAGGAAGTTGAAGGAGGTTGGACTGGATCTTCACTTCTTGCTCTCGCACTTGCATGACCTGCTGAGGATGGACTTTGTTCGCTGGAGATCGTGAAAGTAGGACCTGATTTAGAGTCCAAAACTAGAGGCATAGGAGGTAATTTTGGAACTGCCTTCTTGTTCTTCTTCCTAGCTTCTGAAAAGCCTCCCGGAGATGGTAGAGAGGTTGGCTCATTCCTTGGAGATCCTCGTCGTACTTTTGCGTTTGGAGTGGTGTTCGAAGATGAATTGAGTTGATGAAGATGACCGCTTTGAGAAGATGAGAGCGAAGCGACGCTGCCGCTTGGAGAAGGCATTGGATCATGAGGAGATTGAGAAGGAGAAGGAAGTCTTCCTGGATGATGCCCTTCAGTTGCCATCGCTTTCGAATGAAAAGAAGTTGAAGATCTCTTTCTTGAATGCGAACTTGAAGACCTCCTTCGTTTATCTGAAGTTGGATTAGGACTTGGGTTTGAACTGGATCGAGCTGACTTTCCATAATCTTGACTACTACTGACTGATCCATTAGAGTTTGAATTTGAATCCGTGCCCTTGTGACCTTGATTTCTAGGAGTTGCAAACGTTGGTCTGGAGGGATTGATAGGCATCGGACTTCGAGGAGTTTTTGATTGTTGAGGAGAGCTTCTTCCATAGGTGAAAGAACTGGCATTGGAGAAAGGGGATGGAGACCTCGGGTTTGAAGAGTTGAGACTAGTTGATAGAGGTGATTGAGATTCCCCGAGGATTGGTGATTCCCCTCTCGAGGTAGAGGCAGCAGCTGGGGCTCCTACCAATCTCAATTCCTTCTTCCCTCCGCTCCTGACCTGTCTCTTGCCTCCCTCCTCTGTCCTGCTAGAGCTAGAGATTCCCAATCCGACAGCCAAAGCAACTCTCTCGCTCCCAAGCCTAGATCTCTCCCTTTCTTTCTCCCTCTCCATCTCTGCCAACCTGTCCTTCTGAATCTGCTTCTCTCTTTCTTCCTCGTTCAGCAAACTAAAGCTCGATGAAGTGGCATTTGATGAGTTGTGAACGATTGGACTAGATGTGATTAAAGGGGAGGATAGATTCTGAAAGGAACTCTTCTTTCTGACTAGGTTGAGTTCTCTAGGTATCCAAGAAGAGGGAGAAGGAGCGCTTGAAGATGGAGTTGCAGATTGATTGAAGCCATTAGTTGTGATTGGAGTTAATGGATGAAGAGGTTCTATATCCCCTACACTGTCTTCAGTATCAGTGGAAGTTGAATCTGACATTGCAGGTGAGAAGGTTTCCTCTATCGGTGTTGAAAGTTGTTGAGATCCATAACCATGACTTCCATTCCCACTTGTGCTACCACCACTACTAGAAGATGAGCCCCTTCGAGGAGGAGAGAGGGATAAATTTGGTTTTGATGAAGAGGAGGAGGAAGGGAGTTGCTGTGACTGCTGTAATCTCGGTTGAAGTAAAGCTCTTCTTCTCTCTTCATCCTTCAAGAAATGCTTAATTCCTACACCTTGATGTAATGAAGCATTCATTTGGTTTGATCCTGATTGATCATTGACTAGGGAGGGTAATAGAGATTGCTGCTGCTGATTTGCTCTTGAAGCTAGAGAGGATAACAGATCTGGCTGATCATCGTTAGAAAGGTTCTTGGAGATTGTTGAATTGATATCAGATTGGAATTCTATGCTTGAATGAAACGGATTGGACATGGTCGTTATGGATTCAAGGATTATCTCCAGTAGACCGATAGATACCCCCTCCCAAGGAGACCAAGCTTCAGTTGTGGGATTGAGTCGGCCTCTCTATTCGAGCTCTGAGATGAAAGGAAGCACCAAGTAAAAGAAAAAGAAAGAGAATTCCAAACAGTCAGTCTCCTACTTCTCTTTCTCCTTGTGGTTGATGATGTTCTCTTCTCTTGGCTCTCTCTCCCTTCTCTCTCCCTTTCTCTCCCTTTCTCTCTCTATCTCTCCTCTCCTTTCTCTCCACCTTTGTCACTCACCGACAGATCTCGCGCGAACGTTAATTCAGAACAGAATAAAGGTGAATAAGGATATTGGATGATGATGAGTTGGTCTTGATGGAAACAAGAAGGAAATAAGATTTTGACGTTTCAAGCTCTCAAGGGCGGAAAAAATAGCTTGACTATAGTCGACTCCTTGATAGCCTTGTTTGTCTCTCCTCTTAGATCGACAAGCTCCTCTTAAAGTGTATTCCTTTGATCTTTGACACTTTTAAAACAAACAAGGCAAGTCTTGGGAAGAGCTTCTCGTTTTTGATTAACGGCCCCGTTTCCGAGGAGAGGGACCCCTGTTTCCCCCTTTCCCCTGTCCGGATGTGTTGTTTGCTGTGACTATGGACGTTCCCAGCTTCCTTCCTATGTAAAATCTCTACATAGTTGATCTTCCCCGTATCGCATGTCAGTTTCACTTCCGTCAAAGAGAATTCACCATCTTTCGCACATCGCAAAAGAAGTGACTGAGGTGCAGGGATTGGAACAATTGATTATAGAACACTGAAGGTGAAATTGAAGAGGTGAAGACGATTCTGGGAAACTAAGACGAAGCACAACTGTAATGAGAAGTGGAAAGCAAAGGGAAAGGGGAGCAAAGGGGCTCAAACGATCAAGTAAGAAAGCATGGGCATAGCAGCCCCTCGATGGCCATCTCCTCCATCTCCATGATCGACCAACGATTTGAAGAGAGCCATGTCTACTGGCTGTTTGAAGACTGCGAAGACGTGATCCTTGTCGTGTTCCACGTTTGGTTCGCATCGAGAGCACTGTTAAAAAAGCAGGGGGGTGAGGTCAGACATTTACGCGTCGGGTACTTTCTTTATCCCAAAAAACTAACAATATCGAAGCTAGTGATACAGTTACAGCACCTCAGCCAAGCACCTGATGAGACATCAATCAAGAGAGAGGGAGAAATGAGTATCATTCGGAGGGTAGAGCACCGACAGCGATCAAGTCTTTGACTTCTATCGACTCACCTTCGATAACTTCATAACATCTATCGCAAAGAATAGAGGCATGGACCAAATCTCCAATTGGAACGATATCGTTCATCCCACCATTCATCCCACCATTTAGTCTCTGCATTTCAATCGTTTCGTTGGATCTACCCACGAACCTTCTTACCGCACCCGCAAAGCATCTACTTGCTAAAGCTCTTGCGTCCCCGCTATCAGGGAGATTTAAATCAGCTAACCCAGGCCTAGGGATCACGTCCTTATAAAGAGGAGGTAAGAGATTCTTCAAATTCTCGGTGTACGGATTCAAAGCCAAAGCAGGAGCTCTATCTCCATCCGATCTGATCTTGAGGAAGAAATGAGAAGGATCGTGTAGCTCTAGAGAGCTAGCTTCACAGTTAGAGCATAAATTGAAGCCTTGACTTCCAGGTCTTTCCTTTAAGGGACAGTTGGCACATAAAAACCTTGAACCAAGGATTTCTGATCCACAGGCTGAACATGGAACTGAATGACTTCTAGTTAAAGAATACCAATTATTGTTTGGAATTGAACGTTCTGAAGAAAGAGTTCGATTGAGATTTGGAGGTGGTCGCGCCTGTCTCCAAGCTGAAGAAGTATCGTCGTCCCAAGCTGGAGGCGCTTCTTCAGGTTGATTTTGGATTTGATTGGTTCTCATGACAGGCTCACTTGATGATAGTTGCATTCCTCTGGTCCTTAAAGCAGCTCCACGTTCAGCTTCCGCGTATAACCTCTGCTGAGCTCTGATGAGAGAGTTTCCAATCCTGGATGAAACGGCTGAGACGGTTAAAGGCGTTGAGAGTTTGATTAGAATGTGTTCGACTTTATGACCTAATGGAGAACGGCTATCGATGGCTCTTCCATTTTCTTCGCAGGATGAGCACTGGTAAAAGAAAGAAATGAAAGTGAGAGAGGTCAGCCGCGCGAGGGAATCTATGATCTAACTTCTTTGATTCGATTCGACTTACGAAGTCAGCTCCTCCAACGCAAGAGGCGCAATGATAACGAACTCCTCGAATAGATGGAATGGAGCAACAGGTACATCGAACGAGTTCGTGGATTGCTTCTGAAGGAGGTAGACCTCTCATCTGATTGACGGGAGAAATAGCAGCTAGAGGAACGAAAGTAGGCATTCTAAGGAAGACGTGAATCGGATGGATATCAGAAACGTTCATGAAGCACTTGTGACAGAGACTTAGATCGTCGCAACTGGAGCATTTGAATCTTCCTCCAGTCCAGCCTTCTAAAAGAACCAAGAAGAAGGAGAAGAAGCGGAGGTTAGAAATGACAACAAGAAACTTCTGAGAGGCTAACAACCAGCTCAACTTACCAGTTCCACAATGTTTGCAAGCTTTCGCACACTCATCTTCAACAGTGGTCCACTTCCCATCCTTTCTAATCAGCTCGAAGAAAGCATGAGATCTACTTCTAGCTCCTCTTGAGACTGGAGTGATCGGAGCACCAACACTTGGTACTCCTTCGCTACTTGAGCTGTGCTCATCAACGTGTTCTCGGCTGTGAGCGTGCATGCAGGAGAAACAGAGCTCGAAACCTATGATCTCGGGATCGGAATGAGCAGAACTTTCTCCAATTCCATTCTGGTTTCCCCGTTCTGATCTCGTTCGAGTATCGATTCTTGTAGCTGCTGATTCTCCAGAGATTGATCCTATAGATATGAGAGAGTCGTCGGATCCTTGAGAACTTTCCGAGACAGCGTCAGACCAAGCCTCAGCCAAATCGATAGAAGTGTCGTCGTTTTGAATCCTAGAATTGGAAGAGGAGGTGGTACTTGAGGTGATCTGAGTCCTGTCCGAGATTACTGAACGAGAGGGAGAAGAGATGGAAGAGGAAGGGCTACTTGGATTGGAGGTCGAGGTTGAGGCTGAGGTTGAATCTAGTCGCCTCGGGCCACATTGATCGCAAACGTATCTCAGAGAATCTGCGTCGAACTTGGATCTACATTTTGAACACATGCATTGGCAGTCTCTCTCTGGAAGCGAAGTCTGTCCTTCTATTTCGTTGGTCCAAGGCTCTTGCTGTAAAGCTTGCAGGGCTCGATGATCGGCTGCTCGTAGAGTCGTGCTAGATTCAGATCTTTCCACTCCTCTCCTGGACGAGGAAGCGGAATCAGCTGCTCCCATAGGCGGCGAGCCTCTAGATACTGTAGCTATCGAATCTCCAGAATCACTTCCATGATCACTGAAAGAATCTCCGGCGTAACCCGTCTCTCCGAGGCTGTAAGAAGTCTGTGGAGGTCCAAGATCCGATCGGAAACCTAAAAGAGATAGACCTTCGCCATCATCCAGGTAAGCTTGACGAGAACGTTCTTCTTCAAAAGAGAAAGAAGAGACTTCTCTTGATCCATTGGTGTCTCCAGCTGAAGCCTTCGTTCTCCTTTCGGCCTCCTCTAGAAGTCTAGCTGCCCGATCGAGAGTCTCTGAGGAGAGTCTTGGATGAAGGCCATTCGTAGATTGAGGTTCGTCCGAGAGAGGTGACTCGTCTCTTCTTCGACTTGAAGATCCGGTAGCCCAACTCTTCCAAGACTGAGCTCCCCGTAAGGCTTGAATTCCCAAGGCCTCCGCATCTGCTATCAGACGCGTAGCCCTGACGTCGACGCTTCTCTGAGCTTCTGCTTTAGCTCTCCGCGTCTCTGTTCTAACGTGAGCGGCGCTAGCTTCGGCCAGGTCTTGAGCTAGCTGCCTTGCTACATTAGCCCACGAAGCAGGACCTTGATTTTGAGAATCTACGCCCTGTCCGACTCTGTTCCATAGAGCGGAAGCGATGGTGTGGGAGATGGCCAGAGGAGGAGGAAGGTATGGATTAATTGGAGGTAGAGAAGACGTAACGGAACGACCTGAACTTTTGCTTTCATTACTCGAAGTGTTTGAAGAATCCAAATCAGAAGAGGAAGAGTGACTTGATCTTCTGGTATCTCTTCGCTGAGATGGCTTCGTTGCTGTTGGAGAAAGATCCTGATCGTCTGAATCCGAGGAATTGGAACCAGATCTTCTCCTTGAAGTTGGTTCTTCTCTAGATCTAGTCCTCCCCTCTCTAGTATCGATCTCGTCCAATTGTTTCCTCAAACCTCTCATGTCGGATCGCGAGTCCAAATCCAGATCCAAATCGTCCAAGCCTAGTCCATGTTGACCAGCTCCGTTCTTGGATCTACTGTTTGAGCTGAATTTCGAGACTGATCTTGCATTGAATGGATTCCCACGAGAATTGGAGGCGGAAGGAGAACCATGTCGAGATTGGTGTCCAGATCCAGACCAACCATTTGCGCTTCTGTTCCCATTCCAAGCGCTATCACCTCTGACATAGCTACCTTCGCTTCCACTCATTAGACTTGCGTTGTCTCCACTCAGTTCAGATCCGAAGTCGGAGAGGTTGATGGCGGTATCGACCTTGACACAGACTCTCATGGAGGTAGATTGATGAGAGTGGTCACTTCCTGACGATCCGTTGTCGTTTGGGGAGAAGAACGAAATTGCTTCAGATAGATCTTCATCTGAGGAGATCTCACACTGAAGCAAGGCAGGTAGGGCAGAAGGAGAAGGTAGATGGGGTCAATTGAGATCCTGCTTCCTTGCCTGGCTCGCTCCTCTCTGTCGATCCTTTCCAGAAGCTCTATAGATGTTCTCTCAATGGGCCTTTTTCCGTATCTAACCCTCTTCAACCCGAGACCAGTCCTTACTGTGCTCTCTCCAGCCTATTGAATCTTGTCCTGCCTAGCCGCTCTTCTGATACTCACAAACTCTCCATCGTCGTCCTCCCAAGTGATGATGAAATCAGTGGTCTCAAATTGAAGAGATGTAGCTATCCTAGAATGGAAATCGATGAAGGACACGTTGATGTCCGGGTAGCGAATCTTCTTTAATCTATCCTCGCAGTGGCACCTAGAGCAGCAAAGAGATGGTGTGGTGTGAGTCCATGGCCGGATGGACTGTCTGATGGGGAACAGAGAGTCCAACTCTCAATGACTCACTTCAAGAGTAAAGGTTGATACCTCTGATTGAGAGAGACGACTCCATTGCTCCCACTACTTGCACTTGCACTTGCACTTCCATTCGCATCACTCTCTCGGCTTCCATTATTACTTGCACTACTTAAGTGAGAGTTGGTTTGAGTTGGATTGGACTGCATTCTATGATTTCGGTACCATTTCGATCTTTACTGGCTCTGGTCCTTGGCTTTAAGGATAGATAAGTTGCGGAAGAAGAGAGAATAGGTGCTGCGCAGGCAGTGCTCAAGAGATTCATCTGAAAATCCACTCTGTGCAACCGGTTCATTTGGAAAGAGATGTTTTTGAAACTTGGGAAATTGAGAACGTTATGTAGGATGGTGACATTATGGTTGGCCCTGGAGAAGAGTCGTTGTCGGTGTCTATTAAAGAATCAGTCTTGGACGAAAACGAGGACTGCGGTGATGGACCTTTGGAATAATTTACACTTTGTTTCTGGCTATTAAGCCTGATCTATATTGGGGAAGGGGAATGAAGAACCATGAGGAAAATGTCAGACTGCATCGCCCATCGAGATGAAGTAGAAAGGAAGAATCAACGCGGCATTGAAGACACCCATAATCCAGCTGTCGAATGCAAAAAGAAGAAATAAGAAGAAAGGAGTCAGGAAAACCCAATCCAGCTTGCTCAGAGCCTTCTTCTGAACACTCACAACTTCGTTCCAAGATTGCCTTGAACTTTGCTTCCAGGGTGATACTTGGCCATCAAAGTGTAAAACAATCCCCCGATGTTTCCTCCAGCTCCGACAAGACCTGAGGGAGGAGTAAAAGTAGAGGAAGCCACGAGAAGAGTGGGAGGGTTAGTCAAAGTTAGGTGGGGGTCATCGTTTTGTCTCGACCGGAGGATTATTTCAATCACAATTCCAGACTCACCAGCAACAGTCCCAATGTTTCTTGGACGAAGATGACCATAGACTGCATAGGCGCCAGCGTTAGCTTCAATCGCAGGAGAAGGTATAGAAGATTGTTAGAATCAGAAGAAGGGAGAAAGGAGCTGTCAGCGGGAAAGAGTCTTTAAGTGGCGACGCCTGGCTTTTCAGTCAACATACCTTGGAACCCGAAGAAAGCGATAGCAACAATGAAGCCACAGACTCCTCCCAAAGTGATTGTTGTAGGGTTGTTGTTGATATAGAAGCCGAGTCCGATCAGAGTGATTCCTTGCGCGAAAGCACAGACCAGAAGGTAGTAGACTTTGGCTCTGAGTCCAAGTCCAGGTCCAAACTTCTTGTAGAGAAGATCTGCGATGATTCCTCCCATAGGACGGAAGAACAAGTTCAAGCATCCATATAGAGAAGCCACGTAGGCTCCGTCAACAGCAGTAAAAGTTGGAGAAACGAAGAGAGCTGTGATGAGTTGAGGCAAGGCAGCATCCAAAGCTGTCTCCAGTCCGAACTGAGAAAGAAAGGGAAGAAGGGAGCACCGTCAGTTTCGTTTTCAGAGATCCGAAAGAAGGTGGCTAGAAGCTCACGGTCGCTAAGTAACAAAGTGCAACCATCCAAACACGGAGATCAGTGAGGATAGCAGTCAAGGACTTGACGGTGAGAGGTTCAGATACTGCGGTATCGATAGCAGTCAACCCTGCGGTGTTGACTTCAGAAAAGTCTCTTCCACCTTTCATTGGGGCCACTGAAGTTGCTTTCTCGTTGTTGCTCTGCTCTCTGATCTCAGCGGCATCGAGTTGAACGTCTTCTCCTCTAGCAACTTCGATCGCTGTTCCAGGGAGTTGATGCCTGTTCTTCCAAGCTCCAGCTGGATGATCTTTTGCGAAGAGCATCATGGCTAACGCAGTGAGGAATAAAAGAGGAACTGGGAGGACCAGAAAGCAGACTCTCCAAGCTAGATGAGGTGAGAGTCCGGCTGAACCTGTGAGTCTTTCGTAGAGACCAATCATTACTGAAGGGGTGACTCCGCCTCCTAGATTTCCCCAACCTCCTGAGAAAGCGTTGGCAGTTCCAACGATAGACTTGTCGAAGAAGGTGGTAGTCCAGGCTCTGGAAGAGAATGGAGAGAAGAAAGATGGCCAGTCAGCTTTCAAGGGAATGAGAGGAGATTCATTCGGGGGAACTTTGTATAGAGCTCAAACATTACCCACTGAGTTGGTACGAATGTACCACCTAGAATCGAGATAAAGAAACGAATAGTCTCCAGGCCACCGATGTTGGTGACAGTTGGAACCAGAGCACTGAAAGGAGGTGAGGCGATGAGGTTAGAATGAGGCGTATTCGGAGTCACGAAACTTCGGTACTCACGAAGGAATGGCACCCAGACATAGAAGAGTGGCCATGACTTTCCTAGGTCCAAATCGATCGACAGCGGCGCCAGCGAAAACTCTCACGATTGCCGTTCCACCTAGAGAAGCAAGGTTGGAGTTGACAATCTGATCTGTCGTAAGCTTGAGGTCTACCTTGACCGCTTCGGTTACTAGAGGAGCGAAAGCGAACCAAGAGAAGAACGCTACGAAGAATCCGAGAGTGGCGAACCAGACTTTGCACAGAGAGAGAGAGAGAGAGAGAGAGAGGGATCAAACGTCAGACTTTGTTGCTCCAAATGATCGATGCTCTTCTTTTCGAATTCCAACGAACTCTTTGCTGCTTTGAGTAGACTTTGATGGAGCAGTAGAACGAGAGCACTCACACGCAGTGGCATACGGGTCCCAAAATCGCAAGATGTTGAAGGTCATGGACTTTCCATTGATTGGATTGACAATTGCTGGTTTCCAAAGATCCGACCATTGAAATTTGTGTTCGTAGACTGGCTCCTGATATTCTGCGGTTGTCACAACTCCGGTGTTGGCTGCCTCGAAAGCTGGTGGAGCATGCTCCTCTTCAGAGATGTGATCCTTTTCGGAGGACTGAGAATGAGACATTGTAAAAAAGGCTTGGTTGTGTCTTGAGCCGAACGGAAAGGTGGTTGAGGTAGAGATGGAGATTGGAGAATGAGAAGGGATGGTGAAGAAGAAGAAGTCGTGGAAGTTCTCTCCCTCTTCCTCTTTTATCTTATCTTTGAGCCTGTTGGACCTGCTCTCTAATCTAAGAGATCTAATTTGGCGGCCAGCCTCGAAGCTGGAGAGCGAGTGTCAGGATCGTTGCTTGAATGCTGATAAGAGAGGCCCCTATAGATAAGGTATCGCATTTGAAATTTGATCTCCGTTGAGTCCGATTCGTTCACTCAGGATCTAGATCCAGAAGTTCAATTCCATCGTAGACATCTCAGTGCACATATCTTGTGAGAACGGAGTCTACAGAAAGGTCTTCTTCTTTCGGGCTGCTGATAGGAGGAGTTCGAGCTGAGTAGCGAGCGAGGGAGGCGTTGAGTTATTTGTCTATTTGATTGAAAAGTCGAAAAAAAAAGCCTACGTGACCAAAAGGAAAAGAAAACACGGTGACGAAGAAATAATTCTACTTTATTTTACCAATCCAACTTTGATTCGCCACAAGCGACCTTCTGCTTTCCAACAGGAGGTTCTTTCCCAGCAGCCTCGTTTTCAACAACAGCAGTAGGACCAGCGATTTCGATTCCATGCCCCTGCTCTTCTCCTCCTGCTAGGAAGTTCATCTCCTCCTGAGCTTTCCTAATCATCCATTTACTCGTTCCGAGCACAGCATCCAAAGCGTTTTTTGGGGGAAGCTTGAGGAGAACGTCTCCATTCTCGTTGCTCTTGGCTTCGAAAGTCATGATCTAAAGAGTAAGAGGGGAAGCATAAGATTGAGAGGAGAGAAGAAAAGGGGAAAAGAGAGGAGAGTGAGTGAGAAGGATCAGTGAGCGGGAAGTCTCGATGGCGACAAGAACCTCTACTCTTGCTCACCTGATAGTCGGCATCGTTACATGAACCAGGCTCGTCAGCTTCCTTTGGAGAGAGAACATAATTTCTCTTGTGTAAAGGACAAGAGATGTAATCTCTGCCTTTCGAGTCTTCTCCGATCAATCCATCACTGAGAACGAAGGCTCTTCTATGAGGACACATTTGTTGAGAGGCTCTCAAACCTCTTCCAGGAATGTTCCAAATAGCGATTTGAGTATCGCCGTACTTGACGACTGCTGAAGTTGGAGCGTTCTCTTGAGGGTCAAGATCCGAAAGTCGACAGATCGATCTCCATTCCCATGTTGCAGAAGCGATGATCTGCTTGGGACTGAACTTGAGAGGAGTCGCGTTTTCTGACCAATCGGCAGGTCTTAGTTGGCCACGTTCCAGAACTTTCTCGGATTGATCTTGAGTCTCTTCCGTGTTGACGAACTGTCTGAATCTAGATCTTTGTTCAGGATCTTTGACGACTTTGGTCCATTCGCAGTGGAAAGTTCCTGGAGAGTGAAGGTAAGAGGGAGAGAGCAGAGAGAATCAAGGAAAGAGAAATAGAATTAAGAAGAAGAAGGAAGAAAATTGTGAGGAGTCAGACAAAAGGGAAAACAAGGGAAGGGATGTCGAAAGCAGTTTCGAGCGAAGTCAGCCCCCCCCCCCTTCTCATTTCCATAAATTCCCTCCGACCTGAGTTCTACTATGAGACTCATTACTTTTGGTAACTCACCTACTAGCACCTCCATTTCCTTTTCGAGCTCCGCACAAATTCCAAGCTTGTCGTCGATTATGACTTCCTTTATTCCTTTCAAGCCTCCAGGATAGCTCTCTTGCCACCTGGCAGTTCTCTGAAGCTTGTCAGCAGTTCTGATGTAGAAGATGAGGTATCTGTCTAGAATCTTGACAGCTTGTCTTCGAGTGACGTCTTCGGCTATGAGCTCTGCGTGACGAGGAGTAGCTCCACCATTTCCTCCTACGAATACATTCCAACCTGAGAAAAGAGAGTAAAATATGATCAACTATCGATTCAGATGAGCTTCGACAGTCATAGAACAGATGTTCCGGTCGTAGAGCCTTCTGGTGAACGGCCAAAGAGACGAGGCAGCGCAACAACGGCTCTTTTTGCTCAACTCACCTTTGGTAGTCGCAATCAACCCGAAGTCTTTCCCTTGAGCTTCAGCACATTCTCTAACGCTGGGAAGGTCAGAAGGAGTCGAAGAAAGATGAGAAGATGATTCTTGACTTAAAGGGAAAACAAATTGGAGGAAATACTCACCAACCACTAACTCCACCCTTGAATTTGTGAGGAGATCTGATCCCACGGTACCGAGTTTCCAATTCCACAGCGAAGCCAACACTGTCAGCTAATCCATAACGACACCAAGTGTTTCCAACACAACTCTTGACGGTACGAAGTGATTTCCCTGGAGATGGGAGAAAGAGTAGGCAAGAGAGTCAGAATTTGAAAGCTGCCAGATGAATGTCTCCGGTTTTGACGTGTGTATAGTGTCAGAACGATTGGAAGAGGGAAGCTGCGACAGATCCGTCACCTCGAACCCCATCTCTTCTAGATCTTCAACACTCACCATAAGCATGTCCTGATTCGAAACCAGCCTCAACAAGCATCTGCCAGATAGAGGGTAGATCCTGCTTGTTAGCTCCGAAGAGATCGATTCTCTGTCCTCCAGTGATCTTCGAGTGAAGACCGAACTTCTCAGCTACTTCTCCGATTGCTTTCAAACCAGCTGGAGTGATCTCTCCTGCCGGTAGTCTAGGTACGACAGAATAACTTCCATCTCTCTGAACGTTGGCTAGGTAGCGATCGTTCGTGTCTTGAGTCTGACGAAGTTGAGGAGCCATGATGAAGGAATTCCAAAGAGACGATAAGATAGATCCAATAGCAGGCTTGCAGACTTCGCATCCTAAACTATCTGGTTTGATTCCGACCTCTCTCATGACCGTAGTGAAATCTTGAAGTTTCCTGAACTTGATGAGAGTATAGAGTTCTTGTCGACTGTACTTGAAGTGGATACAAAGAGCGTTCGAGACTTCGGCTCCTGCTTCTATCATGGCTTTGTTGAAAATTGAAGTCATCAGTGGAACACATCCTCCGCACCCCGTCCCGCACTTGGTCTTGCTCTTGATTTCTCCTAAAGCTCTGCAGCCGTGAGCTTTGACTTCGTTGACGACAGCTCCTTTGCTCACGTTGTGGCAAGAACAGATAACTGTATCGTCGTCGAGATCTCCTCCATCATCTTCTCCTTGACTTGAGCCAACGATCAGTTCGGAAGGAGCCTTCTCCAACTCCTTTCCTTTGTTGCACATCGAGACCAGCTTGACGTAGTCTTTGCAATCTCCTACCATCATTCCTCCGACTAAGTACTTTCCGTCTGGAGTGAAAAGATACTTCTTGTAGACATCAGCTTGGAAAAAGAAGGAGGGAAGTTGGAAAAGATGAAAACAAGAGAAGCGTCAGCAACGAAATGAGAGAAGGAGAAAGAGTGCGAAAGAGAAGGTGTAGGTGTAGGTCGAAACCAAACGTTCAACTCACAGAAAGGATCTCTATATGTCAAAGCTTTGACCAAAGGAGCTCCTTCTTCAGCAGCTGCTCCTTTCCTAGAAGGTCTCTTACTTCCAGGAAGTGGACGAGTCAACTTTCCAGAGTCGGCGAAAAAGTCTCCGAAAGAAGCGACGTCAACTCCCATCAGCTTGAGCTTGGTAGAGAGGTCGAAAGATGTTAGGCTTCTCTTTGCATGGGTTTGAGCTTCTGTAAGATTGAAAGCAAGAACGTCCGCCATCTCGACTCCAGGAGCTATGATTCCAAAGGTCGTGTTGTTGAATGAAGCTGCTTCACCGATGGCATAGACGTCAGGTTGAGAAGTGAGAAGATGTTGATCGATCTCGAATCCTCCTTTTGGAGCGGTCTTGAGACCTGAGACATGTGCTAGGTTATCACGAGGTGTAATTCCAACGGCGTAGACCTGCGAGAAAGAAAGGAAGACGAGAAGGTAGAAAAGACATTAGATACTAAACGAGGTCAGAACGACTTAACTTCTATACTTGACTCACAATCATATCCAAGTCGTATGGTTGATCCGGCTCTCCTTGCAGCATAACTCCATTGAAACGTTGGTTTCCTTCCGAATCCTCCTCGACACGAATGTCTCTGACCTTAGCTTCTAATAGAACCTCAACTCCTAGAGCTCTGACCTTATCCAAAACCATTCTACCTCCTTCTCCGTCCAGCTGTCTGGAGAGAACCCATTTGTTTCTTTCCACCAAGATAACCTTGTCTACTGTCTCTAGCTGAAGCAGAGCGTGAGCTGCCTCCAATCCTAAGAGCCCTCCACCAACTACAGCAGCCTTCTTGATAGGCCTTTCTTCAGCATAAGCTATCATTGAGTCTAAATCTGAAATGTTTCTGTAGACGAAGTTTCCGGTAGTCTTGCTGAATCTTTCTCTACTGACGTAGGGAGGTAAGGCAGCATCTGATCCTGTTGCTAAGACACAGACGTCGTATTCGAATCTCAAACCTTTGCTCGTAGTGAGAGAGTGAGCTGCAGCATCGATTGAGATGACTGGATCTGAAGTGTGATAAGTGAGCTTTCCAGGAGCGTGTGATTGGTACCACTTGAGAGGATTCAGGTAGAGATCTTCGACGTCCCGTTTGTCAAAATAGGTTGTCAAACCAACTCGATTATAACTGAAAGATGGAGAGAGAAACAAGGTCAACATCGTTCACCATTTTGACTTCGAGTCCAAGTTGATCTTCTTGTCACTCACGCAATGTGTGGCTCTTCTCCAATCACTATGACTCTCCACTCATCTCTTCCGCCTTCCAAATCAAATTTGAGAAGTTTTCTGGGAAAAGTCGAGGAAGGAGAAAGGACGAATTAGTAGATATATTAAGAGATTGGCCGGAAGACTGAGTACTCACTCGACGAAAGCAATTCCCACCATTCCTAAGCCTACCACCAGACAAGTCTTTCTGTAGTTTGTATTGTCTGAGATTATGTGAATGTCTTCTGTTGCTACTGGAGCCATGATGGAGGTTGAAGTTTAGAGGGGGAAAGATGAAGTGAGAGGGTTGAGAAGAAAGAGGTATAAGACTGAGAACACAAGAAAGATCTGGAGAGCACCACAGATTTGTAGATAAGAGAAGTTGATTTCAAATCCACTTTCATCAACTGATTGATCTTGAAAGTCCCTTCCCTTCTTTCTCCGAGTCGGCCCTCTGAAGATAAGAAGATAAGATAACTTATCTCATGTAGCCACGTGGTTCGCCGCTCGGCTCGTCCAATCTCACCCAACCCCCTTCTTCCTTTCCTTTCCTCTTTCTCTCTTCTCTTTTCTACCCCGACTAACACAATTCAATAACAGAGAACATGACGGAAACGAGCCCAACGACTCCCATCGAACAAATCTTCGAGCCTGTCCTCAAACCTCTTTCTACCTCTACTTACAATCCACCACACTCAAATGGATCTCATACTCCTCCCACCTCTTCCGAAGGAGACTCTTCTAGTGAAGATGGAAAAGATCCGTTGCCTCCTTTACCCAAAGACGAAGGAATTCAACCTCTCGCTCTGGACGCCGGAACTCCAGACTTTGCAGTTCCCAGATCAGCCAAGATGTGAGTATTACTTCATAGCTTTCTGCGTCTCTTTTTTCGAATCCAGCGTCGAACCGGAGATGGGGAGGTTCAAAATCTAACTCGTGCTCTCCTCTTCTCCTTTTCTCCCCTCCTTTTCTCTCCCAGGGTTCGTTTGACGGGCAAACATCCATACAATTGCGAAGCCAAGCTAGCAGATCTTTGGAAAGCTGGATTTCTAACCCCTTCTTCACTCTTCTACGTTCGAAATCATGGAGCTGTTCCAACTGTCACAAGTCAACAGGCTACTGACTGGAAATTGAGAATCCACGGACTAGTCGAAAGAGAGGCCTCCTTCTCGATCCAAGACCTCAAAGACAAGTTTGAAACCTTCACTCTTCCAATCACTCTGGTCTGCGCTGGAAATCGGAGGAAAGAGCAAAACATGGTTTCGAAGGGTTCGTGATTCGTTTTCTTCTTTCCTCCGAAGGAACAACCTTCCTCTCCGAAACCTCTAATCCTTTCTTTTCTCCACTTTTTCCTCCACAAATTCAGGATTAGGATTCAACTGGGGAGCCGCAGGAGTTTCTACTGGGCTCTTCACCGGGGTTTGGCTGGCGGATCTGTTGGATTTCTGCCGTCCAATCAATCCCAAGGGAGCCTTCCCGTTCAACAGAGACTCTCCTGGAAAAGCCAAACATGTCATCTTTGAAGGAATAGATGAGCTTCCGAAAGGAAAATACGGAACTTCTCAAAGGCTGAAGTGGTGTCAAGACAAGAGTAAGGGAATGATGGTGGCTTGGGGAATGAATGGCGAAGAACTCTCACCTGATCATGGCTATCCTTTGAGATTGGTAGTTCCTGGACAAATTGGAGGTAGAATGGTGAAATGGATGAATAGGATAGAGGTCTCAGATAGAGAGTCTCAGCAGTAAGTTTAGAATCGGATGAATAGACTAGTTGGCGACGAGATTCAATTTATTAAATTCTTGAGAGCCCTCTAACCCTCTGCTCCTCTTTTCTCATTCTCGTTCTTCCTCTATTCTTAGTTTCCTTCATCACAAAGACAACAAAGTCCTTCCAACTCAGGTTACAGCCGATCAAGCTAGGCAAGAAGAGCATTGGTGGTACGACGAAAAATACGTTATCAACGACTTGAACTGCAACGCCGCTATCACAGTTCCAGATCACAACACCATCCTGGATCTAGAGTCTTCAGAGCCCTTCAAGATTCAAGGCTATGCTTACACTGGAGGTGGCAAACGTATCAGCCGAGTCGAGATCACTTTGGATGATGGAGAGAGCTGGGAACTTGCTGAAATCGAAAGTCCGGAAGACAAGTACAGAATCAATCCTATCACGAATCATCCATTCTTCGGAACCCTAGACCTATCAGAGACAGAAATGTCTTTCGCTTGGAGCTTCTTCGAGCTCAAAGTCGATCCTTCGACACTCAAAGACTCTGCTTCCATCGCAGTTCGAGCTACCGATGAAGGACTAGCTTCCATGCCGAGAGACATGTACTGGAATGCCATGTCGATGATGAACAATTGGTGAGTGAGAAGAGTCACTTCTCTTGGGCCAGGATTCGATCGCCCCTGTTGCTTCTGCTAACCTTGAAACCCTCCCATCTACTTCCAATTCTTGTCAGGTGGTTCAGAGTGGCGATTCATCAAGACGCTCAAGTTCTTCGCTTTGAACATCCAACTCTAGCAGGAACAGCAGCCGGAGGATGGATGGAGAGGTTCAACGGGCAAGGTCTAAACCCTCGCTATCCAAAGTTCAAAGTCGATGCTTCTCAATCTGAAACAGATCATCAGCTAACTGTCAAGAAGGAGAAGCTAGACGTCAACGCCTTGATGCAGAATCCAGAAAAGCTCAAGAACATCATCACTCGTCAACAACTCGAAGAGCACTCGAACGAAACCACACCTTGGTTCGTCGTCAATGGGCAAGTCTACGACGGAACCAGCTTCATGGCAGATCATCCTGGAGGCTCGGAGAGTATCACTCTAGTAGCTGGTGAAGATGCTTCTGAAGACTTCTTGGCTATTCATTCTGTAGACGGAAAGAAGCAGCTAGCCGAATTCCACGTTGGACAATTGGAAGAAGGAGCTCTACCTCCTGTGAAAGAAATGGAAACACCTACAGATCCCTCTGAGAGCTTCTTAGAACCAAAGAAGTGGAAGCATTCCAAGTTGTTCAAGAAGACGGAAATCTCTCCCGATTCTAGGATCTTTAGATTCGCTCTGGAGACGGAAGTTCAAAATCTTGGAATGCCAATCGGTCACCATGTTTATTTGAGATTTAAGAACCAAGATGGAAATTTCGTTCAACGTGCTTACACTCCATTCTCTGGGAATGAGCTCAAAGGCTACGTCGACATTCTAGTGAGTTCTCTTCTTGTACTTTTCGGGTTGGACTCTGACATCCTCTGACGCGTCGCCATCTTTTCTCTCCCTTCTTCATCAGATCAAGGTCTACAAATCTTGTTCTGATTTTCCTCAGGGAGGAGTCATGACCAGCTATCTCGATTCATTAGAAGTAGGTTCTGCTTCAATCGAGATGAAAGGCCCTCTCGGTCATTTCAGCTACCTCGGTTCTTCCAACTTCGAATGGAAACACAAGGTTCGAAAGGTCAGAAGAATCGGAATGGTCTGTGGAGGTTCTGGAATCACCCCAATCTGGTCAACTCTCAAAGGTCTCATCGAGGATCCTCATTCCGGTGAGACGGCAATCTGGATGGTCAACGCCAATCGTTCTGAAGCCGACATCTTGGCTAGAGCTCATATCGACGATCTGGTAGAGAAATCCAACGGCAGAGTCAAGCTTTGGCATACGTTGAGTGGAGAAACTCAACCTGATTGGGCCATGGGGAAAGGAAGAGTCAGTAGACAACTTTTGGAAACTCATCTTCCAATGGCACCGACGAAGGAAGATTCGGAAACTCTTTGTCTGATTTGTGGTCCCCCTCAAATGGAAAAGGCTGTTTCATCAGCTTTAGAAGAGATCGGTTGGAATTTAGAGACCAATGTAGTCTTCTTTTAAATCGATCCCATCTTAGATAGGACGTTTCTCTTGTCGACATGTCTTCCACAATCTGTATATTTTGTACCTTATCAACAATTCACGACAGACATTCAAACCTTTGACCTAATAGAAGTGTGACTGCATTTCATTCGTTTATTCGTTTATATTTGAAGAAGTAAGCTAATAGAGAAGAAAAAAGAGAAGTAGAAAGAAGACGAGAAGAGAGGATCAAGGACACAAAACAGACAAGGGCGGAACCGAGATGGGATGTTGTGGAAACCGAGCCAGAGAGGCAAAAGAGAAGATGATTGAAAGGGTCGGAAGCGAAAAGAAGAGATTCACAAGAGGAAAGGGAAAGAGTAGGTAGTTGGTGTGCGCAGAGGAAATGAGATGAACACATGGCAAGGGAGAACAGGCACCGGGAGATCGAGAACTAAAGATTGGAGGAAGGAAAAAGAAAGAAGGAGCAGGGGTTTTGACATGGGAAGCGAGATAGAGGAGGATTGCGTTGAGGTTTCAGAATAGAGGAACCGGCCAGCCAGAAACGTTTGATCGAGTCCGCCGTTGAAACCCTCCTTTCTCTACCATTCTTGATCACTTGCTTTGTGAGGCTTTTGCGAAATCTATCTTGATTTTTAATTCTAGACAGAGATTAGATTGTTCAACCTTCTTCTGTCTTTGAGCCGAGCTTTTGTTTTCGAAGTTTTTAACCCTTGACAAAAGATTTCCTGTGTGAAATCTTAAACTACTTCGTCCTATTTTCCCATCTATTCCCAATTATACCTATTCATTTGTCACATCCTTCAATCTCTCTTCAATCCCACTTCCCTCTCCTAAAGCCATCTATTCCCATCCCTCTCCGAATCCCATCACTCCTTATAATTTCTGAAAGTAATCGACCACTTTCTGATCTCTAAAAGCTTCAGGAAGCGCTTCAACCTTTGGTAAGAATTTCTCTCCCTTGGCAACAAAGTACTTAGGACTCCAAGTTTCACCTTTTTCTTCCCTTTCTTTAGTAGCAGCTCTCTGAGCGTCTTCAATAGCAGTCTTTGATTCAGTAGCCTTATCCAAATCTTTCTCCTTGATCCCTTCGGTAACCTTTGACCAAAGTCGTCTTGATTCGTTTTCTTCTTGCTCAGATTCTGGCCTGATGGACTTCTGAACTGTTTTGGCGTCATGAGCGTTGAAGAGAGTTTCGGTTTTCCCAGTCTAAACGATTCGCAAAAGTAAATGAAAGATAGATTAGTAGCAGTCGATGGATAAGTGAGAAGCTTGATTCCATGGAAAATGCTAGGATCTCGAAACGAGGGGTCTTTGTTCCTTCTCTTTCTACTCACCGAAGCGTTCTTGTATTCCATCACTTCACTCCACTTCCCACTGATATCACCACAAGATTTTCCACCTTTAGTAACCTTTCCACCAATAGCATTGTAAGTACCAGTGAAGTAACCCTTCGTCTTGAATTCCAAATCACAAGTCAAATCATTGTTTTCATTGCGAATCTTGGCAGTATCTCCAAGTTCTTGAACCATCTTTCCGAAGAGAATTCCACGAGCGTACCTGGTGGAGGGATGCAGAAGAACGTGAGGAGAGAAGTCAGATACGAGAGCTATTGAAAGGCCAAGGAAGGAGGTCTGGTAAACAGCACAGCGTAGCTAGGATTTCTTCCTCTCCACATCCGAGCTCGGAAAGAAACAGCTTTTGATATCTTTTGAGTCCGAAATGGGAGCAGATAAGCAAGACTCCCTCTCCACCGAAATCCTTATCTCCCAAGTCCTACTCCTCCACCCAGCTTCCAAATCTCCTCCTCACCTTTCCCCTTCCCCTTCTCCCCAATCATTTATCCTGTCCCAACTGATCACGCATCATACGAACAGATACTCACATGTTAGGCATAGAAATAGCATATTCTCCATCTTCCAACCTATCCAAAAGCACCACTCTATTCTCTCCACCCATTTGATTCGCAGCCGAATTTCCCAAGAACTTGGATTTGGGTTTCAACTCTCCATAGATCATGAGATCGTTTTCAGGTGAAACGTAGAAGTAAGCAGAAATGGGAGGATGATGAGACACTGGGAGAGTTTGGGAAAGGAATGCGGGGACAGGGTAAGCATGATCTGGAAAGGGTTTCTTCTTATCTCTTTCCCTACAAGCTAGTGACAGATGAAAGTACTTGGTCTGGTATCCCTTTTGAGATTTCCTGAATCGTTCAAACCCCCACCTCCTCTTCTTCAAAGCCTTTGCCTGGCTCACCGAAGCTCTCCCTCCCCCTTTCTTTCACCCCCCCTTCTCTTCTCTCTCTCTCTCCTGCAAGACTCACCTTGTTCAGCAATGTAATACCCCTTCGTCCCGTCCGGATACTCGTATTCACACCTGAAATGTTCTCCCAAGATTGGGTTGTAAGGTTTCTTGACTCCCTTTGGTTTGATATGCCAACCTGAAAGATAGTAGCGTGTGACTTGAAGGAAACGTTCCTCTGGGGATTCAATCTTTCCGGCTCTGATGAAGGGAGCAAAGAGAAGGTGTGGGTTAGGAAACAAATCAGTTTCGGAATCATGATCTGAAGGGAGGAGAGGAAGATGTCGACGTGGGAAGAGAGAAGTGGGAAGATAGACTTACCCAAAGATGAGGTCTGGATGAGACATGAAGTCCTGTTTCAGAGTGAAGGATTAAGAAGGTTTAGTCAATCATTCCAGAACACCATTGCTATAAGGTGATACCAAGAAAGTCTTGCAACTTCAATTTTCCATCTCTGAGGAAAGCTAGGATCCTTTTACTCGGACAGCTTGACCCGCAATCAAAAACGAAAAGCTTTCCCCTCTCTCCAACTGTCTCTTCCTTCTCATCTGGTATCTCAAACTCACAGTGATTCTCTCCAACATACTCCTTGGTTCGAGAACGAAAGTTGGTAGAGTGACCTTGCTAAGGTCCATACCAATCCTCAGCTGTCCAACCAGACTCATCAAAATGTTACCTGCTTCTTCGTCCAATTCTTCAGTGTCATCTGCTGCAGCCCCTTTTGTATCATCTGCTGAAGGTGGTCTGTCCGATTTGATTGAGGAACCACTTCCTCCACCCGCTTTAGAAATGGTCGATCCAACGTGGTCTAATAGACCCATCTTGCTGTTAAGTTGATGAGAGAGAGGAGAGTCTGACGAGCACGAAGTTGCAGGAGAATTTGAAGGAGAGAGATGATTGAAATTTGAAGTTGCGATAGTTGAGTTCAGATGGAAGTACGATAAGAAGTGGAGATGAGATGGTTGAGGATGGGAGGCAAGGGTAGCGAGCAAAGAGTGCGAGAGGAGAGAAAGAGGGGCAGAAGGCAAAGATACAAAGGTAAGTGACAGGGACATGACTCTAACTTGTAATTCGTGTAGTAAATCTATCCACCATGACCATGAACATGGTCTACAGGTGGATGGTAGACGAGAGGGTAGAAGGGGGTAGGAGTGGAGGAATACCATAGATACGACACCCAATCCAGAATTCTACACTCACGGGAAAAAGCTTAGGTTTGAATTGTAGTCTTTCTAATTCTTGATCTTGTTCTCGATGTTAACTTCAATTCCAAGAAGATTAGTGCGCTTAATTTGAATGTTTGGGATGGGATGCTGCGAGGAGGAAGTTGCAATCGAACATCTCCAATCGACCTTCCCACGCGACCCTTCTTCAAAAGATCAACAACTATTCCAACACAAATTCGAAATGGAAGACGAAGAACTTCAAGCAATCAGACAAGCTAGAATGGCTCAACTAAGGCAGGGAGGAGGAGACAACGGTGCTTCAGGAGGAGCTGGTCAGTATTCATTTGTCTCTCAGATCATTCAGCGGAATAAGATGCTGAGACACTCTTCACTTCCTCACTACAGGTCCTTCATCTTCATTCCTAGAATCTATGGGTGCAAGTACATCGAGAGGTGCAGGTGGAAGAGGTGGACAGGGTCAAGGTGGGAATGATGAGGAACAAATGGCTCAACAAGAAGAGCAGAAAAGGCAGCTGATGAGTAGGATTTTGGATAATGACGCTAGAGAGAGGTGTGAGTATTAGAAGGGGCTGTGTGTTTTTTTGAATAATGAAGAAAGTCTGGCGAGATTGCAGAACAGGTAGATAAAAGAGTCGAGAATTCATTCAGCCAACTCGAAGAGAGGTAGAATCATTGGACTTCCTCTAGAAAGCTGGCATTTCACCTTGAAATCGATTTAATAGCTTTTTAGAAATAATCAGAACCGTGACGTAATGATTCAGCAGATGGTCGTCAACTCAAGAGCTCTACTTATCAGCGTCTCTCTCTAGCATACATTCTACTTCCCACTCTCTTTTCTCTTTCTTACACCCTTTTCCTACTTTCTACCTCTTGACCCTCTATGATTCTCTTTCTTTCTGTTTTCTTCCCCATCCCAGTATCAAGAATAGCAATGGTCAAACCTTCCAAAGCTCGTCAAATCCAAGACTTACTCCTCAGAATGGCTCAATCAGGTCAAATCAAACAAAAGATTTCAGAACAACAATTGATTGGTTTATTAGATCAGGTGGAGCAGGCTCAGGGAGGTGGGGATGATAATAGAGGGAAAATCACTGTGAGTTTGAGTTCTACCGAATCACCCGCCTTCTCTCCCTGGAGGGAAAGTTTATGATTGACACAGAACTTTACTTCTCCCTTCTCTTTTCAACCTTATATTCTTTTGGGATGATCCGGTTTTCGCAACCGAAGTACACACGCAAAAAAGTGGTTCAACCTGAAGAGGATGATGATGATTTATTTGACCTTTGATCTTTGACTTTTCGATTCTCTCTTGTTGTATTCAGAAATTCTCAGCTTCTCATTAATTCAATTCAATTCATCAGATAAGAAGTTAAATGAAGGTTCTGGATCAGAGGGTCTGCTCAGTGACATCTCAACCTCAACCAAAGCTTGTGTGAAACGAGCGCTGGAATTGAGACTTGTTTTCCCTTCATTCAACCCGTTGACTTTTGGATTGCTAACTTCTTTGAATTGACAACTTTTTTTCAGCTTCCCAGCCTACCGTCCTTGTCCTCTCCTACCTTCCTTCCCTTCATACCAGATCCAAAGGGGTGATTTTCAGGTTTTCTCGAAACGGCGACCCAGAAAACTTTGAGAGCCTCTCTCCTTTCGAGTGGCAATCCCCGCTTGTCGATCGCACCGGAGGAACTCCAAAGAGAAGGGAAGAGATCCTCGGTCCGTCCTCGCGTCCTCTACTTCTACTCATCCTCTTGGGTTTCCTTTTCGCCCCCTCCCCTAAATCTTACCTCATCCTTCCTGTGTTGAAATCTGAGATTCAAATCCATCCTTCTAGACCGAGATCCTGCAAATCAGGGCCCGGGGATCTCTCGTTCTCACCTCGAAGACAAGCAATTTTTTGAGTTAGAGGTCGATGCGCAGAAGACTGAATTGAGCGGGGTAAGGACGAAAGTTTCGACTTTCAAGCTTTCCCCTGAAGCCTCAAGTCACGAAACCTTCTTTTCGAAGGTTCCTACTCTTGATTTGAAAAGAGAAGCTTTTCTTTTGAGCGGGTGGAAAAGGATATATAAGAGGCGACGTCTCGAATCGAACTTCTCTTCCCCCCCCCCTCTCTCTTCATCCACTCTCTCTCTTCCCTTCTGTCTCCCATCACACTCTCTCTTCAATCACATCTCACTACCTGCTCAACATCCAAACCACACCTCTCAAACTACAACATGCAGTTCAAATCTCTCATCGTCTCTCTTCTCTTCGCCTCTTTCATCGTCGCTTCTCCTGTCGACGTCGACGCTGATGCCAATGGATTGGTCGGTCGTCAAATCTTGGTAGAGCCTCGTGGCTACGAGTATGGAAATGATGACAAGTACGGAAAGACTAAGAGTGAGTATCGTTCGTTGGTTGGTTGGTGGAGGGAAAAAAGAGAGAGAGAGAGGCTTGGCTCGCCACCCGGATCGATTGTGTCGCTGACCTTCTCCTCTCTTCCTCTTTCTTCCCTTCTCTTCCCTTCTCTTCTCTTCTCTCCTCCCTTTCAGCTGTCACTAAGACCGAGTACAAGTACAAGAGTAAGTGTTTGGTGGTTGAATTTTCCATCCTCGGGTCTGACCATTCCCCCTGTTTTTTTCTCTATTAGCCAAGTACGTCCCGGGAAAGATCAAAACCATAACTGAAAGTAAGACTGAATACGTTCCAAAATACAAGACTAAAAGTGAGTATCTCTCTTTCATTCTCAAGTTTCAAATCAAAGTATCACCGTCTAACATCTTTCTTCTCTTTCCTCTCTCTCGCGTAGCCGTCACCGATTGGAACGTCTCTACCAAAATCATCAAAAAACCTTATACCGTCACTACTAAAGTTCCGGAAACTACCACCGTCTTTTACCCAAAGCCAACTACCGTTGTTGAGAAGAAGACCAAATACGTCAAAAAACCTTTCACTGTCACTTCTACTTCAATCGTTGAGAAGAATTTCACCAAAACCATCACCGCAGCTACTACCGAGTTCGTCAAGAAGCCTCAAAAAACTGTTACTGCAACTGTGACTGTTTCCAAAAAGGGAGGGTATGGAGGACATGGAGGACACGGAGACGACGATGAAGATGAAGATCACTCTCGCCCAAAGACTACTACTTACGCCTACTGAACGATGTCTTTCAAGAATAACCTTTGGAATCCACCCTTTCGTCTAGCTTTTGTACACTAGCCAAGAGCCTCTCACTTTCCTTCCTTTACCTCTGATTTCTTTGTTCCAACCTGTCTTTCATCAAATCACTCTCATTTTTCAATTCCCAACGTTCTCATTTACCAATCCTCTCTTTTCTTTCCATTGCTCTTGATGTTTAGTATGTCTTGTCACTTTCATTCATGCTCTCTTTTTTAATTCAAAGCTTTCCCAAAGAACTTTTGCTCTTGTCGTTTTAGTGTCCTCTTTTCTCTTCACTTGCAAAAAGGGGTTTTATTGATGTGTTCATAGACTCATCGTTCATCGTTTCCCAGCAGCGACTTTGGCAGGCCCGGCAGGTATGAAATAGAATGAGTTCTTTCAAGTACATGGAATTGTGATTGATAGTCTATTGACGGCTGACAGTTGGCAAACTGGCAGCTTGACAGAACTCTCTGTGTCTTCATCGCATTTTTCCGTTTCAAACGATCGTGTAACTTCAAATCAAAAGAACAGATAAGAGTTTATACATTCGATTTTCAAGAGTGCCGACGAAAGAGAAGTGAGACAAAATGATGAAGAAGTGATGACAGCGACAGAAAGACAAGACAGAAGTCACAGAACATTAAAAGAAGCATTTCTGGTCCAGATCCTAAAGGAAAGAGAACGAGTAGAACGGGAAAGGAAAATGAACAGCAAAGGGACCAGAGAGGGGTAAAGAAAAAGAAGTAACAGAAATTGTCCGAGAGGGAATATAGGAGTGAGACAGTCTCTTCTAGACGATGAGAAACATGGAGCTTTTTTATGAGGGGGATGAGGGGAGTTGCAGAAAAGTACAGAGTTTGGGTAACACAAACAGGAGAGAAAAAATCCTGGAGACCATTACGAGATCGATGAAGTCATTTCGAAAAGTTGACCGAGTGTCCTTTAAGAGTGGATAGTAGGCTCATGCTTAGCAAGAATCCCGGAGGCGATTCTTTGGCAAGGGATAGCTGCAGGAGCAAAAGCGGGAAAGAGGAAAGTCAGATCCTGTTTGTTGAATGTTGATGATGTGAAATAGCTTCGGCTAACTTACAGATCTGTGGGGAAGACGGCTGTAAGGCGAGAAAGAAAGAAGGAGAGGAGGAAAAGGAGAAAGTGTGCAACGTCAGTTCCACTTTGACTCAAAGTCGATTGTTGACGGGACTCACTGTGGTTTGGGTTGTAGTAGAGATCAAGATGGTTCTCAATATACGACTTGGTTGGATAGTCGGATGGATCGCAAGTAATCTAAGAAATGGAGAAGAGGTAAAAAAAAGAAAAAAAAAGGAAGTCAGAAGCTTGTTCCCGTTCACTTCTTCGCCTTTCTTCCCTCTTGCGTTGACGCCTTTCTCTCTCACGCTCTCACCTTATCAGTATCTCCATCTCTTTGATAGACTCTGACGTAGTCGACCTTCATCGAAGCAGGGAAAGTGAGCTCATTGAAGTGAATGGTTTGGAAACCTTCAGAGATACCCAAGTTCATGATGATCGACATTGGCTCGACTGGAATCAAGCGCTGCCCCACGTCAACTTCAGGTCGAGGACCAACTGATGCTCCAGTTAGATGCCAAGTTGGCTTTCCGTCTGAGAAAGGAAGAGGGTAGCGAAGAGGAGGAGTTGTAGTTCGATGTCAGTTGACGAAAATGATCTCACATATATCATCCTGATCCTAACTTACCGATGTACCAAGTAACCGAGCCTAGATGACGACAATCAAAGAAAGAGTGAAACACGTCAGATAGCTGCTTGGCTCGCCTCTCTTTCTTTCCGACATAGTCGATTTCGCAACTTACCTTGACCATCTCCATCGTAGTCAGGACTGTACTCCATTCCAAAGGTAGTGTACTCTGGAGCGACGTACCCAGCATAAGCCTTAGCTGGGATGAAGCTCAAAGCACTGACTGCTTCTTGGAAGGCTCCTGCGTGAGGCAAGAGAGGGTGGGAAGGGGGAGAATGGGTCAGTGAAAGTCGCTCGACAGAACCCCATTCTTGCTACTAACCTCCGGTGTATGAGTTCCATACCTTTGGAGGAAACGAGATAGGAAAAGAAAGGTTGGAGTCAGCACATCCATTTCCTACGTTGGTGACCATCTCGCCTCACTCACTGTCTCATCGTCATAGAAAGTTGTGGTCACCGAGGTGTTTCCATAGGTGTAGTTGGGGTCAAAAGGAGCGATCTGGAGGGACTGACTGGCTTGACCTCTGCCTTGAGATACCTGAGCTTCCAAGATGTCGAGTTCCGGAGCTGCTCTTCCGACGTTGACGCTAGGCTAGAGAGAGAGAAGAGGGCGGAAAGGGCCGTGTGGTAAGCACCAACACCAGGGGAGGCTCGATCGAAGGTCTCGTACTCACTCCTGGGTGCTCTGAAGCGCTACTGGCGCAAGTACAAGCGCTGGCTCTCTGACCCGGAAGGAAACTGAGTCTGTTGTCGTATTGGCCACTGAAAGCGGCTGTGGCTTCGAGAGCGCCGGCCGGACCAGTTCCATTGACAAAGGTCTGATTTGCTAAAGTTCCAGTGTCACCTAGAGAGTAGAGAAAGCAGACTGGGGGTCAACAAGTGGACCAAGCTCACTTCAGTCGAGAAAGCGTCAACTCACAAGAATCGTAAGAATATGGCCACATTCCATCAGTAGATCCCAAGTAACCTGGACGACCGAGATTTCCCATCAGCCAGAGACTAGAGGACGGAGGACGAGAGAGAAGGTGTGAGCGGAGGAGAGGCATGTGTCTGATCAAACGGAAACAAGTCACAACGCTTTCACAACTCACCCTGGCCAATATCCACGAGCGCCAACGTCTCCAGGCAGAATGGCGGAGAATTCGATGTAACCACCTTTGGAGATGACAAGGTTAAGTGAATGCAAAAAGGTCAGCTCAAGAATTCGTAGGATTCAAACGATATTTGATTCGACACTAACCTGTGAAGCAGAACTTGTTCCAACTCTGAAGTTTCAGAACCGAAAAGAAGGAGACTAAGAGGAGTGAGTACCTGCAACAAAACGACTTTTCTTTCTGCGATCGTTGACTCACCTGTAACATCCCAGACTGGAAGTTCAGGTTGTGGGTCGGCTGTGCAGTCATCTCGAGAACCAAAGCACCTCCAGTGGTGTTCACAGCTTCGGGAGAATACCACTCGTAGTCCTGTTCGCAAAGAGAACGGGATGATGATAAGAGAAGAGACGTCAGATCTTTGGCTTGGAGAAGGTTTCTGGATGCTACAGCATCTTCAGTTTCGTCCAGCCGGTCCTCGTGACTCACCTGTGTTCCAGAATACTGTGTTAGGAAGAGGTGAGAAATCGGATAGAGGGGGGAGGGTGAGACGCAGAGAGTGAGAACTTGTCGCTGGTATTGTCTAGAACCTCGAGAGTTTTGATGAGATTAATCTAGAACACTCACCCAGAGATCTACCGCTTCCCAGAAAGGATCGTCACCCGGCCAGAAGGTCCTCCCTTCCACCTCGAACTCATCCGAGAAGACGATATGAAACGAGTCTCCCGAGATCTGTGACGTGAAGGTTTGCGCTGAAGAGGGCGTGTCGACGTCGATCAATTGAGAGAGATTTGGGATGTCTGGAATTTGACCAGTTCCATTTGCTCCTGAAGAAGAGGCGAGGGCAAAGAAGGGGGAGGGGGTGATGAGTCGAGAGAGGCGGATCGAGCTGATGCCGAGAGTCCATGCTTACCTCCAATGTTGAAACCACTCTCGGTTCCTCCAACCTCCGAGCGAGTCAGAGCTGCAATAAGAGGATATCCTGAGACGGAAGAAGAGAGGACTTGGTCAGCTTGAAAGGTCTCGAGGGCAGAGGGACTGCTTGCTCCTCCGCTACCTTCTTCACTTCTTCCGCTTCTTTCTTAAGAAACCGAGGCATTCAAACTCACCAGCAAACAGAGCCAACAAGCCAGCGATTACGACTGATAGGGCTGCCACATTGATCAACCCTCTGGTGCTCCACCCGCAATCTCTCTTCTTGTCTTTGATAGGATCAGGATTGTGCTGCGAGTTCGGATTTGACGTAAGGACCATAAATTTTGGTGAGAAATCAGGCCAACGCTTTCCCAACTCCGACCGAAAGGCCAATGGTTTCAGCCTCTCAACTGGTTGGTTTCGACGTGCTGATAGCAACACTCTCAGCCAGTCCGGGGAATGTCCGCCTCCCACCCAAAGACAGACTCTCTTCCAAATCCACCCATGCAAAGCTTCCTGGCCTTCACAAAGCACATGCAACTCTGCGCCCCCTTTGAACTCACCAGGTAATCATCCATTTCAGGGTCTTTTGAATCCCAAACCATTCCTGCTCCTCCCGCCTGACCTCCTACGTTCTTCATCACACTCTTCTCATGACTTGAATTAGAAGGATAATCTGAGTAAGCAGAATTTGCAGAGAGAGCACTTGATCTATTCCCTGGAGCCTGACCGTTCCTAGGTAAGATGGGGACTGCCAACTTCTGCCTACTGTTGTTACTGTTTGATCCCGTACTATTGGAACCCGCTCTACCTCTTGGAGCTCCTACTGACATTTGATGAACATCTCCCATTGAACCTTTCTTGATGTGAGAATAAGGACCATAATCTTGATTCTCATTTCCTTGGATGGTAGCAGGCATATTGCTTCTCCTCCTACTTTCAGTTACGTTGGATGAGAGGGGAATCTTTTCACCAGCTACACCTGCCGATGATTCTGTGCTATTCGTTCCACTGTTGGTTGAATCATAGTCTGAATTTCGCTTTGAGGAAGTAGATGACTTCTTGACTGGAGATGGAGGAGTGGCCATGTTTTGTAAGGAGAGACTGGAGAGGGGCGGAGAGGGTGCGGGGGAAAGGTAGAAAGAGGAGTTCGTCTAAGCTTCCTCTCTGCTTCTTCTTGCGTTACTTGAAGTGAGGATTGATTTTGTTAGAGCTGTCGAGGTTATCAAAGAGCCAAAGAGGATGGGATGGTTTGTCAGAGAAGCCTCGTAGATTTTGCTGGGCCACCCCGTTCGCCACGTGGATCACGGTCGGTCGCCAGACCTCCTTTCGAAATGAGATTCTCTTTCTTCCTTTCTTCCTTCCTTCATTCCTTCCTTCCTTCCTTCCCTCCTTCCTTCCTTCCCTCCTTCCTTCCTTCCCTCCTTCCTTCCTTCCCTCGCTCACCAAAATGGACGTCCAGGCTGTCAGATCTCAGTTCCCAGCTCTCATCAACAACCCAGAGTACAGTGAGTCTTCTCCTATCTCAATCTTGGTTCATGTGACCCTAACGTTTCTTCTTCCCTTCTTCACAGTCTTCTGCGAGAATGCTGGTGGCTCTCAAGTTCTCAAGTCTGTCCCGGAGTCAATAACTTCCTATATGCTCGAAACTAACGTTCAGATGGCCAACTACGCTCTGGCGGCAACAGCTGCCGGAAAGGTTGCAAACGGTTCAGCTGCTGGTGCCATCTTCTCTGGAGCTGACAGCCCTGATGATGTCATGTTTGGAGGGTGAGCTAGGGATCTAATTAGCTGATTCGAAGGGTGAAGGAGCGAAGCTACGAGAGAGAGAGAAAGACTAACCCTTTACTCTTCGGTTCGCAAACCCAGGTCAGCAACCCAGCTCGCTGAAACTCTCTCCCGAATGATCGAAGCCTCTGTGCTAAAGCAAAGGTCTGGAGAGAAAGTTGGAGATGGATCTGAGCCTGTCTGGAAAGAAGGAGATGAGATTATCCTCAGTGATGCCGACCATGAAGGTTTGTTTCTGCTTTCAGGCCCAAATCTCTCCCTCTTAATCGCCTCATTTCGTCTAACGGACTCTTATCTTCCTTTTCTACTCAGCAAATCGAGGTGCCTGGATTCGTCTGGCCGCAAGAACTGGTCTGAAGATTGTAGATTGGCCAGTTACGCCTCTGTCCTCCACCTCGAACCGCTACTCTGTAGGACTGGATCTAAAGGTTCTTCCAACTCTAATCACTTCCAGAACTAGACTCGTGGCCTTGACCGCCTGCTCCAATGTACTAGGAGGGGTCGTACCAATCAAGGAGGTCTCTGAAATCGTTAAGCAGAAGTCGAACGCCTGGGTTGCAGTCGATGCTGTAGCTTTTGCTCCTCATCAAGGGCTATCTCCAAAAGAGTGGGGAGCCGATTTCGTTCTCTGGAGCTGGTATAAAGGTGAGTCTCGAGGGCATATCGCACTTTTTTGAGACTTCCACTGACTTTTTCGCCCTCCAAACGCTTCTAGTCTATGGTCCTCATGTTGGATCCCTTTACGTCTCTCCAAAGGCCAAATCCCAACTTTTAACAAAGTTGAATCATCATTTCATCACGAACGACGACCATTATACTGGAATGTATTCTTATCAGCCTTCCTCTCAACAGTACGAGTTGATAGCCTCAATCTCTTCAGTTATGGAATACTTCTTCTGGCTGGGATCTGCGGACTATTCGACCACCAAGCCCAAATCTATCGACTGGTCTAGCCTTTTCAAACCAGACAACAAAGAAGAACTGTCTAAAGTGAGGAAACAAGTTCAAGTAGCCTTCAAGAGAATGTCAGAACACGAAGCCAAGTTATTGAAGACTCTGATCACTTTCTTAAACTCTCGAAATGATAGGATCAAGATCGTTGGTAGTGAAAGTGATGATCATTCTGTGAGAGTACCAACCGTCGCATTCGTCGTCGTAGATGAGCAAGGGAAAACTTCTGAGAGGAGTGCGAAGTTCCATCAAGAGATCGTCAAAAGCGGAAAGGTGAGTTTGCATCTCCTCTCTACTTGGTAGATACAGGAACGACTGGAATTGGACTTATTTCTAAGAGCACTGACACCCTTGTCTTCTCCCTCTCCTCCCTCTCCATTCTTCGCCTCTCAACAGCTTGGCTTTCAGCAAGGTCACATGTACGCCTACAGACTCATCACATCTATAGGTTTGAGTGACTCGGATGGTGTAGTTAGAGTCTCTCTTCTACATTACAATACGGTGGAGGAAGTAGAGCAACTTGGAAGAGCTATCGACGACGCTTTACATAAAATTTGAACCTTCTTTTCGTAGACTATCAATCACAATTCCATGTACTTGAAAGAACTCATTCTATTTCATACCTGCCGGGCCTGCCAAAGTCGCTGCTGGGAAACGATGAACGATGAGTCTATGAACACATCAATAAAACCCCTTTTTGCAAGTGAAGAGAAAAGAGGACACTAAAACGACAAGAGCAAAAGTTCTTTGGGAAAGCTTTGAATTAAAAAAGAGAGCATGAATGAAAGTGACAAGACATACTAAACATCAAGAGCAATGGAAAGAAAAGAGAGGATTGGTAAATGAGAACGTTGGGAATTGAAAAATGAGAGTGATTTGATGAAAGACAGGTTGGAACAAAGAAATCAGAGGTAAAGGAAGGAAAGTGAGAGGCTCTTGGCTAGTGTACAAAAGCTAGACGAAAGGGTGGATTCCAAAGGTTATTCTTGAAAGACATCGTTCAGTAGGCGTAAGTAGTAGTCTTTGGGCGAGAGTGATCTTCATCTTCATCGTCGTCTCCGTGTCCTCCATGTCCTCCATACCCTCCCTTTTTGGAAACAGTCACAGTTGCAGTAACAGTTTTTTGAGGCTTCTTGACGAACTCGGTAGTAGCTGCGGTGATGGTTTTGGTGAAATTCTTCTCAACGATTGAAGTAGAAGTGACAGTGAAAGGTTTTTTGACGTATTTGGTCTTCTTCTCAACAACGGTAGTTGGCTTTGGGTAAAAGACGGTGGTAGTTTCCGGAACTTTAGTAGTGACGGTATAAGGTTTTTTGATGATTTTGGTAGAGACGTTCCAATCGGTGACGGCTACGCGAGAGAGAGGAAAGAGAAGAAAGATGTTAGACGGTGATACTTTGATTTGAAACTTGAGAATGAAAGAGAGATACTCACTTTTAGTCTTGTATTTTGGAACGTATTCAGTCTTACTTTCAGTTATGGTTTTGATCTTTCCCGGGACGTACTTGGCTAATAGAGAAAAAAACAGGGGGAATGGTCAGACCCGAGGATGGAAAATTCAACCACCAAACACTTACTCTTGTACTTGTACTCGGTCTTAGTGACAGCTGAAAGGGAGGAGAGAAGAGAAGAGAAGGGAAGAGAAGGGAAGAAAGAGGAAGAGAGGAGAAGGTCAGCGACACAATCGATCCGGGTGGCGAGCCAAGCCTCTCTCTCTCTCTTTTTTCCCTCCACCAACCAACCAACGAACGATACTCACTCTTAGTCTTTCCGTACTTGTCATCATTTCCATACTCGTAGCCACGAGGCTCTACCAAGATTTGACGACCGACCAATCCATTGGCATCAGCGTCGACGTCGACAGGAGAAGCGACGATGAAAGAGGCGAAGAGAAGAGAGACGATGAGAGATTTGAACTGCATGTTGTAGTTTGAGAGGTGTGGTTTGGATGTTGAGCAGGTAGTGAGATGTGATTGAAGAGAGAGTGTGATGGGAGACAGAAGGGAAGAGAGAGAGTGGATGAAGAGAGAGGGGGGGGGGAAGAGAAGTTCGATTCGAGACGTCGCCTCTTATATATCCTTTTCCACCCGCTCAAAAGAAAAGCTTCTCTTTTCAAATCAAGAGTAGGAACCTTCGAAAAGAAGGTTTCGTGACTTGAGGCTTCAGGGGAAAGCTTGAAAGTCGAAACTTTCGTCCTTACCCCGCTCAATTCAGTCTTCTGCGCATCGACCTCTAACTCAAAAAATTGCTTGTCTTCGAGGTGAGAACGAGAGATCCCCGGGCCCTGATTTGCAGGATCTCGGTCTAGAAGGATGGATTTGAATCTCAGATTTCAACACAGGAAGGATGAGGTAAGATTTAGGGGAGGGGGCGAAAAGGAAACCCAAGAGGATGAGTAGAAGTAGAGGACGCGAGGACGGACCGAGGATCTCTTCCCTTCTCTTTGGAGTTCCTCCGGTGCGATCGACAAGCGGGGATTGCCACTCGAAAGGAGAGAGGCTCTCAAAGTTTCTGGGCGTGGCTCGTGGCTCTGAGAAAGAACTCATCCTTCCTACCGACGAGAAGGATCGTTCTGACTCACTTGAGGATTGGGGGGAGCTCTCGCATCCATTTTGGACTCAACTTTGAGTTGGAAGGGAGAGAAAGACGATGGGATGAGAAAGAGGAAGATTTAGGCTTCCAGCGAGAGTTGCCACGTTGTGGGGCTCTTCACGGCGCGTCTCAACTTCGCGACGCCAACTTTAAGGGTCTCAAGAACAAGATGCGGCTTTCCTCGACTTCTCAAATCATGAAATGTAACTTACACCGGTTGTTTCAATGAATCAATCCAAAACAGAATTCTTAAGCGATAATGGAAGCAGAACAGAGTGAAAATTGAGCTGGGATTGAACGGGCAATGGCAAGCAGAAGGACGTCGGATCCAGTTTCGCTCTTCTTCTTTCCTTTCCCAACGTATTATAAACCCCTTCAAGACCTTACCTTCCTTCCTTCATCCGATTCTTAGTCTCTGTTCCTATTACGTTCAATCCTTTCAGATCTAATCTCAATCTACAAGTAACAACTCAATCTCTCTCTGCATCTCTTGCAACCTCCTTCCCTTTCGGGATCATCGTCCTAGACTCGCAACCCACCCAATCCTCCCAAAAGGGAATCAACAAGTAAGATTCTCTCCTTCAAAGATGCCATCCACTAGAGCATTATCAACAAGATCTCATTTACCTTCAGATTCAATTTCACAAACTCAATCTCATCATCCAATCAAACCAGTAAAGTCATCCAATTCAAACAGCTCTTCCTCCTCCTCCTCTCTCAAGTCTAAATCTTCAACTTCTTCTGCATATACTTCACCATCTCTCAAAAGGACTCAATCCTCACCTTCAACACCCGTTTCAACCAGAGCCAGAACCAAAGCAGCTCAAAGCACCCCATCTTCTTCCCGTTCCAATTCCTCCTCTTCCAACACTCACTCTCCCTCCAAACCACGTAATTCTCGTCGTTCAACTTCTTCAAAATTACTCTTGAAGTCAGAAGAAACAACAGCTCCATCAGACAACGAAGATGAAGAAGACGAGGGAAGGGAAAGAAGGAATAGAGTTGGTGGTTGTAGTTCTCAATCCGAAGCTTTGGAGGAAAGAGATGATTCAAACAAAGAGAACATAGCTCCTTTCTTAGATTCAATTACTGCAACTGAATTACAAAGAGAAAGAGAAGAAGATGTCGTAGCTAGAAGGACTAGAGGAGCTCAACAACGTCAAGAGGAAAGTACAACTTTACCTTCTACACCAAGACCTATTAGAAGAAGTTTATCCTCTTCTTCCGTTTCTTCTCCTTCTGAAGGGATCATCAGCTCTCCAACTTCGACTTCTATCGCTTCACGTGTTAGAGCTAATGCTCCATCTTCAAGTGGGCGTAACAATCTATTCAATGCCAGTGAGTACCTCGAGAGACGCGTGGTGTTTGGACAGGACAAGGGGAGACAATGGGCAAGTCTATCGACTTCTCAATAGCTGTCGTGCATATTTTAAAATGTCCTTACTTTGATCATCTTCTAAATGTTCACCACCTCACTCATCTGCGCGCGCTCTTTCTTTCTTGCCCATCTACTCCTCTCTCCCCTTCTCCAGCTCCAGAGCAACGCAGAGGTCGCGGTCGTCCCTCTATCGCTCAATCTAGAAGCAGTAGCAGCGCAGGAACCGTTAGATCTCCATCTTCCTCAAACAATGATGGAGATTCTTCTTCACTCCAACAAGAAGGAAGTCAACGCAAGCGTTCTCGTCGTGGAGCACCTTCTAGTTTGATCACTTCGACTCCTTCACCTTCTCAAGCTGGACCTTCTTCTCCTCTAGCTCGTCTTCAATTGGACTCCAGTCATGGAAACCTCACTCTAAATGGTAACAACGGGGACGATGTAGAGGGATACTTCTCTTCTCAGACTTCAACTATCGCTGGCTCGTTGTTCGACTCCGCAAGTCAAGAAGATGCCTCCTCAATTTACGCTTTGGGTACCACTGTTTCTAGAGCTTCTTCTCCTGGAACTGACGTCACCGAAGGAGAGGGGTCTCAGAACAAGGTGGAAGATTCAACTGTCGACACTGTCATGTCCGAGTCGATCGAAGAGGAAGAAGAAGAGGAAGAAGAAACAAAGCAAGTCGAATCACCTTCTCTATTCAAGAGGTTTACTAACGTTTACGCTCATGCTAGAAGTCTCCTACGTTATGCCACTGGTGTCACCTCAACTTCAACTACATCCGAAGAAGAAGAGGAAGAAACCGAAGTCTCAGTAGTCGGTAGAGAAACAGAAAGACTCCACGTCGAGACCTTCCTTCACAAGAAATTCTCTATTTTCCCACACATCGAACAGTCTTCTCAATCTTCTATGGATCTAGATGAGGATGAAGATGATCTAGACCTGGTTTCTTCTCCTAACAGTGTTGGAGCTGGATGTCTTTACGTCTGTGGACTTCCTGGAACCGGAAAGACCGCTCTCATTAGATCTATCATTTCTGGAATCAAGAAGACTGATGCAACTGGTGAATCTGATTTACCAATTCCGAGAAGTGTCTTCGTCAATTGTATGACGGTTTCTCATCCTCGTCTTATCTGGGCTGCGATTCTATATGCTTTGGGAGAAGGACCTATCAAGAATGCAAAGGATGGACAAATTGATATCGAAGCTGAGAAGAGAGTCAATGAACTTGTCAAGAAGTCAAAGGACAACAATGGATTGTGAGTTTTAAAGGAATGTAAGCCATCGATCTACCTGTTTTGTTGACCATTCACTGACGTATGGCTTTTTCTCCAACAGACTAATCGTTCTAGATGAGATCGATCACCTACTTCACTCCAGAGCTCATCAAAACGTACTGTACCGTCTATTCGCTCTTTCATCTCCAAGCTCTTCGTGCGGTTTAATCGGAATCGCAAACTCTTTGGATTTAACCGAACGTTTCGTTCCGTTGCTTCAAAGCAAAGGAGCATCGCCTGAGCTCCTACACTTCAGACCGTTCGACGCTCAAGAGATCATCACGGTTGTCAAATCCAGATTAGAAGGGCTCTTCGAATGCTATGACGGTACGGATGAAGAAGTTGATCACAGCAATTCCACCATTCAAATCTCCTCTTCAGCAAAACCAATTTCAAATCAATTACCTCTATTCTCTTCTCCAGCTCTAGAATTAGCAGCTAAGAAGATCGCAGCAGTCACTGGAGATTTAAGGAAAGCCTTGGATGCTTGTCGTTTAGCTGTTGAATTGGTAGAACTAGAACAAAGAACTAAAGCAAGTGACGCCATCTCCATTCCTCAAAATTCATCTCAAGAAACTCAACAAAAGGTTCCTACCAACGATAATCTAGATTCTTCAAAACTCTTGTCTCACATGACTCCTTCTTCTGCTCCAAAAGTCATGCCCACTCATGTCTTGAAAGTCTTAGGTCAAGTTTTAGGATCTCCTCAATTAACCAAAGTCAGAAATTTACCTTTACATCCTAAATTGATCTTACTCTCTTTCTTGGTTTGTAAAAGAAGGGCTGAAGAGAACATGTCAGTCTTAGGGAGTGAAGGTGGAAACAATTTGGTTGGAAGTTCTTCGATCAAATCCAACACTGGATTGAATTCAGCTGCTGCTAATGGAAAGATCAGAATCGCAGATTTAATCTCCACTTATGGCTACATCTTAAAGGAAGAAGGCAGTTTCGCAAGTTTAGAACATTCAGAGTTAATCGCTGTCATTGATTTGTTAGAAGTCCAAGGATTATTTTCTATCGATTCAGATTGTCTTCAATCAACTTCAGCTACAGGTCATTTGAATTCTTCGTCCGTCAACTCTACTTCAAATGGAGTCTCTCCAGGTGGGAAAAGAGCAACCAAGAAACAATTGTTGGCAAGTAACAGGAACGCTTCTTTGGTCATCTCGGTTGAAAATGTCTTGAAAGGAATTACTACTACTCCTCCTGCTTCTGCTGAGGTGGCTTCAACTTCTACTTCAGCTCTTATCCCTAACTTGATGAACAGGATGTGGATCAAGGAAGAGAACAGAATTCAGAGAAGTAGGAATTGGGAAAGTGAGAATAGAGATAGAGAAAAGGTCAGGAGAGAGGAATTGGGAGGTGGAAGAGGCGCTCTCTTTTGAATTCATTTATTCCAAACTGATCCAAAACGAAACTGAAACACTGAAAATCAAATTACAGTACCATCAAACATCTCATCAAAAAACAAAGAACCCAAAAAACCAAACATTCTACGGAATTCTCTTGTTTCCCCAAACTCTCTCTATCTTTCTTCTCTTCACTCATATGAGCCCATTGCTGATCTACCACTGCATCAATCTTGCTGATCCATTCTCTCTTTGCGCAATCTTGTCGCTCTGTTTCTTCTCCTTTGCTCTTTTTACTTTACAACATTCATAAATGTCGACAAGTGTTCTCCCTCTCTATGTTCTCTTTTCTCTCGGTCTATCAGCTAGGCTTGTGTTTGCTGTTCTCTTTTATTGTTTGTATGTTAAGTTTTGCTTGTTCTGTTCAAAATGAAATCACTTTTACCCTCGAAAAAAGAAGGTGTCGCCAATTCAGACATTTTTGAAACATGTCGTCAACGAGTTCTATGTGTTCTTGCAGACGAAATTGCATTTCAAGCGATGGGTTGGAGAAATTACTTTATCTTTATACAAAGGTCTCACTTTCTTTGAGGATTGTAAGTTCGAGGTAACACATCGATCATGTCTGGAGAAAGCTCGGACAAAGAATTAATGCCCAAGAATCTCATGCCTCGTTCGATCTCATCTGCCATGATCTCTATAGCTCGAACGGCTCCTGCCTCTCCAAACCCAGTTTGAGCGTACTGAAAGAAGGAGAACAAAGTGAGAGGAGAGTGATGTCAATTTTTGTGATGCAGAGAGGGAATTCCTTTCGCGTCTCTCTCGACTCACCAAGAAAGGTCTACCCAATCCAACTGCTTTGGCTAGGAGAAGAAAGAAGAAGGGAATGAGATTAAACGGAGCTGATCAGAGAACGCTAATCTGAGAAAAGGTTGCTTGATATCACTTACCTCCCAGAGCCAACGCTTTGAGAACGTCTGTTAGAGAGGGCACGGTTTCCGAAAAAATGGGGAAGAAGCAGGAATTCAAGTTGAGCTTATTATCCGACCTATCATTTCTTCCAAAGATCTGAGAATGTAGGCAGCTTCTTAACAACTCACCTGTCCCCCTTCTTACTCCTCCATCAATGTAAATATCCATCTTTTCAATCAAATCCGGTCTCTTTTCTCTAAGTTCTATGAGAACGTCGATTGGAGCTGGAGAAAAGTCCAAAGATCTACCTCCATGATTGCTAAGAACGATTCCCTTGATGCCATGTTGATCCGCAAGCTCAACGTCGGCTACTGATCCAATCCCTTTTAAAATGATTGGGAGAGAGCAGACTTTCCTCAACCATTTTAGGTCGTCCCAGCACTATAGATAGAGGATATAAAGAACGACAGGTCAGCGAGAGTGACAGACGTGGAATTGAGAGAGAGCTGAATGTTACGTTGAGGAGAACTATACCAACTTTCTTCACCAAGATGAATTTTTGAGTCAAGAGTCGAAGGAAAATTCAATTAACTCACCAGATCTGCGTCGATGTATCCAGAGATAGCTGAAGCAACTCCACCTCCTGAACTCGTATCACCTCCGACTCCTCCGCCAGTTTCCACCTTTTCTCCTTTTGATCTCATATCTCTTTCTCTATGCCCCATAATTGGGGCGTCGACCGTTAATAAGATTGCGTTGCAACCTCTTTTCTGAACCTTTTCAAGGATCCTCTCTGTCGCTGAACGATCTCGATTCACGTAGAGCTGATAGATGATGGCTGATAGAGACGGAGAACAGACTGTCGGTGGATCGGATGTCAAGAAAGGTCATCAATGATATCACTCACGTTGTCCAGGGATTCGAGCATCCAACATCTCATCGAGAGAGACTGAAGCGTTGGCAGAGATCTGTGGAGTGACGAGCACAAAAGAAGTGAGTTCAGCTATAGATTTCAAGAAGGATAGGTAAGGCGAAGACTCACACCCTGCACGATTCCACACCTGCCTGCAGCTCTGGTCAAGTTCAGTTCCCCATCTGGGTGACCTAATTTGGCTAAAAGAAGAAGGAAGAAGAAAAGAATCGAGATGAGACGACGTTGTGACAGACTTGACCTCGAAAACAAAACTTACCTAAAGCTGCAGGACTAATGTAGATCGGCAAACTACTCTCAATTTTGTCTTCCAAAATTCTAGTCTTAGCATCAACCTTGGCAACCTTTCTCAAAACTCTCGGCCTGAACCAAATTCGACTGAAAGCGTTTCTGTTGTGCTCATAAGAGATTTCATCATCTCCCGCAGATCTATAATAAGCCCACCCTTGTTCTGAAAGTAATTTCTCTGCCATCTTCTCAAAGTCATCTAAGTTCAACATCGTTCCTACATGAGGTAAATTCTCTAATAACTCTCTTCGAGATTTTTCAGCAGAGGTTTCTTCGGTTTGAGAGATTTGAATTGTGGAAGGATCTATGGAACCTAGATGAGATGAAGGATCCAAATTTTCTGTGATTGCATCTGAAGGGTGGATTGGAGTGTAGATTTTGCTGAAGAGAGAGTAAAGGGGGTTTTAGAACTGGATGATGAATCAGAAGTGGCTGATTGGAAGACTCACGTAACATCTTTTCCGGCGTGTTTTAAGATGACTTCCTTCCCTCCTGGATGAGATTCTATGAACTCGGTGAGACTATCAAGGGTAGAGGGAGAGGTTGGAAGGAGATAAAAGTGAGGGACAGCTCGAAGAGACCTTGATTTCCGCCCGGTGCACTTGAAGTGCTACTCACTCATAGACCTGTCCTTGAATGACAACCCAGAGACCAGTTTCTAGCGAATTGTGCTTCTCAACTTCCTTCATGCTTATCAGCTCATGTTTGGGATCAGCCGCAGCTTCTGGAGTGACTACTGAAGGAGGTTCTCTGGATTTGCTGTCTTCTAAAGAGATGGTCTGCGACTTGGAGGCTACCAACTGGAATGAAACGAAAGAATCAATACTTTAGAAACGATCCATAGTTTCTCAGAGCGGTTCGAGATCATCTCTGGATTAGAGGTCCTTTGTCCTTCGCTTCTTCCTTCCCCCCACCCCGTATCTCCCAATTTCTCTCTCTCTTTCCTTGGCTGTATTGTACTCACCATTCCAATTCCAACAATCCCAGCTCCAGTAATAAGTCTCCAGCTACTCTTCAGCTTCTGAGCTGACTCTGTTCTGAGAGGAGCAGAAGCATAACTTCTTCCTTGGTTGAATCCTAATCTGTTATTGAAGTGACCGTAACTGCCACCAGCAGCTCTGCTTGAAATACCTGCCAACTTCAAAGCAGAGCGAGCATTGCCTTGAACTATGAGTCTCATTCTGGAGATGAGATGATGGATCTTAAGGAAGAAGGAAGCAGGGCAGCAGAGCAAAGGCTACTTATGAAGAAGGTGAGGTGGGGGGAAAGGAAGAAACGGTGTCTTGGAACCAACAAGCGACAGAGTGACTTCCCATCAACAACATTTCCCATAGTGAAAAGGATTCTCACTCCATTCTTTTCAGACGTAACTATTATTCAAGTCAATAAATGAGAGTGGGCTATTTAGTTTACTACAAGTATGAATACAATTGACTGATGATCCAGCTTCTCTCCCCTCTCAACCTCGACACCCATTCTCATTCCCCTAATGATAGCCAGGTTTCCCAGCGCTTTCCTTAGCCAAATGCCTAGAAGCAGCCAATCTAACCACGTCCAATCTTCCCAAGACAGAACTACTGCTAAGAATCTCTCCCCTCGATCCACCTAAATCGATTTCCACCTCCATGAAAACGTCCTCGTCTCCATTCTTCTCCCTCTCCCTTTCCTCTTCCGAAGTTGAATTTGAGATTCTAGTGAGAATTTTCTCCAAAGAACTTAACCAGTAGGAAGCTTCTTTGGGATGAACCCTTGAAGCTGAAGTCACTGTCTCGACGCAACGCATTAACTCGAAGGTTTCTGAAGAAGTGAAATAAGGTGGGTCGAGACCTTGTTTGATGAAAGAAATAGAAATGTGTTGGGAAGATCAGACAATGACAAGAGAAGTGCTAGACGCTCGAGCAAAGAATACCAGTCCACTCTCTCTCTCTCTCTAACTCACTTCTCAAAAGAGGAACACTATCAATGAGCAAAACCGCCCAAAACCTTTGAGGAGCAACTTCACTTTGAAGCAATTCAATGATCAACCTAGCAGAATTCCTTAAATGACCCTCTTGATAATTCCTCAAGAAATCTCTATAATAACCGAGAAAGAGTAAACCAGTATTCAACCCTCTTTGATTTGCCAACTTGATAGCTATCTTCTCTCTCCTTTGAGATTTCGTTTCTACCAACTTTGATCGTTCAGGCTTTCTTTCAAAGTCTTGATCCAATGCATCTTCTTCTTGCATCTCCAACTCATCTTCAGAGAATTCTTCATCATCTACGGATTGGAAAGGTGAAAGTAAACCTTGAGGTAAAGAATCTACCAAAGCGATGAAAGCTTTTGAACCCCTTTCAATGTAAGTATCGATGATGAAATCCGAAATTCTTTGGATTGCACTAAGGTCTGAAGCTAAGATCGCAAAGATCAAAGAAGAAGAGAATCGAGATTGAGACGAGAGTTCCCGGGCCAGTTTCTGAAGATTTGAAAAGGGGAAGGCAAATTGTTTCATCAGGCCGAAGCGAAAGGGCTAGCGTTGTTAAAAACTCTCATAACTCACCTTGCAGATAAGTCGCCTTTCTTTCTCCATTCCAAACATTTCACAAGCCTCCATCAAATCATCAGCAGTTTCAAATTCGTCCTGTTCTTCTTCCTGAGTTCCAATTGTTCTACTTTCATCTCCATCTTTCTCTTTTATAGGTTCATCCAGTTTCCTACCTTTACCTTTAGTAGCTCCTAAGACTGGAACCTTCATGATAACTCCTCTCATAGCTCTTCTAGCTTGTTCAGCTTGGGCTATCATTCCATTTCTTGAAGGTTGAGATTGAGCTAGATAATCCAAAGCGATTCTCCAAAGTCCTTGATCTTCTAAAAGATAACTTGCATATTTGTGAAGGGATTCGAGTCTTTGAGAAGAATTCAAGGGAGAAAAACTACTTTCTTCATCTTCTTCGATTCCAGTCATGACATTTTGATCCGCTACTTCATCGTCTAGTACACCTATCCTACTGAAAAGATCTGTCATATGACAAGAAAGCCATGGGTCTACTTCTTTCGAGAGTTGGATAGCTTCATTCGGTCTTCCCGAAGCTAATTCCCTCATCATTTGCTCAGCTTTCGAAGCATCCGACCCAAACTTTTCTGACATGGATTGTAGGATGAGTTCAGTAACGGCACTTCATAGAAGAAGAAAAGATAAAGGTCAGTCAGAAACCCTATGGAATTGAAAGCTCCTTCTTTCTCAAACTCACGGAACGTCATCCCTCTTCAAACTAGGACTAACTAGAATCCCCCAAGCTCCCAAAGCTTCTTTCCAACTACCACTACATTCCAAAATCTGATCTTTACTTCCAGCCATGATTCTAAGAAGAATTGTGAATTCAGCTTCCCAAGTCCATCTTTCTTCTTCAGCCTCGTCTTCCTGTAAACCTCCGATCTCTTTCATTTCTAATTCTAATTGATCCATTTCGGCTTCTAGACCACTCAATACTGGCCTCAATTGACCTAACCACTTGCGATGAGATGAAAGGAAATCGGATTCTAAGGAGAAAGAGGTTGATCGAGGGAATGAGAGAAGTAGGGAGGAAATTTTGTTTCCTACTTTGGTTAAGGTTGGATAGGGAGAGGAAGATAGAGTTCGTAACATTGAAGCTGCTGCTGGATGAAATCCTCGAAGAACGCAGCTGTAAGGGAGGAAGAGATGGCATGCAGTCAGTGACCTTTTGAGACGAGGAGTAAGGAGATCGTTAATCCTCACCTTAGATTGTAGTTGGAGAACTCAGGGTCCTCATAAGGGACTTTCAAAGAAGCAATCGCTAAACCTTTCTCGGTCGTTGGTCCTGGTCGAATAGAAGATGTATTAAAAGAAGATTGTCAGATAAGGGCTCTATCCTTTCTTCACTCTAACAAGTCACCTCTCCCCAAATCCTTTCCCATGTATTGAAAATCAGTGAAAATAATTTTAAACTATCCGCATCACCAGCCCAAGTCTAAGGAGTGGATCTAGGCAGAACGAAGGTTATTGTTTGTTGTGCCTCATCATTTTTATTCAAGTCATTCCTCCTCTTCTTTCTTCTTTCCGCTCAACCACCTTCTTTCTAATAAGATTTACTTTTCTCTAGATAATAGAAAAACCCTCCATCCTTTGAAAACTCACCACAATCAGCTACATTCCACCAATCCAAGAGCTCTTCTCCCACCACTCCTAAACCTCTTCCATCTGCTGGAATGAATAAAGCATGGGCTAGATGTAAGATTGTATGAAGTTCTTGAGCTTGTATCTTAGGTGGTAGGTCATTAGATGCTGAAGATGAAGGAGAGAGAGTTGGCTGAGCGAGAGAGAGAGAGGGAGAGAAGACAGGAAGGTTCAGAAAGGAGGTGAGGAGCTGGAGCTGGAATCTCAGCTTCGAGCTCACATCTGCTGAGTTGTTGATGAAGTTTAAAAGAGCTTTCCTATATAAGCTGGTGAATCTAGAGTAGTAGGCGATCTGCTGGGTGGAAGGTCCACTGTGAGAGAGGAAGAATAGGACAGTTAGGCTATGCTGGGGAATGGTTTGACTGTTTGAAGGTATTTGTAGACTCACAGATTGAGAGAATCCTTATTTCCAGATGAGTGAATCGAATCTTGAATTGATTGTAGAGAGTTGAACAGAGAACAACTTCTGGCAAGAAGCTGAGAAGAGAAGGCAAGTTGTTAACTATCAGCCATTCAGATGATCCACTGACTTGAGATTACTCACGTCTACCATATTCTGTGAACCCCATTCTCCAACGAATAGACCAATTCGAGGAAGTGAAGGCGCAGACATCATGGATTTGTGGCTGTTACTGACTGTTGGTTTTCTGGACAAGGCTTCTTCTCTCGACGCTCGACAATCTCCACGTGGCATTTGCTACGCTATTCACTTCCGGGTATAAGAAGGAAACCGAACTTCCTCTAATCCTATCCTATTTAGCCGCATCTAAAATGACTTATTCTGCCCCAAAATCTTCTTTCTCTCGAGAGATTTACGTTCAAGGATTGACTGGAATTAAGCCACAAACGACTCAATACTCAGTTCTCCATGATCAAGCCAAATCAATTCTTGAGAAAAGTCAACTTGGACTTGCATCTTACAATTACGTTCAAGGAGGTGCTTCATCCGGAAAAACTATGAGAAACAACCTTTCAGCTTTTGATGAATTTTCAATTTTACCCAAAATGTTAAATGGAGTTCAATTAGAGGATTTCAAAACTGAGATCAAACTCTTTGGAAAATCCATCTCTGCTCCACTTTTGGTTTGTCCAATTGGTGTTCAAGCTCAACTTCATAAAGATGCTGATTTAGCTACTTCTTCTGCTGTTAGTCAGATTGGGATTCCTTACAGTGAGTCAGCAATCAGTGAAGAAGATCCAGGTTTGCGTTTGTCACTCATTCCCGCCTCTTGTTCTTCTTTCTCCAGCTCACTCCTCAGCTGCATCTTATCCATTAGAAGAGGTTGCTTCCAAAGGCGATTTTGCTTCCACTGGAACTCCTCTCTACTATCAACTTTACTGGCCATCCGACGATGAATTAACAGCTTCGCTACTTTCCAGAGCCAAGAAAGCAGGTTATCAAGTTTTGGTAGTAACCCTCGAGTGAGTGGGATTTCAAAAGCTTCTCTTTTCAACTCTTATAATCAATTCAGGCGTTCGACTGACTTTCCTTTTGGGTCTCTCCTTTTCTCAGCACCTGGACGCTCGGGTGGAGACCCAACGACCTAGACGAAGCCTACAACCCATTCATCAAAGGAGAAGGAGTTGCCAACCTATTCTCAGATCCAATCTTTGTCAAAAAGTACTGTAATGGAAAATCACCTCTCTCCACAGATTCAACCTCGGATGAAATCTTCCAAGCCTCTCTTGCAGCAATCTCTCTCCTAACTCCCGGAAATTCTAGAAAGTGGTCAGACTTAGCCTTATTAAGAGACCTATGGGGAAGTTCAGACTCAAATGACAAAAGTAAGAACCCAATAGTTTTGAAAGGGATTCAAACTGTTCAAGACGCAACTCAAGCTTTAACTCATGGAATGGATGGAGTTTGGGTTTCAAATCATGGTGGAAGACAAGTCGATGGTGCTATTGCTAGTTTACTTACTTTGGAAAAGATCGCTAAGGTTTGTAGAAATTGGAGTGGAGGTGAAAAGACTGTTATTTTTGATAGTGGAGTTAGGACTGGGGCGGATGTTATGAAGGCTTTGGGTGAGTCAAAGAGAATTCGAGCGAGAGGGGAGACTGATTTCCTATTACTAAGAACTCCTTTTATTCTTTTTTTTTGTCAGCTCTTGGAGCTCACGCTGTCGGAATTGGAAGACCTTGGGCTTGGGGTCTAGCAGTCAACGGAGAACAAGGGGTAACAGATGTCTTTAGAGGTTTGATGGCCGACTTAGAGTTGAATTGTGCTCTGGCTGGATTGAAAAACATTCATGAAATCAATCGTGATGCCATTGTCAGGAACTCTGAGATTTCAAAGTTGTAGATATTTGGAGGAGCGTTGGGGAACTGTGGTCAATGGATCCGAGGGAATTTTCTTTTTGTAAATGATGGTTTTGCTCTTTCACTCTTTCCTCATGATCTTTAGCTTCCTGGTGATCTTTCAAATTTAAGGGTGTTTTCTTAAATCTCTGTCTTTCTATCCAATGTCGCAACCATATAGCTAGCTTCAAATCAGAGTGTGAGACCGAGTGAACTTCTCAAGCGAACAAGTGCTGATGAGGACGACCGATAACAGTCAAATGAGACAAAGATGGAGTCAATATCTCAAACGCTTTGAAAGTAAAAGAGGCTCATCATCATTGTAGACCGCCGACTTAACAGAAGTGTTTCCAGCCAGTTTACAATCTCGCATACCTCTCCTCTCCATTTCTCTCCTTGACCAACCCTAGGGTTCCATCCTGGAGAACTTCTGTAGGTCATTGAAGTGATGAGTCCTTGGTTTAGAGCATGGAAAATTGTTATTTGTTGATAGCTAGACCTTTGCTTTCTCGAGATAGTGGTAGGAAGAAGAAGTGGATGGTTTGGAGAGAGGAAGAACTCGGATAGAGGCACTCATGACACGAAGAAAGTACTGCAAGTCGCGCAAGAGAAGCGAAGGGAACGGATGCGATTGGAGAGTAGTTGAGTACATTGAAATAAAAGGAGAAGCAGGGAAAATGTAAAGCAAGAAAAAACAGAAAGAGGGAGTTGATCCCTTTGGGTCACAGAATTAAGTCGAGATAAGGGGTAGGAAAGATCTATGGATCACTTGATTCTTTCTTTTTTCAGAGATTTTAATGGTGGAAAAGACGAAGTTCAGTTCTAGCAACCACGATTCCATGACCATCGGCTGCTTTAACGCAAGCTTCATCCATAACACTTCCACCCGGAGCAGCAATGAAACCAGTACCACTTCTAGCAGCTCTATGAACGTTATCTGGGAAAGGGAAGAAGGCGTCACTTGCACAACAAACATTCTTTAAACCTTTAGCGTGTTCAAACCTTTCTTCTTTAGTCAAAGGTTCTGGAATGCTTTCAAAAGCAGCTTCCCATTCTTTCCTTTCAACAGTATCTTTCATTTCTTCACCTTCGACAACTCCTTCTACGAATAGATCGATGACATTTGATTTCTCTGGACGTTTGGTTCCTTTTTTGAAAGGTAGAGATAAAACTCTTGGATGTTGTCTTAACCACCAATTATCGACTTTGTTTCCAGCTAATCTAGTACAATGAATTCTAGATTGTTGACCTGCACCTAAACCAATGACTTGTCCATTGAGCGCATAACAAACCGAATTGGATTGGGTGTATTTCAAAGCTAAGGTTGCAACTACTAAATCTAAAAGGTTGTTCTCTTTAATCTCTTTCTTCTCAGAAACCACATTCTTGAAAAGTTCTTTAGAGATCTTCACGTCATTTCTACGTTGTTGCATTGAAATTCCGTAAACCTGTCTAGTTTCGATGTCGTCAGGTTGGAAGTTTGGATCGATCTCTAGAACACAGTATTTTCCTCCCTTCTTCTTTGATAGAACTTCCAGAGCTTCTGGGTCATAGCCTGGAGCGATGACTCCATCTGAGACCTCTCTTCCGATGATCTTTGCGGTTTGAAGATCACATCTGTGGGATAGACCGATAATGTCACCGAAAGAGGACATGCGATCAGCTCCTCGAGCACGAGCATAGGCTGTGGCTAGAGGAGTGAGCTCTCCTAGATCGTCGACGAAAGAAGCTTTGGCTTCCTCCTTGTTGAGAGGGACAGCTACTGCTGCTCCAGCTGGTGAGACGTGCTTGAAGGAAGTGGCGGCTGGGAGTCCAGTGGCTTCGGCGAGTTCCTTGACTAGAGCCCAAGCGTTGAGACTGTCTAGAAGGTTGATGTAACCTGGAGATCCAGAGAGGGCTGCAAGAGGGGAGGGGTGAAAGGGTAGAGTTCAGCATCATCTTCTCACACTGAATCTTTGTAGTGAGGTTTGGTAAGAGCTTCTCCTCACCCTTGATTGGCATCTCTCCCTCAGTGACGAAGGCCTGGGCAGGTTTTTGATGTGGGTTGGCTCCGTAGCGTAGAGGGAATTGCTGAATGAAAGAGCTTGGGGTTCCAGTGGGTGGAGCAGTTGAAGCGTACTGTTTACGGAAGTAATCAGAGATAGCGCTGTCATACTTAGCAGTATGAGTAAAGGCCTATAGCGAAGTGGAACAAAGGCACGAATTGAAGAGAAGGTCAGTCCAAACTGAAAAAGGTTAGCTCTCCTTCCTTTCTTGCTCCTAGAAATCATCTCACCTTCAAAGCCAATTGACTTCTCTTATCCTCACTCGAGCTATCCGAGTTACCGAATGACTTCAAGAAGGAATCATAATCTTTAGGATCACTTAGGATCCAAACTCTCTCGTGGTTCTTAGCAGCTGCTCTAAGTAGAGTGACTCCACCAATGTCAACTTCCTCTACAGCTTCAGCTAAAGTTGGAGATGGATCTTTAGCAATGGTAGCTTCGAATGGATATAGGTTACAAACCACAATATCGATTGGATCGAAACCAGCGGATTTTAAATCTTGAACGTCTGAAGGTTTAGAGGTTTGAGCTAGGATTCCACCATGAACTGCTGGGTGAAGAGTTTTGACTCTACCTCCTAGCATTTCTTGAGCTTTGGTGATGTCTGAGACGTCACTGGGTAGAGGGTAGAGGGGAAGAGGAGAGACAGGTGAGTTGGAGATGGGGTTGAAGATGGGGAAGGGAAGAAGGTAGGAAGGATAGCTTCTGTCGGGCTACAGGCTTCCGTCTAGTCTTGCTATCAAAAGATTATCTGAAACTCTCCCTAGGATATGAATTTGGCTCATGTTTCCCCTTTGACTCGAGCTGAGAACGATCTACTCACCCAATCTCGATTCCAGCTTGTCTGACCATCTTCGCAGTTCCACCACTTCCCAGAAGTCTGACACCCTTTGAGACTAAACCTTTAGCTAATTCGATAAGACCTGTCTTATCATAGACTGATAGAATCGCGGTGGCAGTTGGAGTTGACATGATTATTGGAGAGGAGAGAGGGAGAGATTCGGGAAGAAGAAGAAAAGTTGAAGTGAAAGTTGCTCTATCTCTTGATCACTAGCGACTGCGACTACTCTCCCTTCCACCGATGTCTTCTGGGAAAGGAACCTCCTCATCTTCTCTTTATGCTGGAATCTTCAACAACAAAAACAGGGACGCAGCTACTGCAAGTGCAAGTCCAGGTGGAGATGACAAGAAGCAAGAGTCAGGTGTAACTGCAAGCAATCACCCTCCTTCAACTGCTTCTACTTCCTCTAACACTCCAGGTATATACCTTTTAATCTTGAATCAATTCAAGTGGATCAGAGACTAGAGAGACCAATGGAATCTGATTGAAAGTTAACCCATCATGCTTCCCTCTTCCTTTCTTTGATTTTTTCCTCTCCACCTCCTTTTACCCGTAAACTTTCAATCTCTTCTGCTCACCAGATGCTCCAGCATGGTCAGCAGCTCTACGATTCGCGCCTAGGTCCAAGAGCTCCTCTTCTGCAACCAGACCTTCCAGTTCAAGACCACCCCCAAAGATCTCTGCCTCTTTCGCTTCCAAAGAGCCAGAAGCTCAAGATGTCCAGGTGAATCCAGCCGGATCGAGTAGGGTCGATAGTCAAGCGTCTTCAAGCAGCAGTGGTCCAGGCAGCTCAGGTTGGAACAGAGTGGGATCAGCTCCCTCTCCTAATCAGTCTCAAGCTCCAGCCACCTCTCAGCTACCTTCTAGTACAGTTACGAACAATTCAACTCTCAAAGCTTTGACTTCATCGACTGGAAGGTTCAATTCCAAGTTACCTCCAAGGAATTTCTCTCCTCCTCCTTTAACCCTTCCGGAAGGTGAATTCGAGAAGGACAAGGCTTTGGTACAGGCTCAGAAAGCTGCTATGGGAGAAGAGGGAGGCACTGAGAGAGGTGGAAATGTCTTTGGATCTGGGTATGGAGAAGATGAGAGAGATAGAGAGAGATGGGATGATGAGGAGGGGGAGGAAGATGTGAATGGATTCGGTGATACTAGAGAGGGAAAGAAATCTAAGAAGCGGGTGAGTTCCAAGATCCCAACCAAGTTTTGATCAGCACGGTCCAGTTAGAGGAGCTCTTGTGGAAGAGAAAGGAGTCTTGAAGAGCTCGCAGCATCCTGAACCTGACTGACGCTCTAACCTTTCCCTTTCTTTGATAAAAAGAAAAAGCGTAATCGTAATCAATCTCCGGATCGTACTGCTATGACAGTCAACTATGACGCGGACTATGATTACCGTGTTCCGAACGACTATATGGGATACAAGGAAGTGGTGAAAGACAGGCGTGCTAAGGAGATGGATAGAAGGAGAGAAGCCGGTGAAGACGATTACGACAGAGACGATACTGGATTCGGTCGGGGAGATAGAGACAATTATTCGGCTGAGTATGATAGCGCAGAGGAAGAGGAGAAGCGAAGGAAGATGAGTGAGTGAGGGACCGAATCGTTTGAAACCTTGAGCACCAACAAGGATCGAATGTATGCGCTTCCAGAGCGCTTGTCTGACCATCTTCTCTTTTTTCTTTAACATTTCTCGTCTTCCTCAGAGCGTTTCGCACCTCCCTCATCCTATGGAAACTCTTCTCGTCAAGGAATGCAGAACCACCAACCTTATCCCCTACCAACTCAACAAGCAGAAGAAGATCTGGATGCTCTGGTTCCAGACGATTCTCCTCCTCCAGAAAGACCTACTCTTGGATCTTCCTCTTTCAGCAGCGGTCCTCGCGCTCCTTTCCCAGGTCCTCCAGCAGCCCCCACCTTCGTTTCGTCGACGATGAGCTCGACTTCTTCAAATCCACTTCCTCCACCATCAGGACCTCCACCGAGCTCTGAAACCGGAGAGGAAGCCTACGCAAGACGAGTGGCTATGAGCCAAGCTGCATCCGGAGAAGAAGCTTATCAAAGGAGATTGGCTATGAGTCGTGGCGCTCAAGGTCAACCTCCGCCGCCGACTTTTCAGCCTGCCGCTCCTCCTTCCGCTCCTTCTAGTTCAAGTGATCCGAGCTCTAATCCAGTCAGTGATTTAGCTGCTCGTCAGAAAGCTGCGGCCGCTGCTATTGCTGCCAGATTGGGAAAGGCTCTTGCTCCTCAGCCTCCAATCCAATCAATTTCAGCTCAAGCTTTGGCTGATGCGCAGAGACCGAGAGCAAGAGAGAGCCAAACTTCTGAAGAAGTCGGACCTTCAAGTGTTCAAGATTCAAACAGAGCTGCTGCTCTTATGAACAATTGGGGATACAAACAAGGAGAAGGATTGGTGAGTGTTTGTAACTTTTTCACTTCATGATTGAGCATTGAAAGTCGGATCAAGACTAATCGCATTTGCTCTCTCACTTCCATCTCCATTCTAATAGGGCTCGGAAGGAAACAAGGGGATCACCGAACCTCTTTCAGCGCTCAAAGCCAAAGCTGAAGCTTCTCGAAAGAAAGGTAACAATTGGTCTTCCAAATCGAATCCTCAAGCTCCTGCTAGAGGTACCATCGTCAACACCAATGTTTCGGAGAGAGAGGTGGAGGAAAGACAGAGGTTCGGAGAACCAAGCCAGGTCATTCTACTCGAGGGCATGGTGACTGAAGAAGATGTCGATGATGAGCTGCCGGAGGAGATTGGTGAGTGTTGACCTTCCCCCCTTCAAGGCTCCAGAGAGCCCATCTGACGTTGCTGTTTTCCAACTCAAAAGGTGAAGAATGCTCAAAGCATGGAATCGTTCAAAGAGTATTCATTTGGCCAGGAACTCCCAAAGGTGTCAGAATCTTTGTTGTTTTTAGTGGAATGGTGGGAGCTTGGAAGGCGGTGAGAGAATTAGATGGGTAAGTCCACCTTCGTCGAGCAAATGAACTAGCCGCTCTGGTAGAGCTCGCTCGTCTCATCAAAGGTTAAAGATTAGGAGGGAAATGCGGACCTGCTAACACCCTCTCTGCCTCTCGGAAACTAAACTCTTTACTCTTTTTCTCCAAATCTTTAGTCGTTACTTCTCTGGCAGAACCACCAGAGCTAGATACTATCCAAAATCGAGATTTGATTCGGGAGATTACCTTTCGTTGATGGATTAGCTTCGAACTTTTCCTTCTCCCTTCTTGCCTTCCGAAATCAAGACATAGGTAGAGACATGCAGAAATTTGGAAACCTTGTTTGCAATTCTATTCGATTATGTTAAGTGGTACATTTGGTTTGGTTACAAAGGCTGGTGATTACGGGAACTTTCATTGATTTATTACTTCTCTATTCTTGGACATTTTATGGCTGAAGGTTCTGCTTTTTTACCTATCGTCCTACAGCATCGGGCTGCCAATTTTTCATCCCGCCGTACTCGTTTCCTTCCTGCCCATCATCTTCCTCTCCAGCCTCCATGTCTTCCAATCCTTTCAGCAGAGCTTTCTGACTGATTCCTTTTCCTTTGCCAGCTTGTTGAGGTCCTCCTTGTTGTATTCCACTGGTGGAAGTGTCGAAGAGATCCAAGATTTGATCTGAATCCATTGAATCCAATCCAGAGTTCTGTTGAGTGATGACCGAACCTGCGACGTGAAGTTTGAAACGCTGGAGACCCATGATCTTCTGTTCCAAGGTGTTCTTGGTGATCAATCTATAGACATTGACGACCTTCTTTTGACCTAGACGATGAGCTCTGTCCATGGCTTGAAGATCCTTCATCGGATTCCAATCGTGCTCAACGAAGATGACGGTATCGGCACCAGTAAGAGTCAGACCGAGACCACCAACTTGAGTCGTCAGAAGAAGAACATCGATGGAAGGGTCCGAATTGAAGTTGTTGACGATTCCGTGCCTCTTGTCTGTTGGAACAGATCCGTCTAGGCGCAGGTAGGAGACTGACGGCATGTGCTGGCGGAAGAGAGACTTCTCGATCAGATCCAGCATCGGCTTCAGTTGACAGAAGATCAAGACTCGATGCTGAGAGACGGCAGAGTCGCCTCCCGATGTCAGTGAGAGCTCATTCTCGGCGGATGAGGAAGCTGGATTTGAGTTTCCGATACCACAGTCGTTCAACAGTTGCCTGAGGGAGTAGAACAAGAAGGATTGGGGTTAATATTCGTTCTGAGCGCCATCGAAAGTGCAACTTGAGACATGAAACTCACCTCAGAGCCAAAAGTTTGGGAGCATGATGAAGCTCATCGAGATTCTGATTACCCTTCCCTGCTTTAGCTAGAATCGACTTATGCCTTGAATCTGAAGGATCGTAGACCAGGCTAGGATGACAGACCAACTTCCTGAGGTATTGCATCGACTGAAAGACTGCTTGTTGGGGTTTCTTCTTCTTGTCCTTGTCCGTCTCCTCTTCCTTTTTCTCCTGGCCTAAGGTAGACTCTAGCTCATCTCTGTCTTGAGATCTACTGAAATCTTCATAGAGCAACTTCTGAACCTCTCCCAGCTCGCATTCAATGTCTTGGATGATCTTGGGTGGAAGGTCTGCCAGAGCGTCCTCCTTCAGTCTGCGAAGCAAGAAAGGCAAGACTTGCTTGTGAAGAGCTTCTAGAGCGAAAGTCGCTGCTTCCCTTTCTTTGGCTGTCACTTTGCCATCCCTGGTAGCCAAGATTGGCTTTCCGAATCTGTCGTGGAAAGCACGCTCCGATCCCAAGAAGCCAGGCATGAGGAAGTCAAACAGACTCCAAAGCTCCAAGACGTTGTTCTGAATGGGAGTCCCACTGAGGATCAATCGAGAAGTGGCTTTGAGCTGTTTGACCGCCTTCGTCGTCTTGACCTTGGAGTTCTTGATGATGTGACCTTCATCGAGGATGCAGTAGTGCCAATTCTTCTTGGACAGAGTCTCGATGTCGTTTCGTACCGTCTCGTAAGAAGTGATGACTACGTCGGCTTGAGAGAATTGGGTCTGGATACGAGCTCGATCTCCAGGATAACCACTGTAAAGAAGAGGCTTCAGGTTGGTCGAGTACTTCTGAACCTCCGAAAACCAATGACCTGTAAGAGTTGGAGGACAGACGACCAGAGATGGAAGATGGACTGAATCTGGAGACTGGGTGGCTTTGTGTTTCTCTGCGCGTTCGTGATGTTTCGAGGAAAGAATGCAGATCGATTGAAGCGTCTTTCCCAACCCCATGTCATCACAGAGAATCCCATGAAGCTGGAACTTCGACAAGAAAGCCATCCAGCTGACTCCTTCCTTCTGATAGCTTCTCAGTTCGGCGTTGATCTTGACCGGAATCTCGTAAGGTTCCACTTTGTTCGTGCTGAGAAGCTGGGTCAAGAAGCTACGCTCATTGTCTCTTCGACGAAGTAGCTCTGGAGAGAATCCGGGAGGATCTGGGAGCCCAACTTCTAGAGGCACCATCTTGATGAGAGAGGCAAAGGTGTTCGTAGCTGTCAACCGAACTTTGTCGTCTGGGTCACTCATCCTGCCGAGGACCGGAACGATCAAGAAGATGACGTATGGAAGCAGCTTGATGTCCAGAAGGCGAACGATGTGCGACAGCGTCTCTGAGCTTCCTTGTCGATTGAATACGTTCGAAGAGTCTCCCACGAGAGGTACGATGTGATCAATGACGTACTTCATCGTCTCTTCTGTGAGCTGGTCTGCCAGGACCGCGTAGCACTTGGCAGCTGCAGACCTAACTACGGCGTACTTGCTCTGACATGCCACTGTCAGTGAAGGCAGGACTTTGACGATTTGAGAGTGGAGAGACTTGTTTACGTTTGGGACGTTGACGGAGAGAAGAGAACAGGAGTCGACCGTTCCTTGTCCTCTCTCTGGCTGCTGAGTGATGAGATCGTTGGCATCCGATGGAGTCTTGGAAGCGTCAAAAGTCTCCAGGAGTGACTTGCCCATGCACTCCCATAACATCGGAACCACCTCAAAGAGCTTAGGTCCGAAGTGGGAGGCAACCTCCTGAAGTGCTATCTCCGCGCCCCGGCGTAGCAGCTTTGCCTCTCTATCTTCGGGTGATTCGAGCTCTTCCTTGTTGGCTGGAGGTCTTCCTCTGGAGGCAGGTGGAGGAGAAACTTCGTCGAGAGAGGCAATGCCTTCGAAAACGTTCTTGAAGGATTCGAAGACGGCGGTTCGAGTGGTGTCTTGACAGATGAAAGCGCATAGGTTCTTGACGATCTTGTCACTTGGATTGGCTCGAGCTGATGGAGCGCTGCAGAGTTCGATGAAAGTGGCTACCGATCTGGCGGAACGGGCTTGAAGATCAGGGTTCTCTTCTCCCTTGACGCTGTTCATGATGCTTCGGATGACTGGATTGAGCTTGGCTGGGAGTAACTTCAGGGAGATGACAGCAGCAGCGACAGAAGCAAAGACTTGAGTGTCCTGCTTGCTCTTGACCGTCGTGTAGAATCCGATCGAAGCGATGAGCTTCAATCTCCTCTGTTCGAGGTCTGCGAGAGCCGTCTTCTTGGTCTTGGCCCCGATCTGAGCTACGAGGGAATCGTATCCAGCTCCAGCCACCTCCTTAGCCATTTCCACTGTGAAAGCGTTGGCCATCTGTCCTAAGGGATCCACGGTGGTTGGGAGTTCGGGGATCTTTGACTTGGCGATCTTTCCCTCTCTTCCTAGAGCGTGGTAGAGATTCTGAGATTCCATCTGGATCTTCTGAAGCATGATCGCCATCTCGCTGTAGGTAGAAGGTGCCGGAGCTTCCAAGAAGTCGACTAGGATCTTCCCGAAGCCAGCAGCTACGGAGCTCTCTTGATGAAGCACAGTGGTCGATCCGGACGGAGAAATCGAAGAAGAATCCGCCCATTCCTGAGCGATAACTGCGCTGAGGCACATCTGAAGAGCTGAAGAGGAGAAGTACTGGCGTAGGAGGAAGCCGAAGCAGTTCTCTTCGATGTCTCTAGGCCAATAGGCGAGCACATTCCCTAGAGCAGAGGCAGCTCCCAGCCTTCCACGAATGACAGCGTCCACACCGATGAGAGTGAGATCTTGAGCCAAGACGCCCTTGTCGATGTTGTGCCTTCCAGAGTCATCTCCGGTGGCTTTGAAGAAGAGAGAGAAGTCGATTGGAGATCCGAGAGGCGTCATGATGATGGCGAAGAAAGCTGCTAGGTGAGGAGAGAGAAGCTGGACTAGCTGAGTTGGGTTCTTGGCAGCAGTGTCGATGGCCAGCCTCCAAGCATCCTTGCTGGCGTTGCGAATGGAAGGTCTCTCTTCTACTACAAGGTTCTGAAAGAGAAGTCGAAGAACTCGATCGTCGATCCAGCCTTGAGGGATGGAAGGAGTAGAAAGGAAAACTTTGAGGGCGTTGAGGAGAGAAAGACGTACGCTTGAGATGGTATGTCTGAAGAAGGGATACAGACGAGGGATCAAAGCCGAGAGAGACCTCTCATTCTGAGCCACGTTGAGGATGTCGATGACCTCTGGATGTTCGACTAGCTTGGAGAGAAGATCCATGACTCCTCCAGTACTACTCGAGAGATCGTCCTTGAGGTCCCCTAGGCAGTCCCAGACTTGATCTAGTACAACCACAGTTGATGAAGGCATGTGCTTGACGAGGACATCGACGAGCGGAAGCAGAGCTGCCGCGGAAGCAGCTCGAACGTCGTCGTCGTCATCTCGAAGACTAGAAGATGGAGAGGGAGGGCGAATCCGAGTTGAGTCAAAGAAATAGCGACTTGCTTGAAGTCCAGCAAAGGACAGAGAAGAACTCACCCAAGTACAGCAACGTCGACTACGTCGCTCAGAAGCTTGGTCGGCTGAAGCTTCTTCTCTCCTTCAACTTCCATCTTGACGTCTTCTCCATCATGATAGTACTCTACAAGCAGAAGATCTTTTCGAACAGTAACTTCGTACCTCAGTCCTAGGAAGCCAGCATGCCTGACCTCCCAAGCGTAGCCTTTGTTCCCTCTCCTAGCACCTAGATTAAATTCCGAATGAGGTACAGCTCCTTCCGAAGTCTCATCTTGCCAAATCATTTGAAGTAAGACTTGATGAACAGAATGAACCGAAGAGGCAGGCATGAAAGGAAATAGAGAAGCCAAGGTTTGAGAAACGGTCTCTCTGACCGGAGCGACCACATGATCGAAGACGAAGTCACCAAGCCTGTCTAGAGCGAAAACGCAAAGCAATTTGATAGCAGCGTCTTCGCACCACATTTGATGCAAGGTCTCGTTGGAGTCCAAAGAGTTCTCCAGCTCCTTGCCTCCTCCCGATCCTTGAGTCTTGAACAGACCTCTGAGTCCAAGGGCTGCTCCATGCCGCGTCTCCCATGTTGGACTGAAGAGATCTACGAAAAGGATCTCGGAGACCAGCTTAAAGGGCCACTGTCCTGCGGAAGGAACGAGAGAAGTTCCAGCGACAGCGGACGGATTCGGCGGCTTGCTTGAACCACCTTCGATTGGCGTCTTAGCATGAGCATCTAAACCTGCGTGAGGTCCAGTGATGTAGTCTTCTCCTTGACCACCTCCACTCGAAGCAGGTGTCATCGGTGTAGCTGGATTGGACGCGGATGCTCCTCCCCAGCTGGCAGTCTTGATTCGGAGACCAGAGGAAGAAGGACCAGAAGGACCAGTGTCCACGATTCGGGATCTGCGGGAGCGATGAGTCATCAAGATTCATTAGTCGGGCTGGGAATTATCAATGAAAAGCGAGATTCAATCCTCCCACATCTACTCACTTGGTTTCTCCGCCACCTTTACCTTCCATCTTTCTCTTCCTCTTGAGCTGATTCCTTTCTCGAGCACTGAGTTTGCTGAGATCCATTTCCACATCTCCAGCTTCTTCGGGACTTGCTAAAGCTGCTGGCGAAGACATGCCGCTGCTCTCTGAAGGCGGGGCTGGAGGAGTTGCGGGCATGTCTCCTCCACTACTAGAAGGTCTACGACCCTCGACAGCTACAGCACCTTTCCGACCGATCTTTGGAGGAGGCAGTGAAGATCCGGCTTTGGGAGCGAACCTTGGAGGAGGAAGAAAGGAAGGCGCAGTAGAAGGACCAGAAAGTGAGCTTCGTTTCTTTGAAGCCTCTTCTTCTTCTCCTGCTCTGAGTTCAGCTTCCACGTCCATACCGATATCCATATCTTCCGTTCCAGGTCCACCTAGACCGAGCTTCGAAAGATCTGCTTTGGCTCTAGCCAGTCTCTCAGCTACAGTTCCAGAAGGTAGCTCGTACTCTCTCCCAGCTGAGGAGAGAAGTCTAGTTCCGGTAGTCAAGATGTGCTTGAGAGAGAAAGCCTCGAACGTCAATAAATCAGTGATGATCGTTTGAACTTCGGATTTGACATTGCTTTGATCTTGATCTTGATCTTCAGATTTGTTTAGAGGATCCCAAATTCCAGAGGCATGAGAAATGCATTCGATGGCTTGAGCTGCTGCGACTCTCGTATCCCAACTTTTGGATCTAAGATAAGGTAGAACCTTGGAAATGAGATTTGTTGCTTCGAACCATTCTCCATCTGGACCGACGTAAAGAGATTCTTGATTAGAGGTTGGAGGTTCGCTGGAGGTTGCCGTCGTAGATGACTCCTGATTCTCTTCTTTAGTTTGGACTTGAATCGGCGTGGAAGTTCCAGAATTGAGTTCGTTGTCGGTTGTGGTTTGATTTGGATGAGGTTCAGGTTTTGAAAGTGGTTGGGATGGATCTACAGCTGCTACAGACCCGCTGCCAGCACCACCACCTCTGACGATTAGAGCAGCAGCTTGGCCTAATTGTCTAGCTGCCGTCTCTCTGACCGCCGTCGTTGATCCAGAGTCGAGGAGGGCAACTAGCCGATCTAGACCTATGTGATGTTGAGAAAAACAAGGAAGAGGGAGGATGAGAAGGTTTTGGAGAGAGTTGAGTCGTGCGTCGAGGTGAACTTACGCGTGGACATGAAAGGGGTCTTTTTTGGAGAGGGGGGGATTCGAAAAGGACTGATCGAAGCTTGCCTTTTATAGGTTTTTGACCGTATTTCCTCTAGTGAGAGGAGGTCCTACCCAATCCTGGATCTCCACTTCCACCTTCACTCACACTCAATCGGGTGCAATTGGATTCAAACAACGATCAGGTGCAATCCAGTCATCTAGAGAGTGTTATGGTCTGGAGGAGATGGGGTTGGGGTCAAGGAGGATTCCTACTCTGCTCATTCTACTCAGTCACTATTAAAGCTCCATCCATCCCTCCCTCTCCCTCCTTCTATCTGCGCTTCAACTCTCATCAATTCAGCATAGAAGCATGTTTCTGTTGCTATCCGCCTGCATACCTGGTTCGCTCCTGCTTTCCGCTTCTCTGCCTCAATCCTCCGTCTCAACTCCTCTCATCTCAATTCTTCACTTCACTCCACTCTGCTGTCCAACTTCAATCACCACGATAGCAAATCAGTCATATCAAGTATGCAGACAAGCACTGCAAACCAGATCAATACACGACTCAATCCTACTCCCGAAAGTTACCGCTCAGTCAATCGAATCAAGGAGAAGGAAGAAGCGAATCATGAAAGGTCTTGAACTGCAAGGGCATGCTGTCAATCTCAAGTCTAAGATCATCTATAGATGCTACCAGACAGTATCGCGAAGGGATAGAGATAGGTTGGATGAGGTAGAATGGCATGAGCTCCTTTCTATATTTCTCGTGTGAGTACAAGCAGAGGCCCAGAGAGCCAGTTGAGCGCTGGGAGGCAGAAAAGGTGGTAGAATCAGCTTGTTGTCAAGAATAGATCCTTAAAGAGGGAGGAGGTGGCAGCCAGAAAGCGGTCTCGGGTTATATGAGTGGGCGAGGTCTGCGACTGGGGAGCCAGTTGAGTCGACGAGCCTCTCATGGCCGGTATGTATTGAGCTGCTGCCGTAGAACTACAAAAACAATCGCATCTCAATTGGTGGTGGAAAGGAAGTGGGACGGAAGACTTCCTCTTTCCGTTTTGTCACTGACTATTCTAATTCTTTCGTCCAATTCGATTTTTCAATCCTTCGAAACCATGTAAATATGCCATGTTACCCTAATTAAACAACTCGACCTAATGTTTCTCTCACACGAATTTCGTGACTCCTTATGGAGAGCAAAGATGAGAGAAAGAGAGTGGCTCTCACTCTCAAGTTCCGCTCTCACCTTCAGAACTTCGTTCCAATTTCAAGAATCGCAAGAGCTCCCCTGTAGCTCTTTCCACACAAGCCGCAACAGGTGCAAAAGACACTTGGAACCCCAGTAGTCCTCTCTCAGTCGTTTCAGAAAAATGAGCATTTAATTTGTACAGTACAACAAAAAGACAGTGAGTGGGTCAACAATCCCTGAAAGCAGATGATCAATGTTCTTCTCGATGGAATTCCAACCATCTAGTATCAGGTATGACTCCCTGTTTCATCCCCATTCCTTCTTCCTTCAGCTTTTTGGCACCTCTACCTAATCCACCTCCAGGGCTGACTCTTGGATCCCAAGGAAGAGACATTGGATAAACTCCTTGAAGTCCAGATCCATCTGGTGGACACCAGTCTAGAAGATCCGCTGTGAAGAGAAAGGGAAAGAGAGAGGGTCAGCTTCTCATCCGCAAAGACAAGAATCAAGAACGAGTCAGAATCGGATCTACCTACCTAGTTCTGGAGCTGAGGTATAGTAAGAATGGTATCGTCTTGTTGGATTTCGTTCCCTTCTCTTGGCCTGCTCAAGAGAAAGAGAGAAGAAAGCTGGTCAGCGAGAACGTTATCTAAGATTGAGACAAGATCAGCTTCATCACTCACTAAAAGCGACCCATGACAACCATACATGTCCTTCTCAAAGATCCTGTACCCTTTGATTTTCTGTAAAAGGAAAGACATTCCAAAAGGAGATCAGGAAATGAGCACATCAGAGAATCGATTCTATACGGGCCGATTTGCCTCTCCATTCGAAACTCACCTCTCCTTCATACTCCATAGCTACATCACCTTCATCATCGATCCCAACATATCTGAACCTTTTCTCCTTCCCAACATAACCTTTTGTAGGCCATCTGATAGCTTTAGCATGTAGTTCTTCGAACCTAGCTTCCTTCATTCCATATCCAACAATGGTAATCCTCTCAGGCCAACGTCCAGTATATTCTCTAAACCTCGCCATGGAGAAGAGAAAGTTCTCATAAGAATCCAGGGCGAAAGATTCGGTAGTCATTCTTAGACCTTGAAGAGCTAGATGCGAAGGTCCAGTTCCTAAACCTGCATTACTTGGTGAAGAAACATGACCTGGAGGAAGAGAATTGAAATGAGTTGCGATTGCAGTGTTTGTGTTGAAAGATTTTGTGGAAGTCGTCGCTGAAGGTGTTGAAGTCGCTTTTGGTTTCCCTCCAACTTTTGTGGAATGAGATGTAAAATCATATCCTGGAATGACTGGAATGTCCATTCCAGAAGCGATGGCTAGAGCGAAATAGGATCCAGCTTCGGTTTGGAGAGATTGTTGTCGTGTTTGACCACTGTTGAGAAGAGTTGAGAAGAAACAAAAAGATTAGGAAGTGGCGAGTGTTGAAAATTCCCGTGATACGGAATGACTGAGATTGGGATACCCACCCGCTGAAGATGAGAAGAGCTTCTGGATCCTGATTGGCGATCTGAACACTGTTAAATTTGAGAGGGAGAGGAGATGGAAAGGTAACAGAAGGCTCAGCGACTGATGAACCGGCGGCAAATCTTCTCAAGCTCCAACTCGAAGCTCGAGCTTCGAAATGAATCCATGATTCTGTTGAATTCGATCGAGAGAATCCCTTGCAAATCGAATCGAAGTTGGACTTCTGAAGGGAAACGACAAGCAGTTTTCCCCCCGGCCCTCTTACCCCCCCCCCCTTTTCGCTGCTAACTGCTCCGCCAGACATCTAATGACATCGTGTGACTCACCCTCTTTCAATATGTTTCCAATAAGTCTTCACGCTTCCGCCCCGCTGGTAATCCTCCAAGATCCAATTCTCATCCAGATGCTTATCGTCGAAGCTCTTTCCAGCTGAGCAACACAAAGGCGCAGTTCCAAGAAGAGCAACAGTAAAGATAATTATATTAGACATGTTCCCCAGATTGTCTGTTCCGACTCGAACCCCTCGAGCTCCAAAGAGAGAGAAAGCTTGATTCCTTCTCCCACCTTGCAGCTCCCTTCCACCTGTTCTACTCACCCCAAACCGCATGCCCAGCCACTACTACCAAATGTCCCAATTTTTCCATTCCATCTATAGGATCCGGTATATTCTCCTTGAGTCTCTCTGGAGTGAGAGCTCTAACAGCCTTCCAATCTCTAATTGGACTTGTAACATAATTTCCATCCCCCATTCCACCTCCTCCCAACATGTACCTTAAATTGATCAAGGAACTGAAACCACAGAAAGCTATGAGTAAAACTATTCCTAGGTTTGTGACTCTGGATCTTGCTGCTAGCTTTGCTCGAAGTGGGGTCTGAGGACCTGTAGGAGAGGAATGATGTCCAGAGAAAGCTAGTGAAATCTTTCGATTGGGATTGGAAGATAACATCGTCGGTATGGATTGGTTTTGATTGAGATTGAATTAATGGTCTTCCCTTGAGTTGCAGTTCTTCTGCTAGCCTCTAACTGAGAGGATCTGTTACTGAGTATCGGGTGAGTCTCTAGTCTCTCCCACGTATTGATGCCTTGACAAGTGAGTGAGTCACTCTGTTCTGGCAATTTGAAGGAAGCTTCCAAAATGAAAGTTTGTTCTTCTTCTTTCAGAAAAGTGGGATCAAAGTAGAGGATGGTTTCGAAGGAAACTTCCAAATGAATCTCGCAGCAAGCAAGGTTTCTATTTCTGACCTCACGATGAAAGCTATTCTCCACATTTTGCAAGCTCCCAAGTTGGTCACGACTTGTTTTCTATCGGTAACAAAGAGTAAAATGAGCATTTCGTCTGAGCAAAGTATGTTTCAAGAGCACTAATCTTCCGGGGAGAGTCCACCAAGATATCTGACCAATCTACTTCTCTCCTTCACCACTGGATCCTCAAGGATCGAGTTCCCTCCAAGACTCAAATTTGGAATGAGAAGGCAAAAATCGGAAGTCAGTCTAAGATGTCAGAGGGAACGATAGACGCTACCCAGTCTTACTACTCACTAATGCTCCAAGAGCAAATGCCCTCCAACATTCTTTCTCTCAAAGAGTCTTCCATAAAATCTGGTAGTTTCTTGAACCTTGGGAATGAAACCATTCATCTTGAGCTTTGAAGGAGATTTTGAAGGTTTAACATTACTCTTAATTACTTGTGAAGGTGTAACGAATGCGAGCACTCCAATTCGAGAAACGAAGTCTTTCTCGTTCGCGAAATGTTCGACGTGCTTGATGGCCCTTTCATTGAAGAGATTTAGAGGTGAGGATAAATGGTTTGCGGCACTAAGGAAGGAAATCAGGAAAGGGAAAGACGATGAGAGGTCAAAGAGAGAACAGAGTCGAAGGGAAGACTGTAGACTTACCTAGCGAAAGTATAGATCTCTAATTTGGATAAGTCAGAAGCTGAAGTATCTGCTAAAAGTTGATCCTGAAATCGGGTCGAAGAGAGAGATGTGAGCTGATTTGAGATTAGTTCCGTCTTCATTCTCACACTCGAAACTCACTACCCAAGCGCTGATTACAATTCCGCCCTGACTATGACCAATCAGAACGACCTTTTTCTTCTTCTCATCTTGTAAAGCAGCTTTGAGTTGAGGATAACCTTTTCTCAAATCTTCAGTGGCATACGAGAGGTCTCTTTGTAAAACACACTCAACTAAATCATCAAGAATGCCCAAAGTAGGGTTATAAATTCCATAAACAGGTCTTCCAAAGAGGTTTTGTAGTTTGACGATAGCTAACTTAGCCCCAGATTTGGAAGTAGCGATCCCATTGGTGAAGAAAAAAGTCTCATCTTCATGACCTTTCGGAAGGGGATGCTTCTTGGATGCCGAAGGAGGAATGAGGATTGGACCTTGAAGAAACAATAAGAATTGAGTTTGAAGTGCTATGAAAGGTAGAGTTAGGATTGGTAAAACCCAAAGAGAGATTCCTAAGAGTAAGAGAACGAAGAAAGAGTTTAGGAAAAGGAAGACTTGAAAGAGAAGTCCTAGAGGTGTTGAGTCTAAATTGATGAAAGGTGGACTGAGAGAGATCTCTAAAGGTAGGAAAATGTATGGAAGATATGGGAGTTGTTTCAGGATTAAGAACAGGTCCGATAGGATCTGAATTGGAGAGATGATGAGTGAGTAGTGAGTGACTGAGAGTGGAGGATTGAAAGACCAAGGAGGAGAACTTACGAGTAGAAAAGGTGAAGAACGAAATGAAATTGGTTGGTTTGAAATCTTTTCAGTAGGTATCAGATCAATACATTTCATTCTTGAGGAACTCATGATGAGTATGGTTCAAAAGAAGAAGAAGGGTCAATGACGAAAAGGTGTTCTGGTCTTCTGGGACAAGGCCGCCTTTTCCATACTCCTTTGGTCCCGAAGATTCTCACCTTGCTCTTACTCTTCCTTCAAAAGACTGATGCGGTAACACTGGACTCGAACGTGGAAGAGATCAATCTTTTCTCCCACCTATGTACCAATTCTTTTCCGAATCAGAGAGGCGTGTGATCAGATCAAAAGAAACGCGAACGCGACTAGGAAGAACAACACCTGCGTTATAGAATTACAAAAAGGGAGCATTACAAACAGAAAATGAGAATTAAGAGACGAAATATCTCTATCGAAATTGTACTGTGAGAGGGGGGGTATCAACCTGCTTCCTGAACCAAACCTTCTTCTCCTTCTTCACCTTCTTCTCCCTCCGTCCTCGTAATCTTTCTTCCCTCTGCGACTTGATCTTGATTCGTCAACATAGAAAGTGCATCTCCTTCATTAGTTCGCTCATCTACCTCTCCAGCCCTAATTTGAAGTTGAGAAGGTCTAGATCTCAAGAACCTTTCCCCTTGAATCTGACTTCCAACCTGAGGTTCCGAAAAGATTCTCCTCCTATTTCTAGGAGAAGGTTGATTAGAAGGACTACTTCCCTGATTAGGAGAATCAATGGTGACTGAATTTCGATTCCTTCTTAACCTTGGAAGATCACTTCTTTCAGTATTAGTATTAGGATTAGTATTAGACCTTGTTGAATTCCTACTTGGAGAAGCAAGTAAAAAACTTGAATTTGAATCATTGAAACTAAGTTCTTCATCTCTCACCAGACTTGGAGTTTGAGAATCCTCTAGACTCTCATTGACAGAAGGAGTTTCTGGATTTCGATTCCTACTTCTGTTACTGTGATCAGTGTGACTTCTAGTAGACATAGAAGGAGTAGAATTCAAAGGTTGAGAAGAAGAAGAAGAAGAGGAAGCATTTAATCTATTTGAAGCTTCCTGAATTTCACCGGGAGTAGATTCAATAGATGAATTCCCACTTCTTAATCCACCTCTACCTCTCCCTCTCCCAGTCCTTGAAGAACCAATGCCACTTGAAAGTAATGAAGTTGCTAAACTTCTAGTTTCTCTGTTCCCATTTCCAGTTGCGTTTCTCCCTTGTAAGACATTTCTAGAAGTACTAGCTGCAGCAGCAGATTCTCTTCTACCTTCTCCTCTAGCAACATTCATCGGCAAACTCCTTCTGCCTCTTCTAGGAACAGATAATCCACCCTCTCTTCCAGTACTCGGGCTTTCTGAAGCTAAGAAATCATCTGTCCCAACATTCCCACGTCTAGATGGAGTTTGAGGAATGGAAGTTGGAGAAGATGAAGTGGTAGATCCAGTTGGAACTTCCAAATGTAAACCATGACCTCTTCTATGTCTTGCAGAACGATGACCTCCATGAGTTAAGGCCCCACGAGTTGAAGATCGGAGGTTCGTTGATGGAGGAACATTCGATGGGCCTGGGTCGGAAGTAGGCTGGAGGGGGAAAGAGATGGAGATTGGAGTCAGAGAGGGTCTGAACAGGCGCAACTTTGACCTATCTCATGGCTCTTAGGCCTTCCTTCTCTGTCTCCCTCCCTTCGACAACAGTGAAGAACTCATAAATATACCCACGACCTCCCAAAATCGCGTTCAAATACCACTTCTTTGTAAAGAACAAGAGAGAGACTCACCTCAAATCCACTGCCTTCTGCATTCCTTCGAATCTCATCCCCTCTTTCATCAGCCCACCAGAGTGGAATCTCCTCTAACGGAGTTCTAATTCTCTGACCACCATTCCTTCTAGGATCTTCAGGATTAGGTAGGTTTTGACTTTCCAATTCTTGTGAATCTCCATCTGGAATCGAAGAGGAAGTTCCTCTTCGGGTTCTAGTTCGAGTTGGAACACGTCGATTTGCACGCGTTGAAGTTCTGGGAGTTTGAGGAATTGGAACTGAGGTTGAAGTTGAGCATCCAGTGTTGGTTGTATATGCAGGAGGAGGAGAGGAAGGAGATCTTAAAGCTCGATATGGATTGGGAGGTCGATTTTGATTTCCATTTCTGTTGGGTAGGGATCGAATCACTCGAAATCGATGAGAAGTTGAACCTCTTTCTCTCTCTGAGGCTATTTGTGCTTCTCTCTCTCTTTGTAGTTGTAAGATTCGAGGGGAAGTTCTAGTGGTGGTGGTGGTAGTGGTAGTCTGAGTTGGAGGAGTGTTGCTTGGTTGCTGCGATGATGTTGATGATGATTCACCTGATTCCTCTTCTTCTTCAGTTGGATTTCTGTTCCTTGAATTTGAATCCGAAGAAGATTTAGTCCTAATCCTCTTGGACGAAGGCGATACCATCGGTTGGATATTAGACAGAGACGGTAGGGGAGAGAGAGAGAGAGAGAGAGAGAAACAAGAGATGTCCCTTCTCGCCTCCTCCACAGCTCTCTTCCTCAAGATTCTCGATTCTCCTTTCCAAACTCTTTTCTTTGAAATCGCCATCCTCAGTTAATGGTCCAATCATCAGCCTCGGCCTCAGCCTCAGCCACGACCTCTACTCCACAGTCAATGAAATCTACTTTACTGACTTCACTAGCTCAATACACTTGTCTAACTTCTTCTCTGTTTTCAACCATCGAACAACTTTCTTCAACTTCAACCATTCCAACTGATTCATCAACTTCATCAACCAACGCTAACAATTCAATCTCAACCTTGTTAAGTCAATTACATTCCTTAGATGAAATACTAGCTGAACAATTGAACATCGCAAGAGAACATTCTTCAAATCAAAGAAGGATACAAGAATTAGTCAACAGAGCAAAGGAGAGAGATAAAGCAAATTTAAAAGCCATCAGGAAATTGGATCAATTGAATAACCATGTCAAAGCGATCTTGACAAACGCACAGAAGGAATTGGACAGCATCGATAGAGCTGAACAAGGTGAGTTCAACAGATAAGACCAGATTGGACATCCAGGCCCTCTGCTTAGAATCGTACAATCGATGGGATCGATAGACTGGTAGAGGATTGTTTGAATACACAGCATGGTCTTTCGATTGGCTGCCATTTGCCAATTCAAGATCGAGGTTCGAGCCAGACCTCAACCTCCTGGTAAGGTCTTTGAACGGCTTTGGAAGCTGAGGGAGCTGAGGGATGAAGACCAAAGATCGATACTAGAAAATCGCAGAGACTTCGAAAAATCCCCGTAGAGAGACGTAGCTACTTTTCTGGGCGTAGCGAGACGTATTCGTCGTCGCTACGTTTCGTACGTCCTGATACGCCCCCGTACTTCAGTATGATACGTCCCGTACTTCCAGTATGCTGCGTCCATACGCCACGTATTCTACGTATCGTACGTTTCCATACGTTTTATTATTATTATTATTTTCTTTCACTTTTTTGGGTGATAAGAAAGAAAAGTTGACATGTCGAATCTGAGGCAAAAGTGAGAATGGCGAAAACCCTTTAATGAAACTCGACGTGGTTGGACTGATGAGAGTTGCCTCTTCTTGGCCGGATTATCGGAAAATGTTAGGGAAAAAAGGGCTAAGAACGATCTCAAGTTCTGATGAAGCTTGCATGATCGTTTCAAAAAATGAGTCTCGTTGTTCTGAGTTCTGACGATTCTCGTTCCTTTTTCCCCCTCCCTCATTTCTCCTTCTCCACCCCCCACTCCTGTTGCTTCTGCGTTCTCAGTCCCCCTAAACTACTCCTCCCTCATAGCCTATTCCTCCTCCCTCTCCAGAATCACCTCAGCTCCAACTTCCTACATGCCTTCAAACTTTCAGCCTCAACCTGATTCGACTTCAAATCAAGCAGAACATCCAACTCTATCAGCTCCTGAAAACCCAAAGATAGAAGGTCCTTTACCAGATTATCCTTTCCCTGATGAAGCCATCATGAGAAGAGGGACTTTGAATGAAGTAGGTGGAGGAGAGGTTTTGAAATGGACCGAGCAGGAAGAAGATGGAGGTGGAGATAAGGTGATGAGAGATTGGGGTGGATTTGGAGGAAAAGAGAAAGGAGAGAGTGAAAGCAGGGGAAATCATCATTTGCAACAAAAAGGTTATGGGGATTTACAGGTTGATGAGGAGGATGCTTTTGATTTGGATCTTTAATTATTCATGTTTCGTAATTTCAAAGTGTTTCTTAGAGGGTTTGAGAAGTGTCTTCTTGAGATAGATTGAGAGGATTGGAAGCGAAACGTTTCGATTCTATCTCTACCCAATATCTTCACGGAGTCCTGTTTTGACGCTTTTGTATTTCCACGCACTTTCGAAAGAACTTATGTAGAGGAGAAGATAAGGAAACAAATTCGAGATTAAAAAGTTGAATAAAGTTAAAGTACAATAAAAGAATTACAGTGAAGGTGAAGTGAGAGTTCAGAAAGACCGAGGAAACAAAAGAGTGGGAAGGTGGGTTGAAAAAGTTCTTGAATGAGATATCTGGGTTAGGGGAAAGCAAAAAAATTTGTCGAGAATCTAATACTCGACATGAAGGCTTGGACGTAAAAAAAGGTCGAAGAATCTCCTTATATCCTCAAGAAGAATTTGGAATGATACGTGACTTTCTTAGAAATAAGCAGGAGATGATCCATAGGAATCCCCTCTGTAATGACCATTTCTATGGCCTCTTTCATCAACTGAAGGAGTGGGTGGTTGAATCATGTCTGAAGATGAAAGCCAAGAGCGAGAGTTAGAAGTTGAATGAGAGTCGAGGTTTGAGCTTGAGCTTGGTTCAGGTATGTTTAATTGGAGAGATAAACCATCTCCTTGACGATCTCGAGAGCAAGACCTAGAATGAGAATGAGAGTGAGTTGCTCTTGAAGTCGAGATTGAAGCTGTAGTGCTTGTACTGTTTCTGTTCAAAACTTGGGAGTGACTTCTGCTGTGAGAGACCTTGGTTCCTTTGCTCCTTTGAGAGGAGGAATCTCGACTAATTGAATCTTTAGGTTGAGCTCTAGAGGTGAAAAAATGATTCGGTGCTGTTTTAGGTCTCACCGTTCTTCGTCCCGTGAAGGTGGCATGTTGACTACTTCTACTTCTACTTGCGGAATTTCCACCTCTCCGTTGGCTTCTACTGCTATCATGATTTGAAGAGATCGAAAGATCGTTTCCAAACCTAGGATCGTGCGTCAGAGAAGAATGCCTCTCAGATTCAGATTCCACCATTTCGATCCTAGTTTCTCTGAGGCTTTCATTCTCTTCGACTGATTGAGTTGAATAGAGCTTGAAAGAATCGAAGGTTTCAGAAGATTTGATCCTTCCATCACTTGACTTGATGTAAAGATTAGTTGGAGTAGATTTTTGAGAACCATAACTTCCTCTACTTCCATTACTTTCAAAGGTTTGAATTTGAGAATGAACACTAGACCTAACGCTGTTACTTCTTGAGCTAACCGAGCCTCTAGAAACAGGCCTCGCTGCATTGCTGATCGATCTCCTCAAGATTGAAGTACTATTTTCATTCAGATTTCCATAACCTGGATCTTTCTGAACTGAAATCCTTAACCTTCTTTCTCTCCAATCCAGCTCCTTCTCTTCTTCTTCATCGTCCTTCCAGATTGGACTGTTACTTGATCCTTCAGAATTGGTAATCTTCCCTATTCGACCACTTCCACTTCCATTCCTTTCGGCGTTGACCTTATCGTTGATGTCTGATTGAAGTTGTTCTGCGAGCTTGAAAGTGTGTTTGGCCATTGAGAAACAAGTTCGACAACAAATGATTGAAGTTCCTAAGAGAGCTAGAGTTACTGTGATGGGTTTGAATTGACGACCATTCTTAACGTCCAAAGTTGCAGACATTAGATTGCAGAAGAATGTTCCGACACAGTAGAAGAGCTGTAGTTGACAAGGGTATGCAAAAGAACAAAAAGGGGTGGTCAGAGCTGTTTCTCGACGTCTCCCACTCCAAAGAGATCTCATTTCAATGCTCTTCTTCCACTCACCCCAGCTTTAATTATCAACTGTACCGTCCTCTGTTTGATGTTCTTCCTCTTGAGCGTCCAAGCTCTAGAGAGCGTGAGTCCGATAAGTGCTAGGTCACAGATCATTGGAGACGACCAATAAAGGTAGAGGACGGGAGTCTGGTCCGATCCACCTACACAGAACCCAGTCTCTAAAGGTTTCGTCTGGGAGCTGACATAGAAGAGACAAATGGCCTGAACTAAGATGATCAGGCCCAGAACGAAGGTGATCCCTTTGTTGCGAGCCCAGATCGCTGAGACTCGAAACGAAAGCAGAGAAGTCGCAGCCATGTTGACCAGAACTGATGCGTAGGACTGAAAGGCTGTAGATTTTCAAAATCAATAGGGTGCAGTCAGAAAGTCAGAAAAAGCTAGGGAGACGGATTGAAGCGATCTCTGAACCCATGACTGAAAGGGTCATGGCTGGGAAGAAGGAACTCACCAACTACACTCTTGCATTTCTCTGGAGACCAGATCATAAACAAGCCTGCAACTTGAATTGCAAAGATAACCAAAGCGACATATCTGACAATGACGAAAAAGAATAAAGCCTGTAAACCGTTCAGACTAGTTCTTCTCTTTCCCTCTTTGTTACGAATGAAAAGTGGTTTCCAAATGAATCGAACTTCTAGTCCAATCGTTGAAAGATAGTCGTAGAAGATTATAGAAGCTAGACAAGTGATGTAGAGTCGAGCAGAGTCGAAAGGATCCATTGTATTGATGTCCATCACGGAGGCGACTCGAACCTATGCCTGTCTCTGAATCTTCTTGAATGCTGTGAGACAAACTGTGATTTAAAGTAGTGGATCTTGAAGAATTTGAAAAGAGAAGAGACCTGATCCAGCAGGTGTTCGAAAAGAAAGAGACAAAGAAGAACGAAAATGGGAATGAAGAAAGAGAAGAACCTTTTTGAGAAACGTTTGATAAGATTGGCGGCTTTCAAATTCCGTTGGCTGAAAGAATGTGACAATCAAAGTATCTGATCTCTAATTGAAGGGAGGTTATAACTTTGAAGGATTTGCGGAATAAGAGAGTTTAAACCTTTGCCTCAATCCAGTCCTGACTCCTGCTTATTGTTGGCTGATCATGGTGTGAATTGTCGAAGGAAGTTCTCCTCTGAACAGCAAAGTGGAGCTTATATTTGGATCTCATAGCCAAAATAGAAGGCTTCATCTAAGATGATTCCGGTGAGTTGCAAGAGAGAAGGAGAGAAATTTGAAACTGAAGCAACTGTTGTCACTGTCACACTGTGTTCGAGGTTCTCTCTGACCTGAAGCCTCTCTACGTCATCATCATTCCATTGAACAACCCCTTTAGATGTTCTATTCTTTGATTCTACCAAGTTTGGTAGTTCTCACAATTCTATTCAGTAAGTCAAACAAAAGCTGACGTCGATCCCTGAGCTTCACTCCATCTCAACCCAACAATCCATCTCTCCCTCTCCTCTCTCCTCCAGTCCTCTATCTTTCTCGATCACGTCTTCTCCCTCTGTTACCTCAAAACCTTCAAGACCGATTACCTCCATTCTTAACTTCAAACTCAGCTCAAGGAGGCCCCTCTTACTCTCGACTACCAGGCTTCGATTGGGTCTCAAATCAAAGAGCTGGTTTGAATTCCACGTTGTTTGACATCGAGGCGAACATAAGAGATGGAGATTCTAGGTCGGGACTAGATCCTAGAGGGTCAAATGCTGTTCATACACTCATGGAGAGGCATGGATTGGTGAGTTGAATGAGAGACAATCCGGAAGTCCAAGCCGTGGAAGGTAGAAGGACATGGTTGGTTCATTGGTTCGGGTGAAGACCATCCGAACAATCTGGTGGTTTAAACTTCAAAGGCAGACCTTATAACTTCTAGAGAAAACGACGGTTCAGTTTCAAGATCTCATTCCTTGGAGACTCTGCTGTTGCTCACCTCTTTGCTGCGACTTTTCCGTCCTACCCACTTTTCCAAAACAGACCTTCGATGAAGCAAGACTCAGATACCTTCAAGATACTCTACGGAATAACAACGTAGATCCATTGACTGGTATCCCTCTAGATTCAAAGGCTATCACTTCTCTCGGTCCAAGGTGATGGATTGTGAGGAAACTCTCTTTCAGTTCTAGCTTTTCTGCCTAGCTCCTGCTTTCTTCTTCAACAAGGACAATGTTTTATTCTCTGTAAATTTCTGCTTTCCCGTTCCAAATCATCAAGTCACCGCTCTCTTTTCAAGTCCAACACAAGAAGTCGAAAAGTTATTCAAGACTCAAATCACATTCTCTCTCTTTCTCCTTGGCTTCTTAATCTTTCTGTACTTTTATATTTGAACTCTTTGTTTAAATTCCGAGACTCTATAATGCAATTGATTTGAAAGCGACCTTTCGATCTTGAGTCCTGTTCTTCGGGCTGCCAATCTCTCTTCTCTGGTTTGTCTTCCCAATTTCGACCTGATGTTCTGCTTCAAGAATCGTCTGAAATTTCTACATCTATCTTCTGTGCGTCAGAGATTGACTTGGAACGCCACGTTTTTTCGACTGTGTAGAATTCTCTCACTTTCCTTTCAATCGAAGTCATATCAAGAGCATCAAGAAATAGATCATTTACAAAGTGAATGGCAAGATACAGTAAATTAACGCAGAGCTATCGCAAGGCTGGAGAACGAGAACAAGAGACAAATGAGGGTGTAAGAGACAACTGCAATGACGGTTCGGGAAGAGACAAAAAGAGAAAGGAAGAGCAAGACTGGAATAGATGTTGAGTTTAGATATGTGTATGTGGATGAAAGTATAATCTCCTTTTAAATGCTAGTGACGTTGCTGTGATTGTAATCCCTTCTAGCAGCGTCGAGCAAGACCGCAAATGCATAAGCTTCGACGGAGGTCGTCTTTCCTGGGATACTGAAAGCTAACACATCTACCGTATCGTGACCGAAGTTTCCTAAGACGTCCATTGAAGATTGAACAGTTTGGTAGATGGCTTCTGCTTTTGGGATGTCTTGATCGACTACTCCTGATTTCATAGATGCGAGACGGAAGGTCGAGTCTGATTTGGGAGAAGCGGCGGAAACAAGAGTCAGAAGAGAGACCAACAAGATAGACTATGACGATTCTCTTTTACTTACAAGCAATCAACATAGATCCAGCCGTATCGAGGAAGGTGTCAGTTTGATCCACATAGTTGTGGAACAGAGCTGTCGAGTTGTCTTGGAAAGGGTAGACAGCTGTGAGGATCTCTTCAGCCCAGTTCAGGAGGTCAGTTTTCTGGCTGGACATTTCTTCAGAGAATGAAGACTGCAAGTAAAGAGGAGAAGAGGGCAAAAGTGTCAGAGAGGTCGACCCCATCAACAGCTTGACAGTCTCTTGACTCACCTTAGAGATGGCAGCCAAGGTTCTGACAATCCCTCCGGTTACCCATCCTAAGCCAGTGCTCCACAGGTTCTGATCAATGAACTTTGAAGTATCGTAGTCGAAGATGTGAGTCCAGAGCTTGGTCTTGGGATCCTGCAAAGTGAGCCTGTAGAGTCTGATCTGATCGTAGGCTTGTTGTAAGAGATCTTTGTCATTTGTGAAAAGACCATAGGTGGCCAAAGAAGGTGGGCTCATCCAAACGTAGTCAGCCCAGAGTTGGACGCCTGTCGAAGTAGAAGTGAGAGAGAGGATCAGAACCCTTACGCCTCTAAGCGTCCCCAGGAAGCAGCAGAGAAAATGGTTGGATGCTTCTCAGAGAAAATCCCTTCGAAACTAACCTACGTTCTTGTGAGAAATGGCACCTCGGGAGACTCCCGCTGTTGCTCTTGGTGCTTTGTTAACAACGTAATCTAACTGGTTGATAGCACCCTTGGAGAAGAAGCCACCCTGTTGCAATTGATTGTTCTGAATCGAGTTCTCCCAGTGAGCTCCGACAAGCACTGCATGTAGAGAAGAAGCAGAATCGACGCTTGATCCACTCTGTCCTCCCGTTGTTTGTTCATCTCCAGAGACTCTAGAAGACAGACGACCCAACGAATCTTGAGCAGCCACCGCAGATTGAGCCATTCGAAGGACTTGCATAGGAGGTTGGCCGGAGAGGAAGTTCTGTATAGGCGCAAAGAGATGGAGAGACCGTGAGTGGGTCTTCTTCACCTCGCTTCGATAGCAATCCTTCTTCGCTTACCTTGGAGAAAGGAGAGAAGTTGGGACCGTCGTGCTCGATTAGAGCAGCAGTAGCAGCTCCATGTTCCCAAGAAGCTCGAAGACCGGTGGTCATACCTGCTTTGGCAGTTTCGATGAAGGTAGAGTTGGAGGCAGGAGCTCGGGATTTAAGGATTGCTGCATTGGAGGACAGAGCGGTGGCAAGAAGAAGCAAAGAGAGGGTGAACTTCATCTTTTGAGATGTGAAAAAGAAAGGAAGAAAATAGAGTTTGAAGAAACGAAAAGAAAAAGAGTGTCTTGAAGCTTGAAGGAGGGTAATAGAAGAGACGAGAAGAGAAGAGAAGAGGGAAGATCGAGAAGATCAGAAGGAGAGGCGAGGTATAAATGGAATCCAAGGTTTGAAAAAGTTCAAGCGTTCTGCGGAGTTAAATGAGCAATGCAGAAGCAGGAGTAAAGTTGAAGAGAGGCAAAGGAGCCAACCGTAAGGGAAAGGATGGAGCTATGGAGGATTAGTGAAAGTCGGGATGAGAATGCTGCGAGACTCATCTCGAGCTGTCAGAATAAGAGGAATGCTTGTGACCTCTGGACGATTCCAACCACCAAACAAACACATTACTCCGACCTGACTTACCTGAACTGGTAATATTCTGATATATGAATGAAGTTGGATGGTAAAGTTGAGAAGAAAGAAGAGCTGAAAGAGAGGGAAAAAGAAGGAATTGCGGGGATGCGAGAGCTGACCTTGAATTGTCTATTTATGGAGCTGATCCAGTCTCGTCTCGGCTTCTCCCTCCTGTTCAATGTGCTGCTTGGGGAAAACTACAACATCTTGCTTTGGTTGTTCAAGAATGTCTCAAGTCGTTGGATCGAGCTTTGAGGCGCAGAACAAAATAGGTGCAGTTGGAGTGGATTTGCCACCGCCTTCAACGTACATTTCAGATACATACTGTGTTACTTTCCTACATCCTATATGATCCTATTTCTGTCTCTTTCATTAAAGATTTCTCCAGGTCTCAAAAGTTCCGGGAGAAGGTTCAAGCGAGGGCTCATCCAAGAGAACGACCGAGTGGCTGACAATGACATCGCACTCCCTCGTTTCTCACGACAGTTCAATCAAGAATCACCATTTGTTAAGAATCACTAAAAATACAATGACAGGAGAATTCAGCTCTTTCCTTCAACGTCTCCTCATTCCCAATCAATCTCATCCAGGCCCATGTAGACAGCTTTTTGAATAGTCATGACTTGAGCTACGAATCCCTCTAAGTGGAAGATGGCTTTTGATCCAGTACGACAACGAAGTTCCTGAATGGGTTGTGGGTTCCAAGATGGTGAGAAAAAGGGTCAGTCATCTCGAACTATCTTTCTCAACTGTGATCTTCGAGAGCCCAACCACCAACTTTTCGAATCAAGCCCTTTCGACTCACAAACATAGCAGCCTTCTCAATGACTTTTTCCTTAATAGATTCATCAACTTTGGTAACCAAATAATCGGCCAAAGTTTTAAGAATCAATCTAGGAGGAATAGCATGAACTAAAAGTTCATACATTCTAGCTCTAACCAATAGCAATTGCTCAGGGCTTTGAACCTTAATAATCATCTCTGCAGTTTCATTTGAATAAATCTCCCAATCAGGTTTAGCGATCCCAATATCTGGTTTGTTCTGAAGTTTCATCAGATCTTTATTTTGAGACTTCAAGGTTTCTAGAACCAGTATAGCCTTTCTTAAATTCCCATTCGAATCTTCATAAATAGCATTAGCTACTTCATCTGGAAGAAAAAAATTCTCCTTCTTAGAAACGTGTTTTAAGCATTTCAACATTTCACCAGCATTTGGTGAACCTACTCTCATTAGAAGACATCTTGATCGGATTGGAGCTATGATCTTGGAAGTTGAAGTTGCGCAGAGAATCAATCTTAGGTTTCCCATGTATTTTTCCATGGTCCTACGAAGTGCTGATTGAGCATCACGAGAGAGAGAATCGGCTTCGTTGATGATTACCACTGCGGGGTAAGAGAGAAGAGTATGACACAAGATGACGATTTCGAGATGGTCAGTAATAGATCTAGTTTTAACTAATGGTGGAATGAGAAGTTTGCAGCGAGCAAGGTGACTAATGTAACGCATGTGTTCGACTCTTGGATGGGGATTGGTTCGAGACTCACCTTTGAACCTATGCTTAGCATTCACATCAACCTGCTGAGTCTGTGCAATCTCCTTCAAGATATCTTGAACTACCAATCTATCATAATTTCCAGCATCACTGTTTGTGTCGTTCGAGAAGAGGTGGCGGGAGGGGAAGTAAGTCGCTGCTCTGACGAAGGCTTATGACCAAAGACTTTCGAAGCTGACAGAGCACAGAAACATGGCTTCAAAGCCTTTCGGGAGCCTCTTTTGCGTCCCTCAACTCTTCATAGCCCCTTTCCCAGCTCGCTCATAGCCAGCTCGATAGACTCACCTCGGTGTGAGCTCGATGTGATACGAACTGCTGACGATGTTGACTTCAACCTTACGCCTTGATGGAGTTAAAAAGGTCCTCTGTTCGATTTTGAGCTGTTTGGAGTGGGAAAGAGGGAGACAATCGGTGGTTGGAAGTGGGAGATGGAGGGGAGAGAGATAGGATGAGCAACCCCTTCATGCCCTCAGAGAATCTATAGCCTTAGTCAGCTGTCTAGCACTTTTGAGATAATCATGAAGCAGGCTCTCCATGATCAACGTCAGATATCGTTGGGGTACAGCAGCTATTGTCGAGCTCAATCTGCTGCTTCTCAATCCTTGCTTCTTCACCCACGCCCTCCTTCTTTCCCTGGAACTCCACTCCTCCAATCAAAATCCACTGAATTCAATCTGTTCTACTGACCTTTAAAGCACCTGGACCATACAATTCCTTCATCAAAGCCATGACGCGGGTCTTCTTACCCGCACCAGCAGGTCCATAGAACAAGAGATGAGGGAAATCTTCATGAGCAGACTGTTGTGAAACGCGAGGGAAACGAAGAATAGTAAATATAGAACAGATTGAATGTTAGAAAAGCGGGAGCTTGTGTGAAGATACTGGAAGATGAAGGGAAAGGAGATTTATGAAGGAAGATTGGAATTGTGGGATTGGGTCAACTCACCAAAGAACGAAGTCTGTCTGATAGATCTTCATGATAATGTAGATCATCTAATGATTTTGGTCGATATTTGTCTACGAAAAGCATCTTGAAAGGGAGAAATCAAGAGAAGGTTGGGAAGGGAACAGCTTCGCGTCATCTTGAAAGCGTGGAAGCTCTGGATGGCGAGCCAGTTGTCTCTTGCTTCAGTACATCCACTCCTCGGATCGAAAGATCGGATCGAAACCAGGTCACTGCCGTAACAGTATTAGATTCAGATTCAGAAGAATGCTTTTACTAATGTCATGATTCTCGTCGCAGATTTTAGAAATGACTGCCAGCAAAGCACCTGCAACTGCAAATCCTCTTAATCCTGAAGTTTGGCTAAGAATACTGTCCTATCTATCTTATTACGATCTCAAAAGAATCAGAGGTGTGAACGAGTCATTCTCAGATTCTTGCCAAATTCGATCAATTCAAGAAGCTTTGTTCTGTGCAACTCTCAACAAAGATGCTACTGAAAGAAAGTTCAAACTCGGAGATCAAGTCCAATTTCATCCTATCCTATCTCAAATATCATATCACCTGCATGAGAGACCCGCTTACGAAACAGAGGTTTACGGCGAAGATACAGAAAAAGACGAGAAAATCACTAGCAAATTTCTGTTCAAGGGTTGGAACGAGATGGCACTGCAAAAAGTCATGGACGAGAATGCAACCAGTCCACCAGTTCAGAGTGTCAAGTTTTTGGGTCAGTATCGAGATGTATGGCAGATCAGAAAGTTAGAATGCGATAATTTTGATTCGGATTCGGAATTAGGTTCAGACGATGGAGCAGATTCAGAGTCAGAGTTAGACGTCGAGATTGAGAACATCAAAGATAAAAGCAGAGTGAGTTCCTTTAAAGAGATCTAAGTCAGATTCTGAAAAGGAAGCTTTAAAAGATCAAGATTGACTGGTCGCTTTCAGTCATCACTTTAAAGAGATAGGCGCGGTTAGGATGATCAGTTGGAAACCTCTGCATCTGTCTGCTAAAGCTGAAGATGATTGGGTACTGGAAGAAGAGGAGGCAGAATATCATGAAACCAAGAAAAAATATGACAAATATGATTTTGACTTGATGACGATTCTGTAGAAGGACTTGAGTCGGATGAGTACGATACAGACAAGGAAGAACTCGATGAGTGGGAAAAAAGAGCCAGGAGACATCGCAACCATTTCGTCAAAGCAAGAACTGAATATTCTGCCTTTGCCATCTTGAGGCAAAAGAAAAAGGGACCTGAGAAGGATCCCACTTTGTTCTTAAGTCATCAGGGAGGTTTAGCTGCTGCTTTACGCTGTCCTGAGGTTCTCGAGTGAGTTGAGATTGATTCATTCCAGATTTGATAGAAGCTCATTCATTGGGCAAAAGCTTGCGGACTGACTTGACTTTCGCTCCAATCCAAAACCTTCCCTTCTTTTTCAGCGGCGGTCGAAGGAACGAAGTTCCGATTTCAGGGAGATGACGATGAAAAGGTTGTGTATGCGACTTTGACTTCTTCTCTGTTCTGATCTTATTCGACCATTGAAAACAACATCTAGCTAATATATAAGGCTGATGGACCTTAATCTTGTTAGAAAGCTAAGTCGCAGACCTCCCCAACGAGTCGAAACGTACAGAGCGGAGGGATCACTCAAATCGGCACAAAGGCAAGTGGCTGAGGAGCAAAGATATGACGATTTCAAAAAGTGTACAAGGAAAATATGAACTTTGAGACAACAACTAATCGAGGTCAAGCATGTCCGCCTCTTTTCCTTCCACATTCCCCTCGACTTCCACCCAAAGCTTTAAACCTTCCTCTGAAACTTCGGCTCTAATGTTTTTTGCACTTGTACGTTCTGGAAGCTGGAAGGTACGAGAGGTGGATTCCTTCTGAAGTTGCTCTTGAACCTTTTCTAAAGTAGACTTCGAGAGTTGAACAAAACCATCTTCTTCCCCGTTTTCCATTTCGATTTCCTCTCCATTTTCATCGACATCGTTGACGTGTGCTTTCTTTGACTTGGAAGAGCTGGTGGAGTGAGAGGTGTTGGAACGATGAGATGGGGTTGGCGAGGAGGGTCTGTCGATTGGAGTTGGAGTTGAAGTTGGTTCGGATTCGCAAAGACCTGAGACAGTGACCAATCCTGACTTCTCATCCACTGTTATTCCGATGTCGTTTGCGTTGATGACAGAGCTAGGTTTGGATCCGAATGGATGAGTGAAGAGGAGTTGACGTGAAGGTTTGATTGCGTCTGAGTTGGCTAGTTGTGGTTGAGGTTCAAACTCGGATTGAGTGTCCTTTGATTCCTTAGCTTGAACGGTAGGGGGAGTAAAAGATGGTTCATCTAGAAGGGAGCAGAGAAAAGGGCGAAGTCAGGTCAGTGAAAGGATCTAGGAGGTGAGGGTCGATGGGTGAGAAAGACTGTGGGGTCAACTCACCTTTCTTTCCTTCAGGGCTCTCTCTGGCAGGCCCTTTCCCTTTGACAGATGCTTGATCTCCCTTCGCCTCATCGAAGATAGCACCAGACAGGAGTTGTTCCAAAGCTAACAGAATTGGATCTTGATGACCTCTACTCGCTCTCTCTTGTTCTTGTCTTTGACGTTGAGCTAGAAGAACTCTTTCTCTCTCAGCTCTAACCTGTTGAGCTCTGAGTTGGTTAACATAGTTCTCCTGAGCCTTTCTCTTCAAAGACTCTACATGTTGACGATAACGAAGTACTTCTTGTTGCTGTTGATGAGCTTTTTGAGCCTCGAGTTGCCTAAGTTGGAACTCTCTGACTTGCTCAAAGTAAGCTCTTTCCAATTCCTCTTTTCTAGCTCTAGCTGTGTGAGCCTGTCTTTGAGCTTCTGCTTGAAGTTGAGCTTGACGAATGGCTTGAGCTCTAGCACGAGACTGAGCTTCCGCCTCTCTCCTTCGTATCAGGTCGATGAAATCGGATGCGTGACGTTGACGGGTTGAATTTGAGTAGTCGGAGTGGTTGAAGAATGGATGAGAAGTTCGAGGTCCATGGTAGGAGTTGAAGATTGGAGTTGGAGTTGAGTACTCGAAAGAGTCAGATGGGACGATGAAGAAAGACATGGTCAAGATTCAAGTTGAAGTTGGTTTGGTTTGTTTGAGTCGAGTCGAGCTTTGGGTAAGAAATGGAGAGGTTGATTAAGATGAGGAAATAGAAAGTAGGGGACGGGAGAGGTCCTTTTATATCGATTTGGAGGAGTGGAAACTTAAGACCGAGGGGAAGCTGGTGGAAGGGGCGAGAAGGTTCGAGCGCTCTCCTGGAATCTTCTGGAAGAATCTCGCTACGTCCACGCTCTGCTTCCACTTTCTTGACGGATTTTCTTGTTCAGCTCTTTCAAATTTGTGAATCACGGAACACGACGATGTCAGAAGGCATAACAAGTCTGTTCAGCCGGGAAGGGAACGATTTGAGCACGGCTCGCGAAGAAGGAAGAGCTCGAGTATCCAGTATACTGGATTTCATTCTCCTTCTTTTTCCTTTCTTCATCCTTCTCTTTCTTTCTTCTACGTTCCTCAAATCGTTCGTGATCTCCTTGGCTCTCTCTCCATCACTCTCCACCACTCTCTCTCACCTTCCATCCACTTTCAATCGCACTCTATCCTCGTTCCATCCATCTCATTCAAAGTCCACAATCAATGGCCGTGTCTCCCGTTTCTTTCGACTTGAATTCAGCTTCCATCTCTTGATTAACCACACTTGAGACGGTTCAAATTCCAACCGAAGATTCGTTCTCTAGGATTGGGGGCTGCTGGGTGACTGGGAGACTTGGTAATTCAGATTCATGGCGGATAAGATTCGAAAGTTGAACTCCCTTCTCATCTCCAGAAGTCCATTCCTCAACTTACGGCTTCTGTTCCAATGTCTCTGTGTGATCTTCTCTTCTTTCGGAGGGTTTAGCTTCAAGCTCAGAAGAAAGTGAAGGTGAGTCTCTCTTGTTGGACAAACCCTCACGCTCTCGCTCGGGCTAACGGGACTATGCTCTGCAAGATAGTTGAGTCAGGCTAAAATCTTAGAGAGCGAAGCGAAGACCTCCCAAGAAAGAATTCGGGACGGGTGACATCTTGTGCATCGAAATCTGTTCTTGTTCCACGTCACGTATTCAATTTCTTTGTCGCCTTAAGGGTCGCTTGACCACATCGCTCCTCCACTTTTCAAATCAGACCTCGGACATGCTCGAAAGGAATCGAGGGGACAGGAGAGCTTTGGAGTTTGACGCATTGATGTCTTCTCGGAAGCTCGGGACTTTTGCACTTCTGCAAGGATGCCGAATAACCAGTCTATCTCTTGTTTCGCCTGGTGAGCCTGAAAAAAGGTTGAAAGAAGTCTCGAATGGCAGGAAAGAAATTGAGAAAGAATGGAAGAACAAGTTGACGATGACGCCACTCACTTTTCCTCACGCCTCACGACCTCAGCCCCCGCCCCAGCTTCCACCACACCTCTCTTCAGCGTTCTCTATTCCTGCAAATCAGTCGATCTAGTATTCAAGACTTTTCCAGGGACTTCCAAGGGTTTGCAAGAACTGTGGCCCAACTGCGCTCCGATTTTTGCCACACGGTGTAACGGCACAAGAGAGCTCGCGTACCTCGACAAGTTCCTCTCGCCCTCGACGTCATTCCAATCAAAAGCGGGGTGTTGTACGTGGTGGCGCTCAGGGGGAGATTGAAGTGCAGGAAAGCTCGGAAATTTTCTGAACATGGTTCGATGTGATCCTTTCTTCTTTCTTTCCTTGCTTCTTTCCTGCTTCCTCTTAACTTCTCTCACCCGAATGACGTCCATCTGCACGTTCTGCTGCTCCCAGAAAAGGTATAAATACAGGTCGAATCAGCTTCAAATCCACTTACCATGCTCACCAACTACACTTGCGAAGTTAACCCTCCTCTACCTTCCAATCTCACTGCTCCCATCTTCAACAACTGTTGCTCCAACGACAACCTCTCTCTCAACTCCACTCAAGTCCTCACCAACTTCAGTTGCCAATCCGAATCTTCTTCCAAAGACCTCGGTAGCTGTATCACTTCTCACTCTCACTCCAATACCGCCTGCAACCTCTCTTCTTCATCCTCCTCAACCTCTCAAGAAGACGACATGAACTCTTCTCCTCACTCCCGTGCCCAACCCATCGGATGGAAGATCACTCTAACTGCCAGTCTTTTACTTCTAGCTTCTTCTTTCGGCGCCGTCTCAGCCAGTCCAACCACTCCCGTTCCAGACGTCAAGCACGTCGATGGAAGTTCTATCGCTGTCGAGCGTATCGGCGCAAACATGTTCATGGCTCAAGCCTCATGTAGCCAAGTCAACCAAGGCGACTGCTACAGTTCCGTTTACGATGTCTGTACAGACCAAGGATGCAACCAAGGATGCAACTGTGTCATTATTTCTTACGAGTGAGTACAGTCAGATTCGTTGAGATCTGCATGTGCGACTGCATACTGACGCTTTCCATCCCACCCTCCTTCTAGTCTTGATTCCCCATTCGGAGGAGGTGAAGATCTCTGCCACAATCCTCCAAGTGGATCCTATCAATGCTCGCCATTCGTTAACGGTGGAACCAGCGGACCTCTCTACATCAAGATGGATCCTTACGCTGTTCCAAACGCAGACATTGTCATCACTCGAGACCAGGTGAGTATTCTCCTCTTCGAGATCTGGAAGCCGTGTCGCAACTTTGGCTGGCAAATTGTTGACGCTCGTCTCCCCGTCCCTTTCTGCCAGATCTGCCCTCCTTCTGGACCAAACGCCGTGGTAGCTTCCGTTCATCACGACAAAGGATGCGTCTATGTCGGATATCCAGAGCCTAGCTGGGGTGTCAGCAGCTATGTAAATGGCGGAAGTCCCTATAAGAGGAGTGCAGTTCCAGACACTCTGGTACCAGCTGCTTCTCAACTCGAGAAACGTTCAGACTGCACTTTGGACGTAGAGTCTCAAGTTGATACTTACAGTACCTCTGTTATTATTTCTGAGACTGTCGACTGTAGAGGAAAGGTGAGTAGGAAGTTCCTTCAGCGTCCCTTCTTCTTGATTGTCGACCGAAGACTCATCGCCTCTCTCTTCCGCTCATCCTCCGCAGACTTCCGCCTGCTCTATCACTATTGGAAAGCAACATACTGAATCAGTCGAAAGTTCATGGTCTCTCTCTTCCGGTTTCGACGACTTTGGGTTCTCTGTCAGCGCTTCTTTCGGAATGTCTTACACTCAATCTGATACTTCTACTAAGCAAGAGAGCATCACTGGTGGGTTTCTTTGCAGATACATCTCTCCGAGCCAATGAGCAAAAGAAATAGCTTTGATCTGACTGCCTCTTTTCTTACTCTCTTCCCACAGTTGAACCTGGTCAAGAAGGATATCTCACCTACTACGTCGAGTCCACTCGTTTCACTGGTACCTTCAGAGGTTGCGATCAAGATGGGCAACAAGGTACTGTCTACGCCCTCAAGAGTAGCCCAGCTGCTACTCACTACGCTGTCGTCAACACCAATCGCTAAAGGGCATCTGTCATCTTCAACGAGAAAGGCCTTCGACGCCCCTGTTTCCTCGCGCTCCCCTTCGCTTTCATTTCTTAGACTTTCTGTCCCTTCTTCCCCTAGCATATCCGTTTTGTTATCTATTAATTCTTTTTCTCGACTTTTTGCTCTATTCGATCCGTTCCGTCTCTACTGAGGTGCTGTGGAGAGTGAGAGACTGAGATTTGAAATTTGAACCGAGAATTCTAGAGGATTCTTTCCCTCCTCCTTTCATTCTCCTTCAATTGCTGCTTTGATTTCTCTGACCCTGTTCAGGCTGTATTGTCTTTTCAACTGTTCTGCTTTCTTATCTACTACACTGTGCGTATTCCCTTACTCCCGAATTCAACTTTTTTACTTTCAAACCTGCTGCTGCATTGGCGAAACAACGGGGCCGAGCTTGAAGCTTAAGGTTTTGAGATTTTGATGGATCCTTTGACTTACACTGAGTATTAACACAAGAGATAGATCTTAATGAGACAACCTCACAACTTTGAGATGAACACCCTCTTCGGCAACCCTTGTACGAATTCGGGATGAGTGTGGAGGACACATCTTCTGGAAATTTCTTTCTCCCCTCTTAGCATCACCCACTTCGCCAAAACTCACTTTACTCAATACCAAAATGCCTCAAGGATACGCAATTCACGATTCTAAGAACTGGACTGACTTCAAAGTCACTGACTTGTGAGTAGCCATTCGAATCTCGATTTGGATAGCACCAGGGTGATGTCTGACGACATCTCTTGTCTCCCCCCCCCTTCCCTTACTCCTCTGACCTCTTTAGCGACCTAAAGACTCCAGAAGATGACGATGTCGATATCGAGATCGAATGTTGTGGTGTGAGTAGGCAGAGCGAAGACAAGTGGGGGATTGAGGTGGGGGCAGACGGAGTAAGAAGGGAGTCTCGATAGAGGATGAAGAGGATAGAAGACATCCTGAAAATGGGGCACAGACTCAGAATGAAAGTCAACCTCTTCATCAGTGCTGGCATCTCTAGAAGCAGACGAGGCAAGAAGGGAGCTGCTGCCATCATCTTCCTTCCCAACCTCTAGTCCTTCTGCTTATCTCTTCCTCTACGGCTCTGTCAACCGTCTTTCTATGACATTCACAGGTCTGTGGATCTGATGTCCACACCATCTCTGGAGGTGAGTTTTTTTCTTGGCTTCCAATCCCCACCTTTCTTCTTCCTTCTCTTCCTTGCACGTTCTGACCCTTTCTCTCGCCTTCGTTCTGTCTCTATCAACCTCTCTCAATCATCAGGATGGGGTGAGTTCGCCACTCCCTTCGTAATTCCTGGTCACGAGATCGTCGGAAAGGTCACCAAAGTCGGAAAGAAGTGAGTATCAGAGAGAGGAAGGGCAAGGCTGAAATCTTCTTTTACAGACGTTCTGATCATCCCCTTTGATTTCTGACGCTTTCTACTTCTTTTCGTTAGTGTTTCCGAGTTCAAGGTCGGTGACAGAGCCGGTGTTGGAGCTCAAGGTGAGTAGAGACGAGATGCTCGACAACCACTATCAGCTCTTTCATGTTGTGACTTAGACATTCCTTCTCACCTTTCTCTTCTTGTCGATCCTAACAGTTGGATCCTGTGGAGATTGCCACCCCTGCAAGACTGACGTGAGTTCGTCTCTGTGATCTTTCTCTCTCTTCCCTGATTCCCTGAGATCAATCACTGAACCTCTCTCTTCACTCTATTCCAACAGAACGAGAACTACTGTCAAGATGGTATGGTCGATACCTACAATGCCAAGTACCCTGATGGAAGCTTAGCCATGGGAGGATATAGCACTGCCATCAGAGCCCATCAGCAATTCGTATTCGCAATTCCAGAAGCTATCAAGAGTGAGGATGCCGCTCCTATGCTGTAAGTACACTTTGAAGTCCTAGGATTTCTTTCTTTGCCCTTTCTTCTCGCTGATCTCTTCTTCCTTCTACCTTCTTCCCATCAGTTGTGGAGGTCTCACTGTCTTCTCTCCTCTCCTAAGAAATGGAGCTGGAACCACTGCCAAACGAGTTGCCATTGTTGGAATTGGAGGATTAGGACATTTCGGAGTCCTTTTCGCAAAGGCTATGGGGTGAGTTCGAATTTTGTTTTAAGCTTGCAGGTGATCAGCTCTAGAGACTGACTCCAGTCCCTCTCTCCTTTTCTAAAAATTCTACAGAGCTGAAGTCATCGCTATCAGTCATTCACCAAAGAAAAAAGAAGATGCTCTCAAGATGGGAGCTTCTCAGTTCATCTCTACTGGCGAAAACCCAGAATGGGCCAAGGAATTTGCTAGCAAGGTCAGTCATATCCAGCCTCTTTTCAACTATCTGAGTCAGCGTCTGAATACATCTTCTTAATATTTCAGAATCCAATCGACTTGATCATCAACACTGCTTCTTCCAATGCCGTAGACATCCCAACTCTTCTTTCAACCCTCAGCGTTCACGGTAAACTGATCACTGGTGAGTTGATATCAAGCAGAAGATGACCTCAATGTGCTGTTGCTGACTATCCTTTCTTAACCCTTTTTCTCCTCCAGTCGGTATGCCAGAAGAGGCGTTGAAGGGATTCAAGGTTCAATCCTTCGCTGGAAATGGTGTCTTCTTCGGATCTTCTCACATTGGATCGAAGAAAGAAGTCAACGAGATGTTGAAGCTTGCTGCTGAGAAGAACATCAAGGTGAGTTTCGAGCAGGCTGTTACGAGAAGCCTGAAGAGATTCCACACCAAATGAAAGAAGACAAGAGGCTATAGAAAAGAGAAACGGCAAGGAAGATTTACGACTGACCCTCAATTCTTTCCCCATCTTCCATCTAGCCTTGGATCGAGGTCATGCCAATGAGCGATTGTGCTAAGGCTGTCAAGAGAGTTGAGGAGAACGATGTTAAGTACAGTGAGTAGAAATCGCAGACAAAGCGAATGAGAGAAGCATATCTGACGAGTCCCATCTATCCACTCTCTCTCTCTTGCTCCCTCTTAGGATTCGTCCTTACCAAGACTCTTTAGAATTCTCGTACCCTGTCCGTTGTAAATCTGCTCTGCCAGAACCCATAAAAAGATGCAACATCTAAAACGCCTTTTTGAAATAGAATTTAAAATACCTATGCTCTATTGCTGACTCGTGGCATACAACTGCACATCTCGATATCTTCAATTCATCGCACAAACTCCATGGGATCGAGAGAGATTGCGATAGAGGTGAGGGAATGGAACTAGGAAGTGAAAGATGGGTTGGGCAGGAGGAGGGAGACCTCGAGAGTCCTCATTCCTTTTCCCGCGCCTATGATTTCCTTTGAAACTGAATAAGTAAAGTTCGATTGAATGGAAATGCGGTTTAAAGAGAGAAAAAGGGTGAATTGGATGTGTGTCCAAAGCGCCGAAGGGAAGATAAGCCATACTTTCCCTCCTCCTGACCATTGCCATCCAAGCCTCCTGGACTTCAATTTATGTACAAGCTTGACTCTGAAGCCTCCAGTTTCTCACCTTATACTACCAATCAACCCAATATCTAAAGATCTCTCAGCTCTTCAATGCCTCACAGAACAATTTTCAGCAGAGTGACCCAAAGCGCTCTGATCTCTTCAAATTCAAATCCTTCCACCTCTTCTTCTTCTTCTTCTTCTTCTTCCGCTGCAACTCCTTGCAAAGTTGGACAATATCTAATTCAAGTCAAGCCGATCGGACATCAAATTAGACATTCAACCAATCTAAGCAAAGCACCACGTCTTCAGCTTCAAGCCAATTCCAGTTCTTGTAATCAGACTAAAGCAGCAGCTGCTTCTCCTTCATCTGCCCCAACAAGACCTTTAACTTCAATTCCTCGTTCCACTTTCTTACCTTATCTACCTCCTACAAATTCAAATTATCAATACAATCCATCCAACACCTCAACTGAATCTTACGATTTACCACCAGCTTTTCAACCACCTCCAGTCCCTTCCTGTTCTCACTCTCACCAGATGCCAGCCTCAACCAACCCTCACTGTGCTCCGATCCTTCAAGCTCTTTTGAAGAGAAATGAAGGTTGGGCAGATCAAACTAAAGCTGATAAACCTGAACTGTTGGATTCTTGCTCAAAAGGTCAAGCTCCAAAAGTTCTTTGGATTGGTTGCTCGGATTCAAGAGTTCCAGAAAGTATGGTCACTCAATCTCAACCTGGAGAGGTTTTCGTTACTCGAAATGTGAGTGATTTTCCCTAACTCTTTTGTACAATCTGTAAACTGACTTTGACCTTCTTTCTCTACAGATCGCAAACCAATTCAACCCAAATGATGATAATGTCGTCAGTGTCTTGACCTACGCTGTGGAGGCTCTTGGAGTTGAACATGGTGAGTCAAATGATAAGCTCCCACAAGCTGTCGTGCGACAATACAAGTCGTCGGAATGGGATCAGCCAGATCATTGGAAATGTTGGATCAGCAACAGAGAAACCGATCTCTTTCCTCGAGAGAGCAGACCATTCTCCAAGTCGGTTGGGGCAGAATCCGGGAGCAAAGGTTTGGGGACTCATCCCTCACAACCCTCGACTAACACCAAATCTATTCCACTCTACCATTATCAGTCGTCATCGTTGGTCACGAATCTTGTGGAGGAGTCGCAGCCGCCCTCGCTGCAGGAAGAGCAGCAGGTCAAGCCGCCCCTCCAAGTCCTCAAGGAGCTCTTCAACGTCATCTTTCCCCACTCGTCGCTCTAGCTCAATCAGTCCTTCTAGATCCATCTTCTGAAGGTCTCTCGGATGCTGAATTGGTTCAGAAGATTACTGAAGCCAGTGTGGTCAATCAAATGAAGAATGTGGCCAACACTGATGTATTGGAGAGAAATTGGAAAGGAGAAGTCTCTCCTTTGAGCGGGAAAGTTATGGAGAGAGTGAGCGTTCATGGGTGAGTACTTCTGAGCTTGTATCAAAAGGGTAGAAGGGCTGTATGCGAGGCAGGAGTCTGAGTAGGACTTTGGGGAACGGTCGATGGGTGGGCAAATTCTCCCTCGAATGTGATTGTGCTAACTTACCCTTCTCTTCTCCCACTCGCTTCTAGTTGGATTCATGACATCAACACCGGAAAGCTCCGTGATCTCAACGTCTCCCTTGTTCCCTCCGTCGAAGCCCAGTGAAAAACTAGATCTCTGTATCTCCGTCGTGTCTAATAGAAGAAGAAAATCTCCCTGTTACTCTTGTCGCTTGCTCATATCTCTCTTATAGATAATAGACAAGTCGCAAGCTTCGCAGACTGTTGTAATGAAATAGAACCAAAAAGAAAAAAACATTTTACAAATACAACATTGATTCCAAGCCGACGACTGTCCATCTCTTCCCTCATCTCTCCCTATCCTTCGTCAAATGAAACCTTCTCAACAACCAGAAGACTTTCAAGCGTTGGATTTGGACCAAAGCTTCTTCTCTTCCTCCCAAAGTTCCCATGGCTTGAAAAGCATCACCTTCCAAGTCTGGCCTTTGACTGCTAATTAAGTGACAGGGTTGTAGTTGGAGACATTCAGTTTGAGCCCCTCCTTGACGAACGATGATTCTCTGGCAATGTGGATTTGCCCATGCGCAATCCGTTTTTCTTTCGATGAACTGAGAAAAACAGAAGACAAGAGACGATTTGAAGGGACTCGATTGAGTGGTGGGGAGGGGAGATAAACAAGGTGTAGCATGCGTACCGGAATCAATTCTCTAGCCATCTTCAACAACAGGAGTCTTTCAGATTGATCTTGAAATGAATCCGAGAGGCTTTGATGGGAAGTTGAAGAGGAGGGTTCGTTCTGCGTTAGGACCTCGAAGGTGGGATAGTCAAGGAAGTTGATGAAAAGGTTTCTGGACGAGTCTCTGAAAAACCTGGATTGGCACCATCGAAGTTCATTATTTAGAGCGATTAGAGATTGACTATGCGGGTGTAGAGAAGGAAGGAGTTGGGGTGAAGTCGGAGAGGCCCGACTTTCAAGGTGTCAACTCCTAATCGGACTGTACTAGAGGTCCGTGCTGACGCGCGAGGATTTAGACAGCAAACAGAAAGATGTTGCAACGTTTCAGCCATTAAAATTTGAGTAGTGGTTACTTGAGAGGAGAATCAAGAAAGGAAAAAGGATCCTAGATTCAGGGAATAAAGGGTATCATTCCTTTTGTCTATGATGCCTCTATCTTTCTCGTCTATGGTAAGAGCTAGAAGTACAGAGTGAGAATGTGAAGCGGGGGAATGAGGGCGGTCGTGGATAACGAAAGCCTCAAGGAGAGAAATGAATGATTAAAGATGGAAGATTGCCTGGAGGTCGACTTCAACAACCAGAATTCACTAGATATTGAGATCCGAATATGTCAGTTAATTTTGAGAAATTGAAGGGGGGTAAAAGAAATTAAGCGTCGTTTAAAGAAGAGCTTCTTTAGCAGTAGTCCAGGTAGCAGCAGCAGCCATCATGATTCCACTTGTGATCACCGCTGGACGAACTCCAGCTGAAAATGGAAGAAGAGACAGATGAAGGATTGAGACGCTCGTGTTAACCAATCCTGAAGGCGATGAAGAGGAATAAGGAAGGAAAGCGGGAGGCTTTACAAAACTCACCAGTGGATTTGAATAGAGCTCCACTAAGGCCACCAGCTCCCATGGCACCATAGATATCGTGCTTTTCCCTTATAGCATCGATAGATGCGTCGAAAATGTTGTAGATCAAAGCTGAAGGAAGAAGTAGAAGAGAGATGATAAGTTAGGTGCTCAGCTTCACTGGCTCATCGCTTGGCTTTTTGAATGAGTTCTCTTTGAACTATCCTCGAGAGAGTAGTGATGAGAAAGCCTTTTTCTTGCATCATGAGATGTAGGCGGACTTTCTACCTTCAAAGAAAGAGCCATCTCGAGCTCTTCAGATTTTACCTTCCAGCTCATTCTTCTAGAATGCTTTCCCTCTTCCTGCGATGATTCACTCTACTCACCAATGACCCCAGCACTATTCCCAAAGAAACTTCCCCTCCTAGTCAATTGATTCAAAACCATGTTTAACCTCAACCTGAAAGTTGGAGATTGAACACCTAAAGGACGTCTGAAACCATCTAGGGCTCCAACTGAAGCTCCAACCAAGAGACCTGTTGTGATTGAGAGGATGTTAAAAGGCTCAAACCAATCAGTCACCATCACAGGAACAAAGTTAAGGCTAGAGGTAAGCTGAAAGTTGATACTGACCACTGAGGTAAGTGGTACCAGTTCCATAACATAAATCATCACTCCAACCTCTACTTGGTAAAGCAGTTCTACCACCTTCCATAGTTGAAGGTTGACCATCTACGATATCCAAGTATTCAACATCATCTTTACTCAATCCAGCCATGGGATGGAGTGAAGCTGGATCAAAGGCTGGATTGGATAATAAATCTGAAACTGATGGTGTGTACGTTGAGGCTGATGCTGATGAGGAAGATGGAGTTGATTCGAATCTTGCGTTTGAAGATGATAGATAGGACGTTGGTGAATCATAAGATTGATTTGAAGAAGAGGGGGAAGAGGTAGAAGGATAAGACGAATTGGTTTCAGTTGTGAAGGTTTGCTCAGATGAAGAAGTTGTCATCTCTGAGGGAGAGCTTGAAGATGAAGAAGTTGATGAGTTGAATGGCCACATGATTGCAAGGGGCTGGAGGTAAGATAAGAGAGGAAAAGGAGAGAAGGAGAAGGATAGAAACTGGAGGAAAGAAGGATGGATCGGGTTGAGAAGAAACGAAGAGAAAAATCCCCAACGGCCAAACCAACTCTCTCACTCCCCTTGCTATTCAAGCAATTCGCTTGAATCTTTTAAGGAGTAAAATTTAACTCTTTCTTGATTACACTTCAAACTCTGCAAGAAAGCAGCATCTCTCTCTCTCTCTTCCCGTTTTACTCTCATCGAGTCATCTCTCTCTCCCTCTGAGTCACAAAGGAGTAAAGTCAACATCTCCGTTTAAGATTTAGAATGACTCCAGCCGTCTAAAGAGACCTCAAAAAGCAAAATCGATTTGAAACCCAGACTCAGCGTTCGGACGACTTCAAGAAGGGACGTTTTCTTCTCTTTTCTTATTCTTCTTCCCTCCCTTCTCCATCTCGTCCTCCTCTTTCCTCTTAACGTAGAATGGTGGATCCGAGCACAACCGTTTCCAGCTGTTTAGCTTCAATCTGGGCTATTTCAACTTTAACTGCTCTTCTGCCACGCAAGAGAATCAAGCTCTCTTCCACTTCTTCAACAAACGACAACGACAACGAGGAAGCTGTAACGCTTTCAGATCCTCGGAAGCCAAATTTACATTCGACTACTAGGGAAGCACTGAAAGAGAAACTACAAGGAGAAATCATTCATGAAGAGAGATTCAAACATAAGATATCCAGAGCTAGAATTTTGCTTTCAGTGCTCAGTTTAATTCTCCTGGTAGCTCGATTGTCTCAAATTACGTTCAGCCATCAGCTGAAGGTAAAATTTAATTTCTTTCAGCCTGAATTCTCAGATGGGCTTCTATGGTTCAACACATTAATTCTAAGCTTCAACCTGCCCTTCACAATATCGTTCTCAACCTGCATACATTTAACACTTCTACCGACCTTTTCTTTTCTCTCTCAATTATTTCAAATAGTACTACCGCCAAGTTCTTCAACCTCTCAATCTCCTTCAATTGTCTCAATTCTATCCTCGACTTTCTTCATCTCGATAACTTTCATCTGCATTTTCATTTCCTCGAGAATCCCACTCGGTCCTCAAAGATCTTATTCTCCAAATCCAGGCTCAATACCAGCAAGAATCGTAACCAATTTTTCTGGAGATGGACTCTCGATTCATGATAGACTTTCTTATGCTTATTGTTCTCCTTTGATTTCTCTTGTTAAGAAGGAAGGGAAGATTAGAGGTGGGGACATTCCATTTTTGGACGTTAGTATGAGGACTGAAATGTTGGCCACTCAATTTCAAGGAATCTTTAAGGAGGAGAGGAAGAGGGAAGAGGAGAAGAACATTGAGAAGAATGATGGGAACGGGAATGGAACTGGAAATGGGAAGACAAGTCCTTGGCCTCTTTTCAGATCAATGATTAAATCGAATCTTGGAAGTTTGGGGTTTATGACGCTTTCTGCTCCGTTGGTTGGGTTTTCATTTTATGCTCCGGTGAGTCGACTTGATCTGGAGGAAGTTAAAGTGAGATTCCCTGACAAAAGTTCTATCTTCCTCTCTTTGATCGTATAGGCCATGTGCCTCAATCGCATCGTAAGCTTTTTGGAAGAGATCGAGGGATCTACAAATCCTGAAAAGTTTACTGCTTTGTATAAACTTCAACATGGTGGAATTTGGTGCGTCCTTCTGGGCCTCGTTTCACTTGCTGGTGGAACTCTTCAGATCACGTTCTTTGTGAGTATACGTAAAGCTTCTGCCCTCGTGATGGATCTTCAAGCTGACTCACCTCTTCTCCTCTTTGAACCACCTCTTCCCTCAACTACCGCCTCCCTAAGTCCTACACCGGAGAACTAGTCGTCAGGATTCGCACTCAATTGAACGCAGCAATCTTCACTCAAACTCTAAAGAAGAAAGATGTCAGTGCAGGATCAACTTCTTCTCCCGGACATGAACCTTCAGAGGAAGAAGAAGACGAAGACTGGTCAGAAGATTTCAAATCCAAAGCTCAAGTCATTCAACTTTCAACGGTCGACGCAAATAGAGTAGCCAGTTTTGGAATGCATTACTTTGCATTGGCTCTTTTCCCCTTCGAACTCCTGATAGGAGGTACTTTCATCTATTCCATCCTAGGAGTCTCAGCTCTGGTTGGGATCTCAATCTCAATCATCACCTCTCCTTTGACAGCTTACATCGCCAAACGACAAGGAGGAATCCAAAGTTCTTTGCAAGTAGCTCGTGACAAGAGAGTCTCTGTTCTCAATGAAGCCTTCGCAGCAATTAGAATGGTCAAGTTCGCAGCTTGGGAAGGGAAGATCATGGAAAAAGTTATGAAACTCAGAGACATGGAACTCTTCTACCAGAAATTAAGCTTTGGGATCGATACGATCCTTCATGGTCTCTTTGTCTTGATCCCAGATATCTCAATCTTGGTTACTTTCGGTTGGTTCGTCTTTGTTCAGAAAGAGACTCTCAAACCTTCTGTTGCTTTTTCTGCTATCAGTGTGCTTCTGGAACTACGTTACTTGTTGAGGTAAGCTTCAGAGTTGACATCCTTCCTTTCGAACCTCTTTTTCAGCAACTGACTTGTCAACATCTTCTCCCACCCTTCTCACACAGTCACGTTCCGGAATTGATCTCTTCAATAGTCACCTCCTGGGTCTCAACTCGTAGAATCGCCACCTATCTCGACAGTGAAGAAGTGGAGCTATCCGAAGAGACTTCCGATGGGATCGTTGCCATTAGGTCGGCGACGATTGGATGGCCCATCGAACGAGAAGAAGCTCAAACTGGAACTTCTACTCCTTCAGCTGGACCTTTCAAGCTAAGAGACATCAACATCGACTTCGTTCAAGGGAAGCTCAACGTAGTCTGTGGAAGGTTGGGAACTGGAAAGACGCTACTTCTTCTTGCTCTACTTCATGAAGCGGAGATTTCTTCTGGACATGTTCAATCTCCCAGATCCTCTTCAAATGCTATCAAAGGAATTCAAGGTCAAATCATTCCACCTCAAGAATGGATTAGAAAGGAGTTATGTGCATATACTCCTCAAAATGCATTTTTGACCAACAATTCGATTAAGAACAACATTCTTTTTGGGCTGCCTTTTGATGAGAAGAGATATTTAGCTACTATCAAGGCTTGTCAGCTAGAATCCGATCTCTTGATGTTTGAGGACGGAGATGAGAGTGAGATAGGGGAGAATGGAATTGGATTGAGCGGGTGAGTAATGATGTTTTTGGACTTCAGTACCAGTTTAAGCCACAGACTGACTCTCTTCGACTCACCTGTCCCCTGTCCTCACTCACTCAGAGGTCAAAAGACCAGAATTTCCATCGCAAGGAGCTTCTACAGCCGCGCTGCTACCCTTCTCCTTGACGACGTCTTGGCTGCAGTCGATGCTTCAACGGCTTCTAGGCTGGTCTCCGACCTTCTTTCTGGACCACTCTCTCAAGGACGAACCATTATTCTCGTCTCCCATCAAGTTCAACTCTGTGCGCCGATCTCTTCGAAGATAGTGCTTCTCGACGAAGGTGGAAGGATTGGATTCGATGGGACGGCCGACGCTTTCATCAAATCTGACCTCTACAGCGGACTTCACGAGGATCAATCTAGTCTCAAAGCAGATCCAGAGACATCTTCGACTGCCAAGGAAGCTGGTACTGGTCAGAAGAAACCTTCCGGAGAGGAAAGGAAGGATTCCAAGTCGAAGGTACAAGTCAAACCTCCTCCGAAGAAGCTAGTAGAAGACGAAAAGATGGAAGAAGGAAGTGTCAAACTTTCAATCTATTTGGCCTACATTCGAGAAGGTGGTTGGGGCCTCTGGATCTGCACTGCAACCTGTTTCATGGTTGTCAACGGGTGGCAAGCGATCACTTCTTCATGGATTCGAGATTGGTCTTTAGACTCCATCACAATCCATCGAGATCATGCTGATAGTTGGTGGTGGTCTCATTTGGTGAGCTATGTCGGTCCGAAAAGCTGAGCGTCGTATCAAGTCTCGAAGGACCCTTTTCTCATTCCGTCTATCATTCCATCTCTCGCCCCCTCCCTCTCTCCCCCGCTCTTTCTTTTTTTGCTTTCTCTCTCTATCTCTCTCGATCTTTCTGTCAGGCTATTCTCTACGGCCTCGAAGTCGTGCTCGCAGTCATCTCACTGCTCTTACTCTTCAACGCTTCTCTCAAAGCCTCTCGCGGATTCTTCAAAGTCATGTTGAAGGGGGTTCTAGGCGCAAATATGAGATTCCATGACACTGTCTCTCGAGGACGACTTTTGAATCGATTCGCTGGCGACATGGAGAGCATGGATGAAGAGTTAGCACAATCACTCAACGACCTCATCACCACGGCCTTCGATCTTCTCATTCATCTTGGAGTCGTCTGGTATACCAACGGAATCCGTTTCGTCGTCCTTTTCGCGGTTATTCTCCCAGCGTACGTTTGGGCTGGAATTGCTTACGCAAGTGCTACTAGGGAACTCAGACGTCTAGAGTCGACCACCAAGAGCCCAATCCTCAGTGCTTTTACGGACTTGGTTGGGGGTGTGACTGTCATCAGAGCCTTTGGAGCTCAAGCTCATACTTTGGAAGTTTTGATCAAAAGAACGTGAGTGAAAGAACCAAGCGAACAAGCGAACAAGCGAGACGTTAACACGGGCTGACATCTCTTTTCTTGTTTATTTTCAGCGACGAGAGCTCTCATCCGACCTGGTTCAGAGAACAATCGTCAAGGTGGATGTCCAACATCTTTAACGCCTCTTCTGCAATCGTCGCCCTTTTCGCTTCCCTCTTCATTCTCACTCAACCAGGAATTACAGCAGGACAAGCAGGTTTCGCTCTCTCTTTTCTAATCAACATCTTCACTAGGATCGTGTTCGCTACTAGGAGCTTCTCCGACGTTCAATCTCGAGTGGTCAGTGTCGAAAGAATCGTCGAATTTGCCACTACCTTAAATTCCGAACCTCCTTCGATCGTCGAGCCTCGTCCCACTACTGATTGGCCGAGAGGTGAAATCGTAGCCGAAGATCTCAGTCTTCGTTACGCTCCAGACCTTCCGGAAGTCCTCAAGAAGATCAACTTCAAGATCGAAAAAGGTCAGAAAATCGGATTAGTAGGTTCGACAGGAAGTGGAAAGACGAGTCTCGCAACCGCTCTCTTCCGATTCACAGACCCTTCGAATGGAAGGATCCTAATAGACGGAATCGACATCACGAAAGTTGGACTTCAAGACCTGAGAAGCAGACTCATCATCATCCCTCAAGATCCAAACTTGTTCAGTGGACCCCTCAGAGACTCGATTGATGTTTTTCAAGAGCATACAGACGCTGAAGTATTCAGTGCTCTCAGAGCTGTTCAACTCATCGGTTTCTCAACTTCTCCTTCAGCTGCGGTTTCTATCCACGAAGGTCAAGTTAGAGACGCGGACGAAGTCAACGGAAACGTCTTCAGAGATCTTTCTTACCCCGTGGCTGAGGGTGGTTCGAATTTGAGGTGAGTTTGAAATTGGCAAAGGCAGTACTTGATCCTGTCCTCCACGAAAAAAAATTGCTTTCACCAAAGCCTACCTGACTTTCGAAAAAGACCTCAGAACTGATTGCCCCTGCTCTGGCTTCCCATGTCTCGAATCCAGTAATGGTCAACGTCAACTTGTCTGTTTGGGTAAGTTCATAACACTAGACTTTTTGGTCGACTGTAGTCTCACTGGCAACTGATATGCATTTCTTTCTGATTTGCCCAACAGCTCGTGCTCTCTTGAAGAAAGCTTCGATAATCGTCTTCGATGAAGCGACTTCCTCGGTCGACAACGAGACGGAGGAAATCTTGTCGGCGACGATCAGAGAAGCTTTTGCAAACTCCACAGTGCTTACTATTGCCCATCGTGAGTTCTTTATGAAACTTAATGTTCTGTTGCCCCAGATCTGATTCTCTTCCTTCTCTTTGAACAGGTCTTCGAACCATCGCCAACTACGATCTCATTATGGTCATGGAACAAGGGTCGATCGTCGAGATGGACTCTCCAAAAGAGTTGCTTAGCAGACCAGATTCTAAGTTCTACTCGCTTTGTCAGGCTGCCGGCAAGTCAGAGTTTGAACACTTAAAGAAGCTAGCGGATTCTGTGGAGTGAGCTTATCGCATAGATTTGTTTTACTGATACATACTTCTTCATAGACTTTCTTTGCTAATTCTGACTTTGACCAATTTTTACCGTTCTGCTGTCTGAGCCTCGAATCATTCTCGGAAAGAGGAAAGCAGAATTCAAGGGGTGTCGAGTAGGAGAGGCAAGATGTGGGAGGAAGGAACTACTGACGTTCAGTCGATCCTTAAGCCAAATTCACTTGAGACTGTTGATTTGAACAGAACAATCTCTATTGGTAACCAAAAAGAGAAGAACAGAGATGCATCCATCGAAAAAGAAGGAACTTATCTTCAACTTAGGTCTTTCACGGTACCCGGCTCATTCTGGCAACCCAGCTACGATCTGAACATCTGAACCCTTTCTCCTTCATCTTCTTTCTTCTTTCTACCTAAAATCCAAAGACTTGATTCTTATCCCACTCTATCTTATTCTCCTGAACAATTCTACTTCATCAACGACCTCCTCAAACCTGAGCTCTTCCTCCACCGTCTGCTGTGGCACTAATATCAAACAACCCAATCTTCAACCATATTTCCTGCTCTAAAGAATGACTGAGAGAATCAAAGCAGTAGCCAATCATCTTTTAGGCTCTTCTCAGACTTCAGACAATTCAGGTGAGCTCCCCCAAACTTGACCAGCTTGCAAAGGATCGGATCGGATCGAGGTGGATGACGTTGGGTAGGATGGGAAGGGAGAAGGGACCATCCTCTCTGGAGAGATAGAGCAGCTTGCATCTATGCTTTGCTTTACTGCTGTAATCCAGCAAGCTCCTAAAGAGGTCGAGTAGCTTTGCAGCTCGCCGTCCGCAGATCGGGAGGGAGATTCCTGATTCGGGAGAATGCATTACCTCGAACGATGTGAGCCCAGAGCAACAGTCTTCCTTGAAAGCCGAAGGGTTTTGTTTTGTTTTTGTTCATTCTCACCCTTGGAATCTCAAATTAAACCTTCAAAAGAATTTCCTATCCTCCCTTTCCAATTGCTCTTGAACCCTTCTGACCACCTTTTGTCCTCCACCGATTTCCTCTCGCTTGACCATCACACCTCAACTCGAAACCCCAACTCATCAACTCTAATAATGTCTTCAACTGCTCCAGATGCTTGGACTAGTGTTCCCCAAGCTCCACCTGATGCGTGAGTATATTTCTGCGGAAAGATGGAGGAGAGTTGGAAGAGCAGGAGGAGGACACGGACTACACCAAGAGACGACAAATTAGCACGCTATTCCCAATTGAAGGGAGCAACTAAGTTACCGAAGGCGAAAGATTCGAAAAGATCAAATCGGATCCTATTATCATCACTCTTTGGTAGCACAGTCGATGAGCAACGGGGAGTCTCTTGACTGAGGGAGTCACTTTTTAATTCTCACTTTGAGAGTTGATCTACTACCAAGAGCACCTAGCTGCCCACTAAATGCCTTTCTAATTTTGAATGACATACATTCAGACACTGCAACGTCTCTTGGGTGTGGCTGCAAAGAAGGGTGATTCCCAATTCTACCTTATCCTCGGCGTCTAACTTCCCGTCCTTCACCTCCCTCTCCTTTCTAACCCGCAGCATCTTCCAATTGACTGCTTCTTATAAACAAGATTCTTTCAAGCAAAAGGTCAACCTTGGAGTTGGAGCCTACAGAGACAATGAGGGAAAGCCATGGGTTCTGCCGAGTGTCAAACAGGTGAGTTGCCGTGGCAGTGACGACGATGGAGATGATTGGGATTCGAAAGCTGTATCCTTTTGAGGATGTCAAATGAAATTGGAGTTCGAACAGATGGACCTCAGCGGTCTTCTGGAATGCAGAGCAGATCCTAATCTCTCCTTCCTTTCTCTCCTTCCTCCTTCTCAGGCTCAAGAAGCTTTAATCATGGACGCAACAGTCGATCATGAATACCTACCAATCACGGGTCAACCTGAATTCACTACCTCCGCAGCTTCTCTTATTCTCTCGCCTTCCTCTCCAGCCATCAAAGAGTCTAGAATCTCTTCTTGTCAAACCATCTCTGGAACTGGTGCCAATCATTTGGGAGCAGTCTTCCTTTCCAAATTCTACGATTTCAACAAGGCTGGTGGAAAGAAACAGATCTTCATCTCGAATCCTACCTGGGGAAACCACAAGGCTATCTTCAAGAGCGCTGGGATTGAACCAGTTGATTATCCTTATGTGAGTTCCATTCCCATTACGGAGTCAGGATCTCTCTTTCTCTCTAAATGCCTGGCTGTATGCGTGGTCTAACAGTAGCTTATTCTCTATCTCTCTCGAACAGTACGATCCAAAAGCCATTGCCTTAGATTTCGAAGGATTCAAGTCTTCAATCCTATCCGCTCCAAACAACTCAGTCTTCCTACTTCATCCATGTGCTCACAACCCAACTGGAGTCGACCCAACCAAGAACCAATGGTCAGAAATCGCAGACCTCTTCCAACAGAAAGGTCACTTCGCTTTCTTCGATTGTGCTTACCAGGGATTCGCTTCAGGAGACTTGGACACTGATGCAGCTGCTATCAGGATGTTCGTCGACAGAGCCAAAATCCCAATGTTGGTTTGCCAATCTTTCGCAAAGAACGCTGGACTTTATGGAGAAAGAGCTGGATGTCTACATGTCATCTCGGTCAACCAAGAAAGAGCTAAAGCAGTCTTAAGTCAGCTTTCTGTGATTCAAAGATCTGAAATCTCGAATCCTCCAGCTTTCGGAGCCAGAGTTGTGGCTAAATTACTGAACGAACCTAGGTTGTTCGAAATGTGGAAGGGAGACGTCAAGACGATGAGTCATAGAATTATCGAGATGAGGAAGAGGTTGTTCGAACTTTTGACCAATGAGCTGAAGACGCCTGGAAGCTGGGATCACGTTACTAAGCAGGTGAGTTTGGCTGAATGAAAGAAAGTAGCGAGACGCTTGGGACGAAGAGATGAGGCGACGAAGCTGATTTCAATACTTTCCTTCTCCTCTTTTGTTTTCTTCTTCTTCTTCAATCAACTCCTCAAACAGATCGGAATGTTCTGCTTTTCTGGTCTCAACAAAGCTCAATCTCAAGCCATGATCGAAAAACATCACATTTACCTAACTGGAGATGGTCGTATCTCAATGGCAGGTCTCAACACTCACAACATCGAATACGTAGCTAATGCTATCGATGACGTCGTCCGAAACGTCAAGTAAACAAAAGGGCAAAATCAATGTTGCGCTTTTCGCCTTTTCTGTTGGGTCTTGCCGCTTCTCTTCTGTGTATCCTCGACTCCTCTGATGCTGATGTTCTTTTGTTTCTGTCTAGAAATTTAACCTTTTCTGCTTCGATCTTATCTCCTCAATCGATCCGGGTGCGATCCCTTTTCATTCGAGATGACTTCGATTCTCCAAGCCACATCTACTACTTCAATGCTTGATTCATTCGTGACTTCAATCGTGGATTCCAACGTCGATTGACCTACTTTTGTGTGGCAATTGATAGCACAGACGAGAAACAGGGTCTAGAGGTAGAGACTGCGCTGTATTGGTCAATAATGAATCTAAAAACTGGAGCGAAGAGAAAGACGAGTACATGAGAAAGAATGCGGTTGATGGGAACGTGATGAAGATCTAGGTGACGCTAATAGAAATACAAGATTGAGAGAGAAGAAAGATTGGGCTTGTTCTTTTAGGATTTTGAAAAGACTGCCTGCTATGAGAAGTCAGTTTTGAAGAGCTAGAAACGTTTGAAAAGGTGGGAATCAGGGGGTGCTGGTTGGAAGAGGACGAGCTAGGAGAGGGAGCTTGTGATTGAGATCCATGTTAATTCTGAAGGACTATCTAGTGAGAAGATCATCTGTTGAGTGGAGGTTGAGGAGTCGTAGAGAGATAGGATGAGAATAGAGGAGAAGGGAAGAAAGGGAGAGGAAAGGGCGAGACGTTGAATCATCGAAGTACTTGAGAGTTGAAGTCAACTTGAAGTGTTGGATGAGTGAGAGACGCTGTAGAGAGGAAAGATTGCATTCTGGTCGGGGAGAGTTGGCTTTGAATTTTTTGGGTTGAGGTTTTTGAAGGATGGGTCGATAAGACTTGAAGACACGAGATTAGGGAAGAAGAAGAGGAAGAAGTAGAAGTAGAGGAAACTCAAGAACCTCCATTAACGGATGCTAGATAGCTTCTCTCCAGATAGCTTCTCTCCATTGTGGCCTTGAGCTGGTGTCCACCGAAGAATCTTCCGTCGAGAAGCCTTCTGGCCATCTCGGCTTTCTCTGGATCCTTGTATCTTAAGACCACTGATCGAACGGTGCGGTTGGGACGTCGTGTGTCTGGGCAGTGGTCCTTGATCTTGACCTTGCCAGAAGCTTTGAGACCCAACCCTTGGAGCAGCTGAAGTTGGAGATATCTGACATCGACTCTCGTGCCTTCGATTTGGTCAGGAAGATCCATCAAGAAGACTGCTGGAATGACCTGGTGAAAAGGAGGAGAAGATAATGTCAGTTTGAAGGTTTTGAGAGCCCAGAGTGAAACGTAGATACGAACATGTTGGTTCGGGGATGAAGAGTGTGGGAAATCTTGACGTCCTACGTTTTCAACTATTTCTCTGAGATGATTTGAAGATCTGTATTTATTCTCATTCCAGCCAAGTTCTCTACCTCCAAATCCTTGTGAACCACCATGACCTCCTTGTGTCGAAGAGCGATATCCATGTTCGTCTCCAAGCGAAGAGTGTTGAGGTCTACGTCTTCCATAAGGCTGAGAGTGGATTCCAGGAGAAGATACAATTCTTGTTGTTTCTCGATTTCTTCTTCTTGGTACAGGAGAGGATCTACTATGGAAATAGTCATCAGAAGATGGCGGGTCACTTGAAGGGATAGGAGAGGAACCAAGTCCACCCATTCTTCCTCCTCTGATTGGTACTGGCATATAGTAATCTATAGACAGTGATTCTGAATTGCGTTGAGTTGGAATGGTTGCTGAGTAGTCGATTGAAGGGTTTGAAGATGGACGGAGCTGACTCGAAGATTCGTTCCAAGTGATTTGAGGGCTCTGAGATTGAATGTTAGCCCCTTCTTGAGCAGTTCTAGCTTTGTATATTTCGTATGCTTGTAGACGGGAAGAGGATGACACTTGGTTGTCATGTGCTTGAGGATTGGCTTGGGAGCGAGTGAATCCAGTCCCGCTGAGAGGTGCTCTTTCTTGTCTCATCTCCTTTGAATGCATTCCTCCTTGAGCTCCAAAGATCTCTGATCCTCTTACGAGACCTCTTCCTCTTGGAGTAGATGAGGATTCTGGAAGGTAAGGAGGAGGAGCGACGAAAGCAACCTCTGAAAGGTTTCCAGAGATCACTGCGTTGCCTTTCTCCTTTCCTTTGACTTCTGCTTCCGAATTCACAGTTACCAAAGCATCTTCCGATTCTCCTGCCTCTATTTCACCTTCTTCAGCTGTAGCCTGAAACCCTGGAGCTTTTGGAGTTTGTGAGATAGAGGGATGAGGAGTGTTGATTGGTGTTAAAAAGTCGTTTGATGATGAAGAGAAGGTCTCTGGTGAGATATCCAGCATCTTCAAAGCCTCTAGAAATTGTGCCTCAGTCATTTCTGAGGAACGAAAGGGGTGAGGAAAGGCAGGTGGAAAGGCAGGATGGGAAAGAAGCAAAAGTCAGCTTCCTTGTCCGGATCCATCGACTGATCTACTCCCTCTAAAAGTCGAGCTATTGCTGTTCATTTGAAGCCAAATCTACTCCTAGGGAAAGAGTCTGTGCGGTAATCACTTTGTAGAGAGATCTCACCTCTCCTCCCTGACCCCACACAACACACCACTTCTTGGATCTTCCGCTTATGAGGTTAAGGAGAGACTCACCAGGAATTCTCTCTTTGGCCCAAATAATTCCTACTCTCTGAGTATTAGAGAGTTCACAGAGATCCTCCAGAACATTTACCTCTCCCTGACTGTCAAAGTTGTAAAGGACAACCATGTCTTCACTGAGGTTCATCGCTGCCGCAACTGCTGATGATACTTCCTAGAGTAAACAGAACATTGAATGAAAGACAATCAATCAGACCAGGAGCAGAGTAGACGGAGTAAGAAGAGGAATTAGCATTGAAAATGGAGAACGCCAACTTCTTTGGGCTTGAGGACTATGTTGCAAGTAGGCCCAACCCACTCCCTCCATTATCAAGGTGAAAGTTGAAACACTCACATGACTATAGACTTTGATAGGGTTGAGATTCATTTCACTTGGAAAGTGAACAAGAAACATGCCTTGACCTTGATGACTTCCTGAAGCCATCTTGACAAACGCAGAGGCTTGATTCCTTGGATGGTGATTTGCGATTTGAATTCGGATTTGAATGTTTGACTTTGAATCTGAATGAACTAGCTAGAGCTAGACTTAGACTTAGACTGAGACTTGTATTCAGTTTGGCTGATGTTTGGACGGATACAGATGATTGTCTGTTGCCCAAGATAGGACTTGTTCTCTCTTATACGCACCCAACCAATTCAACTCAATTGTTAGCAAACAAGATTAAATAATTCAAATTGAAGAAGAATCATCTGGAAGTTCATCATCAAGAAGGTCCCTTAATACAGAAAGCCCTTCTCTCTTCTCCCCTTTCTCTCTCTCTCTCTGTGGGTCAGCTCCTAATCTCTCCCTCCTGCCTCTGCCTACTGCCTACTCCCTACTCGTTACCGATGGTACGACAATCTCGATCTCATCGAATGGAAACAGAATCAGATCCAGATTTAGAACTGGAATTAGATCCAGCTTTCGGAGGAGTAGGAGGAGGGGAATCTCTAGGAGAATCACTATCAAATGATCTCAATGCCAACTCATTCGAAGATGAACTCAACTTCAACGACAGATCCATTCCAACAACTCCAACTTTTGAAACTTCAGCTTCAAATCAATCAGCTTTAAATGGTTTGGAAGGTCATCAACAAAACTTCGGGGAGCTTATGGGAAGTTCAGGAGCAGCAGGAGATGGTTTCTCTTTAGCAGATGAACTGGCAAGTGCCATCAGTCCTAGAAGTAAGAAAGAAGAAAGAAGGAGAATGCAAGAAGAATATGGAATTGAGATGGAGGAAGATGATGATGATGATGAGGAGCAAGAGGAAGAGGAGCAGGAAGATGTAGGACGAAATATCAGTGGAAAGGACTCAAACCTTACAAAGGCTTCAGGTTTAGCCAGCAGTGGAAACGGAATGGGAACTTTAGGATCTGAATTAGAGTTTGGGTCAAATTCAATTCAAGATCCAACTTCAAGTGCCATGTCCTCTTCCTCCTCCTCTCCCTCTCCAGGTCCAGCTCCTACTCCTGCCAAACCTTCAACCGAACCTACTCGAAAGTCCAAGTCTTCAACAAGCTCCATCCCATCAAATTCCAATGCAGCAGCTCTCAAACAGAAAGAAGAATCAAAGCAAATTCAGGACACCAAATTGGCAGAGCAGAATGAGGAGATTTACAATCAGCATATAAGCGTCTTGAAGGATTCTGAAAGGACCTGTAATGACTTTTTGAGGAGGTTGAGGGGAGTTGTTGAGACCTCTACCATCTCTAATAGCTTCAGTAGTGCAAAGGAGAACGGAAAAGAAACCGGGACTTCAGAAGAAATTTTAGAGAAACAATCCTTATCAGTGCTCAAGACTTTACAAGATGAATTATTGAAGAGAGAATCTCAGATGAGAGAATGGAGAGAGATTGAAATGGGATTCAATAGACATTTTGCTGAGAACGAAGGAGTAGTTGGAGGTCTTAGAGGTTTAGGAGGAAGCGGAGGTCTCGATGATGAAGGGGAAGATGGGGTAGAAAGTAAAGGTGTCAATGGAGGTCTGGGAGATTTAGGAGAGGTAGGAGAAGAAGAAGAACTTGATGAGATTCAGGATCAAGATCAAGATCAAGATTCAGATTCAGAGCTTCCTCGATCATCAAAGTCTCGACAAGCTAGAAGTGCCAAACCATCATCCTCTCAAACTACGTCTCTTGATCTCCCGCCTCTACCATCTTCAACTTCTCCAACTTCAACTCAACTCTTACATCTCACTGCTCTTAATTCATCACTTCTGAGAACTTTCTCTCATCTTCATGATCAAGTTCAAGTTCAAAGAGCTGGAATGTCTGATGTTGGTAGAAGGTTAAGAAATCTAAAGGCGGTTTTAAATCAATGGAGAGGCGAATGGGAAGGAGTTGAAAGAAGTAGGAAATGGATTGAGGTTTGGGAGGGACAAAATCAAGGTGAAGATGAGAAAGAGAATTCAGGCGTTGATGGAAATAAGATTGGAGTGGGTAGGAAACCTGAAAACATCAAACTTTGGACAGATCAACAAATGGAAAGGTTTGAAAGAGTTTTAAATGATGCTGAAGTTAGAGCTAGGGTTCTTTTGAAACCTATTGGGAATTTGGAATTGGATAAATTGGTGGAAGAAGGTAGAGGATTGTTGGAAAAGCATGAACAGGTTGGAGTGGCGATGTGAAGAAGTTTTAGATGAGTCAGTATTATTGAACCTCAAAGAGCCACTTCTTCCAAAAATCATCCCTGAAATACTTTTGCAAATCTCAGAAATAACATCAACTTCAACTTCAACTCTCACATCCTCCTCTCGCCCGCCCCCCTTCTCTTCCTTTGTCTTACCATATCCCTTTCTCCACACCTTTAATAATTGTCATTTTTATACCCCTTCCCCTTCTTTCAACCTCCAAACATCTAAGAAAATCTTCTCAATTCTCCACAACTAAAGTTCCGTAACCATCTTTCAAGAGACTTCGTTTCACATTTCCAGTTTAGAAATCTGAACATGTGCCCTTTTCTCTCTCTCTCTGTCTCCTTTGTGTCGCGAGTTATGGACGAGTCACATGTTACGTGTGGCTTGATTCGATTGTGACCAGTGTTGAGCTGAACCCTTGCCGGATCCTGGAAAACATCCAACCTTGCACCGTTCTGCTGCGTTCCCTTCCGAGGGAAGTCTATAAGTCTGGGTTCTAGCACCTAGTGCCTTTGAACTTTCAAATTTCTTCGAAAACAGGGAAGGGAGAGTGGCCGTCCAGACCAAACCCGAGTCTAGCTTAATTTTTGACAGCTGGAACTTGTGTCAACAAAAGCAGCTTCGACCTTTCTAAAGCCGGCGGGTTGGTTGCTTAGAAAGCAGATAAGGATCGAATGATTTCGAAGGAAAGAGGGGTTAAATAATGGTACGATGATCGAATGATGACCTTAGGGCACATGAGCGACGATCAGTGAGATCTTGATATAAAAAGGGAGGTGATTGTTTTGACGTTCAATTCTCTTTCCCCCCATCTTCTTCTTGATCTTCAACCCTGCCTACCAACTTCCAATTCCATTTTTGAACGTTTTGAAAACTTTTCAACCACTACTACTTCTAAGTCTCAAAAGCATCTCCAACGCAGGACGTTACCTTTTCCATAACATCCCCCTTTTTTTCACAACAGTCCAAACAATCAACTCTACTTTCCCATCTGCAATCTTTTCTCAACTAAAACTAAATTTGTCTCTTTCAAAAATGGTTCAAATCAACAATTCTATCGGTGCTCTACCTCTACTTCTACTAACCGTCAACCTTCCCACCGCATTCTCTCTCTGCGCAACAGTGGATCAAGGTACAACTGAAGCAAGTGAAAGGACAGGGAAAGACTTAGGACACATGAATATGAATATGGGCAAGCAAATGTTAGATTCAGGTGTGACAATGCCAAGTGGAATGTATCAACCAGTTAGAATGTTCAAAGGAAATCACTACCCAACACTAGAAGAGATCTTAAACCCTACTCCTGATTCATACCTCAAGTCGGTCAAGGACGAAAAAGTACATGAAAACAAGGTTGGAGAGCACTTCGAGAGTTATTAGAGTTGGGTGAAATGGTGGGGCTTGGGAGAGGGGGGAGAAAGGAGAAGGAGCGCGGGAACGGTCGATCCAAACAAAACTTCATCTTTTCTTCTCCCTTTTTTTTTTTACAAATCATTTTGTGGCTTTTCTGTTTCTCTTAGTATCATCTGTCAATACTTCGATACCCCCTTCTTCTTCATTCGCAGCTAGCTCTCTCTTATTCAAAACAACCTTTCTTTCCTGCAATGTCACCGTTCAAGATGTCATCTTCTTTTTCTCTCTCAAAAACCTTTTTCTTTGTGTGTGTAAACACGAGCCGAGTTGAACACTTGTTTCATCACAAGAGAAGAGCCAGATCAACAAAATGTAGTTTTCAGATGAAAGGCAGAATAAAGAACTGATCTATCTTTTTGGGTTCCTTCTACAATCTAAATCTATCTCCATACAAAGCATCTACAAAAACTCGAGGAATTCGCCCCTCCTTTCCTATGCGATATTCCAACCCAACTTCTCACCCCATCCACCATTAGCAATAGCATTGGCGATTTGTTCCACATCTTTATCACCTCTACCACTTAAACTGACCACCAAGTCCTGATCTTTTCTCATTTCCCCAGCTAAATGGAAAGCAGACCAAAGAGCATGACTGGTTTCCAACGCAGGAATGATTCCTTCCAATTCGGTACAAAGTTTGAAACCTCTCAAGGCTTCTTCATCAGTTGCCACCATATATTGAGCTCTACCAGAATCTTTCAACCAAGCGTGTTCAGGTCCAACTCCAGGATAATCCAAGCCGGCAGAGATGGAATGAGTTTCAATCATTTGTCCATCTGAGTCTTGAAGTAAATAAGTTTTGACTCCATGTAAAACTCCTGGAACTCCCTTTGTTAGAGTTGCTGAATGTCTGTTAGTGTCGATACCATCTCCTCCAGCTTCAACTCCGATCAATTTGACTGAAGGTTCTTTGATGAACGTATGGAACATTCCAATCGCATTGGATCCACCTCCAACACAGGCGATGACAGCGTCTGGAAGTTTTCCTACTTTCTCTTGAAGTTGCTGTTTGACTTCCTTTCCGATGATCGATTGAAAATCTCGTACGATGGAAGGGAAAGGATGAGATCCGATAGCCGATCCAACACAGTAGTGAGTGTTCTCCAAGTTGGTGACCCAATCTCTCATAGCTTCGTTGATGGCTGATGAGGAACAAGGGAGGCGATTGGAAAAGAGGTATCGGCATTAGCGGGTTCTCTCTCCCTCTCCCTTGGCTTTTTGTCCCTTAACTCTGCTCTTTCCCCTCTTGAATATCGGAACTCACCATCCTTTAAAGTCTTACTTCCGCTCTCAACAGCCACAACCTTAGCACCCAACATTTTGATTCTAAAAGCATTTAAACTCTGTCTCCTAACATCTTCAGCTCCCATATAAATCACACATTCCAACCCAAATTTAGCACAAGCAGTAGCCGTAGCCACACCATGTTGACCAGCTCCAGTTTCAGCAATGATCCTAGTTTTCCCCAATCTCTTAGCCAAAAGGATTTGACCAACAGCATTATTAATCTTATGACTTCCAGTGTGATTTAGATCCTCTCTCTTGAACCAGATCCTAGCCCCACCAGCTTTTTCTGAAAACCTTTCAGCAAGGTAAAGTTCGGAGGGTCTTCCAATGTATTCATAGTAAGATTCGAACTCTTTCCAGAATTCAGGATCTGCTAAAGCTGCTAGGTAAGCTTTTTCCAATTCAGAATGACAGTCATGTAAAGCTTCAGGAATGTATTGTCCACCGAATTTCCCAAATCTTGGAGGTCTTAGGTTTCCTTCTGAATCAACTACTGGATCTAAACCGGGAACTGGAGGTCTATCACCATTAACTACTGCATCAACTTTTGGAATTGGAGTTGAATCTGGTTTTTGATGTATGTCAGCTTTGAAATCTATCGTTCCATTATTTTCTTGAGTATTGCTCAAAGCTTTCTGTCTTTGAATTCCACCAGAAGATTTGTTCGTAATAGATTCGCAATAAGCTTGAGCGGCAGCTGCTCTTTCTTTAGTTGAAGCTGGCGCGTTTTTCAAAACCGAGATTAATTTGGATCCAATCACTACTCCATCTGATAACTCTCCTACTTGAATGAAATGTTCTCTGGTTGAAACTCCGAATCCTACTGCTAGTGGAACTGAAGTGATTCCTCTAACTCTGGTTAAAAGATCTGGAAGTGAAGTTGAGACTGTAGTTGAAGCTCCAGTGGTTCCCATCTTTGAAACTACGTAGATGAAGGAATCGGCCAGAGAAGCTAGATGAGCAATACGTTTCGGAGTGGTTGAAGGGGCTACTAGAGGAACGTAAGATAGACTGTGAAACAAGAGAATGAGTGAGAAGGTGATGAGTTGTGGAAGGTCCTTTCTCTCTCTCGATCCGGCAATCTTGACTCTTCGTGTTCGAAGGAAGCAAGTCAAGAGAAAGAAGGTCCTTCTACAAGCCTCAAACATCCTCTCCTAACCCAGTCTCCAGCTCCATCTCCAGCACCTCTTCTTACATCCTCCCTTCATGACTCACCCTTCCCTCGTACAGCAATTCCTGAAATCCTCTGCTTCCTCAGGAGGCAAATCGACCATGATGAAACCATTAGCACCAGCTTTCTTTGCATCAGCTACAGCTCTCTCTTCTCCATAAGCCATGGTTGGGTTGTAGTAACCCATCAAAAGGATTGGGACTTTTAGACCTCTAGAGCGAGCTTCTCTGACGTAGTCCAGACATGTGATGTATCCTACTCCTTGATCGAGAGCAATCTAGAGTAGTTAGAAAAAAACGAGAGGATTGAAGGTTAGAAAAGGATAGGATTGTCTGAGTCATAAAAGTTGAGAAGAAGTTGAGTTTTTTGACTAACATGATTGGCTTCTACGATGGCTAGACCATCGGCAGTTGAATCAGAGAATGCTGTTGGTTGAATAGATAGAATGAAATGGGTCAGAGTAGAGCTTGGAGGGTAGTAAGTGAATGGAGAAGAATGAGAAGAGTACTCACGTACACCCAATTCGATGATATCAGCTCCACCTGCTTCCAATGCCAATAGGACGTCTACCGTATCTTGCTTGTGAGGGAAACCAGCTGTGACGAATGAGACAAATACAGCTTCATTCTTGAGAAGAGAGGGAGGAAGAGGAAGAAGAGGAGGAGGAGGGGGAGTAGCAAGGATTAGCAAAGTGGAATGAAATGGAACCAGGTCAGCAAAGCTAGAAAGAAACAAGAAACTGCTATGATGACCCAGTCTAATTGAATTCATACTGAATGAAAGTTGTTCGCACCTTTAAAGCTTTATCAGCGAAAGTCTTCTTGATAGCTTCCGTCATTGTTTAGATAGCGTTAGTCAAGAAACAGTTGGGCTTACGACTTGCCCGTCTCTTCTCTCTCTTTGTTCTCCCCCTTATTAGCTCCCACCTCAAAGACATGATTCGATTCATTCTAGTTCAAAACCGTCAAGGGAAATCTCGTCTTTCAAAATTCTACGTTCCATATTCAGATGAAGAGAAAGTGCGATTAAGAGGAGAAGTACATAGATTAATAGCTCCAAGAGATCAGAAATATCAATCCAACTTTGTCGAATACAGGAATCACAAATTGGTTTATAGGAGATACGCCGGTCTGTTCTTTTGCGTTTGTGTAGATGCTAATGATAATGAGTTGGCTTATTTGGAAGCCATTCATTTGTTCGTAGAGGTTTTGGGTGAGTAGAATCGAACTGGGAGAGGGTGGGCAGGCTGCGAGATGGATCAGGAGAGATTAAGGCAGGAGGAGTTCACTCTCTAGCGGGTTGGAAATTATTTTGGGAATAATGCAAAGAATCTCTGTTGGGATCTAATAGAGCAGAGAGTCAGAGGGAGTGTTGAAAGAAGGGGGGACTTCCCAACCCTTATCTCCTTCAATTCCCAAGTCCCTCCAGTGATCATGCTACTTCAAGTCCACTATTTCAAACGTCTGAAGTCTAATTTTTAACCTACCCACCTTCCTTTCCCACTTGTAGATGCCTTCTTCGGTAACGTCTGCGAACTTGACCTGGTCTTCAACTTCTACAAAGTAAGCTTCTCCTCTCCCCTTACCTCTCCCGTTCTTTCCTCCTATCTCTTTCCGCTTCTCCTTTCCATCTCTTCTACTCAATCTCCCTACTCTGCTTTCCACCCCTCCGAGCTGACCTATCCTTATTTCGACTCTTCTCCCTTCAGGTCTACGCAATCCTAGACGAAGTCTTCCTAGCTGGAGAAATCGAAGAAACCAGCAAGAACGTAGTTCTGAATCGTTTAGATATGCGTGAGTTGTCCTGGAATTCTTATTACAGAATACAGCTAGGGCTTTCGGTATCGTGCATCATCTTCTTCATTCTGACGCTGCTTCTCTTTCTTCAATTCCACTTACTCTATCTCTTCAGTCGAGCGCCTCGACTAATTTCAAGAATTGAAGCACTCTAGAATAGTTTGCTGAGACCTAAAGTTCCTCTCTGACTTCCTCTTCTTACTGGTGCCGTGTAAATTTACTTTCTCTCCTTTGTCTGCTGCTTCCAATTGTACTTTTATTTTCCACCTTACCCTTCTCTTGTTTCAACATGAATCTTTTCATCTCTCGCCTGACCACTTTCTCACGTATAGAATAGAAACCGAGTGGTTTGGAACTTCATACGTTCATAATATCTTGCAGGTTGCAGATTTCGCTTCGCGTCTCTTCTTCTCAACTCCAACAATGTCAACTCAAGACGAAGCGAAACCTACTCCAGTTCCTATAAACTTCAACAAATCCAGGCCTAGATTTCAAGTCACTATAAGAAGACTGGCTTGTTTAGCTTATGCTTTCACAATCTTCTTGCTCATCTTAATAGGTTTGATCTTGGCTTTTCCCATCTCTGTCTTCTTAGAGCCTTCTCCATATAAATCAATCTACTTCAAAGGCGATGCATCAAAAGAACCCCACAGGGTGATCAAGCCTTTGTTTGACAAGGCTACCAAGTTCAATGTTCACTCGACTTTGTGGAAAGACTGGACTGGAGTACCGTCTAGTCGGAAGATCGAAGAGATGGGCGGCCCGAAAGCTAGACCAGGGGAAGATGTGGAAGAGATTGGATTTGTCTGTGGGGGCGATAAGGAAGGATGTTGGTTGAAGCAATATAGGTCAGTTCGATTGAGAGCAGTCCGTACGCCCTCTATAGGCGGCTCTAGCATTCCTGGAGAATCATCTTCTTCTCCGCCCCTTTCGATGCACTCTTTCTTTCAGCAACGAGAAGGGCTCTACTACAGATAATGTATTCAGGAACGTCTCTATGGACGGAGGAGTCAGATCTTACAGTCGATGGCAGATGTCAGAGAACACTCCTTTAGTGTGAGACAGTATAGGGATCTTAAGAATTCACTTGGTAACCCTAATGATTTTTCCTGATTTATTTTCTCTCTCCCTCCCCGTCCCCCCCCTTGATAGGTATCATCCCTTCATTTCAGACCAAAGCATGCGAGCTTCATTCATCCTCGACCCGCTGCCTCACTCCATTCCTGCTTTCGAAGATTCTTCTCTAGAATTCGTTTCTGCGGAGTCTATCTATCCGGAGACTATGGGTAGGCTCTTCAATTCCAACAAAGGAGACAGTCAAGAACTCTGGTGTCCTTATCGGCATGGACTGGGAAAGGGAGATTGCAACATCACATCAAATTCAAACTCAGAACCAGAGAGCTACAACCTGAGAGAAAGAATGGGTTTAGTGTCTCATAGCCTGCCAATGTTAGAGCTGTTCGAAGAAACGGATTTTGATCTCGCAGGTTTGAAACCGGTGGGAAAAGAAGGTACCAGATATCAACCTTACGTTCAATCCGTCTCGCATCTAGTTTTATCGAAAGAAAATGCCTGGATGGATAAAGACTTATGGATGGAAGTCTTCAAAGAGGTCCAGTCAAACCTTACACAGTGTTTGAGAGAGGAAAACATTGAGGTTGAGTCCAGAGATGCCGCCGACTGCGTCAGAGACCAAGTAGATGGACCTTTCTCAACTTTATTAACCTTCAGATTAAAAGAGGCTGATCCAAGTGATGAGAAGAACTTTAGATATTTCTATACCCCTTTCTTAACTTCATCTCCAACGGCTTCAAGTCCAAAAGATTTAAGAGCGCTGCCGACTCACACGGATTTTAGGAACGACGAATCCTTGCGAGAAGCTTTTCCGAAGTCAACTACTTTAGGATTTCCAAAAGAGAACGACCTTCTTTTCGATTTCAATTGGCAAATCACGCTTTCCCAAGCGAGCAGTGCAAGAGCCAGATGGATCAGAGAAGTTGATTTTGGCTTCTTAGTTGAAGTCGTTGGAGACTGGAACAAAGGAAGTGACATCGATCCAGTCGAGAGGGCTCAGTTGGACTGGCTGATGCATACTGTGTTATTTTTGACTGGAAACTGGATTCTGAAAGCTTTCGATCTGGGACCTGTCAAAGAAGTGGTGGTGACGATTCTTCAAGCTGGGTCGGATGTGGCAATTCTGTTTTGTGAGTAAAAGATGAAAGTCTTTTAGTCTTAAAGATGACGGATCATAACTGTCTGATTCAAAATCTAATCCTCGATGTCCGTTGCACGCTCTGCAGTGACTCTCCTCTACTGGGCCACCAGATCCACCCTCTCTGGAATCTCTTCCTGGTCGACTTCCCTCTACGTTATCTCTCAGATCGCTTTTCTCTTCAACTCTTTTCTGGAGCTTCGTCAAGACTCAACGCTTCTGTGGATTCTCTACAAACCTAAACCTCGATGTCCTAATCCTCTGATCTACCCACGGTTGACTCTGCTCAGTACGGCCGCCATCGTTTTTATCGTTGCCTTGGTCGCGAGAAGGATGATACCTTGGCTATCAGGTAAACTGGATCACGATGAGAGAAGAGATTCAAGATTGGAGGTCGGTGATGCGAAATGGGCGAAGGGAATCAGGATCTTGGTGAGTTGTAGATTTCAGAGCACGACTCACGAAGTCTCAAAGCTGATTAGTCTCTCTCTTACTACATCATCCTACTCTTCTATTCAGTCTCTTCTATTCCTCTTCGGTCTCTCAGCCTATCTAGATCCAGCGTATCTCATTCTTTATAAGCGGAGACTCGTGTTCACAAGGTTCGATGGCGTACGAGCGTCTTTACCGACTCTAGATCCAATGTCCTATCTTCTGACTCGAAACCTTTGGATAACAACTTTCTTGGGAAGCGAAGTCCTACAGCTGTTGTTCAATTCGAAACGAGGATCTCTAGCTGGAAAATTTCGTGAGTGGCGGAAATAGACTCGGGTTTGGAGGGATATGATTTTCACTTTCTCTTCGTATTTCTGAGACAGTTTATATGACTAACCTCCCCTTTGAAACTCTCCAGGTCTTACCATTATCTTTCAAGCCATTAGATTTGCAGCTTTCAGACATTACAACCTTCACGTCGACATCGCTTCTCAGCCGTATACTCTCTTGAATCTAATCTACGTTCTACTATTAGCATCTTGGTCTCTACAGGCAATAGTCTATTCTGGCGTATCTCAAGTAGCGAAACAAGAAGTGGTTCATGAGGAAGAAGGCGGTGACGCGGGCAAGAAGAGTTGACGACATGCATTGTTACGTGGCTTAGGTTTTTACTTGCCTGAAGGAGTCAAAGACTACATTGAAGTAGTAGATACGGCTTGGACCATCGAATTCATGAAGGAATCAAAGATTGCATTGAAGTAGAATAAGGGGCTTGAAGGGGCTTTAACAATCGATGGACGGGAAGATTAAACCAACCTCCATCAAAGGGCCTAACTTCTTGTAGCTTCGGTAGCTCCAGCAGTAGATCCACAACCAGTGTGGAATCAGTGTCTTCTCATTGTGGTCCCTCAATTGTCAAAGATCGGAGAGTATCTCTTGACTTCTTGAGATTTTCCTGGATGCTCGCTCTCTCCATCCTGCGTGTGCTCCTGATCGAAACTTGTTCCAAAGGACTGAGGCTCTTCTTATCGAATAGTTCCAAGGATTTTGAATAGGTGTCTTGCGATGGAGGATTAGACTCCTTCAAAGACTCTGATTCTCTTCTATCGTCGATTCGTCTCTTATCTCTCATGCCGGCCACCTCTGTTGAGTTGAGATAGTAGAACATTTTGAGTGTGATTCCGAATTTCTGATTTCTAAGGAAAGATTGGTAACAGTAATGAGGGCTTGGAAAGCTGAAGTTGATGGATCGGTAAGCACGATTGAGCACAAGCAGAGAGAGGCCAGGAAGTTCGTCAGTGAACGAGCTCTGGAGTCAGGGATTCGGTTAAACCTTCAATCTATCGAATCAAATAGAACCAGCTTAATTGGATGAAAAGGAGAGAATCAAGCTGTAGTATAGTAAAGCTGCAAAGTTGTGACGACTCCCTCTCCACAGTCCACGCAACCAAATTAACACTGCCAACAAACCCCATCGGATCATCCCTAATCCCACTTCCTTAATCACTTCCCAATCCGAGCTCCTATCCAATCAATTGATTCAACATGGCAGCTCCTCAACAACGCAAAGCTGGAGTTAGAAGCGTAAAGCTGAGAGCACCAAAGAGAGTCAGTACCTTTAATCTTCAATCTTTCATCTCAATCAGGATTCCCCATATCCATGTCCATTCTCCTCTGGATGTCTAGCTTATCACAACCTCTTATCTCTTCTACCTTCTCAGTTCGGTCTCGAGCTCTCACCTCAGGAAATGTGGTCAAGATTAGAGGATGCCATCTCACAGATACAGAATCGTGACATCAGCAAACTTAGCTACGAGGAACACTACAGGTATGCTTATAACTTGGTTTTAGTGAGTACCATCACAGATAGCAATAGAAAATGGAGGGAGAAGACGAATGAATGGAGCTCGCAGCAACAAGAGAGGAGTAGAGCTTGGGCCTCGATGCAGCTTCCTCTCAGGTACGACATATCTCTACCTCTACAAACTCGGCTGTAAATTTTTCCAGAGACATCCCAGGTTTCAGAACCGAACAGTTGAAACAGAGAAGGAATTCAAGGAACTGGAAGCTTGCGCAGGCGAGAGAGGAGGCTTGAGTGTTCTCATGCCTCCATCTCTTTTCAAGACCATCTTTCTACCTGTTTTGACAGCAGAGCGTAAAAGAGCAGCTCCTTTGATGAAGCGCTATCAGAAGAACTGTGCCAATCATCTGCCTTCGTGTCTTGCTCACTCGATGACCCTTTCCGTCTCCCAGCAATCACAAGGAGATCTTCTCTATTCAGGAGTCACCACTCAAATCACATTTCACTTATCAAAACTCTGTCTAGAACGCATAGTCCCATCATTCCCTTCCGGAGGTTCATCAAACATTCCTCAAGGGATCATCATTCCAGAACTACCTTCCTCTTCAAGCTCTTCTCGAACTTTCAAGGGAAAAGGCAAAGCTAGAGCCATTGATCACTCAAGTGCTTCTATTCTCAATGGTAATGGAACAAAGAATGGAGATGAGGAAGGAAGGACGACGGGAATGGTGAATCTAAGTGGTGGAGATAGAGGTGATGGTAGAGATGAGATTGCTAGAACTCAAGCTGGAGAGAGGTTGTTGATCAGTATTAGAGATACTTGGAAAGATCATTGTCTTTGTTTGAGCAAATTGAGGGATGTTTTGAAATATGTGGTGAGTTAGATGCTTTGACAAGAGATGGGAGGAAGTCGAGCTAGGATTCGATGGTTAAGATTTGATGGATCTTGATAGGGTGTATGCCTGTATTTAATGGCTGATGAGGGCAAAACTCGAAAGAGGGCTCTTTCAAAGCTCGGTCAAGTGCTTCGGGAATTAACTTTTTATGATCCAAAGCCCCGTTGACGTCTGAATCATTAACCCATGTCTCTTCACTCGCCTCTCTTCTTTATCTCGCAGGACCGAACCTACGTCCATGCAGTTCCTAACACTCTACCAATTTGGGATCTAGGATTAGAGCTCTTCAAGGATACTGTTCTACGATCTCCAGTTCATGCAATCCACACTCACTTCTACTCAACATTATTAACTCAAATCCAAATCGAAAGGGAAGGTTCAGTAATCAACCGAAGTGTTTTGAAATCGATTATTGAAATGTTACTATCATTGACCCACTTGAGATCCAACTTGTTGAACAACAACTCCAGTACAAGCTCCACAAGTTCAAGTTCAACGAACCCAACAGTCGCCTCAATATCTCATACAGTTTACGCAAACGATTTCGAACCTGCTTTCCTGTCTACCAGCAGTCTATTCTACTCAAGTGAAGCAACTAGACTACTGGACACTTCAGATTCGGTAGCTTATTTGAAACATGTCGAGAAAAGGTTCACAGAAGAGAATGAAAGAGTTTCAATTTATCTAAGTTCAACTACCGATGGACCTCTTCAGAGTTTGATGGAAAAGCACCTGTTAGAAGATTGTTTGAACGAGATCATTAACAAGAGTGGAAGTGGGTTACCTGAACTGCTGGACGAAGTAAAAGGAGAAGGAGGTTCAAGTACCAGCAATCCCTTCTCTGGATCGGGAGGAAGTGAAAGGAACGGAATAGAAAGAACAGAAGATTTAGCAAGGATGTATAGGTTATTCGGTAGAACTAGCAAAGGTCATCAAGTTCTTAAAAATGGAATCAAGAAGTACGTCATTGCAAAAGGATCTGAAATCAATGAGAACGTCAATAATGTTACGAATAGCAATGCCGAAATAGTTGAATCTAAGAGAGCGGCTGCTATCAAGAGTAAAGAGGTCAGGGACAAGTCGAAGATGGACGAAGACGAAGATGCAAATGAAGTTCCTCCTAATGCTGATGGATCTCCTCCCAATCAAGCGAAGGGCAAAGGGAAAACTAAAGCTAGACCCAACCTTTCAACCGGAACTGGTGCCGCTGACTCTTCTGCTAGCACTCCTGCAGCTGCTACTGCTCTCAGATGGGTAGAAGAGGTGTTGGAATTCAAAGCGAAGTTTGATGGACTCTTGAAGAGAGCGTGGCAAGACGACAAAGTCATGGAAGGAGCTGTCAACGAGGTGAGTCTCAATCGAGTTTCTTACCACTTACGATGATTTTGTTTAATTAGAACTTCATGCTGATCTGCCACCTGAAATTCGCTCCTTCATCTGTTCAGGCCTTTGAAACATTTGTCAACGCCAATCCTCGGGCTTCTGAGTTCATCTCTTTATTCATCGACGAGAACCTGAAGAAGGGACTCAAAGGGGTGAGTGAATCTGGCGTCAACTTTCCAGAAGTTGCTCCAGCGATTGCTTCAGTCGTTTCTAACCATCTGCTTTACTTGCCTCTCGCCTTCGTTCCCTCCCTCAGAAAACCGAAGAAGAAGTTGATTCGGTTCTCAATCGAACAATCACCGTCTATCGTTTCCTACGAGAGAAAGATCTGTTCGAGTCTTACTATAAGAATCATCTCTCAAAGAGATTGTTGCAAGGTAGAAGCGTCAGTGACGATGCTGAGGTGGGAATGTTAGCTAAATTGAAGGTCGAATCTGGACATGCTTCAGTTCAGAAGTTCCAGGGAATGCTTCAAGATATGGCTATCAGTAGAGATACGATGGCCAAATGGAACGAACCCTCCAGGAGGGGAATCAGAGTGAGTTTCAACATAGTTGAGTGAAGTCTAAGCGCCGACTTCTGACGTTGACAGCTCTTTCTCTTCCACCTCCCCCACCCCCCTTCTCACAGGACCTCTCTATGGAAATCCAAGTCAATGTCTTGACTGCCACTCATTGGCCGCTATCAGCTCAAGCTCCTCTTTGTGAGATGCCTCCAATCGTCATGGCAGCAAGATCTCAATTCGAACAGTTCTACAACACAGAACACAGTGGTAGAATTCTGAAATGGCATCCTCAAATCGGAACTGCAGACATCAAGGTGTCTTTTCAAACTAGAAAACATGATTTGAACGTCTCAACTTATGCTATGTGCGTTCTGTTTCTCTTCGAAGGTCTTCCAGACCACGGTGAAGAATCCAAATTGTCTTATAATCAAATCAGAGACAGAACTTCCATTTCGGATAATGAGTTAAAGAGAACCCTTCAAAGTCTAGCTTGTGGAAAGTACAAGATTTTGAACAAGGATCCTAAAGGAAAGGAAGTCGGAGAAATGGATGGATTTAGTTTCAATGTCGGATTTACTTGTCCTCTGGCTAGGATTAAGATCGCTCAAGTCGCTGCTAGAGTTGAAACTCATGAAGAGAAGAAAGAAACTAACATCAAGCTTGAGGAGGATAGAAAGAATCAGGTCGAGGTGAGTTGAGAGGGACGAGATTACTTCTTCCACGCCCTTTGATGGAATCTTTAGCCTTTTTTCTTTACCTAACTCTTTCGCTTTTTTGGTCTCTTTTTTGACTCCTTCTCAGGCTTGCATCGTCAGGATCATGAAAGATCGTAAATCTCTTTCTCATGAGGAATTACTCAATGAAGTCATCAGACAGATAGGAGAACGATTCAGACCCGAACCAGCTTTCGTCAAGAAGAGAATTGAATCTTTGATCGACAGAGTGAGTGCTTGAAGAAGAAGAAGGGCAGGAGATCGATAGAGCTTTTGAGTAGATGTTGAAAGACTGGCTGACCTCTTCTCGATTTCTCTCCCTATTGCCTCCACTTTCTTCCTTTTCCTCTTCTATTTTCGTACTTCCAGGAATATCTCGAACGTGCTGAAGTCAAAAACGTCTACAATTACTCTGCTTAGAAAAAAAGAGAAGCATCTTTAATGTTCCCTCCCCCTCCCCACCCTATCTTCCTTGCCAGCTCTTTCATCACAATTCGCTTTCCAGGTCCGATCTCTATCTTTCATTCATCAAAGTTTTAGACCCAAGCCATTCAGTTACATACAAGTTCTCTCAGTCTTATCTTTCCAAACCGCCTTTCCAGAACCCAAATCGAAATTGTTCCAAATTAATTTTCTTTCTCTAACTCTAGCTCTCCTACAATCAATGCAATCGAAGCTCTACATTATCAGTTGGCTCTCATATCTGTCTGATGTCCACTATGTTGGATGAGTGAGAAGAGCAGTGCGTACGATGGAATGTTTGAGGGAGGGGAGGGGAAGAGGAGCGAGCCTCGAATTCCTCTCACCGCCTCCCCTTCTCACCCTTTTCGATGCCCCATTTCAAAGCGATTCGGACAGATATGGACTAGTTCGACATGGTTCTTCTCTTTGCAGGGAAAATGTTCGTGGCACGTGACACAGTTCTGGAGTGCAACTAGGAAATCCTCTTTCTGAAGATGGAGATTTAAGTTTGTTTAATATCAAGGCACGAAGGATAACGTTTTATCGAGATGAAAAAGGAGTGGACCTCACCTCGTTACTAATTATATTGACTGGTCATCCTAATCAGTCAACAAGGGCCACTTTCCCCTTCCCCATTGCCTTCCGACCGACTGGTTTTCATTAAAATCAGAATTGAACTGAAATGAATTCATGAAACTGTCAATCGCTAAGTACGAAATCCGATGGACATTTCCCCATCACCTCCCTTGATCCCGTCGACCCTTTGTGACGTTCTTTGGATTGAATCTTTCCTTCTCGTCGAACAACACCACCACCAACATCAAGAACATCTTCTCTGATACCATAGATCTTTCCCTTTCTCTTTCTCATTCAAACATTTCAATGAGTCTTAAGTCGTGAAGAGAAGAGAAGATACTTTATACTGTAGAAAGTTTCAAGTTTCAAGTTTAAGAACCGCCCAACACCAACCAACACTTCCTATACAGCTGTCTCTCTCTCTCTCTCTAGCACCTCTTCTGAGGATCAAGAGATGAGCTCAAACCCAACTCATCAGCTTTCATCATCATCATCTTCATCTTCATCTTCAGCCAACCAGAATATCGGACCTGCAAGTAAACGAGCTAGATCTCTAACCTCATCTCAAAACCAATATGCATCTTCATCCTCTCCTCCTTCAAACATTCTTCCTCTTTCACATCTAGCCATTGCCACACCTAATCATGACTCGGATCAATCAAACTCGATCTCAATCAGTCACAACACGAGTCGATTCAATCCATTGCTTCAAACTCGACCTACTCTACCAACGTCTTCCAGAGCAGCAACTTGGTCTCAGCGGCGTAAGAACTTAGTTTCCATCTTACAGAAACCGGAACTTAAAAGAGGTCTTCTACGATTCGTTAGGGAACAGGAATTGGGAGACAAGGGAGGCGGAGAAGGTGGGAATGCAGAGCTGAGGATCGGAGTGGAGAGAGTGAAAGAAGTAGAACAGGCGATTAGAAGATTAAATAGAGGTGATCGTTCTATTGAGGATGAGGATTCGAATTCAGATTCAGGCTCTGATCTAGAGGAAGAGGATGAATTATCAGCCCGGTTGAATCGGAAAGGACGAGGAGGCAGGATCTCATCTGTTGGTGTTCGCGGTGGACTCCCTTCAAAGCTGCTTTCTCTTCAAGAAATGGAATCTCAAAAAGAAAGAGACCTATCTTATCTTTATGATCTTTCTCTCACTTTACATTATGCGTTAAAATCTAGAATGGAATCTTTGACTTCACCTTCAGCTGGTTTCAATCAATATTCTGCTTCACCTCCAAGACCTCCACCACCAACTTCTTTACTCTCCTTAGAACCTTTACTAGAATCCTTAGTTAGAAATGGGTTATCAGAGAATGATTTTCCAAAAGTAGATGGCCATTCAAAATTCCCCTCTAACAATGGTGGAGAAGTTAAAATGGTTAGAAATCGATTTTTGGAATCTCAAATCAATGCAGATGGAGAGATCATTTCAGGGAATGGAAATGGATTTATATGCGTTATGAAATCTACTGGGAAAGCTTCTGCTAGAATGCATAGGAAAGATGGTAGGATGAGAGTGGATTTAGAAACCAAGATTCTTTTGGCTTCTACCAAAGAGTTTTTAGAATTGAAGGAGGATGGAAGGTTGGATTCTGGTGTTCCAACTCCTTTGTTGATTGCTAGCTTTCAAGGACCCAAGAATCTTCACCTAATTATGGAACATTTACCTCAAGGAGATCTGGATTCTTTCTTGGTTAGCGCTAATGATGGGAAACGAAATGGGGTTGGAATCGGCAAGGGGACAATTGCGGAACATCCAGGTCAACTTTTGGAAGAAAGATGTCTGATATCTTTTGCTAGAGATATGGTGGAGTCTATCGGTTGGTTACATGGTTTGGGGATCGTTCATCGGTGAGTCTCAAGTCTCTGCTCTCCACTTCCAGCCTCAGCCACTTTCTTTCTAACCAGGATCATCTCTCTCGCCCACCCATTTGAATTCTTCTAGAGACATCAAACCAGCAAACTTCTTAATCTCTCCCTCAGGACATTTGAAACTCTGTGACTTTGCAGGTTCAGCTCCATATTCCGATTTCACATCAAGTCAACTCGAAGCGACTCTACCTCCTTCTCCACGACGAAGAATGAAACGAGATCAAAGGGATCCAAGAGATTCCACTTGGAGACCCAATTCTTCAAGAAGAGTCTTAGCCTTTTATCTTCGATATCCTTGTGGAACTCCAGATTATATGGCCCCTGAAGTTCTCAAAGCAGCAGAAGAAAGAGAGAGAATAGACAATTGGGATGAAGATGATGAAAGTGAAGATGACTATGATAGAAGATATGGAAGTGAAGGAGAAGAAGAGAACACAAGATCGGGAATCTCAATCAGCAGACAACCAAGCAATCGAAAATTCCCAACCAATCGAAGAGGTGAAGATTTACAGCTTAAAGGGAATCCTCAAGTTCTTGGTAAAAGGAGTGGGTCAGGTTTACCTAGATCCAATTCTTTGCCTGAAGGGTTGGAATATTCTTTAAGTGCTGTTCCTAGATCCTCAAGTTATTCTTCAATTGGAGGTAGATCCAAATCTAGAATCGAAACCATGATCCCTTCTTCTCCAACTACTTCAAGTTCAAATCCCAATCTTTCTTTCCCAAGAAGTAGATCTCACAATGAAGTCATTGGAAGTTCTTCTCCTTCTTCCAAGAGATGGTCAAAGGGTAGAATCGGTGGAAGTAGTAGCGGTTTAAGAGCTGATTCAGGTGTTGGTGGAATCAATGGAAGAAAATCTAAAATCTTACCCACACCTAGTAACTCTGATGGTAGCTTGAGTTCTAAGAGGATCAAAACTACTATTCCAGTTTCAGTTTCAGCTTCTTCTTCGATGAACTCGATTAAATCTAGTCGATCGATCTCGAGCTCAGGCTCGAATTCAAATTCAAATTCAATTCTCAATTCTCAAAATGGATCAGGTGATTACTCTTTCGATCCTGACATTCCTCCCATCAATGCACAAGTTCCTGGATCTTATGGTCCTGAAGTTGATTTTTGGTGTTTGGGATTGGTTTTACATGAATGCGCTTTTGGTAGATTGCCTTTCGTTGAACCGGTTGAGTTTAGAGACAATAGAGCTAAGATCGCTGAGTATATGCAATATGCTATCACCAATTGCGAGGTGAGTGTCAAAGATGTGGATCATTTTATCTCATCGAAACAGTGAAGTCTGACTTTCTTCCCTCATTCCCTCCCAGACTACCTTCAAATTGGATCGATCGGTGCCCCTTTCTCGAGAGTTTCAAGATCTGATCAGTAATTTGATCTGTCTTCCTTCGAAGAGATTGGGTCGAAACTCGACTGAAGAAGTCAAGAATCACGCCTTTTTCAGAGGAACTGATTGGAGTCGAGTTTGGCAGCGTGAGTATTTCTATCTGCTGCCTTCTCTCCCACCAGAGACATTTTCCTGATCTTCCCATTTCTTTTTTTTCTGTCCTTTCTCTTCTTGTAGTGGAAGCAGCTTATGTGCCTCAAAGTGGATCGAGCGTTGCAAACGCAGAAATGGCAAGCGCCTCTCTCGTACCTGGATTCCAACAACCAATCTACAACAGTTTCGTCTCTGAAGTTCCTAGCTTCTCGAAGATATTTCAAGGAGGGATCGACGAATTCCCAGACTTTCAAGATCCCTCCTTCGAAGATAGACTGGATCAAGCAGAAAGGAACCAGAATCAAGGAGTCGACGTCACGATGACGATGCATGGAGTACACGTCGCCGAGGAAGAGATCTCTGAGGTTTCCATCTCCAAGACTATCATTCCTCCCCCTCAAGCTATAAGAGCTGCTTACTCTGCGGTGCCAAATGGTTCGAAGGCCAGGTGGGCAGAAGTTCCTCTGGAACTAGTGGGATTCTCCTACCTTCCTCCGCCTGGTGCTTTCGACCAAGATACTGCTTCTGGGGATGTAGCTGCTAGCGAGATCGAAGAAGCTACCCTCAATCACGTCGGTGTCTCTTCCGGCGACGAAGCTGCGTCAGCCAGGCCTTTGGTCCGATTCACTCTTCCAACCAACACTCCAGGTCCTCCATCCCGATTCTCTTCAAATCCAATCGCATCGACGCCTTACGGAAAAGGGTCGAACTTCGAGTCTGGTCTCCCCTCATCTACTCCTTATCAATCTACTCCGTATCATGCTGGAACAGTCCCACGAAGTCTTCAAAGAAGAGCCATCGAGGCTGCAGCTTCTAGAGCTGAAGGAATCTCTACTCAGTTCGTCACTCCTCTACGAAAGACTAGCATGCCCAACATCACTAGCGCTTTCATGTCGACTCCAGCTCCAAACCAAACCTCAACTCAACATCAACGGCCTCACGTTCCACCCTCTCCTTATCCTTTCCCAGCTTCAGCTCAGAGAGTCATCTCGGCCAGTGGAGTACCTCATGCTGCTATTCGACGAAACGATCTGGACAGGGCTAGGTCTGAAACCCCTGGAACTGGAAGCATGGGATCAGACTCTCGATGCTCAGGTGGAAGTAACGCTAAGAGAGATGTCTCGGAGAAGGATGCCTACGACGACATCATGTCTGCCATCAAGAAATCAGCTATCAAGAGCACTAGGAAGCAGAAGTCTACCTTTGTAGCCGTTCGAGAGCAAGCAATCAGGAAGTCCAATGCTGCAAATCTACTGAGGAAGATCAGGGAGACCAATCAAGAGGAACCGAAAGGAACTTTGGAGGAAACTTCAAGACCTTCTCTACCTCGAGCTGCTACTGATACAGGTGTCCTTCGAGAGGCCTCATCTTCAAACCTTCGATCAAACAACTCCACTCTAAGGGCTCCTCAAGTTCGACCTGCCGCTGTCTCTGCTCCTCCTCCAGGGGAGAATCAGGCTCTCTCTGTCGCTCCAGTTCGAGTTGGAGCTTTGGGCGGAGCTCTCATGGGATTCCGATCCGATAAGACTAGACCACCTCCAATCTTGACTAGAAGACCTCCTAGTCCTGGTTCTGGTGGAATCGCTCGCGGGTCCTTCGAGATATCTTCAGAGGACGAACTCGACGCCTTGAGTGCTCTTAGTAGTCCTGACGAGGAAAACGCACCAATTCAAGTGCCTCCACCTCTCTCAGCCGCCCCTTCTCTGGACTCGGCATTCTCCAGCTCGAACTTTTCTAAGGGAAGCAACCTCGTTTCCAATGAACCGATGATGGCAGGGAGAATGGGTCTCAAGAAGCAACGAAGCGCTCGCCAGCTGCTGCTGAAGGCCCAAGAGAGAACTACTCCAACGAAACCTACCAGAGCTGCAAGTCCAAGTCTGACGGTCGCTTTCAGCGAGAGAGACTTGGCTCTACCAAGCTCTGAAGTAACGGAAATGATGGAAGAACTCCAGACTACCTCCCCTGAGCGGATCGAACGTGAAATCGATCGAATGGATACGGAGCTGCCTGGCTGGAACGATCGACAATCTTCGAGAACGGCAAGAAACAGACCTTCTTCGATGATGGTGAAAACTAGTGTTAGACCAAGTGAAAGCTCTCACTTCGCTCCAAATTCCAATCTCCTCGGAACCGGAATCAATAGGTCGAAATCGATCACTCGACGAAAGAGCGCTTCAGAGCTCCCACTCTTCGAAGGAAGGACTTCTTCGATAGGTCTCGTCTTGGATGCAAAGGAGAAAGGAGAAGAAAGGCAACATCCTTACTCTGCTCAACTAGGAGAGATCAGCAACTTCCCGAATACCAGTGTCACCAGCCTGGAACGAACGGATTCAGGTAGACGGATGAGAAGAAGGAGCAGCAGAGAGATGCTTTCGGAGTACAGGCTGGGAATGGGGAAACCTGCTAATTCTGGTAAGAATTCTCCTTCCCCGACTCTCAGTAGTCCATCTCTACCTTCATTCCCAGACGTCACTGAGGACGCTTTCTTTGGTCAAGACAATTCTTCTGGACCTCTCCTGTCTGGCGGACCTGCTCTGCCTCACAATCCTTCTCGTTCATTACGTCGTGCCTCTTTCGCCAACTTTGGAGCCGTCAAAGCAAGTCAAGCCCAAGCATCTCAACCTTCTCGTCAAGGATACCAGATCATTTCTCGCAGGGGGAGCTCAGCCGCTCTACGGGAAGGTCAAGAGGTAACTACTCGTCGAAGTGATTCCGGAAGTTCTTCTCAGAGTAGCAATGGTAGAACCAACGCTCAACCTTCTTCAGCTAGAGTAGCTCAATCCTTAGAGCACGAGCAACAGCAATCTCAAACTCTCAAACCTGAACCGACCTTACGAACCAAACGTAGCTCAAAGTGGGAAAAATTGGGAGCTGTTCTTGGAAGAGGTTATGGCGGTATCACCGATCGTAACGCTCCTTCTACAAGATCTACATCCTCAAGTAGACCACCACTCTCAACTACCGACCTAGCTGGGCCTTCTTCAAGATCGACTTCGGCCCCTCTTCCCAAAAGAGTGAGAGCCTTAGCAGCAGCAAGCTCTGATACCCCGTCAGTCGGAGACGACACTGCCGACATGAGTTTGGCTACAGGAATCGGTCATCGGATAGACAAGTTCAGTGCTGGAGTCTCAGGTGCCGAAAGTAGAGTTGAGAAGTTGTTGGCTCAGTTGTCTGCAGATCCTTCTCGTTCTTCTTCTTCTCGCTCGTGATTCGATCTCCATTCTTCAATGTTGTATATTTCAATCATCTTATCCCCATCTCGTACTTTTTGCACCTTCACATGCACATATTTGAGAGAGAGATCTCTTTCACCCACATTCTTTTTTGAAGTCTTTACCACTCACAACACTTTCTCAAGATACCATCAATAACAGTTCGTTTGAATTCTTTTGTGATTGGGTGTGTGTGTATGATTACGAATACAATATTACAATTGGGGTTTTCCTTTTTTCCAAACCATCTCGAGTAAAGTATTCAAAAACTAAGAGGGAATCCAGTCTACTCATCTCCGGTAGGAGTATCGACGTCCTGCAGGCCTTTCAGAATTTCCTTCTCTCGGTCAGACCTAGAAAGCAGATGAGGAAGGAAGATCTACGTCAGTCAAAGACGCTGCCAAGGAGCAACATTTCAAACTTTCAAACTCACATTCCACTTTCACCTTTGATGTTCAACTTCTTCATCAAAAGAGAGTCTCTGGCTTCTTGCGCTTCTCCTTTTGCTGCGGCCGTCATTGGAGCCTCGACTTTTTTATCCTGCTCTTTTGTTTCATTCCACCCTGTGACGTTCACTATCTGAGAAGACCCTTGATACCTTGGAATTCCAAGACCGAACTTTGAATCTAAGCTACTTGGGATGAACCTTCCTCCTATGTAGTGAGTTCCTTTGAAGTCCTTGACTCCTTTCTTAGGAGCGGAAAGAGAGATTAGGACCTCAGGCGTGAAGGCGTTAAGATTGTTTCCTTCGTTCACATCCCAGGACGACGGAACATCCACTGAAACGATTGGAGGCCTGAGCTTTCGCTGCGTTTTAGGGAAGATCGGGAGTAGTGATTAGAAGCTGATGATGGGAAATCAAGCGTTAGCTGAACTCACAGCCTCGAACTCGAATCTTGATACCGAAGCTAGCAGGTCTAGAGCTTTAAGAAAAGGCTCTCGAGGTGGTCCCTTGAAAGAGAATCCTGAAGAGACGAAAGAAGAAGAAAGTTAGAATGCTTGTGTCTGTTTTGCATCTGTGAAGTTGAGGGCTCACCAAAAATAGCATCTAACATCACATCTGCCGTTTCCAAGGCATCTTCAAAGTCGTCTTCCGGTAAGACTGGGATGTCGAAAGCCTCCAATTGATGGACCAAACTCTGGAGAGTGAGAGGGAATGATTCAGGAAAGGTGAAGAGAGATTAGAGAGTTAGAATCTGAGTGGACAACGAAAGAGGAGCTGGCGTTCAATAGAGATCGACTCTTTCAAGAACTCATAAGCGTGGCAGAATGAAAGTCGAGGTGAATCGAGGGGCAAGAGCACAGCACGAATCGAATCTGTTCACTGATAAGCAAGCTGATCAGCAGTGGCTCTGCGAACGCCTCCTTCTCGGACAATTTTGATCAGAGTGATATCCCACTTTTGCTCCGATCACATCTCAATGCAGGCGCGCCTCTACCTTCCGAGGAGTTGCGGATCTAGAGCCTTCTTCGACAGACCTTCCTCTTCCACCGTCCAAGATCCTCACACTTTGTATAGCTCGATTCCACTCTTTCGACTCACCTGAAGAAACTCCTTCTGACTAGGTTTCGGATACCAGACTGCTACGTCATATCCCCAAAGTTTCAAGTGCCTCGCTGCCACCAGACCATCACCACCTTGATTTCCAGGACCACAGGCAACCAGAGCTGAAGGATAGACATCTGGCGGATAGGATTCAAACAAAGCTTGTGCACAAGCCAGACCTGCTAGCTCCATGAGTTGAGGCAAAGTATAACCGCAACCCTCAGGAGGATGTGACATTAGCTCATCGTCTAGAGCTGCAGCTGTTTCAGCAGAGATGTAGCTGATGGTAGTCGGACCTGGAGAAGAACTTGAACCTGAACTTGTGTTTGAACTTGGACTTGATCCTGGTGAGTGAAGGTCTAGATTCAAAGGAGAGATGTCACTTTGCTTTGTGGATTGAGGTACTTCCACTGAAGCTGACAGCTGACTCTGATTGGAAGAAGCTGTTGGAGTTGAGCTCATTCTCTTGGTTGTTACTGATTCTTGATTCTGATTCTATGCTTCTAAGGCTTCGTTTTGGGGGTTGATCCCATCAAAGGATGGTTTGATGGTGGGTTGAAGAGAGGAGGAACTTGTTGTTCAAAGTCAGGGTCCCTTTGGATCGCTGCAGCTGCTGCAGCAATTCGCTGCGTGATCTTCTCGACTTTTCATCATCAACACGATTCTTGAGATTTGGAAAACGCATTGATAGAGAGATTATGTAGTAAGTAGGTTGTGAAGATAGTTGTATTTGTGAGCTACGAGAAGGAGGAGACAAATGACAAGAGGGGACCGAATGAGAAAGAATACAAAAAGGACAAGGACTGAGATAGAATTTACAATGAAGTCCACACAGAAAGAAGTGGAAGAACTGAGAATGGAAATTGAGACGTCGGGAAACGAAATCGAGCTGTTGATGATCAGAAATGAAAGTGTTCTTCGAAGAGGGAGGGGATTGGAAAATGAGAAATGTAATGGAGGTTCTTGAAACGAAGAGAAGAGACTGGAGCGTAGGAGATGTGATGAGAAATAAATCTAAATTTGGGAGACCGTAGGGAGAGCGAGAGAGAGTGTGAGAGAGAGAGAGCGTGTGACGATGGGAGGATCGAAAGTAGAGTGCTGACCGTCCAACTAGATGGAATAATTGAATCCAGATGATAACACAATTGGTCATGTTGACTTTGAACTTGCTTCTCGTTTAGGAGGCGGCGGAACGGAGAGACTTGATTCATTTCCAGGAGTCAAATCGGTTGGAGAAGCTGTGAACCCTCTTTGATTAGAGAAAGAAGCAACAGGAACATTGAAGTCTTTGACTTGACCTAATCTGACTGATAAATCTCTAGCGTCTAATTCAGGAGAAGATTCTACTACTTGACTTTGCCCCTTGATGACCGGATTTGATGAAGAGGATTCTCTTCTAGCCAAAACATTGAAAGAAGAATTTGAACTTGATTTGCCTAATTCTCTCTTTGTCTTCAAAGTTCTATTCGTTCTTCTTTCCAGTTGTCTCAGATTTTCTCTACCTTCTCTGACGAGAGTCGCTAACCTCCTTCCAACCGTGTATTGCAAGACCATTAGAACCAAAATCGGAATGGCAGCTTGAGAAATAAAGACAGCGAGGTACGTCAATTGTGATGATAGCCTTCCGACTTGAGTATCATGAGCATGAGAAGCCGATTCGCTTTCTGTGTAAGAACGGATTTGCAGACCTTGATTCGATTGATAGGCTGAAACTAGAAGGTCTTGAGCTTGGGTTTGAGCGGTTTTGAAGAACTTTCCAAATCGAATTGACGTCTCGTCTTGAAGGTCCTCTAGCTTTCCATATCTTGCTGAAGCTGCTAAGTCTTTCAAAGCTATGAGAGCAACGCATCCTTGAGCTAAGACGTGAGCTCGAATTCCTCTTGAGACTAGATCCATGATCGTTAGCTGATAAGCTAAAAGAGAGAAGAATCCGATAATTGCGAGAAGTGGCTGGATTGAGAAGAAAGCTATGAGATGAGGTGAAATGGAAGTCGGATCTGATGGGAGGAGAGAAGGGCAGGCAAAAGAGTCAGTCTTGGAACGCATACATTCATTGAGTTGGACCAAGCTGGTTGTCTGCTAACCAGAACTCACCTCTCCAGTATTCGAACAGTTCGATTCCAAAGATCCCAGCTACGAGCATGACTAGCCCAAGAGCCACTCTCCTCCTAGCCACGATGTCAATAGCAGTCGAGACTGAAGCATTAGAACTCGATGAGCCCTTCCTCGCCGGCTTCTCCGAATCCATATCCATGTTCATGTCCAAAGTCAAAGCCGGAGAGACCTTTCCATCTGTATTTGAACGATTTGAACGATTTGAATTGTTCCTTGACATGGTGGCCGATCCAGGATGTCTTGGCATTTCCTGTTCGTTTGATCGATCATTCAGGTTCTCAAAGTGATCCACCGAACTCGGAGGAGCGGAAGTCTGTCTTTCTCTTGCGGGTCTAACGGAAGTAGAGATTGGAGGAGAAAGTAAACCTGCTGAGATTCTAGTGCTTGAATTCCGAGATAAGGGACTTGCATCGAGCTGTCTGGGCATGGAGGTTGAAGTAGCCAGAAGATTCGGTGAGCTTGTTTTAGGTACTACCCCTCGAGGTGTAAGAGAAGAAGTTGAAGGGCTAGATTCCAGCCAGGTAGGAGCAGTTGAAGGTCTGCTTTTGTGTCCGATTCGGTTTCGACTCCCACTTGCTACCACTCCACCATCAAAAGCGTTCGTTAATTCCTCCCTTCCTGAAGTTTGCCGTCTAGGACTAGAAGTTATCGGTAATATCGAGTTCTTAGAAACCTCCTCTTCAATTTGTCTATCTTTCTCCTTTGACCATTCCTTTTCTCTCCATCCATCTCTTTCAGATTCCACATCGAAAATATCTCTCAATTCATCTAGACCAGCCTTCAAGAATGGAGAAGCAGATTTCGAAAGACTTGAAGATAACCTTCTAGCATGAGTGGACCATCGAGGTGAAGCCGGAGGATTGAGTTCTAGCTGATTCGAAGTGGAAGAAGTTGGAATGTTGATGTTGTAAGAATCTGAGGTTGAAGAGGATCGAGAATGACCATGTCTAGTTGACGGGTGATTTGATGGTAAACGTCTTGAAGAGAGAGATCCACCACTTCCCCCAGCCTCCGATTCAGCTCCAAGACCATAGCCAGATTGAGGTCTATCCTGAAAACTGGAATTGAGCCTTCTCCTATCATCTGCATTGTGAGCTAGCATGGAAGCAGATCTTTTTGTCTTTCGATTATGACCATCTATGAGTAATCCTTGATCCTGCTCTCTGGAACTAGACCTGGATCTATTCGAGTTGGAATAGAGTTTGTTCTGGAACCTCCTTGAAGTTTGAAGAGAAGATGTTGAAGAATTTGAAGCAGTTTCCGCTGAATCTATAGCTGATTCAGATGAGGATTCTGTTGGATCTAGGTCTGGAGTGTTGCTCCTTTGATGATTAGAGTTCCTGGACCTCCTTTCCCTCCCCTTTGTTCCAGTTTTGACCCTTCCTGCTCCTTCTTGAGAGATGTTTTCTTCTTCATCATCTGGCTCATCACTGAATAGAGACAATGACAACCAACTCACTGGACCAGCAGAGGTAGAAGGCTGAGGAGAGGATGATGAGGATGATGAAGAGGATGTCCCTGAACCTTGTCTGCTCTGACTTCCACTTGCGCTCCCGCTACCCGTACTGATGATGCTGTTCCCACTTCCACTATTGCTCCTGTTCCTACTACTTGCTGTGATTGGTCTCGGGAAGGTTGAGGAATGAGATTGGAGTCCGGGGATTGCAGGAGAGGGGGGTGGGGATGGATCAAAAAACACTTGGTTGGTTGAGGGTCTCTGTCTCATCGTCATTGAAGTTGAAGTAATTTTTAGACTTGTTGAGCTGTTGATTGGAGTCGAAGTTGAATTTGATTGAGTTGGAGTTGTACTTCTTGAAGGATGTTCCTTTGCATCATCCAACAACACTGACAAAGAGTCCGGCGATTGACTTGCAGAGGCGATGAGACTTCCCTCTTGCATCTCTTGAAAGGGATCTATGAAGAGACCTCGAAGAATTGGTTAAAAGAAGAGAGGATGGAAAAAGAAAAAGGAAAAGGGAAAGAGAGATGAAAATCGGAGAAGGAATATCAGATGATGCGGATCTACGGAGCCGCGAAGGAGAATTAAAAAGGCAAAAGATCGACAGGGCGCAGGGCGCTTCCGGTGGAGGTTCGATAGAGAAGGGAAGAGAAGAAGAGGGGAGATTATTAGAGGAACTCGTGAGATAGAGTGGAAGATTGTGAGGGAAAGAAAGAGAAGAGATAAAAGGGAAGAGACCTTTTTGAAGAGAGGGGGTTTCCACATTCCACCACTTCAGGATCCCACTTCCAAGATCAGGGCACGTAGGCACTGCACATCTTGGCTTGGATTGTGACGTCGACTTTCGATTTCTAATCATTTTGAAAGAGCCACTTCCATTGGTCAACGTGCCGGAGAATTCTTTCATCACGCATCACATTCCATCACTTCTCTCGAGCTTTTGCTGTGCGCATCTTGATCTATCCGATGGACGGATGGAGTGAAGGGTCTTTCTGACTATCTCCACTTCATTCGTTTCTGATCTCCCCCACCGTCCTTTTCAACTCTTGATCAAGCGATCCTGACCTCGCCAGAGAGGAAGGTGCGATGTTGAAGCAAAGCAGGAATGTGCATGCTGGAAACACACAAGGTTCTGAAGAACATTCCCAGGGGCTATTCGAAAGCCTGGTCCCCTGAAGCTTCCTGCTTTATCCTTGATGGCGAGAAGAAATTTCTAACCAGTGTAAGCCGGGTAGCTGCAAGTAGCTGCAACAGAAAGGATGGAGGTAGGGGGTGGCAAAACTGGGTTGGGCTTCGCGCTTTGTGAACAAGACGAATTCTTCACAGATTCTTCAGAGTGAGATTGAGTCTAAGAAGCCAACTTAGTCGACTGATTACCGAAATCCCTATCCCCTTGCAAGTCAGTGAGGTACCTCCGTTTCTCTCGTAAAAAAAGAGCTCCTCTCACCACCTCAAGTTTCCTGCCAATTCACGCTAAGAGAGACCTCGAGACTTATGAAACATACGAAACAGGTAGGAGGTAACTTTTCTTCTCAAACATCAGGGATACCAATTCAAGATGGAGCCAAAACTGCGCCCTGCTCCCTGAGCAAGACGCGTATCTAGAGTTTCATAACAAGTCTTCGCTTCGATAGAGGGTGCCTTCATTGACTTTGAGATTGTCGCCATCGCCGGTGCAGAAACTGCTAACCTAAGGAGGAACGTCGCTAGGCGAAGCCATCGCGAACATCCTTGATTCTCTCACTCACCCCCTTTATTCCCTTCCCTCGTCAACTCGGTCTGGATCAGAATCCTTCTCTTCTATATCCTCGGAACGCTGTCCATCTCTGTTCTTGTTCCTTTCAACCACCCAGATGTACTGCTGGTTTCAAATGCCGCCAAAGCTCCCTTCGTCATCGCCATCAAAGCTGCTGGAACCAAAAGTCTTACTCTAGTCACCTCTGCTTCCTCAGCTACCGCAAGTCATATTCACCTATCTATCAGGACAAACAACTCATCAGTGCGTTTCTTGATGAAGAGGAACGGAGGAGGCTGCGTATAAAGGGGGGGGGCGGTGGAAATGGGTGGAGTGGTCTGAAAAAGGAAAGGAGCGCAATTCTCGATCTTGTAAAGACTGTTCCAGACACGTTAATCTCCGTTGTACCTTTGAAAAGGCTTGTTCTATGGAGGATGAATGTTACCGAAGCGATACGAGTCTCAATCTCATAGAACTGCTGCTTCGTCAAACGGGTTCTATTCCCTTGCGCTCTTTGGTACAAACCCGACCAAACAGGCAGGAAGATCTGAAGACTACTGGTTCGAATAAGACTATCATTGTTTAAAATGATGTTTCAAATGGTACAGGCATCGATTGACAATGGAAAGAATCGAAACGACTCAGAATCAGAAAATGCCAGTAAATCGAATCTCAGATCAGAAGAAGTTTAAGAAAGCGGAGAGCTTGAAGGGGAAATATTACTTGTTGTTCTGAGAGCTTGAGAAGAAAACAGGGAGAAAAGGAAGTTAGACTTGCAACCCCTAATCCGGGTTCTTCAGAGAGAAGCTCCATCTGAAAGTTGAGAAACATCAACTGTTAACTCACTCTAATTCTTTTCATCTGGACGTTCTAAGCGTAATACGTCACTGACAGCATGGAAAGCAGCTTCGGAGGAGGAATACGCTGAAGTCATTAAGATTTGATTGACTTCATTTATTTTCGAGGTGATTTAGCGCAGTAGGCGTTCTGGAATAGAGGATGGAGAGAAGTATGACCTCTTCTTTAACCGACCTCTTCTTTAACCCAATTGCTGATTACGACACATCCTCACCTGTAACGCTTCATCGAGGGTGGTGTCTGAGGGGGGGGTGGAGAAGAGGAGAACAAAGGGGGGGTGAGGACTCAACTCCAAGCCTCGTCAACTCGACCCCTTTCACTGTCTCATTCTTACTCACTCATGGACCTTAGTACTTCATCTGACCTTGACATCGATTCATTGATTAGAGCGTCAAAGTCATCGAAGGCTCTCTGTCTGTCTCCTGTAGGAGGAGAGGGAGGGAGGAAAGAAAAGAGTTGAGCGTCAGTTGCAGAGTCATCCTTTCATCGGTGGTGATAGGAAAGCTCGAAAGTTAAATTGATGAGCTCCTTCCAAAGTGAATCACTTTTAAAAGGCAACATTTCTCCAAGTCAAGTTCAGCATTGTCCCTATGTTTTCTCTATCCTTACCTCTGTCTCTATGACTTTGTCCTCTGCTACCTATCCGTCCTACCATTCGCTCAGCGAGTGACTCACCATCATGACTATCTGGCTTCTCAGCCTGCATCTGTACAGTAAGATGAATACTCCCATCCTTTTGCACACTACCATGACTTGCAGCCTCTCTCAATAAGTGGACACCTTTTAAAGGAATGGGATCGCTTGACAAGTCACCGTGGACAACCAAACCATTCTCATCTCGAGACCATCCTGAAAATAAACATTTCCACCCCCAAGGATTCTCTCCAAAACGAAGAGTAAGTCTAGTGATTAAGTTGCCGAAGAAGTAATTGTTGTCACACTTGAAGTCTGAATCCTCTGGTACAGACTCTGCTGGAAAATCGAATGGAAATACCTTACCAACCTTCGCTTGAGCCGTCATAGCTACAGATTGGGAATCCAAAGGAACTATTAACCTGACGCAGATCTGCTCTGGAAGGCCTTCTGGCTTTGATTTTGTGAACTTCTGGGGACGGAGTCCTGTCAGGGTTCTTTGAAGAGCGTCCATCTTGCATGGAGGATGAAGAAGTTGAGAAGAAGGACTAAATTCCCTTTCATCCCCTGTTATATCATTTTCGTTCTCCTACAATCTCCTTTAATTCTCAAGATTGTTGAATCCAGGTGCATCAAAATCCAGTTCATCTTCAAGCTACGTCTCCTATCATCTACAAAGAAATCTCAATTCAAACTCTCGATCTCAAATCAGCAGCCCAACTTACTGAAATCTTCTGCTCTCAGGAGACGATCGAGATCAAATCATATCCGGTATCAAATTACATTCAGCGAGAGGGGACTCTTATTCCTCTCCTTCACAGAGAGAGATTCGAAGAATGGACAGAAGACTGAGGGAGGGGTTGGGAAGAAACGCAGGGAAGCCACCGTGAAAGGAATGAAAGTGGGTGGGGTGGAGATGTTGATCTATCAAAAAACTTGCTTTCGATTTTATTGGTTCGACGATGCTGCTCTATTTGACCTTAGGAGCTTGATGGACGTCTCGGAAGTTTTAACTGTTGACTGTTGACTGTTGATGTAAGGAAACCGATTTGCGTGAGTCACCCTTTTGCTGTTTTCTGTGGCTGTTTTGTCATCACTTCAAGAAATTTCAAGTTCTGACCTCCAGCTCTCTGATGTATAACACTATCTTACAGAGAGGGGCGCTCGAGGGAAGACGGAAGAAGGGTCAGTAAAGTGTGGCTATGATCTGAAAGTCTGACCTCGTCGACCCAAGCTGAGCTGCCATTCTTGTTTCTTTGCCTCTTCTCTTTCTTTGTCTCCCCCTCTCTCCTTTCAGCCCAAGATTGCCACCCAAGCATCCGATGTACATTTACTTCGTCAACTACTTCTTCGAAGAAGTTTTGAGACGTCAGATGATCGACGATCTCTACACATTCCCAAATTTGATCCAGCCAGCAGATTATCGCGTCACTCACCCTTGGCGTATTATTCGCTAGGTTTGAATTCAATTGCTGTAACCGAATGTCGAAAGAACAAAAAGAAATCAAACCCTTAAATGAGCTTTCATAGTGTGATGATGTTTGATGACACGGTCCAGCCTTCTCGACAATCTTGATCTTGTCCAATTACTAGAGGCCTAGAATCAGAAAGTAGGAATTGTTCGGGGAGAAGGCAATCGAATCGAACTCTCGACCGCAGATTACGATAGTCCCAAGCTTTGGATCGAGAAGTCGATTTTCACTCGCTGAAACTTGTGAGACACTATAGCCTCCATCGATAGGTTGATCTCAAAAGGAATGAAAGGTATAGAAACCTAAGAATAATTTTAAACCGAAACATCTATATGACTTTTACAACCTAGACGGAGGCCACTCGACATCAAATCTTCTCGTCGATAACAACGGACCACTCATGCTCCATGTTCCCGAGTTGAATGTCAGTTATCCTTTGTAGCATTGCCTCGGCGACTAAACCTACTCCTGCCGGTCCAGTTGGAATGTGAATGTCTGATCCTTGGTAACCGACTCTTTCGACTGGAGATACGACGGCGGCTGAAAGGCGAGAGATGAGGAGTGTCAGTGAGAGCGAAGCAAGCAGAATCACTGCAGCCAACGAGAGAGAGAGTTAAACTTACCGGTTCCAGAACCGAACATCTCAGCTAAGGAGCCATCTTTGGAGCATTTGATGAGCTCCTTCATCGAGATCTCTCGTTCGGAGACAGTCATTGGAGGTAAGGGAAGGGAGGATTTCGAAGAGGCGTGATCCCGAGCTAGACCCAAGATACTGTATGAGCAAGAAAGAAAAGGCAGGGGAATGTGTGAGCTGAAAAGTGAAGGGTACCTGAGAAAGGAGAGGTGAAGAGGAGGGCAAAACTAACCTGTCTCGAGTAACTCCAGGTAGAATGGTTCCGTTCAAAGGAGGTGTGATCAACTCGAGAGCTGAAAGGAAAAAAGCGATCGAGAAATTCAGTGAGAGAGTTTGGTTTAGGAACGAAATCAGATCAAAAGATCTCTTATTCAAACTCACATCCATCATCCTTCTTCAACACGACGAAGAGATTCATAGTTCCAACCTCAGTCAAAAGATGTTCTTCTCCGAATAACCAAAGGTTCTGTTGATACCCTTTCTCAGCCGCTTCCATTTGAGGTTTAATGGCTGGAGCGTAGTTCCCACCTAGCTTATATTGTCCAGTTCCGCCTGGCCAAGCTCTGACTTTCGAAGGGTCGGCAGATAGTGACACTGGCTTGAATCCAGTGCTGTAGTAGGCTCCAACAGGACATGTGATGACGAAGAGTAAGGCATCAGAAGTGGCTCCAACTCCTAGAGCTGCTTGAGTACCGATTAGAGTAGGGCGGATGTAGAGAGCGTTTCCTGGACCTGAAGGAATCCATGATGAGTCTAGAGCAATCAGCTTCTTGATGCAGGTCATGAGCTCTTCTCCGTTGAAGGTCTGACAGATAAGGACAGGGAAGGTGTGAGAGGTTGTCAGGTAGAGTCAGGAATGTATGCCGTCTTGAGAGTGAAAGCCCTATTGCTCGACAGTCTCCTAGCCTCTCAAGACACATGAATGAAATCTTGACAGAAGAAGAAGTTGTGGCGAGAGCTGGCTAATCCGAACTTCTTATCAATCTGTCTCGTTAACTTCCCCGTCACACCTTCCTTTCTCACAGTGTATCTACAGCGAGTGTACCAAGTAAAGATTAATCTATTGATTAAATATCCATCTTGTTTTCAAAGCGATCATACCTCTTGACCTCCACAGACCCCACCTTCAAAAAGATCATGACTCACAGGCAACGCAACTCTATCGGCACTAGTGTTCATCCTCTTCATGTTCATGTCAGGTCTGAAGATTCTGACTTTTCCTTCTTTATCCTTATATGCTTTCATCCCTTCGAAGAGAGAAGGTGCGTAGTGGAAGATAACAGAACTAGGATCCAACTGCAGAGGTTTGTAAGGTCCGATCTCTGGAGCTTCCCAACCTTTCTTGTTGTTCCACTTGATAGTCAACATGTGATCTGAGAAAGTAGAACCGAAAACCAGACCTTCTGAAGCAGGAATGAACTTTGGAGATTGAGTCTTGTTGAGGATTAACTTTGAGGAAGAAATGTCTGGAAGAAGAGGAGTTCCTTTGGGTTGAGAAGAAGAGGAAGAAGCTAAACCTGCTGAATCGGTTTTAGCGGAAGATGGAGATGGAACTTTGGAAGCTGATCTGGAAGAGGGGGAAGTTGAGAGACTTCTTGAAGGGATAGAGGAGCTGGATCGAAGAGTTGAAGGTTTGAGAGAAAGCCTGCAAGAAGCAGATACGGAGGCAGTCAGCCTCATTGAAGTTGTCCTGAATGCTGACATCTTTTCAAGAATGAATTGAAAGGGTTAAAAGGATGGAAAGGAAAGAAAGAGAGGAAGAGAGGAATGGGAGATGGGAGGAAAGGAGAAGGAGAGACTCTTGCTCTTGTGACTCCAAAAGTTCTCACTCATCCTTTTGCTCGCCGTTTCTCTCCTCCAACCCAAACTGTCTTTTCCTCTCTTTTTCTTTTTCAAGTAGGCATTCATTCTATCCTCATCAGCTGATTAGAGAGTGGACCTCCTTGGCAGATCCAGCCCTTCGCTACTACCTCAGAGCGCTGTGTCCTCACCCTCCCCTAGCTGCCATCCATGATCCAAATCTCCTCTCAATCCAGGCCTCTTGTCGTCAACGACCTACCATCGGAGACCAATTTATCACGCACCTTCAAGTATCTATCCTCGACTGAAGTAGCCATCTTCAGAGAGGTCTGCCCCTAATAAGTGGTGATATCGAATTATCGATTCAGTACCAAAACCTAGACTCAAGTGGAATTTTTCCCTCTCTTCCCGCATCGCAACCTCGTTCTTTACATGCGTCCGGTACCTTCAGAATCAGAGAGTAAAGTGGTGGCAAAAGATGGGCGAACAAAGAGATGAAAAGGGGCAGATAGCTTCGGAGTGCGAGAGGGAGAGACGAAACTAAGTGGAACCAAGAAAAGGAAAAGGTTGTGGTTCAAAAATCTTAGATATTAAGATTCTTATTGTACGATTCCCAGTCACCAATACTATGTGGGCATCTATCAGCTAGGTATCTTCGTCCAGTGACACGCCTGCAAAGACGGGACGTGAAGCGTCTTGTTTTAGTCTCGAGCATTGAAGGCTCGAGGAAGGGCGAGGGAACGATCTGATCAGGTAATCGATTCGCCAGATTTGAAGAATTTCAGAAAGTGAAAGAGAAACTTATACAAGACCTCCTTCTCTGCATCTCCCATCTTGTCTCTACGTCTACCTCTTCATGTTTCCTCTACCTCTCCCTCTCCACCTCCCCACACCAATCGACATCAAAATGACATCACCATCTCCTCAACGTTTCGAAGGGTTGGATATTGAAGGAGAACTTGGAATTCCACAGAGTAAACCTAACAAAGCCAAACAACGTCTATCAGTTACCAGACAACAGGCTCAACAAGCTGTTCGTTCACCAGCTCTCCGACCCAACAAGCTCAAGCTTTCTATCTGGAATGAAGCTGGTCCAGTTGAGGTATCAACTCAACAAGAGGTGAGTGTTGGATACTGAGCTGCTATCTCTCCAATCTTCCACTTTCTCCCAACTCACTTCCTCTCTCTGTTTTTCTCCTCAATCCTTTCCTTTGCAGTATTTCTATTCAACCATCTTCAACAGAACCAACATGCTGCCAGAAGATGTTGTCATTCGTTACGAAGATCCAACCTCCTTGCGAGGCTGGTCTGAACCATTGGCTCACTCGATCTGCCTTTCTTGGCTAATTCTATTCATCAAAAGGCTACTTTCATGGTTTTGCCTGTTGAGAAGGATGCTACGGAGCTCTATGCGGGCGAGTGCTTCCCAAGATGGGAAAGAAGGAGCTTGGGTTTCGACGGAGTTGCCATGGGTGGACAGCAGTGATGGCGAGCAAGATGTGATGAGTGGAAAGGTTCTAGCCCTTTTGGAGGTATCTTTGGGTTTTTATGATCAAGAGGAACTTTTGTGCTCCGATCAAAGAGAGATGTGGGCTCAATGGTAGTTTGGGTTGCAAACCTTACGTTGGAAGCCAGACTAGCTCAATGGTTGGAAGATGGCGGTGTTGTTCTGAGACGGGAGCTGGTTGGGTTGGCTTCTAGTCATCGTGAAGATGTTTCTGGCTTGAACACGGGGTCTGGGATAGACGAAAAGCATTTGTTCTGTCAGTAGTGGATCTTTGGAAGAGGATCAGAAGCTGACACAAGTCCTATCCCTCCTAATTCAGCTCATCAAACTACAGTTCTACCATCAACTTCTGGTTCTTCAAGTAAGGTCGCCTCCGATTCTCAGGCCGTTTCTCAATCCAGATCTACCACCGAGTCAACTCGTACTGGCACTAGAAAACGTGCTCGTGAATCTTCCGGAATCGTCGATGTTTCCAACAAACGCACCCTTCCAGCAAGACCACCTCCTCAAGTTCATACTGGTCCAAGCTATGGACTAGATGGAGATCCAGGCAGAATTTCAAGATTAGGACCTAGAGGACTACAAGGAGAGTCGGGAAGAACTCAAGTATGGAATAAAAATCCGAATGGAATTGGAACTCGATCTCGCAACGGTAGAATTGGAAATGGACTCGAGAGGAGAATGTAATGGACAACTCTCTGGGATATCAACATGCGAGTAGTCTATTTTTTAAACTTTGATTGATTTCGATCAAACCTTTCAACTTAAATTTCCTCGCTCCTCTCATCCTCCTTTTTTCAGATCCCTGAGGTCTGGCTTTCCAACATTCCCAAGCCTACCAGAATGCTCAACACCAGTGATTTGATCCAATCATTGGAAAAGTACTCGGCTGCTTTCGTCGAACCTCCCATTGATCCCTTCTCGATCTACTATTCCAACGGCAGAAGAGGAACCGCTTTGCTCAAGTTCAGAACTCATGAAGCTGCTGTTGACGCTACAAGAGCTCTTCACGGAGAAGTCTTGGGAAGAGAGCATTTGGAAGCTACATTTTCTTAAAATTACGAAAATTGGAGAAAAGCAAAAAGTTCAGAGTAGTTTCATAATCTGTGAATAGTCGTTTCGAGTCTCTCTCTTCTTCTCGTCTTCTTATCTTCGTCTTTCTAGCAAGCAACCTTCGTTCCTATCTCATCACTCATATTTATTACCAGTGTCACCTCATCATTGTTCTCAACATCTTCCAAAGTTCTCTCATCTGCTCTCTTGTATTCACTCAAATTGTTCTAGGTCAACGTTCTTTCTCATTGTGGCTGTTCTCTTAAGAGCTTTGTCGAGAAGATTTGGCTAGCATACTGCCGTTGTCGCTCATAGCTCATTCTCCTCACTCTCTAGACCGATCGATTTGTATCGGTAATTTGATTTCTTCTCATTGAATACTTAAGGAACGATTCCCATCAACATTCTTCATAAAACTTCAACAACGAGAGAGTAAGGCAGGGAATCAAGTTCGCGTTTCAGCCCCGAACTTCCAATCGACAAATCGCATTTGAGAATGATTTTCACTATCCCAGCTCCATCCACTTATTTCAATCGTCGAATTGAGGAGTCGAGGCACTGGCCGAGTAACAGCCTTCTCCTTTCGATAGGTCTCCAACTGCAAGGCGCAGAGATGTGAGAGAGGGGATGAATGAAAGATAGATGAGACCACGAGTCTAGAGCTTCGGATGGCGATTGGAAACGAGAGGCAAAGAGAGTCGATTGCTGATTCCGTGACATGAATCACTCACCAGATTCCCCTGCTTTCAACATGCAAAGTTTTAACTTTCCACTCTTGAAGATTTCCAATCCTTCAAGAGCTTTTGTCTTTGTAGCCCACATTTGCTTGGCTCTTTCTGAAGTTGGATCCTCGTAGTTCCTGTTAAAGCCCTTATCAGGGATTCCAACAAACTTGAGGTTGGGAATGACTCTAGAAGTTAGAATTTGGATCAGGAGATCGTTTTCTTCAAAATGTTGCCGGATTTGGATCTGAGAAATCGATGTTATAAGCAGGGAAATAGAGAAACTTTAAAGTTGGAGGAAGAATACAGCTAGTAGATGGAATAACCAAAAGAACCACGAGGACCAAGGTAGAATAGAACTTTTGCCTGGACCACAAGAGCCTTCACAGATTGCGAGAGTGAAGAAATCGACTAAAAAAGCCACAGCACCCATTAGGATTTTGAATCCGATTAAATTCTCTCCTGAACCCATGATCGAGCTCGAAAACATAGCTAGATTTGAAAAAACCTTTATTGCAATGAACAATGGTGGAGGATCGATTGAGATTTTAACATGAGAAATCGAAGCGACTTGAGAGTCTCCAGTTTTACCTGAAGTCTCGTCTTGAATTAGTTCACGGATCTGACCTAGAACTAGAGGTAAGTCCCAACCATAAACAGTTTGACGGCAAAGTAACCATTTAGTTCTTGATTTGAAATTAAGAAATCTCTTGAGGTTTGAAGATAAACTCCTTTCAGCTTTTTGTTTGACCTCTTCAGTTAACATTCCATTGGCACTTCCCCTTTCATCTAGTTTTAACCAAGGTTCCATTAATCTATCTACTTTAGAATTCCACTTCTCTTTCGTGATGCTGGAAGCTTGAAATGGATGCCTAGAGATCGGATCATAAATTTGACCGTGGCGACTTGTTGAAACCCAATAACCACTTTCTCCTAGAGGCGTCATCTTCCAACCAGGATCAACGTTCCTTCCCCTGAGGCATGGTGCATCGTCCGATCTCGCAAAAAGAAGACCACCGCTTGACTTTGACGGAGAAGGAAGTGGAACCGTAAAATTGAGGATTTGAAAACGTTCTTGTTCTTTGAGGGTGCTTTGATCAGAGCCAACTGGACCAAGGCCTTCATCCGATCGAGGAGCTCTGAAACCTTTGATCCTAAGAGACAGAGAAGGAGGAGATGGTCGATATTGTCTCAAGAAGCTCTCTGCGTTTTGTGGAGGAGAAACCTCGAATCAGTGATTCTCTTCTTTTCGTTTCACATCCCTTTCTTACTACCAACCTAGAGTTTCTGCGTTTTTGATTTCGCTCTGCTTCACATGCAAAGCAAAACCATCCACTTTGAAGTTGATCTTCGGCATCAGATCAGAACCTTGCTCTAGGGAAGATACTTCGTCGTCATTCAGCGGTAAAGCAGAGTAGCCACTTCTCGAAGACTGTCCAGTTGGAGGAGTATATCCTGGAGGTGAAAAGCTCATCATCTTTTGAGTTTGAGATGATGGAGGAGTGAGTGTTAGGAAGGAGAGAAGGAATCGGCGTTGAGTTCCACGTCTTGATTTGGTCCACCCGCGAGGTCAAAGAAGTTGTGCCGACCTTCTCATCATCTTCCCTCGCTGTCAAGATACTCCTCATCGCCTCATCCTTCGATGTTCAAGGTCAGTTCCACTTTTCCAGTCTCCTTGTTGCGTGCTACACAACCTCTAAAGCAGGTGTGTTCTCGAGATACATGGTAATGTGAGAATTTCATGCAGACTGAAGATAACCTAGAGAGACAGAGAAAGACAGAGAAAGGGAAAACATGTGGCGAAAGAGAAACATTAAAAGTTAGAGGGGAAGGAGTGAGATGGACGAGATGGGTGCAAACTTTGAATGATAAAGTCTGTGGGAGGCGAAGAAGTGATTGATGGCTGTTGAGGACACGAAGTCGCAAGCGATTGGATGATTGGTTATGAAACAGAAGAAACGAAGAATAAGGAAAGGGAGAGATAGAAAGGGGAAAGTAGGTATGAGGTCGGAGCGGATTCTCGTGGAGACATTCAATAGAGAGATGGCACAGAGAGAGAGAGAGACTGCTGGTGAGAACGGGGTAAAATTTGACACCGAGAATAAGATGAAAAGGAGAGTAAGAACTAAGCTGAAATTGAGGAAGACAAAGTTGAAACCGGAATGAAAGAGGGAGAGAGGTGTGGTGGGAGATTGATCTGTCTTTCCTTCCTTACTTCTGCTTCTATTTTAGACGCATCCCCATTTGGTCTTGAAAATTAAGGAATCTCAGATGTCTGGTTTGCCAGCGAGAATCGAGGTTTGGTAGGTCTTTTGAGAGTCGAGATCACTTCTTGGCCGATTCTCGGGCTGCTTTGATGAGGGGTGCTAATGTCCTTAAGGATTCCGGGCGTGCAAGGAAAGGGTGCTGAGAGTGAGTTCAAGGAGTACGCAGGAGAGAAACAAGAGAGTAGAGAGAGAGGTCAGTTCTCTGTCGAGATTGGGATCGAAGCGTCCTTGTCCCTTGCGGTTCGACAACTCGACTTACCATCAGCATTCCTTCAGCATCCGGTCTTCTCTCCGCATCGACGTCCAAACTAGTTCGCAGGAAGTCTTTGAAGACTCCAGACAGCTGTTCTGGATTGTTGATCTTTGGAGTTCCATTGGTAGCGATTAGATAGAGAGCTCGAAGAGGATTCTCGTTCAGGTAAGGCGGCTCTCCTTCCACCATTTCTGCCGGAGAAGAATTGGAAAAGAAACATATCCAGAAATTCAGTAAGCGAGGCAAAGAAAAAGCTGAATCACTATGTTTCCGAGTCTTGCATCTTGAGTGAAATTACGCGAGCCTGCAGTGATCCCAAACTCACCGATAGCCATGATTCCCAAACTCCAGATGTCAACTTTAGGTCCGTATTCCTTACGAGTGACGACCTCAGGAGCCATCCAGTAAGGAGTTCCAACCATCGTCGTTCGTTTGGCTTGAGATTCTCCGATCTGAGCACAGAAACCGAAATCGGCTGTGATGAGTGAGAGAGTGGGTGAGAAACGATCGAAGGAAAGATAGAAGGAAAGAAGGTAAGTATCTCAAAGGCGAAAGATAAATTCATCTTCCTATGCATGCCTTCAAACGGCGAACGCAAAACTAGAACTCACTCAATTTGATGTCACCTTGAAGACTCAACAAGATGTTATCACTTTTGATATCTCTATGAATGACTTTATGTTCGTGTAGATGTTTCAAACCTTCCAAGACCTCCTTACTAACTGCCGCAATCTGACCTTCTGTCATGATATTGCAAGTCACGACATCAGTCAAACTTCCACCTTCCATGTACTCCATCACCACCCAAAGATCACCTTTGAATAAGAAAGAATCGATGTAGTTGACGATGTTGCGATGTGTTGATTCCTTCATGACTAGGATTTCATTGATGATGAGATCTTTCTTGGGTTGCTGTTCAAGATTCATCTGCTTGATTGCTACAGAGTGATTCGATCCAACTTGATAAGCAGTGTAAACTCCTCCAGAAGCACTGAGGAGGAACAAAATCGAAAAGTAAAGAAGGCAAGAGATGTAGAATAAGATTCGAGGTCTCTTAGATGGAAGGATTGCATTTAGGACTCACCCTTGACCAATCTTGACCAGACTACGATAGAGCTTCGTAGGATCCGCATCAGTACAGATAGCCTGTAGACGAGCGATGACCTCAGAGTCCTTCATCGTATTCTTCTTCGTCTCTCTTCTTCTAGGAGTGGCCGCTCCAGCACCTCCAGAAGGACCAGATTTCGACTTGGCGACAGCTCCACTACTGCTGCTTCCGCTTGCTCCGCTCGGTTGAGATCCTTTGGAAGGAAGCTCAGGAGGTCTTGAAGAGGAAGGAGCCTTAGAACCAGAAGGTCCAGAGGCAGGCTTGGGTTTGCTCTGTTGAGAAGGACCACTGGCTCCTGGAGCTGGTCTAGAAGCCTTGAGCTCTCCATGTGAGGAAGGTGCAGCAGGAGCTTGACGAAGTTCTCCCGTCGGTGGAGCACCTTTCAGAGATTTCCTTACACTTAAGCCTCCAGGCGGAGCAGGAGCAGCACGCTAGAAAGAAGGAAGGAGACAAAGGGAACGAACCTATCAGTCTCTTGGAAAACCCAGCCTTCTCAACTGAATAGTGGCTCTGAGGCGACGAGATTACTCACAGGCTTCTCATAAACTCCACCAGGAGGATGAACCACGCTAGCAGCCGCATTCGTTCCAGCTTGTTCAACAGCAGCTGCTAGACTTCCAGCACCTCCGGGAGGAGCATTCGAACCTTTGGCAGCTCCGAACTTCTTCCAAACCGCATCTTCGTCTCCAGCATTCTGAGTAGCATCTTGATAGAAAGCTACAATATCCATCACAGCTTGAGGGTTGGCTTCTTGATCTTGCTTCGAGATACCTGATTCTTGAAGGAGCTGCTGCCATTCCTTGGGTAATCCCTATAGAGGTTCAGAGATAAAAATCGAAAAGGAGAAACGAAGAAAGAGGGTTGAAAGGAAGAAGAAGAATGAGAAACGAATTGAGAGATTAGAATATGAACTCGAAGATAAGCTGGTCGCTCTTAGCTCGCGGGGTAAGCTCCACTTACAGTGAATTCTCCAGTGTCCGAATTGAATCCGACGTGAGTGAGATGAACTGGATCATAAGGAGTCGAGATTTCAATCTTCTTCTGCTGAGTGAAGACATCTGAGAAAGGAGGAAGGGTGGTTAGGGAAGAGACCGCAAACAGCAAAGATTCTCGATTGTATGCCTCAAGATGGTTCGCAAGAAATCGAGCAAAAGCCCTTGGCTGCTGCAAGAAGAAGTATCCATCACCACTTTCATCTTTGGCATGCGTCCGACTTCCAGCTCCTCCTTCCTCCTTCCAATTACAAAACGTGCAACTCACCACTCATGGAGTTGACAAATCCACCAAAGACACTCTTGAAAGTATTCCTTCCATCTGGACCACCTCTAGCCCCACGCTCCCTCTCCCTCGCGCTAGGCACAAAGTGACTCTGAGAGCTAGTTGGAGTACCATAGCTATCCTGTTCTGACTGATCCAAGATAGGGGATGAACCCATTGGAGGAGTACCGAAGTGCTGTTGAGGAACAGCACTTACACTTTGATGAGATCTTGAACCTTGATACTGACCTCCTCCTCCAGTTGCGGGAGAAGCAGTTCCACTATTAGAAGAGGAATAACCACCAACACCTTGATTTGGATCCGGACCTGAAGTATTCTGACGTGAAGGTCTTGGAGGAGCAGGTGCAGAAGCATGAGAACCAGCTATAGAAGAGAAAGTTGGAACTGAAGTTGAAGAAGCTGGAGAAGAAGTGTTTGAGGATTGATGATGAAGAGGAGGCAGACCTGAGGAGGAAGAGGTAGTGCTATAAAGATTTGAGATTGGAGAATTTGAATCTGTTGGTAAACCTGATCTTGAAGAGCTTGATGATGGAAGGATTTGTGATCTATAAGATCCAGCTACGTAAGAAGAACGATGAGCTCCAGCAGAATAGGATCCATTGGGAGGAGATCCAAAGGTTGAAGGGTTGTGGATTTGAGGAGAACGAGCAGTTGAGCTCCCAGGTGGTAATGGTGCACTTCTTTGAGGTACCAAGTCCAATTCTCCTAAAGAAGATTCAAAAGGTCGATCCAAACCTCTCTCTAGAGGAGAGGCAGCAGGAGAGGAGGTAGAACCGATTCCTCCAGCTGAACCAGATCCATGACCACCATTCGAATTAGAATCCTGATTATATCTATCATTGTAAGGATCTTGAGAACCCATCATTTGAGCTCCGTGAAAATCGTGAGGGTGTTTGATGATAGATCTTCTTGGCGATTGAGGAGGATTGGCCATAGAAGTTGAGAAGACGAGAGGGGGAGGGGCACGAGCAGATAAGACTTGCGACTGAATTCAGTTGAGAGAGAGAATTGACCTTAATAGATTACTGAATTGAATATAGGTCGATTGATGTTAGTTGATGAAATAGAGGTAGAGGTGAAGAGGAAAAGTGAATGGGAGAGTTGAAGAGAGAGGGGTAGGGAAGGGAAGTAGAGGGAGGGTGGGACAAAGAGATGAGGTAAAGTCTCCGATTCTTGAATGCTGAAAATCTTCTTCTTGATCTACAAGTTGAAGTCTTGAACTGAAATCTGACTCAATCGCTTCAATCGTTCAGTGCGTTTTCGAGAATTCTTGATGGATGGTCGGCGGTTGTGGATCGAAGAAGTTTTGCAGCTTGACCCTGACTTTCCAGCCCTCCTCTTCCCTCTGCACTCGCCATCGACATCTGTCTACTTCTTCTCTCTGCTAAAATGGCAGTACGACAACTTCAGAGAAATCTGATCCATCCTCCAACTAGACTCAGACTCGCCACTTCTCTTCCTAATCCGATATCCTACCTCAGTCAGAGTAGCAGCCTTCGCCCAACCCTGATTCATTCGATTCCACGAACATCCAGATATCATTCTTCCCCATTTCTCGGAACCAAAAGTGTGAGTAGATATTTTTAGCTTCATTTCCATCGCAGAAGCAAGGAGAAGCTGAGCTTTGCCGTTGCTGACAGTCTTTTCTCCCCCTTCTTCGTCTACCTTCTTTTCCAGACCTGCCTTCGAACCTCTCTCCTCACAAGAAACTCTTCAACTTCTTCGATACAGAAACCTAAACAGATTCAAATTCTAGGAACTACCTATTCAACAGATGATTACACCAATGTACCTTCTTCAATTCTCTCTCGATTGGCTCCAACTCCAACTCTACCCTACAAAGACTCTCATCCTTTAAATCTCCTACGAACTCAAATCGAATCTCATTTCTCAAAGCTGAAGCCAATGAAAGCACCATCTCCAATTGTGACTACATCTTTAAACTTCGATGAACTTGGTTTCCCAGAAGATCATCCAGGTAGAAATCCTTCAGACACTTATTACATTAATCGAGATTTATGTCTTAGGACTCATACCTCCGCACATGAAATCGAGACTTTTAGAGATGGTATAAATCGATGGTTATTAAGTGCAGATGTTTATAGGAGGGACGAAATCGATGCTTCGCATTATCCAATCTTTCACCAAATGGAAGGTGCTTCAGTTTTCACTTCTTCCCAAAATGATCAAGATGATTTCTCTCCAAGCGGATTAATTGAGAAAGAGTGCATTGAAATGGAAAGGAAATTAAAGGAATCTCCCATTCAATTGGATATTCAAGATGATGTTGATATTCAAGAAGCTGGAGGTTGGCAGATTAATCATGATGAGAAGAAAGCGGCTTTAGCAACTAGACATTTGAAAGCTTCTTTAAATGGACTAGTTTTGGATCTCTTCGGTGAAAGGCACGAATTCGAATCAAAGAACAAAGATGGAGAATCAAGTGATCCTTTGAGAGTCAGGTGGATCTCTGCTACTTTTCCTTTTACAAGTCCAAGTTTCGAAGTGGAAGTTTGGTTCAGAGGTAAGTGGTTAGAGATCCTGGGATGCGGAGTTGTGATGCAAAAGACTTTGAACACTGCAGGTAAGTTTCAGAAAGGTCGAACAGAGAGCTTTCTCTTCCACAGAAGCTGAGCTCGATCCCCTCCCATGTCTCTGTTCCAGGTGTCCCAAACAAATTAGGATGGGCCTTCGGTCTAGGCCTCGAAAGGATAGCAATGGTTCTCTACTCAATTCCAGACATCAGACTCTTCTGGTCCGAAGATTCAAGATTTCTCAAACAATTCCAAGAAGAATCAAGCTCGCCAGCTCTAACGATGACGACGACGACCACCCCAAGTCCTTCAGGTGGTTTACTTCCAACAACCCCCAAAGCCAAACTAGTCACTTTCAAGCCTTACTCAAAGTTCCCTCCTTGTTACAGAGACGTCTCCTTTTGGTTATCAGATGATGAATTTCATGACAATGATTTCTTCGAAATCGTTAGAGATCAAGTCTCAGATCTAGTGGAAGATGTCACTTTGATAGACGAATTTACAAATCCAAAAACTCAGAAGGTTTCCAAATGCTTTAGAATCAACTATAGAAGCATGGACAGGTGAGTTCATCGAGCTCTCGGATGAGAACTTGTCTGTCCTACTGAAGAAGTCTTTTGACACTGACCATTTGACCATCACTTTCTTTCAAAATCTCGATCCACAAAATTTACAGAAACTTGGAGAACGAAGAAGTGAATGTCCTACACGCTCAGGTGGTTTCTAGTCTCGTGAAAGAACTTGGAATCGAGATCAGGTAGCGATTTGCATCCTCTTTATCATGCACAACTATAGTCAATTCAAAAGATGTTTAACACCTTTTCAATCGAAACTCGAAAGGACTGACTGTCATCTGATGCTGCCGAACTACTTTGCTGCGTTCCAACTCGAGCTTCAGGCTACATAGAAGAGCCAAATCCCCCTCGCTGCCAGAAGCTGTGTATCCCACAACATACAGACGGAAAGCAGCAACGAGGGAATCGGAGGATGGAGTGCATTGCACCGCCTATTCCTTCCCATTCTTTTAACCCTTGGTACCTCGAGGTGTGGCTTATTGTACGATTCTATTGAGTGTCTTCAAAGAATATAAAGCACCCCTTCCTTCTTTCCCTCCCTCTCTCCTTTTCAAATCTCACTATCATCAAGACATGTCGAAAAGATACTTTACCATTCCAACCTTTGACTTCGTAAGTTGATCAAGCTTCTGACGAACTACAGACGATTCCATTGTCGACAAGATTTCTCCCCTAGTCTCTCGATAGCCCTTTCTCTCTCGAAGAGCTGAAAGCATGGTCTGCTTGTGCATCTCTTAGGTCCAAGGACTCTTGGAGAAAGAAAGTCATGTGAGATGAGGTCGCAACGAAATGGAAAGCGAGTCTCGATGGTGTCACCCTTGTGAGTCAAGCGCTAATCGCCAGACTTTCGGCCTCTTCCCAAACAGAACGAAGCTATTGAAGAGCACGGTTTCAGTCCAGAGCTAGCAGAATGGATGATTGCAAAACTTGGTTGGGAAGCAACCGAAAATATCCGGTGCTTCAGAGAGTCTCGCATCAAATTCACTGCTTCTCATGGGGTCTTCGAGTCTCCAAATCTAATCTCATCTGCTTTAAAGAAAGAACATTATAGGGATTCAACACTTTTCTAGATTTCATTCCTCCAAAGGATCGAGACTACCATCCAGGAATTGACGGCAAGGTCCTCAACTTGATCCATCCATCCCTTTATCCTTTCGTTCAAGGGAGAACTCCCGTACTGTCGCCATCTTTAACTCAAGATGCTACAACACTTGAGACTCTTAAAGACAAATCCAGCACTCTCCAGAAATCGCTTGAAGAAAGGCAATCGGCAAAGCCATCAGATGCCACTACCTCACAAGAGAAAGGAGAAAACTGGATGTGGGAGCCGAAGGAGATGAAAATCAAGTTCCAACGGATTCCAACTGACTTCACCGTTGAGCAAAGGGATGTAGAGGTCCGATCAAAGAATAGGGTAAAGTTTGCTTCCTACACTAACAATTTGAACCCGGAGAACGAGTCAAGCAAAAGCTTCTATCCAGTACTCGAAAATCTCTTAAATCAGTTTATTCCCTTGTTCGAGAAAGTGCTCTTGGAGAGTCCTCTCAAGCCAAGTCTGGAGCAAGTGAAAGACAGCTGGAAGTACGACCCTCCCAAGCCCGACCAGAAAGACAACGAAGAATATCAAGAGTTTGCTATCAGAGAGCAAGAGTGGGGAAACACTCGCAGATTCATTCAACCATTGGTTAAGCCTTTTAAAGCACCGGCAAAAACCGGGGCTTGTTTAGCAGTCACAACTCTTCAAGTCATCGTCAAGCTTGCTAGTGTGGAATTGACTCCGGAGAAGCCAGAGTTTGAGGGAGGTAGTTGGCACGTCGAGGGTGAGTAGCCACCTAATCTTAGCCCAAATCTTCTTTCTAACCATTAATTTTGTCCCCAACAGGCACAGGAAGAGAGAAGATCTGCGCCACTGGAATCTATTACTTCGACAATGACAATGTCACGACCCCAACGCTTTCTTTCAGAGCAGCTGTAGGGGAAGACATTGGGAACTACGGTGTCATGGAACACGGTCAAGATGAGTATGGTCATGTGAGTATTGTCTCTGATCCTGCCTCTGAGATTGCTCTGAGAAGTATGAGTTAAGCAGTTACCGTCGGTTTGGTTCAACCTTACCTCTTGTTTTCTTCCTGGTTTCACTCGCCACAGTTGGAACATATATACGGGCAAAGAAACGAAGAAGCTAGAATCAGCAATCTTAACTCAATATCCTACTGAAAGTGGAACATGTGTTCCTTTGTGAGTTGAGGTTTTTAAGGATGCAGCTCAACTCCAGACATTTACTGACTTTCTCTGCTGGCTCGTTCTTTCTTACTCTCTTACAGTCCAAATGGACTGCAACACAAGCTGTCTTCTTTCAAACTTGTTGACCCTACCAAAAAATGTCACAGAAGATTCCTCGTATTCTTCCTCGTGAGTCCTCTAATTTCCTTGACCTCTTTCTCGACATCATCCCTTCTTTGACAAACCTGACACCTTCTTCTATTGGCCACTGCGTACATCCAGATCGACCCACATACCAGAGTCCCCTCTAAGATTGATATTCCATCTCAGCAATCGTCTTGGATCCACTCGGAGGTTCGTTCTCAAACTGGAACTCGCTTGTCGGCCTTGTCCTCTGAGATCCAAGACTTGATCTTCGATTTTACAAATTTGGTTTCAGCCGAATCGGCAGGAAAGCTAACTTCAGAAAGTAATGGTTCTGAGAAGGAGAAGCATATTCCTTTCATGAGTCATCAAGAAGCCTTGGCAGTTCGCCTAGAATTGATGAAGGAGAGGTCCAATCACAACGTCATGATGGATGAGAAATTCGAGGAGACTTGGAACTTCTGCGAACACTAGATTAGTAGAGGAGAATGACATATGACGTTTGTGCTTGAGATATGATTACATTTCTGTGAATACAATCGCAGAAAGTCTGAAATGGATTTGAAAGGCGAGAGATGAGACCCCCCTTTTCCTTTTGCTACATTCTCTTGATCCTTCTCGCCTTCCTCCCTCACAACGATCTCCCTACTTCCTTTTTTTCCTCTCATGAGACTCATCTAAACTTTCAGATCCGACCCTCTTCCCGCCTTTACTTGTAGCTCCTTCAAGTCCAATCCCATCGTTCGTCGATTTCCTTTGATTCGAATTTCCAACTTTCGTAGGACTAAGGTTCAACTTTGAGGGACTAGGATTATTACTACCAGCAGTTCCGAATCTGGACCAGAAGTCGGAATAAGATGTTCCGCCTGGAGTATTCTTCGAAGTGACTAATGGGCTACCGCTTTGGTTTGGGTTCTTCGTTGGAGATCCAGAGTTTCTAGATTGGTTTAAGCTATAATTGGAATTCTTGATAGCAGATGCAAATTGAGGTTGATTGCTTCTGATTTGAGGACTATTAGGTAAAGAATTTGAAGTAAAAGTGGCAGTTGAAACTCTAGTTTGACTTGTAAGGCTGTTGCCGAAAAGATTAGAGCTGGGTCTTTCAATCGAGGTGATACCTCTCGGAGTAATGGTTTCAATTGAAGGTTGGATCCTATTGATCAAACCTTCGTTCCTTCTGTTTCCGGCAGAAATTCCATGAATTGCCACGTTCTCTACTTTCTTCTCTTCAACGCGCTTAATTTTCTTGTTTGGTTTTTGACTGTAAGAATCTTCATAAAGCTTCGTGTCCGTTTTCTCGTTGATCTTGGAATTAGAACTTGTAGAAATAAGTGGAACTGGAGATAAAGAATTCGTCCTTTCATGCTTGGCTTTGATCCCAGCTCCTCTCCTGCTGTTTGAAAGCATACCGTGATTGTAAGAAAGAACTTCTTTACTCATCCGATCTAATAGTGCGGCATGTTCAGAGCTTAATTTGGGGGTCTCCAAATTATCTAATGACTCTTGACTTGCTGGATCGACATCTTTGAGAGCTGGATCTCCAATCGTACTGGCAGTAGAGTCTCTGATAAAGTTTGAGCTGGAATTCAGAACAGAAGGAGAACCTAAAGCTACGCTTCGATATGCGTTTCCCCCCTTTGTGATTGAGCCGGTAGCTGTTCTCTCCCACCCATCCCCTCCTCTATTCGGCGTCATTCTAAAGTTTTCATAGCCGGACGTATTCGATCCACTTGCAAATGCTTTGCTGTTAGATTGAGGTGTTGGATTGAATGGATAAGCTTGATTCCTAGCTGGAGTTGAGCTTCCAAAGTCAGTCCCACTGGAGCTCGAGGTGTGTGCGACTCCTCTTCTAGCTAGCATTTGAGCTATCTGAGCTCTATTGAGAGGCATGTCCAAAGAGTTCGAAGATTCCAGAAGCTCGGAATGAGCCCTTTCTTTTCCTTTGAAAGAGAAAGTTGGAGTTAAGGTTGGGGTTGTTCGAGAGGAAGTTGGAGTCGAATAGGATAGTAGGCCGTTGCTGGTAGATCGCTTAAAATGTAGACCTTCGAGTTCCGAAAGTGTTTGCTTGGACTAGATTTGAGGAGAAGGGGTCGAAATGGAGGTGAGAGAGTTTCAGCTGAGACAGTCACAGGACATAGGAAGAGGAGCGAGCCAAGTCAGACTCACCCAGCCATTCGAAAGCTTGTACGAGGCATACTGAATTCGAGTCAGGAATCTTTCCGCGAGCTTTTGAGAAGAGATTGGGAGAGTTTGTAGGTCAGCGTGAGGTTCAGAGCGAGATCCATACGAGACTCGAAAAGAGTGACCATTCAACTATTTCTACGCCACCACACCAGCGACTGGTCAACATTTCCTCTCCTATACATCCAACCTCTCATATCATATTCTATTGAAATCAAACTCACTTGTTCGACGCTAAGATCTTTCCCTCTCTGCTTACCACTCCGACTTCCAGTAGCATTCCTACTAGCATTCCTCCTGACCTGCTCCAAAAGTCTACCAGCAGCTGAAGTACTCGTAGCTGTCCCAGTCGGAGTGAAAAGGTCATTGGTATCTCCTCCGATCGAAGGAGATCTAGTAGAATGAGAATTTGAAGGAGAGTTAGAAGCAGTTCTTGAAGTTGAGGTGGTATTTTTGTCTCTGATTCTCCTCTCAAAAGCTTTCTTCAACTGATCCCTTTCCATCGGAGGTTTAGTTTCAGTTTCTGAGTAACTGGCCTGCCTCTGGTCATTTGTTGCATTCGATGATCGGATTAGAGTAGGATTAGGGTTGGATCTTGGATTTGAAGAAGAATGAGCTCGAAGATTGTGAGAAGATGATGAAGAAGGGAACGCATTTGGAGGGTTCTGAGATGGAGTAGAGGAAGATGGATATACTGAGTGTTCGAAATTAATTGGAACATGTTGTAGGAGTTGAGGATTCAAAGAAGTGCTTGTAAAGTCTGGCTGCGATTCCAAGACGGAAGGATCATCTTCTCCTTCAGCATCCTCATCGTCACCTGAATCGTAATCTTGCATTTGAATTGAGGCCTTTGTCCCACCTGAAACTGGATTGCTAGGCGCTTGCTGCATTGAAATTGGACCACTCATTCCGAAGGAGGAGGGGGACGAAAGAAAAGAAGGGAAAAGACCCCAGCTTCCTCTTATTCCTCTAGACCGTGTCGTTCACGTGAGGTCTTGAGCTTCCTTTCGAACTCAAGGTGAACTTTTTCCAGTCTAATCTGGATTCATTTCTAATTGGGTTGGCAACTGGAAATTCCCGCTCAGAATAGAGAAGTCGCCGAACGTATGGTCGAGTGTTGCCTCTTTTTTTCAAAACCATCCTTCCAAATCCTCTCATCCTCTACTTCTTCATTTCTGCTGTAACCCTTCAACGCATAGATCTCCTCAATTATAGTTTAGCTTCCAATAACTAGAACAATATGGTTGATCCAAATCAGAAACTTCCTCCAGAACTCTTTACCGAGACGTTCTCTCTTCTCTCTACCCCTCAGTTCGCTCTTTCTTCAGGTGTCTCTCGTGGATGGAGAAGTGACATTGTCAGAAGTACAACTATCAATAGAATATTAGATTTAACAGGTTTGAAGATCCCATTAACCGAAGTAGATTTGATCAAGTTGGTTAATCGTCTGGCTTCACTTTCTGATCAACCTCGAAACGAAGTTCATCTAGATCTAAGTAAATTCTTCTCAGATAGTTTTTTTCCAGCAAGTGAATCAGAAGGCTTTCAACATTTATCGTACGGAGAGATGTTGGGTTCGCTCTACCGAGTTACATCGCTGTTCTAACCAGTATCTCCCTTGGAACCAAAGGTAGACTCCACAAGCTCTCCATCAATGCCTCTTTCGATTTCAACACTTACTCCAGGTTGCGAGAAGAACATATTCAGAACAATTCAATTCACTCTCTGTTGAGTTCAGTTGGACTCTCATCAGTGGTTGCGTTACTTATCTGGATCCGATGATGGACTACCTAGGAGAGTTGGAGTTCGATGCCCCCTTTCCAATCACCCTGGAAGCAGGTGACTCATCGGTGGAAGGTTCAAGAAGGTTCGTCATCAGGAAAAAGGAAGGATTCCTACTCCCAGGTCTTTCTGGTTTCAGTTTACTCCCAGGTCTTGCTTATCTCAGGTTCCAAGCTGTCGAATATCTCGAGCTCCTCCAAATCGTCCGCAAGTTCTGTGGAGATGGCTTGAAGAAAATCAACACCAAGTCCAGCCCATTTATATGCAAGTTAGAGTCCGAAGAAATATCTGAAGAGCGTTTATTGGAATTCAAAGGGTTATTCGAAGAGATTTGCGAATCAAGGTCTATCCTGCAACAGTTCATATTCGACGGAAGAGGAGGTTGGATTCCGCAAGCAGCTCTAGATTTAGCGGTCTCTTGCTCAAATCTTTCTGTTCTTCAACCTTCCTTGGGGACAGGGGCGGAAGAACTAGATTTCCCAAGAGATGCTCCGACTTCTCATCTCAAGCAATTGTTATTGCACCTCAAAGGTGGAGCAACCCTAAATTTGGGATCTTCTTTTATCAAGTGGGTGGGAACAAATCTCTCGGATTTCATTTTCTGTACAGACACTCCTAGTGAGGAAGCCCTTCCGAAGTTTCGTGCTGCCTCTTTTGATCCCATCTTACAATCCAATCCTGGTTTAGAACGGTTTATGCTCGGTTCAGTATCTGTGATGAAACCTCACAATTCAGTCTCAAGCAGAATCTCGCTCCCGATCCTCAATTGGCTCAGACTCGACTCTGCTCATCTTCTGGCTCTCCAGATGTTTGACAAAGCTTCACTACCATGCCTGAAGGAGCTCGCAGTCTACTTAAGGGGAAACTACTCGGAGCTCAGCTTAATTGAAGGAGACAGCGGAGCGCGTTTGGAACGGAGGGAAGAGAGATCAGTGGTAATCAACAGCTTGTATTCTCTCTTAGAATGTTGTAGCAGCTCTTTACAGAAGCTGAGCGTTAATGCAAATGATGGAGCAGAGACTAAGCTGGAAACTTCAAATATGATAGACAAGAATTCGATCCTTCTTCCAAAGCTGAGCGCTCTCGAAGTTACAGGCTCCTCGGAGGGACTAGCACAAGTTTCAGGCAAGTGTATTGCTCCAAATCTAAAAGCATTAGCGCTTTGGTCAAAAGAAGCGACTCTGTTGCAAAGATCCCTCAAGATTCTAGCCTCCTCTAGTCAACAAGTAGAAGAAATCACTTTTAATAAAGACTACATATCCTCTGCTCCCGGTTATCCAAATCCTACAGATACTACTCTCAGTCAAAAAGATATGCCTCCGATTCGAAGCTTCCCAAGTCTCAAAAGTTCAACTCTCAGAGCCGGTCCTCTCACTTTCAACTTCTTCTCTGGAATCGAGTTCGGAAAGCTGGAAACATTGACTGTGGACTATATAGATGGAAACAAATCGACTTTTGCAGAGCTAAGTGGAGCGATTCAAACAATCAGAGCAAACTCTACTTCCTTGAAGAAGATTCATCTGGGGGAGGGTCTAATCAACACCGAAAGGAATGGAGACTCGATCTACCTACCAAATCTGGAGTGGCTCAGTAATTTCGGCTGTCCTCAGTCTGATCAGTTCTTCAGGTCCTGTGTCATGCCAAATATCTCCAGTAAGAACTGGTTCCAAAATTTTCTGCAAGAGAAGCAACAAGATAATGGAATAGAGCAACCTAAGAGATGAGAGGTGGGGGAGGTCACTGAGGAAATCGGAGAGAAACAAGTACGGTAACAGCTTTTAGAGATCAAGATTGGAAGAAAGGAAGCGACGAAAAACCCGAGATGAGATGGGATTCGAGGATTAAGTTCTGGTTCTGGTTTGAGTATCTGCTTAGGCGACTCTGATTTCTTGCTGTCTGTCCTGTCCTAGAAATTGTATCCCTTTTCTTCTGTCTCGAAATTAAATGGACAATTCTATAGTCCTTCTTGCGAACAGACTCTTCCTGACCAAAGTTTATTGTGAGCTCAGAGACTGACACCGTGACTACACAAGACTTTGGATTTCAACCTGAGATAAGACTTTCTCGTATTTGAAAAGCTAATCGAGTGAAAAGGACTGCTCTAAAATCGCAAGCTTCGATCTTGACAGGAGAACGTTTGGATTACTTTTCTATGAATCTAAATTAGGAGAAAAAGTAGTGCATTGACTCTTGATGAATCGATCAAGACGACGAAAGCTTGAAGCCACTGGATCCAACCCTCCCTACCTTTCCAATCCCCTTACGACTGTGACTCCCCACCTACTAACTTCTCTCATTGACCTGCAATTTCTTTCTCAATTCTCTCACACTGTTCCAAAACAGCTCTCCTACTAGTTCCACCAATAGCATCTCTTCTCTCAACACTTTCTTCCATCAACCAAACCTTCTCGACATCTTCCTCGAATTTAGGAGATAATTTCTTCAATTCCTCCAAAGTCAGATCCGATAAAAGACAACCTTTCTCTTCAGAGAGACGAACAGCTGAACCTGAGATGTGATGAGTCTCACGGAAAGGAACCTGATAAAGCAACAACACGAAAAAGTCAGCACCACATCCAATGCAAATCAAAGATTCAATTGTGAATCTCAATCAATCGTTTCAGTGTTGTTTTAGTACTCACTCCTTTCCTGACCAAATAGTCAGCCAAATCAGTAGCCAACATATCAGGAGTCAAAGCGTTTTTCATTTTCTCCTCATGAATGTTCATAGTTGAAACCACTCCAGTTGCAATCTTGATAGAAGCTTGAATAGTATCAACGCAATCGAAAAGAGGTTCCTTATCTTCTTGTAAATCTTTGTTGTAAGTTGATGGGATCCCTTTGAAAGACATCATGAAACCTGACATTTGACCGAAGACTCTACCGGATTTTCCACGAAGAAGTTCCAGAGAATCTGGGTTCTTTTTTTGTGGCATAATGGATGAGCCGGTACTTAGAGAGGAGAGGAGGGAGAGTTTATGGGAAGGGAAAATTAGAGGTTAGAGGTTTGGGAGTGGGTGATAAAAAAGGGATGATGGAGAATTCTCTGGGTCCCTCAAGGAAGTTCTCTCTATTCTCTTTCGATAGAAAGCCTTGACTTCTGAACCCCTTTAAACTTGATCATTTTATCAAGTCCAACCTGATTGAAACATCAGCCTCCTCACTTGACTTGACTCCCTTTCTTCCCAATTTCTCTCTCCTCTCATCACTCACCTATAAGCATCACTAAGAGTGACAAATCCAAATTCAGCGGTACTATAAATAATCAAATCTTCTGCCATTCTACTGACATGAATCATGAAAAGACTACTCCACATTAAGAATTCCACAACGAAATCTCTATCAGAAACGCTATGCATTGAATTCATTCCCACCACTCTGAAACCCAGATCTTTAGCAATAGCTTCTCTATCCAAACCTTTGAAAGGATTTCCAGCTAAAGGTCCACTTCCCAAAGGTAAAATGCCAATCCTTTTCTTTAAATCTCTGAGTCTTTCTAAATCTTGAGTTAAAAAACTGGCATGAGATAAAAGGAAATGTGACCATCTAATAGGTTGAGCTCTTTGTAAATGAGTATAACCTGGCATTAAAACTTCGATTTCATGTTTAGATCTTGAAGTTAAAACTTTCAATAAGGAAGACAAAAGTTGTTGAATCTCATCAACTTGATCCATTAACCATAATCTCATATCTGTTGCTACTTGATCATTTCTAGATCTTCCTGTATGAAGTTTCCCTGCCACTGGACCTATCAATTCTTTTAAACGACGTTCATTGGCTGTGTGAATGTCTTCATCATCTGGTTGGATTTGAAAAGTTTTTGAAGACCATTCTTCACCTACTTTTGATAAACCTGAAATGATTGAATCGGATTCTTCTTTGGTTAGAATTCCTGTTTGAATCAAAGCACGTGCGTAAGCTTGAGAACCTTTGATGTCTTGAGACCACATTCTTTGATCGTAGGAGAGTGATTCATTGTAGGCTGCAGAGGCAGAGAGGGAGAGGGAGAGGGGAGAAGGGAGAAGGTCAGCAAAGGCAGATGGGAAGGATAAGGGATTGAAGGGATTGAGGCAGGCTGAGACTCACCATGCTAGACGCAAAAGTGAACAAGTGATTGAATAGCAAAAGTGAACAAGAAATGGAAATCAAAAGTCAGAAAGAAAGCGAATCATAGAAGATCTTCCCATCCCCTTCTCTGTGTACTGACTACTGACCATGATAGGATCGGTCGTACCAGTGAATCTTCCACCCCAAAGCTTCTGCTTAGTGAAATCTTTCTCTTCTGTTTGCTGAGGATTAGAGCTCATCTTGAAGATCCAATTGAATTAAGAGGAGGATAGGTAAGGAGAAGTGGATAGAGATAAGGCTAATAAGGCGACAGGAAGAAGTGAAAGAACATCTCGACCTTCATTCATCAGCATCGAGGCTCTAACTCAAGTCTAAGAATGCATTCTTCAAGATTGCTAAGAAGAGCATCTGCATCTGCGTCTGCATCTATTTCTTCAGCAAGGCTAAGGCTGGGAGGAACTAGATCTATAGGCAGCAGTAGTAGCAGTAGTGAGATTGGTAGGGCTTCAACTTCTAGATTCCATACTCCTTCACCTTTCTCTGCATCTACATCAAGTGCATCTACAAAGAACGGAAGCTTCAACTCGTTATTCAGCTGCAGCTATTCTACCCAGACTCAGCCTCAGCCTCAGCAGACAGAAGCAGAATCTTCCTCCTCTTCATCTTCCAATTCCACTCCATGGTTCTTACAAGAAGAAGAAGAAATACAATTGGACGATTCATTCTCAAACGAATTTCAACCTTCAACTTCAACTTCCATTTCTCAACTTCAACTCAAAGCTCCTTCACTCCAGCCTTCAGAAATCCTTCAACCATCCTTTGATTCAGAAGTTAGCACTCTCCCAAGTTTACCCTATCAATTAGATTCACTAAGAACTCATCTTTTAACTTCAAGTTCTTCAAACCTTCTTTCAAAACAACTTCCACAAGAAGAGATTAGTTCTAGTCTAGCGGCAGAAGCAGCTTTCGATTGGGAATCAGATCCAGATGCAAGATTTGGAGATGAATTGGAAACTTCAACTTCAGAACCACATGGTAGAAAAGAAAGAGAATTTACAAGTCGATCCATTCCTTTGAGATTTATTGATTCTAGATCTATTTCGGAGGGAGAGGCTTGGACTGATTGGATTGTGGTGGTTCAAGTTAGAGGTAGTGCAGGTGGAACTGTTCGGAGAGTGGCTCAGGATATTGGGGAACATGTGAGTTTTAGACCGAAGAACCTTTCCGACCAGATATTGTATTTGTTGGGGTTGGAGAGTAGGATAGCCGGGCAGGAGGTAACTAGTCCTTCGAAGAAGCTCATCCCTCCCTTTTCCTTTTAACCTTCTCAACAGCTCAAATATCTACCTCCACTAATCTCCTCAGATTCTTCTTACCCATCAGCGATCCATGATGATCCATTAGATCAACTCTTAGGTCTAGGTCTTTCATCTTCATCTTCAACTCCCTCTTCATCAGCCTCTTCTTCGTCATCTTCAAAACCACTTACAGAACTCGAAATCCTAGGTCCCAGACCTCCAGGAATGTCTAGAATCGAATGGAGATCCGGAAAAAACCTTGAACCTTGGCAAGTTCAGAAACTAGCATTGTTGAAGAAATTCAAACCTTGTGAAAGTCAAGATCATGATCAAAATCGAGATCAAGATAGAGAAGGATTGAATTCCAATACCAATTGGAAACCAAAGAAAATCCTTTCTAGAGAAGCTCAAGATGGTTTGAGATTGATCCATGAATCCAATCCAAAGGTTTTCGGATCAAAGGAATTAAGTCGACAATTTGGAATCTCTAGTGAAAGTGTTAGGAGGATTTTGAAAGCTGGGAGTGATCCTAAGTGGCTGAGGAAAAAGAAAGATGAAGAGGATTTGACAGATCAATTGGAAGAGGATGGGAGTGAGATTGCAGAAGGAGTTAGAGAAAGACAAAATCGAAGAGCCAGGGAAAGATTGGAAGAAAGAAAAGAGGAAATTAGAAGGAAGGCGAAAATGGGAGAAATGAGTGACGAGTTCGAATTGAAGGGAGAATTCAAAGAGATTAGAGAAGAAGTTGAAATTGAAAGGATAAAGGAAATGATTAGGAAAGAAGTTTCTCAAGACTTGGATTTAGATTCAAGTTTAGAAGAAGAAGAAGAGATCTCTTCAACTCAAACTTTTTCTTCTACTTCTAGTTCTAGAAAACCTTTGACTCAGATTTTTTATGAAGGTTTAGTTGATCCTTCTTCAAGTAACTCCTCTGGATCTTCAAGTGCCAGTGAAATTAAGAAATCCTATTCCAAATCTTCTCCAAAAGCAAGAGGGGATGGAGAATGGTGTTTGATTGATGCTGGTTGGTGTGTGGTTCATGTTATGACTAAAGAGGCTAGAGTTAGATGGGATGTGGAAAGCGTTTGGGAGAGGAAATGGAGAGAATCTATGAGAGAGGAGCAGGAGAGGAGGAGGAAAGTTGAGGGTGAACTGCAGGAGGGGTTGTGATTCCAGTTCTTCTTTGCACATTTCAACTAGACTTCTCATTTTGCTCATCGGTTTTGTATTATTTACAGATTTGTAAACCAGCTTTCATATGTTCATGCGCCCTTCTCTGTCAAATTCTGCATTTTTCTTCACCCTTCATTTTTTCTTCCTTCATCATCTTGGATTGTTCTCGTCTGGCCGCAGCCTGAAATGTTGGTAATTTGAGATTTATTCGAAAAGAAGAAATTGCATTAAAAGAAGAAAATGTTTAAATGTTACAAAAAAAAGGAAAGAGAAGAAGAAGAAGATGTAGGCCATCCTGGGTTGTGACAAATTGAGTAATTGTCCCATAAGAACTAAAATCTCCATGCCATGAAATCAGGGGTCTTTCTATATCTCATTCTCCAACCACCTAATTCCACCAGTTACAAGGACTAGGATCCAATTCCAATCTCACAGTGAACAAGTGACGATCAATCATCTTTTAAAGGATGCGATCAAGAAACCATCTATGAAACCTTTCTTGAACCTTTCAAACACCCAAGAACCAGTAGAAGAAGATGATGTAAAAAGATGAGAGAATTAATCTTGGTCACCGCCGACAGGGTTAAGCTTGTGAATGATGAGAATCCAAGCCTAGAGTAAATGCTCATTTCATACGCCAGCTAAGACGCATTACTTTGAATTGTTAAGGGACTCTCCCGTTCTGACGAAGTAATGTGATTCTATAGTTAACCAAATCACTCAAACTAGTTGAGGAAGGTAGAGAATACACCGGTGCCTAAAGAGAGAAGAAGAAGAAGAAGAAGTTCTCGGATGAAAAAAACTGGAAGAAAAGGGTGTGAAGAATTGGAGCTGACGTAGCATGCGCGCTTCATGATCGCATCGCATCGCACAAGTTCAAGTTCTCGAAGGTTCTTTCCTTACCAAAGATGAATCTATTCAACTTGATTCTCAAACCATTCAAGAGACTCAACGATGGAGAAGATCGGCATAAGGAAGAAGAGGAGGAATCCTCAAGCGAAGCATCTCACTCCAATCTTCATCCAGCGAAGCTACCATCCGAAATTTGGATTCAAATCACTCAGTCCTGCGCATTTGTAATCTTCCCGTTTACTTCTTTCAAAAAAGAGGCTCTAGTGACCAGACTCGATACTCACTTCTCTAATCAAGCTTCTACTTCCTATTCCTCAAGCTGGACCGGAGGTTCCCCAACCCATGCATCTCCCTTCGACCTCTCCCTTCAACCCAATCGGAATCGTAAGCAACTCATCAACATTTCTATCCAATTATCCTCAGTATCGAAACATGTATACGACTCAATCTCTCATCTAAGGTACTTGGATCTTACAATCTCGGATCTCGAACTTTTCCAACATCAAGAGCTTTCATTCTTCCGGGCCAATCCTAACTTCTCTTCCAATGTGGTTAATCTTCAAGTACTTTTACCCCCGCCTAAGGAATTGGATCTGACTCTAGAAACTAGGTCTATCGAAGCGGCGAATCCAATGATCAAGACTCTCGACTTGGAACCTTTCAGAAATCTCCGAACTTTGGATTTAAGGCTCATCTCTTTCACAAATGAAACCAATCCGGAGAGCATCATATTGTTACCGGATTTGTGCAAGGTGTCTAATTTGAAAGTGTTGATAATTGGAATACTGGAGTGGATCAAATTATTAGCTCTCATCCAGACCTCAACCTCTATCGATTCTTCTTTACCCAAATTGGATCAGCTCATAGTGGAATCTTATAGTCTAGTTTCAAGAAGCATGTTTCCTTTGAGGGATAGTGGACCAATTCATCATGTCTTGACCTCAGATTTGGAGACTGATTTAAAATCAAACGGAGTAGCTTCATTCTTGAAGCAACTTCTAAGGATTCGGAAGTTAGAGCCGAGAGAGATACTAGCAAATGACGTTAATTCTTCTCTGGCAAGTTCAGAACTTCCAGACGAAGGGACTGGAATAGAAGATGAGAGAAAGTCTATCGTTTCTCCAGGGGAGTTGATCATCAAGCCAGGTCTACCACATATCGTCGATCTTTGTGTGGAGCTGAAAAGGAAACTAGAAGTGGATCTGGACATAGCAGATGGAATAGAGAATAAGGAAATGAGGGAATTTATCGTGCTGGGAGAGTTCAAGAGTTGGGTGTCAATACCTCCTTAAGGAGTTTAAGATGGAAAGAAGGCTCAACCTTGTACTTTATCATGAGTCATCCCCAGAAACGATTTGGTTGTTTTTCTTTCTGGTTCCTTTTGTCTCGGTGTCACTCTCCATTCGTTCGCTTCTACGCTCTCTCTCTCTCTACATTCTCTCGCGGATTGAAAACTTCGTGTCACCAGTCACACTACTCTCAAGAACACTCAAAGCTTCAATTCAGACTCCGACTTAGGTTCTGCATACCAAACCTTCTACATTCTCCACTCTTTCTCATTTCTCCTGCTTCCAAGCCTAAACAACTTTTGCCGCCTAAAACCTGCGCAGCCGTTTTCTCCCTTTCACTTCCAATATTTTTCTCTTTTCTGTCCAGAAATTCTCATCTGATCTTTCGTTTCCAGATGTCCATCAAGTATCAACTAGCTCAGGTTCCCGGAAAAGGTCAAGGTCTAGTCGCAACCCAAGATCTAAAAGCAGGAGAAGTCTTTGTTGCAGAAAGCCCAATCATCCGGGTTTCCCAGAGGGAAGCAGGGATGGGAAGAGCCAGAGGGCCAGAATACGTCAAGGCTCTCTTCGATGCATTACCGAGTGAAACAAGAATTGAAGCTTTGAAGCTGCACACTGGAAAGGGCTTGAAACCTGGAGACAAAGGTTCAGAGGACGATATCTTCGGCACCTACACCTTTCATTGCGGAGACAACGATTCGGGTCTCTTTCTAGAATGATCAAAGATCAATCACTCGTGCAACCCCAATTCAAGTCATTGTTGGATAGAAGAATTACAGAAGAAGAAAGGTTTCACTTTGAGAGACATTAAGAAGGGAGAGGAGCTTACGATCTGCTATTCTTCTATCAACTTATCACCTAGAAAGGAGAGACAAGAATATCTGGTGCGGGGCTATTGTTTTACTTGTACTTGGGAGACTTGTTATCTCAAAGGAGTGAAACAAAAGCAAAGCGACAAGGCGAGGAAAATTGTGGGTTATATTGTCCGAGATCGATTATTTATAAGTGCTGATCCAAAGAAAGCCATAGAAATGGTTAAAATAGCAGAAAAGTTGTTTGAACAAGAGAATTCTTTATTGGAGAGAAGCCAGCGAGTGTCAATGAAGAAAATTGATGGAACTTGGAAGGGTAAACTTTCTTCGAGCACTCTGACTCACCCCTCCCCTCCCCTTCTCTTCTCAACTTTATGTTTTGATTAGACTATACGACTATGCCTTCAAAATCTGTACAGCTTGTTCAGATTACAAGAATGCTAAAATCTAGGCTCAAAGGTGAGTCAACAGCAAGCTCGTTGCCATCCCTTACCGCCTTGACTGAAGTCTCCTTCTTTCTCTTTCTCTCAGATGTCTTGCTGCGATTGAGCGAGAGAAGGGAATGGACAGCATCGAAGTTAGACTGCTAAGAGCTCAAGTAGCGAAGCCAGACAGTCACATGAATTCGGGTCGTCTAGAACGACGTGTTTTGTCAAGTTGAGAATCTCATCATTTGCGAATAGATTTCGCTTCCTCCCAACCAATCACGACCAAACTATGTAGATGAAGCTTGAGTACAATTTTTTGATACAATTACAGAGACTATAATTTGAGAAAGCGAAAAAAGGTGGGAAAATGAGTGAATGAAACTCTGGAAAAGGAGGTTTGAAGGTTTCAGGGTTTGAGGGTCTCAAGGAGATGGACTCCTACTAGGAGACTTCGAAATGAACCTCTGATTCCTATCCAACTCTTCATCTTGATTCCCATCCGATTTCTCAGATCCACTTCTACTAGGAGATCTAGAAACGAATCTCTCCTTCGGTTCCCTTTCACCTTCGACTTCTTCATCTGTATGTTCTTGTGAACTATATCCATCAAGTTCGTCTTCATCTCCCTCCATTCCTTCTCCTTTACCTTTCTCATCTCCATCTGCATCCATCATCTCAACATCCCTTATAACTTTCTCTCTAATCTCTCTATTCCTCCTCTTCTTAGATTTGATTTCTTGAACGAAAGAATCATCACTTTCACTTCCTGAAACACTTCCAATGCTCGAACTAGAACTACTTCTAATCTTCCTCTTTTCCGAAATTAAAACTTCTTCCAAACTAGAAATCCTTTCTTCCAATCCTTCAGTTTCTTCCAAAACTTCCCGTTTCGTTAGGCGTGGTAAGGTTATATCACAAACTCTGTCTTCTGTTAGAAGTGAATCTATGTAGCAATCCATTGGGAGGAGAGAATAGGATCCATCTGGGAAGTGGAATAAGAAAAGAGAGTCAGCGAAGGAATAGGATCGAGTGTCTGACCTTGGAAGAAATCGAAGAGAAAGGTGATAAATTAGATGAAAAAGAGAACTCACCATTACCTCGATACCTCAATTTCCTATAATCATTCAACATCGGTTCTAGGATTTCGTAGACTTCGATTGATTTGAAAGTTAGTCGAACGTACATTGCTGCTACAGCTCGGAGGTATCTGAGTGGCAGAAGTTGGGAAAATGAAAGGCAAGGTGTCAGTAAGTAGGTTTTGGGCAGGCAGAAGTTTGAGAATGAAGGAAGAAGAGGAAGTTGAGATTGGAGATGTGAAGATGGAGGGAGCCGCATTTCTTTCTCTCTCTCTCTCTCTCTCTCGCACTCATGTTGGAGGCCTCAAAGAGCTCATCCAAGGACTCCTTTCTTACATCCTAATTGTCGAAAGGAGAGAAGGCTAACCCAAGAGAGTGGGAGTGGAGTAGTAGAAAGCTGAGCTTCTTCTGAGCTTCACACGGCTCTCTCTCTTTTGTAGCAAAGGCTTCCAACTCTGATCCTAGAGCCTTTAATCTAGATAACCCTTGCTCATTTATTTGAACTGTACTCGCATCTGCCTCTATGTCTGTGTACTGGCATATTTGTCTGTACTCACTTGAATTCCTCAAACTTCAAATATTCCAACAGGATTTCCTTCTCAGGTTGTATCTGTAACAGTTTGCAGACCAAACAAAGGAAAGGACAAATTTTCTGAGCCTCGAAAGTTCCACCTATAGAGTTCAATTGAATGGATTTGTCGATTAAAGAAACTGAAGTTAAGGCGAAGCAATGCTGTTTCCAATACATTGAATCGTAAATACGAGAACGAACGATTTTCTCGATCAGGAATTGTGGATTCGTTCCGTGAATGTTCAAGGCATGCTTAGAAGTTGAATTGGCCATCTTGAGCAGAAGAGGATTGATTCAAAGTGAGGGTTAGAGTCAGTAGCAAGGGAGGGTAGGGAACACCAAGGTTGGTTCTCCACAGACTCTATTACATTCATCCCCGCCTTTGATCGTATTTGATTCTTTTTCTTGCGTTTGTTACTTCAAGCTGAAAAGAGATCACGATACACCAAGGGAACAGGAGAAAGTCACAAGCAGCTTCAATCACAATCAGGACCGACCTCTGTGCTCGTTCTATAATCTCAATCAAGAGAGACATCTCTTCACCTTCAACTTTACCTTGACCTGGATACATAGTCAACCGATCCGAAGGTCCAATCTCAAGAAGGGTCAATCCCGCTTTTCTCAATTGAGAGCCAACGCTCCATCCTCAACAACTAGAAATCACGCTCTACAGTTGGTGGTAGGACGACGAGATGAACATTGACACCTCCAGCGGCAGGGAAGGTGCATCTTATGGGTCAGGCTTGGTGTCTCCTTCTGGCAGAGGGACTGCTGCGTGAGTCACAGATGAAGAGAGAGGAAGAGATAGTGGATGATTGAATGGGCAACAGGATACGAAGCTATTCTTGAACAAATCTCACTTCTTTCGATGTACTCGGAGCTTGAGTATCTAGCATTGATTCTACTCAAACTCTAGGGTTTCCGATTGGCCTTACTAGACTCGCACTAGTGCTGAAGCGTCGATTCAAAGGAGTCGCATTTGGTGGAGTAGGGATCAGTCTCGACTCTGACATGAAGACAGATGGGGAACATTGGGCAGACTCTGTTGAAGAAGATGGAGAGAATGAAATTCGAGAAGGGAATCGATCATCGGAAAAGAAGAAGAGTGGAAAGACAGAGGGAGAAACCAAGAAGAAGGGCTAGGACAGATGCCTTTTCCTTCTCCTTGGTTGCGCCCTGCCCATGTTTCTCCCTCAAGTTTGAGTGGCCAATGAGAGAACTATCTTTGAGTAATAAGCAGTGGCTTCTTGGGTGGGAGGGGGACTCGAATATCTACTCTGAGTCTACTCGGTACTCGGCATTCTCGCTTGGTCAAGCTCATGCTCGTACTAGACTCAATTTGAAGGTTCTCACCTGAGGACTTGAACGAACCGGGCATAATCATACTCGGGAGGGGTACTCAAAGTCGCGTCCTTTCGCTGAACCTGCTTTAGGACTAGCCAAACGAAGCCCTGCCTTGTCCCTCAATACTGATCTTTCCAATCTCTTCTACCTTTGGGCAACCCACCAGTCTACCGATCCCATTCCGCTCATCATCAGTGACTTCTCCCGGACCAGGAGGTTCCTCCTTACCCAAACGAACTTCTTCCATCATGATAGATCCCGATCAATCCACTGCTTCACTTCTAGCTGATTCGATTGGCAATTTAACTCTCAATGACACTTCATCTCACTCTATTGGAGATAACACCTTGGATTTTGGGAATCAAAGTCAAAGGAGTTTTGTCGATTCAGATGAAGATGGAGATGAAGATGACTTATCTTCAGAGTTGAGCAAGATCAACAATTTGATAGATGAAATCAAGAGTCAAATCTTTCAGATAGAAGAGAAACGACATTCTAATGATGTGGTTACTTCTAATGAAAGTGAGAATTCGGGAGATGGAGATGTCTCACTCGTAGTTCCAACTCAACAGGATTTAGAATTAATGAGACTAGAAGAGAAGATAGAAAGAGTTTCAAGAAAGATTGGAAATATGGAAGAAGGCTTAATTTCATTAGAGAAGAAAGAGAAAGAAGATAATGATGGATCAGATGATGATGAAGAAGGAGATTCACCTTATCAAAACAAAACTTCTGAACGTCGAAATTCTTTAACCTCTTTAAGTTCTCTAACTTCTTTCGATGAAGATTTTGCACCTCTTCAGAAATCAAGTTCTCAATCTAAAAGTCTCAGGAAATCGTTTAATGAGGTTTTAGAATCTTGGAATTGGATTCAGAAGGAAAGTTTGAATTTGAAACAGGAATTAGCAGATGATAAATATTTGAAGGTTTTCAATTCTACTTGTGAGAAAGCCAAGGTCATGATTGGAAGTTTGGAAAAAGGTTTAGGTGCTTGTTTGGATTTCATTTGGCATTTCCATCATTTTAGGGCTGAGAATGTTTTGAAAAGAGGAGAAGATTCCACTTCTAATGAGGAAATGAGTTTGAAGTATCAAGAATTGAAGAAATTACGTCAAACTTTTGAAACCAAGCAAAGTTATTATCTTCCAGCTTGTGAACAGATTTTTGGAGTCTTGGAGAGAGGGGTTAGAGATAGAGTCACGAGTAATGGAATGATTTTAAGGAAATTAGGTGAATTGAAAGGTGATTGGAAAGATTTGAAGGAAAGGATCAGTAGGATGGAAAGAGATTTCAGGGGAGTTGAAAAGGTTTTGAGAGGAGGTGTCGATGGAGATCAGAATGGAAGAAGTAATGATCAGAACGGAAATGGTTATCTCAGTCAGAATTCAACTCCGATCAAAAGTAGCAGGCCGGGTTTAAGACCCAAGCATTCTGGTAGAAACCTCACTTCTAATTCTGCAACTTCGGGATCTGGTTCTAGCGCTGCTGTCTCTCCGGCCTCAACTTCTTCAAATTTAAACTCTCCTCCTCCAAAACCTCCTAAAAGTCTTCGGAGAACTTCGATGGTTAGTGATCAATCTCCTCCAATAGTCTCAAATTCTAGCAACCATCACAATAGCAATGCAAGTCCTTCAATCATCAGAACACTTCGCTCCAAGATCTCTAATTCGAACTTCTCTCCTGGTAGCTCTCTGCCTTCGGGCGGCGGAGGTGGGATTTTCGGAAGGCAACATGCCAGATCCGCTTCAACGTCAACTTTTCAACAACAACTAGCTCCTGAGAATCAGCGAGGTCTAGGTTCTTCAAATCTGAGAGGCAGCAGCGTGACGAATAGGCCAGCTTGGAACAACTCAATCAAGGTCGAGAGGGATAAAGATGGTCTGATCGATAGGGATAGAGACAGGTATACTTCTGCAGGTCCGGACAATAGCTTCGAAAGCATAGGTTCAAATTCAAGTTCGAATAGCTATGGGAACCGAAGACCAAGCTTCGCAGAATCCACAGGAGGATCAGGTAGGAGCACGCCGAACGCTTTCGGTCCTTCCAGCTACAGAGGAACGGGTAATAATGCTTCAATGCTAGGAGCCGAAAGACCTGGTATCACTATGAACAATAGTAGAATTGTCAGTAGCAGTAGATCGAAGACTCCTCAACCTCAACCAACGTGGATCAATTCTAGAGCTGGTTCCGAACCTCCTCTACCTAACCTTCCTTCTCAACCGAAAGAGAGAGTTGGCTCAGCTAGACCCTCTTCTAGAAACATCAATCACACTCGCAACACTTCAGTCAACGTCAACAGACCTGCAAGTGCGACTGGTCATTATGCCGAACCTGGAAGTGGAACGGGTTCAAGACCGGTTTCAAGTATTGGAAACTATTATCACCCACCTCAAAGTACTCATGAAGCTCCAAATGAAACAGGAAAGTCGCCTTGGAAGAGAGATAGTATGATTCCAAGATTGGCTTTCCCTTCCAACAATTCTTCAGATCAACAACCTCCGAGACCTGGATCTTCACTTTCTCAAACCTCGAATTCTCAAATCATGACTGGACCTCCACCCTCTAGATATTCTGGTGCTTCAAGGTTATCTATGCAAACTCCAGAACCGATGATTGCAGCTAGAGTTGGTAGAATGAACATGTATGCTAAACCTTCTGGTAAAACTTCTTCAAAACCTCCAGTCAGCAGTTCTTCAAGATCTAATACTACAACTTTATCTAACGGAACTTCACCTTTGATTATCAGAAAGAACAACGCTACTGGTAGAACTACTCCACTTTCTGCTGCTGCTCTAGCTAATATTCCAAATGCAGGTCCACCTTCAATAGGAGGATCTGGTTCAGTTGGAACCGGTGGTGGAGGATCAGGATCAAGTGTTGCGAATTTCAGAGCTCAAAGAGCTGCAGCTTCTAATCCGAATTATGGTGGTGGAGGTAGACCAGGTGCTATCACTCCAAATTATTCAGATGGTGGTAACTCTTCCATAGGTGGATACTCAAATTCTACTTGGAATCAAAACGGAAATTATAGAGGTTCAGCTGGGATTGGTGGTGGTGGGTTAGATCTTTATAGAGCAAATCCAAATGATACTCTGGACGTAGAAGTGGCTAGGATCGTTAATGAACAGGGAGCTCGATGCGAGAGAATTGATTTGCCTTTACCTAGAGGTCAGAAATTGGAACTAGGACCTGGAAAATCTGCTCAGGCTAGATACGAGATCGCTGGGAAGAAAGTGGCTTGTAGGATGCTTGAATTGGTGAGTTTGGAAGTGGTGGGACATGGAAGGGGCGAATTTGGACTGACTCTCTCTCTCTCTCTTTGTAGCATCGACCTACAGGGGCAGCTGGATCTCAAGCTGGTGTCAACACTCGAAAGATCAGTGTCAGAGTTGGTGGCGGATATCAAGATCTGAGACTGTGGTTGTACGATCGAATGAGCTCTGCTTGAAGGGAGAACTTCAAGACCAAAGGACCTCCTCTCCGCTAACTATCCAATTTAAACAGCTTTTCTTATCTCTGTTCTCATTATTTAAAACTCCATAACTCAAAACGTCTGCGTCCGATCACTTATCTCTATGTCATCTCTTCATTCTCTTTCGTCTTTTCAATTCACTCAGACTGGCTCTCAAACAATATCTTGTATTTTTTTTTCTTTTCTTCTTCTTTTTCAAATTTCGAACACGATGATTCGTTGCAAGCAATGAGAGAAAGGATCGAGAGTGAGTAAAGCAGTCACATGACAGGGGAAGAAAGATCTTCCAAAACGATTTGCCGCTCGCTGAAGTTCTCCCTCTTAAGGTCCAAACTTCTTTCATTTTCTTCGACTCTTTCCCTACTGCTTCTTCACTGTTCTTTCATCAATTCATCAACATGAACACCACAAAAAGACACGAATACTCAATCTTCTCTCACTCGCTGGGATCTCACCTCTCTGGTCACTCTCTCATCGCCAAACTTCACGAGATCAAGAAAGCCGGATTCAAATCCTTTGAATTATTTCAAGATGATTTGGACACCTTCATCAGTTCAGGAGAATTCGCTAGCATCAACATCAACAGTAACTTGACTCCACCAGACAGTCCTATCAGGAGAGTTGGAGTTTTGGATGAGGTGGAAATTGAGGAGACGGAAAAGATTGAAGGAGAAATGGTTTATGGAGCTCATGGATTAATTTCAGTCCAAGATCAAAAGAAGGAATTGGCTGCTGCTACATTTATTGGGTGCTTAACTAGAGAGTTGGGATTAGGAATCACTTGTCTTCAACCGTTGAGAGACTTCGAAGGATGGTGAGTATTTCTGTCTAAGTCTCCAAGTCCCTTCGATTTTCTTTTGGATAATCAAGGAACAGAGAGCTTGGTCTGATTGTTGTTGCTCGTGTTTTACTGACTCTCACCGTCGAACCTCTCTCTTCCCCTCACCCCTTAGGCTCGACCCAAACACCCGCTCAGCAGCTTTGGCCCGTGCGGTGTCGAGGTTTCCAGTCATGAGAGCCCTAGGAACGAATCTACTGATGGTCTGCTCCAACAATCACGGTTCACCTGCCACCACTGGAGACGTCTCATATCTAGGAGAGGATCTCAGGAATCTAGGACTAGCTGCTCAACAGTACGAAGAAGAGACTCTGGGCTCTTTCCTTTCAGACTCCAATTCAAACTCCTCCAGTGAAACCAGATTTCAACCGATCAGGATAGCTTTCGAGGCTTTGGCTTGGGGAACCCATGTCCATACATGGTCTAAAGCTTGGGAAGTCGTCGAATCAGCAAATCTGGAGAACGTGGGTCTACTGATAGACACCTTCAACATGCTAGGAAGAGAATTTGCAAATCCATGTGAAGCCTCAGGTATTAACGAGCCTGTCTCAGCAACCAAAGACGCTGTCTCCAACTCAATCGAAAGATTATCTCAGATTCCAGGTTCAAGAATCTTCTTCATTCAGATCGCAGATGCAAGGAGACATGCCGCAGTCTTGAAGCCTTCACCTAATTCAGAGGAATCAAGACCGGACAGGATGATTTGGTCTAGAGGAAATAGGTTGTTTCCGTGTGAATATGAGAGAGGAGCTTATTTACCTGTCACGGAAGTGATGAAAGCGCTTGTCAAGTCGGGTTACAAGGGTCCTTGGAGTTTGGAGGTCTTCAATGAGAGTTTGAACGAGAAGGGCGATTCGGTTTTAGGAGATCATGCCAAGAGAGGATTCGAGGGTTTGGAGAAGTTGGAGAAGGAGGTTTACGAAGACGTGAATGCTTGAGACGACTAGATGACGACAACGATGCGACTCCACTCCCCAATCTACCATTCATTTTCTTTTGCTCAATCTCCGCACTGTACTACCAAAATACCATCATCTCATCATCCTGAATAAACATTGACATCGAACATCCCTATGCTCCCAGCGAGAAGTGGGCTCAGACTTGAGTAGAAGTTCTCTACTGAGGGGTTCTCATGACGAGATCGCATATCGCATTGTTCACGCTTGAATTCCTGTTTGAGGTTGAGGTTCCTTACATTCAACAGATTAGTACCCATTCCCTCCCTCATCTTTCCCAACTTTCCCTTCCAACTTTTCCGTCTCAGCCTCTTCCACGATCTTCGTCGTTCCACTAGCTCCCACTCTAGTAGCACCACTCTTCCACATGGTCCTGACAGTTTCTAATGATCGTATGCCTCCACTAGCCTTGACTTCAACTTGATACCCATACCCATAGTCTTGAGCTCGAGCGATCTCGAACATCAATCTGACGTCTTCTGTCTGAGCACCACCTGAAGGTTTCATGTCGTTTGATGGAGACTTTCCCCAGCCTTCAGCTGGTGGTAGCCCGTAGCCAGTACTAGTCTTTAGGAATTTGGCTCCAGCTAGACAGGAAATATAGGAGGCTGCGATTAGGTGGGAGCGAGAGAGAAGGGAAGACTCTAGAATCACTTTAACAGGGTACGGCTTTGAGGCTTGGACTACCAGAGAGACATCTTGGTAGACAGCGGATAAATCGGATGATAGTAGGAGCCCTAGGTTGATGACCTTATCGGTGAGATGAGATTAGAGAATGGGGAAGAGATGATCAGCGAAGTGGAAGAGTGAAGCTGCTGGCTCTTCCTATTCCTGTATGCATTGAGAGCTAGGAGTCCCTGGCAAAGCATATTCGGAACTATTATCCAAAGTACTGATGCTCGAGCTGATGTCCAGAAGGACGCTGAAACCAGTTCTTCCCTATCATGCTTCTTCCTATCTCTACATTTCTTCTCCCTCCCTTTTGCTCAAGGCATGCTCACCATATCAATTTCTCTAGCTCCATCTTCGACGGCTTTCTTTGCTTCCATAGCCTTGCTCTCACTATCCATTGCTCCAAATGGAAAGCCAACAACTGAGATTGGTAGAACTCCAGATCCTTCCAAAACCTTTGCTGCTGTCTTGACCATGCTTGAATTCACGCATACTGTAGCTGCTTTGAGTTGAATTGCTTCTTGACAGACTGTAGTGATTTGTTGAGGAGTTGCAGTTGGTGCTAGGAGAGTGTGGTCGATGATGGAGGGTAAATGGGAAGGCAACTCAGATGGAGAGAGAGCAGGGAGAGAATTGGCCAGCGTTGAAGTTAACTTCTCAATAGAAGAAGTGAGTGAAGAAGTGGTAGGAGAAGCCATAATGTAGAGCAAGTCCTCTTTTTTGGAGTGAATAGTGTTTGGGTGGAACGAGGAAAGCAAAAGAGGGAGAGAAGATTTCTCTCAGATTCCCTTCCTTCCGAGGACCTCACCTTCTCGCTTCTCACTTCTATTCTACAGTCGCTAATTTCTTTCTTGCGAGACAGATTTTCTCAGGCTCCAAACTTGACTTCCAACTCTTCCAGCTCTGTTCCCACTTAGAGGCATGAATTAAGCAAGCTTTGTGAGTCTTTATGATTCCCTATCACTCCCTTTCTCCCGTTTCAATGGAACTTACTCTTCATCAACTAATTGAAGATTTTCCTAATGATGAAACTCCTAATTTTGCTATGCTTGGAAAACATTTCAAGTGGCGTTCAAGGAATATGGGATCTAGCCCCAGGATGTCGGTCAACACGAGCCCTCCCTTGATATTCTTGACTTTAGTGAGGCTCTCTCGCACCCTTTCTCCACTCATGCTGATGATGACATGTCAGGCGACAGTCTGCTGACCGGTCTTGACCCATATGGATGCCGACAAGAAGGGTCTTTTGAAAACATATAAAAGACCCACTCGAAAAAGGATTTCTCTTCTGTTCCCCATCCCCCGTCCCCCTTCTTCAAAGTTCACAAAAATGTCTCCAGATCCAAGAGAGTCTCAACTACAAGTCCCAAAGTCTCAAAAAGTCGCCATGATCGATGAGAAGTCAGAATCGGTCTCTATTCAAGATGCTCCAGTCATTCAAGAAAAGGATCTGGAACCTGGCCAAGCTCTCGTCAGAGTGATTTATTCAGGGGTCTGTCATACTGGTAGGTGTAGCAGCTAGTGTTGGGTCGTGAAGCGATGCTGGCGAACAGATGCTGACCTCTCCCGCCTTCTTTCTCCACCTGTTATTTGTCCTCTCGACTCACAGATCTTCATGCTATGCTCGGAGATTGGCCTGTCCCAACGAAGAAGAATCTCATCGGTGGACATGAAGGGTAAGTTAAACGACGAAAGAAGGGATGGAGAAACTACGAGATAGAAGATCGGGAAACGACGAGAGAATGCGATGATCTTAATTCACCTCTTCTTTCACCGTACTCTCCTTTGAACCTTCCAGTGCTGGCGTCGTTGTCGCGCTTGGACCAGGCAGCGACAAGTTCTTACAAAAAGGAGACAGGGTTGGAATCAAATGGCTAGCTGTGAGTCTCGATATCCTTCGCTGTTCACGTGCGTCGCCAAATCTTCGCTGACACGTCTTGCCACTCTCCTTCACCGTCGTGATAGGACTCCTGTCTCCAATGCGAGAGTTGTAACAAAGGTTATGAGCCAGTCTGCGGCAAAGCTCAAACCTCTGGCTACTCTGTTGATGGATCCTTCCAACAGTACGCCGTCTCTTTTGCCAGACATCTTACCAAGATTCCAGATGCTCTTCCTCTTGCTGATGCTGCTCCAATTCTATGGCGAGTTTCGAGCGTTGTTTGGAATCTTCGAAGTCTATCAGACTTAATTTGATCTCAATTCTAACCTTTCACGTCGTCATTTCCACCTCCACCAGTGCCGGAGTCACCGTCTACAAGGCTCTTAAAGAAGCTCAACAAGGAGGAGACCTACGTCCAGGAGACTGGGTCGCCATTCCGGGTTGTGGAGGAGGTCTAGGTCATTTGGCTGTCCAATACGCCTCTAACATGGGCTTCAGAGTGCTCGGTATCGACACTGGCTCCGAGAAGAAGGCTCTTGCAACCAAATTAGGAGCGGAGGCTTTCGTGGACTTCAAGACCACCAAAGTAAGTTTAATCACTGTATTTCGCACCCCTCTGAATGAGGAGAGAACGTTCTGACTGAATCTCCTCTCCACTACAGAACCTCATCGAGGACGTCAAACAAGCTACCGATGGAGCTGGACCTCATGCTGCTGTTGTTGCTGCTGCTGGTGGAGCTGCATATGAACAAGCCTTAGACTAGTAAGTCGTCGACACACAAACAGGAAGTCCTTTCTATTCAAGGTGCTTTTGCTCACCCCTCTCAACCCCCCCCCCCCTTTTTCGCACACAGCATCAGATCCCATGGAGTCCTTGTCGCTGTCGGTCTTCCTCCTGACGCTACCATCAAGGCAAATGTCTTCTTCACTGTCTTTCGCTCTTTGAGAATCATTGGATCTTACGTCGGAAACCGTAGAGACGCCGAGGAAGGTGAGTAGCGCTCGAAGTAGCTGCCCAAAGCGAAGTCTGGATATTAACTCTTTTTCTCTTCATTTCAGCTCTTGACATCGCCGCTCGTGGAAAGGTCAAGACTCAATACGCTACCAAAAAACTTTCCGACTTGCCCAAGATCTACGAGGAGATGAAGAATGGAAAGATCGCTGGTAGAATTGTCATCGACATCGACCAATGATCTCGTGAGTAGCATGCGACTCGAATGAATTGCAGTCTCTCGTATTTTCACTGACCCTCCACTCACCTACTCTACTTTACTTTAACTTTCCATCTTCAGGTCCTTCCTTAGCTTGAGCTTGTTCTTTTGCTCGCTTGTAAATTCTTCTGTTTCCGTTTCCCCTTGTACTTCACTTCTTCATTGATCTCTTCTTCTACTCTTCCTTCTGTTCATATCGCATTTCTGTCTCCTATCCACCCTGTTGCCTCTGCTCGACGAAGGTCAAAGTTCATTGCTGTAGCATCAAACATAGAAAACCCAGAAAGGAACAAAGTCACGCCAGACAAGGTCGACCATCCTTGTGAGCCTTTGAGCTTCTAATCACCGAAGGAGAAGTATTCAGGAAGCCAAGAAGGTATGATGAGCACGTCATCGCGTCAACACGATTTGCGAAAGACTTCCGACAATCCCTCCCTTAGCTTTCTCAGTGAGACCTTTTAAACGGTTTGCTCGATATCTCATGTTCAAAGCCAGAGAGCTTTGAACACTGAACACTCAAAATTCCGAACTACAAGTATCAACCAGTAATAAAGTATTTTTTATGTTATTTTGGGGTAGAAAGATTGAACAGATCGGAAACAGAGTCAGTGGAACGGAATTATATGTGGTAATGGAGGGTGAGTTGCGAATTTGGAGTGTTGATTATAGGATTCTAGATTGATGGGAAGGCTAGCTTCCCTGAAAGACGAAGCGAGAAACGAAACTTGTTGAGAAAGAGAAGAAGAAAAGAATGTGTGTAGCATCTAAACCTATTTAGAAGGCGAGCTTAGTTTGAGATTTGGAAAAAGATGGAGACTAGATAATGTTTCTCAACCCATTGAAAGGGCGAGATGAGACCATGAGAACTTGTACCCTTGAACCTTTTGTGCAGTTTGCAAAGTGACAAAGAATCGAGGGAGGGAATCGGTGACTTGGAAAGATCTTTGTTTAGGCATTGACGAGACGCTGAGAGGTGAGGGAGGAAGAAGGATGAGAAGGACTCAGCAATTGATGACTGCGAGAGCCACTCTCGATCAACTCACGAAATGAAGTCCGTCTCCCTCTAAGACTCCCATCTTGAGTTCGTCAAGTTTCTTGAAGACTGATTTGGAGACGTCAATGGCTTTGTCTTGACATCCGGCACCTAGGGAGTGAGCAAGAAGGAGAAAGGGGGGTCAGAGTCTTCGCCAGGCTAGGAGGATGAGGGCTCCACAAGCCCAGAAGAGACAGAGTACTCACAAGTGTCAACGATAGTGCACTGTTGAGTTTGAGGAAGAAGTTAGCAAAGAAAAGGAAGGGAGAGACGACGAAGGGTGAGTGGAATGTCGAAGGGGCGACAGAGTTAAAGCCTCGACAAGTCCAGGGCCGCTTTTTACATGTCTTCGCGAGTGTACGTACAGGAGCCATCTTTCCTTTCCCTGTGAAGGTGGAAGGAGATGGAGGGGAGAGAAGATTAGACGGGCGGTTCCTCGTCACACAAGAATCTGAGGAAACGGCTTTCTCTCGGAGATGTTTGACTCACAGTGAAGGTGGATAACTATTAATCGGTAGAAGAAGCGATTGAGGGACATGGGAATGAGGGAAGAAAGGTCAGAAAGTCAATTAGTCAAACGATCTCCTAGAGGCTGGCGCTTGAGACACACGGAGTCTTTCTCTTTCGAAGACCCACCTTGTCCACAGCTTCCCATCCCCATATTTGCGGGCACAGCACTAAGTAGGAGGAGAGGTAGAGGTGTAGAGCACGGTAGAGAGAGTCGTCAGAATGGGTGGGAAGTGGAACGGCAGTTTCCGTGAGCCCCCATCTTCTGTTCTCTGAAAGGGCACGCCTCCATCTCTACAAATATAGACCAGTTTGAAGCTAGAGAATTCACCAGTGCGATTCAACCCAATTCAGTTCCGTAAGACTCACCAGATGGCGTCGTCATCAGTTGGAGTTGGTCCACCACAGGAAGGGTTCTCGAGTTGATTTCCAGCGTAGTAAGCTATTGGGAAAGTTCGGAAGAAGTGGCGAAAGAGAAAGTTGAGTTCGGAAATCAGAAACCAGATGAAAGAATGTAATGTTGGAGAGAAGAGGCGAATGAGTCCTAAGTGGAAAGGGTCAGAACTTCCAGAATGGTTAAGACTCTCAACCACTTTTCCTTCCAACTTCAGATGGATTTTCTGCTCTATCTCTTCTGTAGCTTGACATAGATCTCCAGCAGTAATCTCGAAGTCTGTAGATGCCGAACTCAACCCCTTATCACACCGCTTTGAGCCCATCAACCATTTGTCCTACCCGTTACCCTCTGCACTCTCCTCTCTATGTTTCAATGACCAAGGAATGCCACTCACTGACTCTTCCTGACTTGCTTAGGAAAGGTTTGTCACGTTTGTCCAAGCTGATTTGAGCGACTTGATGATGTCTTGCCGCCTTTCTCTCATGAGATCTAGCACCAAGCAATTCGAGACCAGATTCATGAGTATCTCTAACCACTTGAGGCTCGTTTGAGATCTGAACTTCAGGATGAGCTAGAGCTGAAGTTAAGGAGATTGAGAGGAGAGTTAGGAATGGGAGAGTGAACTTCATTTTGGAGGAGTTATTTAAAGAATGAGAGTGGAGTTCGAGGTTTTGAAGGAGAATTGTTGAGAAAGAAGATGTTTGGTTTGGAGGTTTAGAAGATCTCTTACTGTCAAAGTAAAAACTGGGTTCAAAAATTTACTGAAGGGAATGTGTGAATGAGTAAATGAGCTGAGGCAAGTTTGAAGGAGATCTATCTATGGCAAGCCAGAGCCGAAGGCAGAGCCGTCCCGCTAAAACGTTCGATTCGTTGTCCCCTAACCTTCTCCTAGCGCCTGTCTTTTTCGATGATGAAAGGATGGAAGATCTTCATCGCTTCATCGGTGGGTCCACTCAAGCCAACTCGAGTGGACGCTGGGTGGCGACGTGGCGACAGGGAGAATCGATGTGGCCTTCACACCTTCTACCGGCACGAGTACAACCAAGCACATGTACAGACATAAAACAAAGCGTTCTCTTTCATTTCAGGCTTCTTGCAGAGTGTAACAGCAATGCAATAGAAGGATTTTGCCAATCCAATGGAAAGAATGTTCAGAACTGCAGAAGTTGATTGAGCAACGTCCCCGGGGTTGCTTGACAGCCGTAGAAAGCTCACTTCACTGCTTCACATTCGAATCTTCGATCCCTTTCCTGCTTCTTCTTCCATCCCATTGTCTCACAACACTGTCCTCTCTTTTTTGATTCACTTCTTAATTCCTCAAGCTTTCCCCCACATTCTTTAACTCTTCAAGTTTCATCAAACAATGAAGTTCACATTACTCTTCACCGCTCTCCTCGCAGCAACTTTTGTCTCCGCAAACATCTCTCCTAAATCAACCGATCTCTCAGTCAGAGACACTCACGAATCAGGTCTAGGACTACTCGGTTCAAGATCTCACGAATTGAAGGCTCGTCATTCAGTTCTACACAAGCATGGAAGAGTCACTTATTGTGAGTTTCATTTCAGAGTTTTTGTCCTTCAACATCTGAACCCTCCTACCGGCGGGCTGGAATTCTATCGTTGGAGGTCGGAGGGCATCGCTCGGAAGTGAGAGAGTACTGCTTAGAATGGAAATACCACAAGGAATTGGAGGGTTTGGATACGTCGTTAGGATGGCCCTGAGAGTTGGAGATGGATGAACAGGTCGCCGTCATGGTTGCCGGTTGCAGCATGACCAAAGGAAAGATGGGAGGATGTCAGTTCTTGGATGGATCTTTTCTTTGATGTTGCCGGGGCGACTCATTTAAGTAGAAGTCGCCAAGCGACGACTGAAGCTGCGAATGTGCGACAAGGAAAAGTTGTTGACTGACAGTTTGGGACCCCTTCCCCTACCATTCTTTCAGATGCTGGAGGTCAACTAGCTAACCCAGCTTGTGGTGGCCCAACTCCAAACGATGATTCTGAGATCTGGTGAGTGCATGCTTCAAGCTGCGTGCTTGGGAGACATTGCAAGTCTTGGTCTCACTCATACTCCGCCGCTGACTCTCTCCTTACCCCCTTTTTCCTATTCCACTCCCTTCTTCTCTCTCGATTCTTTCGTTGCTTTATACAGTGCCGTTCACCCCAACTCCGCCGCTGGAAAATGGTGAGTCAATCCTCCAAGGGGGTTATGGGTACGGTACTGCAGTTCAACAGTTGACTGATCTCTCTATTCTCCCTTGGCTCTCTTTTCCCATCGTCCATAGTGGAGATTGGCTTCATATTCACTGTGAGTTGAAGGTGAAAAGAGAGGAGCAGAGGGATCATCCCCGTCTGTTCGGTAGTATTGAGTCTGACCACCTCCTTTCCCCTCCCTTTCTTCGTCTTACTCAACAGGGAAAGGAAAGATGTCGCGTTGTAAAATCGTAGATCACTGCCAGAGTTGCTCATCTCATTCTATCGACGTCACAAAAGGAGTCTTCAAGAAACTGGATCATCTTTCGATGGGAGTTTTGGAAGGTAAGCACCGGAAATCGATCTCCCGCCTCTAGTCTTCCCCTGACCTCATTACCATTATCTCATCAACTCAACACCTTCCAGGAAACGGACTCCACTACCGTATCATGGCTTAAACCCAACGGGCAGGCTCCACGATTCAAGCACACGCTCTTTCTCTCTTTCTCTCTTTTTTCTCAGCAAGCAAACTCTTTTCGCAATTACGCAGTGGTCTTTTTTCTCCCCTAGTCACCTTTCTTTATTCTCTAAAAAGGCAAAATTCTGTTCAAGTCAAGGGATTTCGCAACTCTCTCTCTCTTTACCTCTCATATAGACTTTTTTCTTCTGCTCCTTTTTCACATCCTTCTTCGCTGAAAAGCGAACGAAACTTTCAATCTCCACCATCTTCCCTTTGCTTTTCCTATAATTTCTCTCTCTTTCGTCAGCTCTTGAGATAACGGAGCGTTTTCCTCCTCTCTCTTCAAACCATTGATCCTTTTTCCCCTGGTGCATACAATTCCTCCCGTTGACATCACTTTGCCCGGATTTGAATGTCTACCAATTGCTGCTTTCGTCTACAAAGAACTCGGACAATGTGAAATCGCCAGCTTGGCCTGGGTCTCCTTTCTTCGCGTCAGGTCTGTTGCGAGTCGATGATTACAGTTCAGATTGCGAAGCAGGGAAGTATTTACAGGTGGATCTTCAAAGGAATCAGGCTCTTTGGAAGTAATTATCTTGAGAATGACTAGGGCTGTAAGGGTAAGGGGGTACCATCAACTCAGAGATCTCGGTTTCAGATTTGACTTCATTTGATGAATATCTATGAGTCAAGACTAGACCTAAAGCAGCATAGACCAAGACGATGAGGAGCTCTGGGATGGTTTGAAGGACTGAGAGATCAAAAGGTTAGACAGGGTCAGCAAGACTTCTGTGGACTCAATACTCAACAGTCACACCGAACCCACAAAATTGTACCCAAACATTAATACTGAAGTAGTTATTTGATCCAAAGGTTCTGTAGCAGAGCCAGCCTGATCTAATCAGCATAGGCACGATGATGAACATCAGACAGCTCAAGGTCAATCTGTGGGCAGAATCGAAGCGCTTTCCAGATAGAGCTAGGTAGTAGAAGACGATAGCTCCTACTAAGATGACGATTCCCATGAGGATCAAGGTTCCAGCTTTGAACTCGGTGCCTAGATCTACTGGCGAGACACCAGCTAGGATTTCAGGGGTAAAATCGATGGAAGTCATCCCAACAATCAGGAGAACAGTTGCTACGATGGTTAGGACTGGAAAATCAGGGGAAGAAGGGGGGAGGGGGGAGAAGTCAGTCACAGCGTGGAGATTATGGATGTAAGGGAAGACAGAGACTCACTGTGAGCCAATTTTCGAGGGGTGGTCAACAGTCCTAGTAATCCTCTCTTAGAAGCGTCTTTGGCTTCGACGCCGACCACGTTGGAAAATGAGGATAGAGCTGCATTGATGAGAAAGCCTTAAGATCGACAGAAAAGAGGGGTGGCAAAGGTCAGTCGACAGTGATAGATCGAACTTCATTGTAATGACCACTGACCAAAACCAATGGACTGGACAATTACTCCGCCGATGTAGAGATTTTGAACGGTGGAAGCTGATCCTTTAGAGTAGCAAGCTGCGACCAAGAGAATGTTCCCTACCAGCCTAGAGGTTGCGAACAGGCAAGCGAAAGCAAAAACTGCGAGACCGTTCTTGCGATGATTGAAAAGGTTGAGAAGGAGTAAACCTAGAAAGATGGAGTAGATCGGAATGAGAGCGATGTCGATATGGATCGAGGTTGAGGAGTTGGAAGACGACATGAGTTGATGAGAGAACCCTAAGAGAATCAGCAGAGAGAGAGAGAGAGATAAAAGTGAGGGATGAGACGGGGTAGGTAGGAATTTTCTGAAGTAAAAAGCTCTCTATTTAAGGATTGTTTGCATCGCCACAATAGAATCGTCTTGGTCTTGGAGGGAACCTCGCTCTGGTGGAAGGCACGGAGGATAGCTCGGACGTCCAAGAGAGGTCGCTTGAAGGCGCAGCAGTTCTCGAAACCTCCGAGTTCAGCTCCCCTGCATAGTTGTTCTGCAATTTTGGGCTCAGTTGGCCCGTATCAGCCCTTTGACGAGCGGAAGAATATGTTGGACGATGCCGTCTGCGAAGCCGCTTGAACCGTAGGCACACTTTGAGAGATAGAGTAGAGACTTCGAGACTTCTTTCCAACCCTCTTCATCCTCGACCACCCCCTGAAACAAACCGGAATGCCAGAAAAGCCAGCTTTGGTAAGTGAATAGTCTATCAGCAAAGCTGACGGAAGAATCAAATCAAGTGTTGTCTTCAGCTATGTAGCTTAATCTCTTTTTTCTTCTCTCCATTTAGAAACATCACTTCTCTGACATCGCTCAGCAAGTCATCAATCAGATTAAGGAAAGTGAAGCACATGAGATCTACAGGAGTCAGCCAGGTGAGTCTTAGCTTCATCGATAGAGTCAGAAGAGGATCAGATCTCAGAGGTGGAGAGAGCTTTCGATTGGGTTGGGATAGAGGACCTCAGAGGTTCGCGAGAGCTAGGCGAGATATGCAGACGATGTTCTAGATAGTCATTCAGTGGAGGAACTCTTCAGACGTCCTATCAGATGCTCTGAAACCAAAAGGAGAGCCAGGGAGAGCCTTCTATGCTGCCCATCCTTCGCCCTGCCCTAATCTCACCCTTTCACTCTTTCTCCACCCTCTTTCATCTCATCTCAGGTCATTCCGATAAGACCAAAGAACACATCTCACCAGGAGTTCAACATCCAGGAAGCACAGGTGTTATCTACGTCACTGAAAGAGCTGTGAGTTCAACGTCCCTCCAATCTCTGCTGCTTCTCTTCTTCTGACCTTCTTTTGTCCCCCTTTCATCAGACTGCCAATGGATTTTATTATGGAAACCCAGAGTGGTCAAATATGGGCCAGGGAGCGCCAGAGGTGCGTAGACTAAGCAGCATTCGGTTGAGCTTGTGCAGGTCGACTAACGACTATATCAGTTGTCATATCTCCTACGCTAAGCTTGGTTGACCAGAATTGGAGAAAGGAACAGAAGGAATTTTGCTCACATCTTTTCCTCGTTTCCTATTGACCTGCAGGTCGGCGACATTCCTGGTGCGAACCCCAAGCCTAAATCCATCGATTTGGAATCCTTCGGAGAGTTGTGCAACGAATACGCTCCAGCCTCTGGAATTCCAGAGCTTCGACGTAAAGTTGCAGAATATTATAATTCAACGTATCGTCAAGGCAAGAAAAGCCAGTACACCGAAAAGAACGTCTGTATCGTTCCTGGAGGACGTGCAGGTCTTTCGAGAGTCTCTTCAATCATTGGATCCGTCAACACTGGTTTCCAAGTGCCAGAATATACTGCTTACGAATCTCTTCTTGGAGCTTTCAGGAATTTGGTTCCAATCCCAACTCAACTGAGAAAGGAAGATGGTTACAAGATGAATGTTGAAGACGTTAAGAAAGAAGTCAGAGACAGAGGTTTGAGTGCTATGATGGCTAGCAATCCTAGAAATCCAACTGGTCAATTAGTCGAGGGTGAAGAGCTTAGAGAATGGGTCAAATCATCTTCTGATCTAGGATACACGTGAGTTCTGGAGTCTTTATTTCAGGTCACAGTCAAGACTTCAAGCTGACACATTCACTCTCCTTTTTGCCTCTTCAGCTTGATTCTAGACGAATTTTATTCTCACTATCTTCTTGAAGGTGATCTTGGAAGAGCTGTGAGCGCAGCTGAATACGTTGAAGACGTCGAGGAGGAATCTGTCGTCCTCATCGACGGACTCACTAAGAACTGGAGATGCCCGGGTTGGAGAGTATGCTGGGTGGTTGGAAGTTCTGATATTGTGAGTACCTTTCTATCAAGACCCGGCGCAGAAGCATACATCAAGGTCGGAAGCCTCGACCCCTGACCTCTCTCCCCTTCTCTCGCTCTCCCCCTCTCTCCTTTAGATCTCAGCTCTAGATCAAGCAGGTTCTTATCTAGATGGAGGATCTTCTCACATCATGCAACTCGCAGCTCTGCCACTCATGGATCTAGACCACATCAAGCAAGATCGTTTAGCCCTTCAGAGACATTTCAGAATGAAGAGGGATCACGTCTTGAAACGTCTTGATAAGATGGGACTTACTATCAAGGTTCCACCCAGAGCCACCTTCTACATTTGGGTTGATCTCAGTGTTCTACCAGCTCCTCTCAACAGTGGAATGACTTTCTGCGAAGAATTGTTGAGAGAGAAGGTTATCTGTACTCCAGGAGTATTCTTCGACGTCAACCCGTGAGTATATGTGAAGCTCAAGTCACAAGACAGCGCTCGGCTACCGGCTGTTTCTTGTCGGATTTCACATTCTAAACTCGTCCTTCTTCCCCTGAACCTGTCTTCTGCAACAGATCTCATCGTCGAAAGGTGAGTTCACCCCGCAGCTTCCCAGGTTTCCCATGAGCTTTCTTCCTTGCGTTTTCTGACTTGCCTTTCCTTTCTCTTTCCTAGATCTCCGATTCACCTTGCGAGTCTTTCATAAGATTGTCCTTCGGTCCAAACCTCGCTGAACTCGATCGCGGATTGGACGGATTCGAACGAGTGTTGAAAAAGGCAAAGGGAGACCACAATCTTCACTCAATCGGAACGAACTACATCAAAGAAAAAGAGGAGGATTCCAAATAAGATATCTGCCTATGGGAGAAGGTGTTGGATCGTTATGGATTAAAGGAAACGTCCTTCAATTAATGGATTTCTCTATATTACCTGTACATTTTCATTGTTTCTACACACTGTCAATTGTTCTTCGAATTCTAGCTCTCCATCTTCCACTCAAAGATTTTCAAAGGCCTAGTTTTGACTATCGAATCCGCATTTTCTGAGTTGAGGTTCAACTCCACCTCTCTCCATATTTCTCGGACTTTCCCTTCCTTGAAACCAAGACTTTTGAATAGCTCCCGGGAGGCTACGTTATCCAGGGAGATTTTGGCTATGAAGTTATCCAGCCTGATAGGCAGAGGAGAAGTTGAATCAGAAGTTGGAGAGTTTGAACGGGAGGGAGTGGGGTCACTGGAAGCGTAATCGATGAGAAGGGAGAGCGCTTCCCTCGCTATTCCTTTGCGTCTTGACGAAGGCTCTATACCAGACAGGATAAAATCAAGAGCAAGGATCAGCAAAATCGGGCGTCAGAACGAATCCGTTCGCTGATCAACTCACCCGCTATCATCACTTCGCACTCGGCTTCCAACCTGGTTTCTCTTGTTCGTTCCTTAGACCCTGAGTTCTCGTTTCCATTCTCTTCTTCATCGATTTCTACTTGATTCAAGAACAAGTTCACATCTCCTGCCATCTTTGAGCTTTCCAGAAGTTCCTCGATCGATGAGGGTAAAGCTTCTTCAGTTGATTCTCTTTCCAGGACTATGAACGTCAGTTCTGGTCCAGTCAGAAATCCATGAAAATAGAAACACAAAAAGTCAGAGGAGGGAAAGAGCGGCGATTTAAATGCGAGAGCAAACAAAGAGTGGACGACTCACTATCTGGATCAAGATGCCAACTCGTTTGCATCTCAAACTCTTCTTTCAAACTCAGAGGTTCAGATGCTGTTTGTTCTTGTAGCTGAGGATCTTTCATCCATTCATGATACTGGGATTCAAGCAGAAAGAGGAGAAGATCAGCAACTTCCAAGAGCACTCTTTTCTTTCCCATCTAGGAAAGATCCTACCTTCTCGACGTGAGACTTCCTGTGAGTAAGGGATTGGAAGGTCAAATGCTGATGAGATTTAGAAGTGAGAGGCAGACCTCACCTGTAGGGAACCAAAACACATTTCTTCCCAACTAGAACTGTTGTTTCGTTGATTCTCATTTGATGAATAGAAAAGAAGAAGAAAGGTCGATTCTCTCCATTTATCGAACCACGTGCTGACGATGCAACAAACAAGAGGTTCGGAAACTATTGAAAATGATTTAAAAGTGTACAGATGAGGGAAATAGAATACAATGAATACAATACTCTTGATGAAAGCTCTCCCCTTCGGATCCTCGAATCTCTACATCCAACTCTCCTTCTCTCCCCTCTCCCTCTTATCTCCCGTCTCTCTCCCTATCTCTATAAACGTAGCTCAAACAAGCTTTGATGTACCAGCGATCTAGGACTAGGGCTGAAGAGAAGTGACTGGAGGAAGATCCACTCCTGGGAAAGCTGGTTGGACAGAGGCAGCTTCAAGGACTTGTGACTCTGAGGTTCGCCTGTAGAAGAGAATGAAAGGAGCAAGAATGTCAGCTTTCACATCTTAGAGGATCTTGATTCCACCCTAATGTCAAGCCGAAGAGATTTTCCTTCCATCCCACCTAGCAATCTATCTCAAATCTCTAATCACCACTCAAACTCACCAAGTAGCCCAATGATCTATCAATCGGCTCTTAACATCTAAGTCCCAACCTTCCAAACCAACAGTTTCCCTAAACTCAGGATGTTGTAGACATCTCAAAAAGTAGAGAGAATAAGGATATCTGATGAACCTTGCGAATTGAGGTTGAGACCAAGTGTGTAGAAGTTGAGATAGATATCTCAAGAAAGCTGAATCTTGTAGTAAACCTTGATGAGATAGATTAGCAATGAAAGAAGGAGAAGAAAGTGAAGAGACGAATTCTAATTGTTGAGAGAATAAATGCTGATTAGCTTGTCGATGATATTGGGCAGCTCGACTGGTAGGTTTGGAACTATCTGTTGTCCCTCCTTCTCCTTCTTGGTGTTGATGCTGTTGATTGGATTGGTCTACCTCCATTCTAGCCTATCAACTGAATCAATTGCAGCCTTTTGAGGTTGTGATTGTTAAACAGAGCTCGATGGTTGGGGGTCTTCACAAATCGAGAACTTCTTCTCGAAAATCTTTGCTTCACTTCTTCGCTTCCTTCCCAGTGCATCTTTTCCTCATGTTAGCCAGAAACTTAGCTAGGTGAGTAAGAAAGACCTCAATCTTTTGGGGAAATCACCATTTCACCCAACTCTGAACTCGCTTTTCTTCCCTCAACTCACCTCACCCAGAGCTCTACCTCGAGCCAGCTGCCCTCGTCATTTACTTCCCAAAGGTTCGATCTCGACCTTCTCTCCTTTACTAGAAGCCTCAAAACCTTCAATCAAATCGATAGGTGAACTCAGAAAGTTATGTCCAGGAACTTCAATGATCAAAGCCAAAGAAGCTTTAACTTCCTCTTCAGATTCTGCCAACGATATTCAAGCAGCTCTGAAATGGTTAGACAAGGATAGAGAAGCGACAGGAGCAAAGAAAGCAGCAAAAGTGTCTTCTAGAAATGCATCCGAAGGTTTAATTAGTGTCTGTGTTCTAAGTGATGGAGTTCCAAACTCTGACGGAAAAGGAACTTCTGAACCTCAAGCCTCAATCATAGAACTCAACTGCGAAACTGATTTCGTAGCAAGGAATGAAGTATTTCAACAATTAGCAAAAGATATCTCTCACACGGTCGCTTTGTTTCCCTCGATGACTGGTGGGAAATTAGATCTCTCTTCTACTTCTACTTCTTCTTCAGAAACTCAACTTCAAGACCTTTCGATTCCTGATTTACTATGTTTCCCATTACTAATGAGCTCTCCAGAAGCTAACGTCTCATCTTCGGAAGGTCCAAAGACCATCGCAAATTCAATCATAGACGCAGTCTCAAGACTTGGAGAGAAAATCACTTTATCAAGAGCTTCTGCAATTGTTTCATCTTCAATTCCTTCTCCTGCTGCTCCCAGGCGATCAACCTTGTCTGAAGAAGAAGGATCGAACTTATTCTTAATCGGTTCTTTCAGTCATGGATCTCAATCTTCAAATAAATCTACAAGTTCTAATCAACCAGGTTATGCTCTGACTTCTGGAAAAGTCTCTTCCCTACTATTAGTCAAGATGAAATCTCCAACTCTATCTACGGTCCTAGAATCGACAAACAATCAAGAAGATAAATCTTCAATCGCAAGTTTCTCAAGAGGTTTATTAAGATCTTTAGCTCGACAGTCTGCTGGAATGGAAACTAAGTCTATTAGAACTTCTACTTATAATCCTGAATCTGAGGAGGTTTCTGAAGCGGATCCGACTTCTACATCTCTTTATTCACAGCCATTCATGATGCTGTTGCCTTCAGCTGGAGAAGTTCCTGAAGATCAAGCCGGGAAAGACGTCAGAGAATTATCGGTACAAGTCGCTTTGAAGAAATGGTCAGAAGCGAGAGGGTTGGAAGGTGAAAATCCGGTTACTGTCGTTGAGATGAAGAGATGGGAAGTTGGTGAATTGGCTGAGAAGGTTGAGGCTGGAGAGGGATTTGCTGAAGAAGTTAGGAGGGCGGCAGGGCAAGTTTGAAAGCGGAACGAAATGAATGGTAGGATGTCTTACTAGATTTCAAGGCTTAAACTTTGAAGGAGCGTAGAAGCAAAGCTGAATAGAAGAAGCTCAATTCCAAGGCTGAGAGTGAAAATTTCAGAGAGGCTGGAGAGAGCGTTTAATGGGTGAAGGCTCTCTCTCCTCGACTCTGCCTTCATCATGCTTAAGAGAGAAGATCAAGTTGAAGTTCGAAGTGGGGGAGCCACGTCGAAGGAAGGGGCTGGTTACCCCTTCTGCTACGTCTCCACTTCCCCCTCCCTTCTTCTTCCCAGCTCGCGATCCTCCTAATCTGTGGAGATCAGATAGAGATACAGTCGGGCGGATCCAATACAATTACTCAACACTCATCGAGATTATGTCTCTTTAATTATTCAAGCATGGACGTCATTGATTCTAAAGCACAACAACTCATTATAAAATATACATTAGTTCGTTACCTGTCCCTCAAATGAGATCATTTTCAAGCCAGAGCCATCCAGAGACTGGCTAAGCCTGTTGCTAGCAGAGCAAACAAAGCTGGATGAGTGGACTGAAGAGCAGAGTCGACCTCTACAGACGTGATGTGAGTTACGCGTGTCAAAGCGGCTGAATAGGCTGAAATCAAACTAGAAGTGTATTCGGCGCCTTCTCTGGAATACGCTGCGAGATCATTGCGAAAGAGAGGCACGGGTCATGGGCCAAGATCAACAGCGACTCGCGGGAGAGACAAGAGGAACGATGTTGGTGCTCACGTTTCAACAGCGACTCTAGCGATGTCAGAAAGAGACCGTACTGCATAACAGAGAGACTGCTGGTCTCTTGAGCATCCGGTTGAATTCCAAAAAGAGAGATCGAAGCATCAATGGCATTGCTTGCTGCAGCGGACGCGATGGACTGGATATCGCCTCCAGCTTCAGCTGAGTTCCTTAAAGCCCCGATTAAATCATCTCCCAAAGTGATAGTCTGGCCCCCAGTTCCTAGACCGGTGTCCACTGGAAAAGTGAGGGGAGAAGAAAACCAGTTGGTGAGCAATTTAGTGGCATCATATCGGAGAGCTCAGCTCGATACAGAATTACTTAGAATTGGAGCTTGAGTGATTAGAGGCTGAGGTGCCGCAGCCACATATGTTAGACCAGCGAAAAGTAGAGGCAAGGATAGAAGAAGAGAGAATTTCATGTTGAGAGTAGTCGATGAGAAGAGAAGTGAAGAAGGGGGATTGCCCAACTTGTCCACCTCTTTATACTCGCGCAGTATCGATGTTCTCAACGGTTTTTTTAACAAGCTCAAAAACATCGATCATCCAAAGAACAAAAGGAACTCAGTCACTGTGTCAACACGTGGACGAGAATGACCGCGTGCTCACCTGGTCAAACAAAGAAAATCGAAAAAAGTTTTACGCCCACCAATGCAAACGTGACATCGTTCTCAGTATCTCAGTAAAATGTTGTCTCAGTAAGGCAACAGTTTTCTTCTTTCGATCATCTCGTTCTTTTCATCAACTTCGCCTTCACTTTCTCCACTCTCGCTCTCGCTCTCCTCTTGAATCTGTAAAAAGTCCTCTAGAGAGACGAAGCTTCGCACATCCTTTTCTCCCATCGAAGTGGAAATGTTCAAGAGCTCCAAGTTGTTGTAGTTGTTTTCGAGGAGAATTGGGTCGAATGGATAGAGGTAAAGAGCTGTGCAGGAGATCAGAGGATGAGAAAAGGAGAGCGAGTCGGTCAGTAACTCATTTCAAGAGACCAACAAGCCGTGCTCTTCTTGTCGAGGTGGGGAACTCACCTTTGCACCAAGGACGCGATCTGATAGCTCTATATATTAGACCTTTCACTCTTTCAAGATGAGACTTCAAAGCGGCAACGTCCTTCTTCGACCTGCGAGTCGTCTCCATCGAAAGCCTGACTTTCCGGACGAGACGAAGCTCAAATTCGACATATAAAATCCAAATGTTGGAAGAGAAGTTGGTGCTGAGGAAAGAAATGAAGAACCAAAGATGAAGAAACTACGTCAGATTTTGAGTCGTCCGCCCGCCTAATCCAAATCAACTTCTCACTTACCTCTCCTTCTCAACAGCTTTCTCAAAGAGATTTCTGACAGAGAACTGATTGAATCTATCTCCATTTAAGTTCAACTCTACATAAATGGCATACAACCAATTCCTTTCACCGACTTCGATTAAGTCCTTAGACTTGAAGAAAACAGTATCCATTGTCAATCTAAGATGATTTTCAACTTTAGATCTAGATTCATGAGCTCCCAGGATAGAAATGAATGTAGTATTTGTGGGGAAGAGATGAACCAACTCACTCAAGATTGATCTGATAGTTGCAGGTCTGAAAGATCTACCAGGAATAGAGCTAGAAATGTAAGACCACACGAAAGTGATGAGAGACGTGAACATCCTTTCATATCTTGAAGATTGACCTTGCTTTCCTTCTACTTTTACTAGATTCAAATACTCCGAGATGATCTCACAGACTTCTTCAAATCCTTTCCCATTTGATGTCGTGAGATAATGAAATAGCATTCTCGAGTAAGCAAAGCTTTCTAAAATGAAAGTTTCCTCGATAGAACTCAACCCAATTTGACAATTTTGTGTTGAGATCTCATTGAAATAGGTCTTTGCTGTTAGAATTTTTTGAAAGTCGATTCGGATCTCTTCATCTCGATGATCCTTCTCAGATCCAGCTTTCAATACCTCTTCAAGAGTTTTGACTCCTGCTTCTTGACATCCCTGAAATCCAGAATTAGCAGCTTGAACTAGAATCTTGATGGCAGAGTTAGGTCTACCTTGATCGAACTCGAGCTCAGACCAAGTCTTCCAAAGGGAGGAAGCATGAACTTGCTCTGAGATGGGAAAAGCCCTGCAACGAGTCAAAGTTGAGCATAAAACGTTTCTGGCAGAGGGATATCGTCCGAAGCTGATCTCAGCGATAGCGAAAGCATGCCAAAGTTTGAGGTTTTGACCGTCAGAACTCAGCAGGCTTCGAGCGAGTTTGGAGGTTCTGTTGCAGAGAGAGAGGGGGAGAAGGGAGATAGTGCAGGGGAATCAGGAGCAGTCCCTGAGCAAGAATGAATGCAGGATGGAGATCACTCACGCTTTGTTACCTTGACTTGTCTCCAAGCACAATCGAGCGATCCGCAAAGAACTGGAGTCATGAAGAGAGGATATTTGGGACATAACCAATCTACAAGTACAGGTAGAAGAGGGAGCACAGGTCAGACTCTGATGAACTTGAAACTCGATCCCTTCTTGGCTTTTCCTACTCACCTAGCTTTCTCGACATTTGCACCCTTCAAATCCTCCTCTCCGATCAAGCTGAATTTTCCATTCCCTTCTTCTTTCGAGCTTAAAAGATTTTCTGTAGAGCCAGTCCAGTGTTTGATTGGGCATCTAAAAGGATCAGAGACTCCACTCTTCTTCTCTCTCTCCATGATTTCTCCATCGAGGACTTGCCAAGAAGGCTCTTCTTCCGCGTCTCCTCCCAGAGAGGAAGGGAAGAATTGGGTTTCAACTCCTTCACTGAGTGAATAAGCCAAAAGACTCTGATTGGAAGCATTGAAGGGACCTTGAAGAAGTCCACAGGGAAGACCTAGATACTCCAAAACCCCTTCAATCAGAGAGTTCTTTGCCTTCCCAGATCGAAGATCAATCAACAAATTTCTTACGTCAGAAAACAGAATCGTAGAGAAAGGATCCACTTCCAATTCACCAGCTTCCCATCTTGGAGGATCTTTCAATCTCGAAGTAGAAGAACGTAGATTTGATCTTAATCGTTCCAACTCGACCCAATTTGAAGCCGGATGTTTGTTTTCGTGAGAAGGTTCCTCGAAAAGTTTGGAGATTTCCATAGAAATAGAAGAAGGGTTGATGACTTTGGTATTGGGACTCGTGTCTTCAGAATTCGAGAATTGCTTCGACCATCCTCTAGCGCCTTCTTCGCCGAATCTCAAAGCTTCTGTATCCCAAAAAGATTCTAGCTCATCCAAAACTTGATTCCACCTTGACTCTGGGTCATCTGAAGTGTTCCGAGAAGCTAATTCCTCGGGTCTACCAAACGTGATTTCGAGTTGACTTTGAAGAATTCCGAAAGCCCTTTCTTTGAACCCAGCCTCCTTCAACAGATTGACTCCTTCCAGAAGAAACCCAAGCAGAGCTTTCTCCAGATCTTCGCTGAGATCAGAAGTCCAAAAAATTCGACTTTCCGTCAACTCTGATCCCCTAGACCTAAGTACTTTCACAGCTTCTTCATAAACTTTGATGATCTTTCCAACTTCGAAATCATTCCAATCTGTTTTCTTCCATTTGAGATATTCTTGCCAAATCTTGATCGTAGTTTCCAATCTTTCCTTAATCAATTTCTCTGAAACACCTTCTCCAAGTTTCTTCGCCTTGTCATCCTTCCCCAACAAATTCCTCCACTCATCTTCAATCTTCCCATTCTCCCAAATCCCAGATTCCGAAACAATCCTCAGTTTCAACAGACTCAATTCCACTTCTTCTTGATTCTTCATCATAGCTCTAGAAAGAATCGAAAGTTGAACCTCAGCCACCGATTTCTTGAATACTTCTTTCCTCTTATTTTTCGAAGAATTCAATAATTCAGACTTGGATTCTTTCTCTCTTCTCCTTTTACTCTGATAATCATTCCTTCCTCCTTCTTCTTTGAAAGGACAATCTGAAGCATTCCCAACCACTTCAACTTGGATCTTGATTAATTGAATCCAAGCTTCAAGATCAGTTGGATTAGCTCTGACTCTTGAATCTAGATATTTGAGTCTTGATTTCAGTTCTCCTGATTCTTCATCTAAATCTTTATTGTCAGAATTTTCATCGTCCGAAGAAGATTTACTTTCAGATTCAGAGGAATCAGATTCTGAATGAGCCTTTCGCTTTCCTTTCCTGTCTTCAATGTAAATATCTTGATAGTCTGGTATCTTCCCATCTACAAATTTCAGTTGTTCAGATCGAATTCTAATGAAATCTTCAGCCGGAGAATCTGTTGAAGAGGTGATTGCCTTCTTGCTCGAATGTGTAATTCTTCTTTCCTCTGGTTTACGTAGCTTTGAGATTGAAGAGGAGTCGGAGTATCTTGTAGGCTGACAGTAAGGAGCGTGAAAAAGAGGCATTTGATAATACTAAGTCAGCGAAAGGAGAAGGCAAGGTCGAACGTCGAATCAAAACAACTCACTTCTCTACCTCCAGCGGAAATTTCCACTCCCTTTCTTCCGCCTCCTAGTTTCGCGCTTTGTCTGGTGATTCTTAAAAAAGTTGGTAGACCGACAACTCTCCCATCTGAAAGCAAGAAGAGAGAGACAAGTGGATCAGAATGGACAATCGGAATGGCTTCACTTCTTCCTCCATTCTTCTTTCTCCGATTAAACTCACCTCCAAATCTTTGATATCTACAGGTCCTTTCCGGTCCACCATATCTAGCAGCCAAGGAATCTCCAATTCTATCCACGGCATAGATGTCAGAGCTCGAAGGAGGTTCAGATTCTAATTGAGGTCTAGCAGTTCTTGAGGGAATCTCAGTATGGTTGGACGATAAGCTTGAGTTTTCGAATTCAGGTCCAGGATCTCTAGTTCTATGATATGATTTACGATGCTCAGTTGAAGATGATGATGAGTCTAGATGACCATGATTCCCTTTCCTCCTCTCTTCTGTAGAACGTCGATCTTTCCTATCCTCAGAGTCATTCTTACTTGATCTTCTATCAATTTTATCCTTCGATTTGTGGTCGTCTCTGTGTCTGACTCTTTCTCTTTCTCTATCTCTATCTCTCTCCCTCCCACTTGTTCTTGTCTCTGAATCTTGTTCCCTTCTTCTTCTCTTTCTATGACAGTCAGTCTCCCTTTCTCTATCTTTTCCTTTTGATCTCTTTCTGCGATCGTCAGTCGAATTGTTGTTACTGCTTGAAGGTTGAGGTTGAGGTTGAAGTTGAGATGGTAACTTGAAGGAAGAGAAAGATGGAGCTGAAGCTGAACTCTCAGTCTGAGCTGTTGAAGTTGTAGGATTGAAAGATGTGAAAGATGACGTAGACGGAATCTTGACTGAATTTGAATCCATCGTCATTGTTGTCTGTTAGTCGATTATCAATGGCATCTCGTTACAAGACAAGAGTGTGTGTTGCTCTTGAATCTTGCCAACTCTATCCACCCCCAACTCAACTTCTTAATTCGCTTCTCCTCCACTTCAACCCAATGTCATCCTCAGCTACATCCTCTTCAGCCAAAGAAAGGCATTACGCTCATCTAGCAGCCAGATTAGACGCTCTATCAAGGAACTTTCAAAACACTCAACATCATCTTTCCATGATGGCAGATCAAGCAAAATACGTCCGAAAATTGGGGGCTAGTCAAGCTGCCTTGTGAGTATCTGTTTAAATCATCAGTATGAGATGAGAGCAGGTCTAGTCTTCGAGGCAGTGAGCAGAGAGGGATCAAGATGGAGAGATGGGGGTGGAGATGGTGATGGAGATGGAGATGGTCGACCACCTTTGCTCACCAATACCTTCCCCTTCATTCTCTGATCAAACCAAACCAATCCAATTCAAAGATTCATGGCAGCTCTAAACCAAGTGGACACGGATGCAAACGCAGCCGAAGCAGCTTCGGATTCTCATCCTGATGAAACTAGACAGTAAGGACCCTCATCAAGCCACCCAAGGACGCGTTTGACCTTCGTGTGGTTCGCGAATTAGATGGAGATGGGCAAGATTCGACAATTGGAAAGCTGAAAGGTTAGAAGACAACAAGGTTGATAGGGATGGGAGGTGAGGAAGGTCCATTCAAGATTTTGGAAGCCCCTTCCTATCTAAGCTCGGCTCTTCATGAAGCATTTGGAGTGCAGATTAGGAGATCTTAGAGGCTAGACTGAAGATCTTCTGAACATTTCCGCAGGGAAAATAGGAATTTAAGAGACTATGACTTTAAACCTTCGAATCCAATACGCTCGTCACAAAGTCACTTTAAATGCTTATATTTATTCTTCCTTCTAGAATCTTTAGAACTTATTTAAGAATCGAGTATCCTTCAAATCTAATCTAGACAATCAACTCAAAACTCCAGGAGGTAGCCATCAAATCAGTAGTCTCTCTTTTCTTTATTTCGTTATTAGGACCCTTACCTTACGATTCCATCACACAATGTAAGCTTTTATGTACCAACAAAATCAAAAAAACGCATTCAACAGAGACCGAAGATGGAGACTGAAAATGAAGTCCCATCGATGGGAGAGGTTAGAGTTTCCAAAGTAGCTCAATTAGATTCAAGGCAGGTATCAAAAATTGGTATATAGATTCCACGTCATAGAATCATCTCAACAGAGGTATTTCCAAAAGTCCTTTCAAAAGGGAACCAGGGCAAAAGAGGGGGGGGGGTGTTATAAATCGCACCAGCTTCCCAACTTCCACCTCTCAAAGCCTTCCCTCCCCAATAAATCTCCAATTTCTTAACCAGTAGAAGATCTAGAACTTCTACTCCTCCTAGCTTTCCTCTCTTCCTTCAATTTCTTTCCCCTATCCTTTCTTTCCTGTCTATCAGCATCTCTAGAATCCTTTCTATCAGCTCTTCTTTGTTTAGCAGTTGGTCTTCTAGTCATCATTTGTTCTACAGCTGGAGACATTGGAGTTGAAGCTGCCAAAGTGTTACTGTCACTAAGAGGGGGAGATGAAGTTTGAGGAGCAGGAGCAGAAGAAAGGGGACTTCCGATTTCTTGCGTCCCACATTTCTCGTTCGAAACTATCGGAGAGGGAGATGGTTGAACGGCCAAAGTTGAAAGATTAGACAATTGAGTTTGACTTTTCTCAACCATTTGAATTTCAGATCCAGACTTTTGAGAACGTTTGGAAGCTTTTCTTTCAGCTTTAATCCTTTTGATTTCTGATTTCGAGGCGGATCTTTGAGATTTGTAGTCGTAGCGAGCTTTGGTTGCTTCGTGTTTTGAACTAGAGAAAGAAGAGAAAGATTAATCAATCATCAGTGAAGTAGAAGGGAAGAATTGATTGGAGGGAAGACTTAAAGACTTACGATTGAGCTCTGGCCTTTTCAGCCTCTGGATTCTCAACGTCAGTGAAACAAGAGCAGCCACAACAGAGAGGTCCTTTCCTTGTGATAGATAAACATAGCAGGCCTGCTAGGATTTCATTTAATTTGGCCATTACTTGAGAAAGAGTGTTGGGGTTGAGAGGAAGAAGTTGTCAAAGAAGCTGCGCTGATGATCGATTTGCTGAAGCGCTGAAGATCTATCCTTATCTTGAAGATCCACAACAACTTTTCAAAAATCATCAAAGATGTCTCTACCGTACGCAGCAGATGCAGAAATTTCACTATCTCCTTCAGAATTGGACGTCCTTAGAGGTCAATACGAAAGGGAATTGGCTTCAGGACATGCTACAACTCAAACTAAATTCAATTACGCTTGGGGTTTGGTAAAGAGTAAAAGGAGGGATGAAATGAGTCAGGGAGTCGCTTTGTTAACAGGTGAGAGCGGATTGGATTAAGAGAATCTTTCCTTAAGAGATTGAGTCAAGATTGAGAGAGGAGAGGAGAGGAGAGGAATTGCAAGAGTGGAGAGGGAGAAGCTGTTCCTGAGAAGGAGGACGGATCTCAGCTCATCCCTCATTCATGGGACTGATAGAGCTGAAAGAATATAGAAGACATCATTAATCTGTTGTCTAGCTCTCTTCCACAAGGAGTCACTGTTGGGCTAGAGCTCTGGATGTTTACTCTTTCTCAATTTCCTCTTTCAAATTCTCCTCGCAACTCAATCACAGAAATCTATCGGCTAGATCCTCCGCGTAGACGTGAATGTCTTTATTATCTTTCCTTAGGTCATTTCAAGATGGGAAACTTTGAAGAAGCGAGGAGGTTTAATGGTGAGTCTCAATCTTCTGATTCTCTTCGAAGTATGCTGCGCTTTTCGACAACTGGAGGAGTATCTCGCAACGCTCGAGCAGTGCCTCCAGTCGATCAAGCTTTTAGTCAACAACAAAAAACTGTCTCCTGCAAGGTAGACTTGATCAGAATGTGCGAAAGAAACTGCGAATGAGCTAACGAGCTTTCCTTCCTCTCCTCCTTCTGGCATGTCATCTTGATTCTACTGCTATCTCTGTTTCCCGAAAAACAGCGCTACTAATCGATAGGGAACCAAATAATCTTCAAGCTCAATCTCTTGGACAGTTGATCGAGCAGGGTGTGGCAAGAGGTGAGTTCCTCGTTTTGGGTGACCCGAATCTTGACGAAGTCTGATGCGAACCTATTCGAAATGTTTCTTAAACCTTCAATTTTCTCCCTGTGATCTTCTTACTGACCTTTGTTAATTCTCTGAACTTCTTCTTTTGGTTCTTCTATCTTCAATCTCTCTTGCGAATCCCTGTTCATCATCATCTCGACTTTCTTCTTTCACCCCCTTCCTTACCTTTCCTCGTCTTGTTTGGAATCCACCAGAGGGATATATTGGAATGGCTCTCATGGGAGGAGCGGCAGCTGTTGGAACTGTACTTCTGGCAAGTCTTTTGAGAAGAAGCAGAAAATGAGTTCTTTTCTGAACGTACGTCATTTTTATTCCCTCCTCATATATCAATGTAAATAAACCTCTCTTCTTCCATTTGCCAAACTTGGATTACTCGACAACACTGGATCTTTAACCCCACTCTCCCAGGGGTGTCGCGAGACGACTACATAGAGCAACCCGTTTCTGATTTCAGGCCTTTGGGACTTGGGTGTCCGATCTCGTCACTACTGGGTGACGTCAGCAGAGCCCGATTCGAGCCCATCTGGAATGGATCATTCATTTTACTTTTGACTACCGCGTCGTGAGTCGTGACGTAGAGGTCGCTTTTCTTCCCCCTCCAGCTTGCTTCTCCACCTCTCTACCGACTGGATAGAAAGTGAGTCAGCTTGGTGAGTCCCAATTTGATTCCCAGAGCATGAACACATGTGGATCTGAGTGAGAGACATGTGGTGAGGATTCCTTTCGATCCACGCTTCGCACGAGGTTCGACGTTCAATTTCTGGTGATGATGCGGAGATACGAGGTTCGGGTAAACCTCGCTCGTGTAAACTGGGTTTCAAATTCGATTTGATCTGGAGCAATCCCCCTCTCCTTCTAAGTTCCAATTCCACCTCTTTTCTTCCCACCAACCATACCATGTGTTGTTGCTGTTGACTTCAAACTGATCCAAAGGGCTGGTTTGATGTGAAAGGGCATCCCCGATCCGTTGCCAGCACCCTCCCAAGCAATCCCCCTTTCACTTGATCTCTTTCTTCCTTCTCCTTCACAACCTCCCTTTCTTCACTGCTTTCGTCTTTCTGTTTCTTTCTTTCTACTACCTTCAACGTCAGTCTAAGTCAAGCAGCAACTCCCACCTCAACAAGCAAGTATATCACGAAAGTTTTTCCAACGCACAACCTCGAGGTCAGCCAGATCTTCGATTCCAAGTCAATTCAATCTTCTTTCAAGAAAATCTTTCTGCACAGATCAACTCTCCTTCTATCTCAACGTCCTCAAGCCTCCAGCATACCTACACTATCAATCTGAAGCAAAAGTCTCGTCGATCGACTCCACCTTTCGATGGGGGACGAGGAAGAGAGGAGCTCGCCCGCTCAGGCCTTTTCTGCTTCTTCTTCCTCAAGAGCTCAGATCAATCTTCAAAGCATAACTGTAGAACTGGGAAGACGAAGAGCTCATACGACGAGTGCCAACGGAGCAAGTCGCGACACCATCACTCTCCCTCGTCTCTTACTGGATCCAACTCAATCTCCTTCTTCTCATCATCGCTTCGCAAGAGGCACAAGGGCTGATAGTGAGGGAGAAAATGGTCTGGGAAGAAGATCTGGAAGATCTCCGGGCTTGGGAACTAGAGACAGAGCTCCAAGCCAAGGAGGCAGCTCTTCTCACCTCTGGATACCTCCGGTCTGGTTGTCGAACTCTTTAAGACAGACTTCAACCTCTTTCAATCAGAAGAGAAGAATGTCTCTCCCTCCACCTCCTGCTCCACCTTCACCTTCTACTCCCAGACGTCCTCGGCTCGCATCTCCAAGCTGGTCATCTCCTTCAGACCACCTTCCTGGACCTGCTGGCCTCGTAATCCCAGCAGCTAGAAGTTCCCCCAGAGAAGCTCTTCAATACCTGGGTGGAGATGGATTCAGCTTCCAGAGCGATCACTCAGGTGAAGGCAGCAGTTCAAGTGATGGCGACCCAAGCCCAGGTGGACCAGCAACTTTCCCAACTTTGGAAGAGAGGATCTCCGGACCGACCGGATTGGATCAAGGACTGCCTTTACGATCTTTTGACAGGGCAATTCGATTGGCGGATTCGGAATCTGCGGTCTGGAGGGATAGAGTTGATGGAGCTGTGGAGGTGATAGAGCCTACGTTGGAAAGAGGTCTTCTGATGGATCCAGTAGCTGAGCCAAGGTGAGTCGATTAAGGCACTTGATGGTTTAATTGCGCTTTGAGGCAGAATGGAGAGGACTTTGCTGTGGGAGGAGGGCGGAAGCTTGGGAGAGCGGAAGAGCGCGTGAGCACACAAAATGGAAAGGCTTGGATCGAGCTGTTTCATCAGACCTCGTCACCTCATCTTCTTTGAAAGACTCAGATTCAGGTCTGATAAATTTCTAAGCTTAGTGTTGACTTACCAACCCGATCTGACCTAATCTCAAACAGAACATATCGACTTGTGATTCGACAAGCTCCGTTGAATGGACGTGCTTCTGGATCAGGTGGTAGCAAGGATCGTCGACCGCTGGATCCTCTTCCAATCATCCAACTTCAGATCGTGGACAAGGATTCAGAATTTGATCCAGAGAACTGGTGAGTTTGAGAGCAGTCTCTTAGGTGAGGCGCCTCTTCTTTGTTCTGACTTCATTCCCCTCTACTTCTCCTCTTGCCATTACTTCTCTCACTTCTAGTGCTCATACCAGCCCTCATCTGGTTATGAGAGCTGCTCTCAAGTCTCATCCAGCTTTGGCTGAGACCGCACTCGTCTCTCAATCTGAAGATAGCGATCATCCTACTCGGACGTTGGAAGGGAAGAACTTTGCTTCAGCTCATGTTTGCAGGGACGTGGATGGAGTAAAGGCTTGCTTCTTCATCTTCTCAGATCTCAACGTCAAAGTAGAAGGCGACTTCGTCCTCTGTTTCTCTCTTATTAGACTAGGACGACCAGAGTGAGTTCTAACTACCCTGTCGCGCCTCCAACATCTTGCCATGTTCCGCCTTGTCTGCTGTTTTCTCTCTGATTCTCTTTTTCCTATCATTTTTCAACCTCTGACAGGACCTTGACGGCTTCAACTGTACCCAGTTCCAACGCAAGCGTTGGTCAAGTCATCGCAGAAGTCGTTTCAGATCCTTTCACTGTTTTTTCAAACAAAAGGTATCCAGGAATGACGGAGTCAACTCCTCTGGTCAAGCTTCTAGCGGCTCAAAACATCAACATTCCTGTTAGGAACGACGTGAGAAGAGGACGAGAGTGAGAGCTAGTGGCCTTCAATCCCTCTTCCGCCACCTCAGCACGTCAACTTCCCCGACTCGCAATCATCTATCAATCTGTTTTCCCTTAGTTAGGAAGCAGTAGACAGCAAGCTACCGCCTCTACATCATCTCTCGCCTCATTCTCTGTCTCTCGCCCAGCAACGTCATCGAAATACCCCTTCAGCACTCTTCTCAATCCCTCCAATGAATCTGCGACGCAAGAAAAAGCTTCCCGTCTGACCACGCATCTCAACCGCATGTAGTATAGACTCCAAATTTGCAGCATCCTTCTTCTTTTCCTTTGCCTCTAATTCGAGTCCGTAGCTCGTAAGTCTCCCGTTGAGCTCTGCTTCATCCGAGTCTTCTGGCGATAGTGATTGAGATTATTAAGGACAAGTTGTTGTTACAATTAAATTGGAAACTTAAGAGATCAGAGCAATTGAGCAGATGGCGACGTGGTGGTAGTACAAAGGGCAGTTACACCGAAGAAAGAGGATACAACAAATAGAGAGAGATTCGAAGTGACAGTGAAAAAAAATAAAAAATTGAAGAGAGACGGATGAGCAGAGCAAAGTGGGTGATTCTGTTGTTACAGACAGACGAAACATCGAACGCAGAAGGAAAGACCATCGTCGGTTCTGGAAAGGCTGCGCGAGGACAAAATGTAAGTCCTACTGCGAGAGAGAAAGATAGGAATTATTCTTCGAGAGCCTGGCCTGGTGGAACAAGCAGCCCGACTCCTTGCTCCACGAGATGTTGGGTTATCGGAGTGATGTCTGGAAATGATTCCAAGACGGCGAGTTGAGAAGAAAGGGGATAGGATCCATTGTTGAGATGATCTCGAAGCGTTATGTAGTCTACTGTATCTGAGATACTCACGGGGAGCTACGAATTCCGGGCTCAGCACCACTTGGAATGGCGGAGCGACGACGGTGGCCAGTGTAGGAGAAACGTTGGGTGTGACTACTTCAGGTCTGAAAATGATGATTAAAAGGTGTGGATAGATGCTCGTCAGCGATAGAAGGATCTCAGGCGCTAGTAGAAGTCTGAAAAGTAAAGGAATAACTTACAGAGGGATTCTCATGAGAGTCACTTGGAGACGATATCTCCCGCGCGCTCTTACAGAGACTTCTGGGAACAGAAACAAGCATCGCAGAGTCCTGTCGAGAACGAAAAGTTGTTGAGGACTTGCGACTAATGTTCCATAGAGCATTCTCAGCGGTCCTGCTGGAGTCTCGGGTTGAGACGACCGTTGAGATTCACCGCTGCTTCTCGATCTGGAAGATCCTCCGGAGGTTCTTCTACTGGCGCGTCTTGCCAAAGAAGCTCTACGAGAAGGTGGAGTGGGTCCTGAAGATTCAGTGTCGCCGGGTGAAGCTGAAGTCGAAGGCGAGCTGACTGGAGAGAGCAGATCTGCGGCTTGACCTGACTCCGTGAGTAAGGCGACGTGGCATACAAGATGCGACAGCTCATCAGTGCTGTTGAGAGAAGGAGGGAAGCAAAGGGTGCATCAGTATGCTTTAACCCTTTCTACCAAAACAGAGGTGAGGAAGGAGAAGGTGTTGAGCCGAGGGAACTCACGCGGGAATCTCTACTCCTTCAGAGTTGGTGACGACCAGCTCCACGACGAGGGGAGGTGCCAAAGCCAGCCTTGCCAGGAGGTTGGTACCAAAAGCAGCACCAGTGTTTGGACTCTGGATAATTCTCAGAGTGTATCTTCTGCGGAGAAAGTAGGGGTCTGTCAGCATAGGTATTGAGTCTAGCCCGTTGTCTTTGAACTATCAAACGCAACTCACCTGCTGCTCAACTCCTCCCCTGAAAGTCTCGTCCTACTAGCACGACCCAGCTCCAAGCGATCTGCACTGCTTTTTGAACGAATCCTGCTGGAAGAGCCGACAGCGCTCTCCCTGTTCGTCGAGTCAGCCCCTGTCTCCTCTCTTCTTCTTTTTGATCCAGAGACAGTCCTCTGACTGGGACCCTTCCCACCTTCCGGACTGGATGCCAGAGAGCTCTGGCCTCTACCTGATTGCCCACTCGCTTCTGACATTGCTGTTTCTTTGGCCGGTGGTTGACGTGAAGATGAAGTTGAACTTGAAAGTCTTCGAGGTGATGGTGAAGGAGGAGAAGAGGGAAGTCCTACGTTTCTTGAGCTCCCTGTTCTTGTTCCCTTATCTTTGCCTCTATCTCCTGGTAATGAAGCTCTTGATGAATCAATACCCAGACCCCTCAAAGGAGCTGTGCGAGGAGATGTTGGAGGAGCGAGAGCGTCCTCATTGCGTTCCCTCCGCCGAGGCATACACTAAACCGCCCGAGTGATTCCAGAAGAGTGGTTCAGGGTCTTTGTTTTGTTTGTGGATTGAAGGAACACGCTGGTTTGCGTTTTGAGGACTAGATTAAGGGGCTCGAGACAAAATAGATTCACCGCCACCCAGTCACCGGGATTGCTTGAATAGAGGTTTGGACGAGGAAAGATGCTTTCCTGATGAGATAAACCTGAAGGAGAGGCAGATCGCATTAAATTCATGAAGAAAATTAAACAAGAGGGAAAGGAAATCGAAATTAGTCGGAGGATTAAGAGAAAAGTGATTGGTCCCAGCTGGGCCAGCCTGGTTGAAGAGGCAAGTCTTGGAGTCAGTCTCACCTTTGTAGCTCTACGTGTTGTTTGCAGTTGGGATGCAGCCGAAAAGACAAATTAGAGTAAAACGATTTACAAGTGGCGGTTTAGTGTGAGTCGCAGTGAACCAGAAGACCTTGAGAGACCACCTATACCTGGGAGACCTGGAGACTTGAGACTTGGAGAACTAGAGGAGACTGAACGAAAAGAAAGAAAAAAAAATCTTGATAGTGGAAAGGAAAGGATGAGAAGATGATGTGGGATCTTCAAGAACAAAGAAAAAGAAGATCACAAAATGTTTCTCGGCGCTCGGGAAGAAAATGTCAAACGTCACGCAAGACTGTCAAAGTTTGAGATACCTGAAACCAGTGCCTAAGAATGTCTTAAATTAAATCATCGTGTCTTCTTCGACGTCGTCTGACCGCGCCGGCTATTTGGGAGAGCGCTGTTCAGAATCTGAAACGCTCACTAGCACGCCAGCCGTGTTCAGTACCGTGGCTCTCCCACATCTCCCAAGTCCAAGGATTTAATACCTCTTCGCTCCTTTATGCTTCAAACGAAAGAGGGAGCGCGTTGGAATACAAGCGATCAGAATTCAGACGTCAAAAAGCGAGGCAACTTACAAATCTCATACGTTCTCGTAAGTGAGTGAGACAGAGTGAAACAGGCGGCGGCTGTTGAATCTCGAATCTCGACTCTCACTATCTCAGTAGCTAGTCATAGCAAGCCGCAAATCTTCAAGAATGGTTGATGGATTGAATGCAAAGGACTATTGAAACAGCGAATCATTATTAGAAAGCACAGGAAGAGGATGTGTATGAGAAATCGGACATGCAGACAACGTAAACATGGAAAGAACTTCATCAGCTCGTCTATAGGAGGAAAGGTGAAAGGTGACATGATGCCCGATTGAGAGTTTAGTTGTAGCTGAGCAGCGACTGATGTTTTGATGAAGAGAGAAACCAAAAGAAAGAGAGCTGAGTGTTGAAGATTACCACCTAGTTCTAGCATTGGCTCTAGGATCCTTTCCTAGAGAAGCAGTAAAAGCAGCTTGAAGATCCAGATGAAAGAAAGGAGTCAAATCTGCACCCCAAATGACAGGTACGCTGACCTCACTTGGAGCAGTGAGATTTCCTTCTCCACTCTGCCTGTCATCTCTTCTAAGATCGGCTGAAGATTTTCCAGATCCAGTCTCTGTTCCAGAACGAGATCCGAATTGAGTTCCATCCTTCTTGTCGAGTTCTGGAACTGTGATAGACTCTCCGATCTCGTGGAATGGCGGAGGCATGGAGTCACGACCAGCGGCGTGAGAACTCTCTTCTCTGCCACCACCAAGACCAGATTCCAAGTCGTGTACGTACTGTCTACGATCTTCAGAGGCTGTAGAAGAGACTGGAGCTCCAGCTGCTAACGCTCTTTCTCTCCTCTCCTTCTCAGCTTGTTCTCTCGCCTCCTTCTCTTGAGGATCAAGAGCGTTACCAGCTGGGAAGGCAGAGGCGATTTCCGTGAGCTGATGAAGAGCGCTTCCAGTTCCGAAACCTCCTGCTAGAAGACCTCTTCGAATCCAAGGAGAGAGAATGTTTGCGAAGTGAAATTCGACTGGGCTGGAAGTGTACCTCTCGACGGTACTCCTGATGTCGACCAAGGTTTGAATGGAAGTGGTATCGACGTTAGAGACACTTGAGAAATCCAAGACCAATGCTTTGAGAAGAGGTCTTGGGTCCTCTTGAGCGTCCAGAGCTCCGGCTAGATCCTTTCCTTTCCTTCCTCTGATCTTGTTCCAAGTCTTGGTGAGGAGAGGATTTACAGGGCCTGGATCGTTCCAAGGCCTGTCTCCATGAGTCTTGTACCTGTTGCTTCTTCCGGGTCTCGTCTCTGCTCTGACTTTTTCGGTGATGACGTCCGCGATGTGAGAGGCATTTGGATAGGTGAAAGCCTCTTCGAATCGGAAGACGAGAATTCCTGGAGGTGGAGCCTCGACGTGGATCGAAGGATCTCTGAGACCGTCCTTGTCGTCTAGAGGAACGAAGACATCTCTTTGCTCTACGAATCCCCTAGGATTTCCTTGACCGTCACTGGCATCTCCGTGATGAATCTTGACGAGACCTAGCCACCTTCCTCTAGGTAGAGCGATACGGACCAGGAGGAGAGCAGCGGAAGCAGCTACGGAGAAGTAGACACCGGTCTCAACGCTGTCGAAGATGGTGGCTAAGACAGCTCCGGCCCAGATGAGGAGTTCGAAAGGAGAGACCAGCCAGAACTTGTAGAGTTGACGAGGAGAGGCGATGAGGTCTCCAACGGCGTGAATGATGACGGCTGAGAGAGCAGCATTAGGAATCCAGTAGAAGGTTCCAGTGAGAGCGTAGAGAGCGATAAGAACGATGATAGCAGTGATCCAACCAGCCAGAGGAGTTCTGACACCTGATTTAGACTTAATAGCAGATCGAGACTATTGGAGAGGAACAAAGCACAGTATTGTCAGTTGAAGGATCAATGAGAAGAATAGCATTCAAGCTTCGCTCTAGACAGCCAAGAGAGACAAGCGTACTCACAAATGATCCCGTGGCAGCGTAACCTCCGAAGGCGGGTCCAATCAAGTTGGTAACACCGATGGCGATGAGCTCTTGGTTAGGGTTGATCTTGTAGTTGTTCAATCGACCAAAGGACTTGGAGATAGCGATGTGTTCCAAAAGTAAGACGATGACTGAGACTGGAATCTCAGATGCCATGTCAGCTAAAAGAGTTGGATTAACATCAGGCTGGCCAATATGTTTGAAACCGGAGGGAACGTCTGAACAGGGGAAAAGAAAGGAAGATTAGGACAGGTTGGAAGAAGGGGAAAAGAAAGGAAGATTAGGACAGGTTGGAAGAAAGCAGTGAACGATAAGGAAGAGCGATTGATGACTCACCCTTCAGAATCGAAATCGGATACTTCTTGTCTGGATAAGCACCTGAACCAAGCCAGACTCTACTTGCGACGGTCAAGACGATGATGACGAAGGCGTTTCTCAAGACTCCGCTGAAGAAGGCAGCTCTTGCGAAGCGAGGACACCTGCTAGGGACCCAGTTGAAGAAAGACCTGGTGAGGTAGAGGAAGGCTAGAGCTGAAAGACCGAAACCTGCGTCGAGGGTTGTGTTTGGAAGTTGCTTGAAAGAATTGATGATGATCTTGTAGGTTGGTGTTCCATTCGTAGTGACTTTCAGTCCCATCAGTTTGGGGACTTGACCAGCAGCGATCGAGATAGCAGAACCTGTCATGAACCCAGACACAGCTGGAGCTGGGATGAGTTCGACGATCCAACCAAGTCTTAGGAGACCGATTCCTAAGCACACGACTCCACAAATAAAAGCCAAAGCAGATGCAATAACTTCATTTGACCATACACCAGGTCCCACTTTGTCGAGGACCGCTTGAACGACGTTTCCAGTCTGAAGACTCATGACTGCTACCGGTCCGATGGTGACGTCCTTGGAGGTGGCGAAGAGAGCGTAGATGATGACTCCAACGAAAGAAGAGTAAAGACCGAATTCTGGAGCTAGACGAGCGAGAGTGGCATAACTCATAGATTGAGGCACTAGTACGAGTCCGACAGTGATTCCAGCGATGAGATCTCCTGTAAACCATTGAAGATTGTAGGAACCGATCCATTTAGTGAATGGAAACAGACTATCAGCGTAGTGATAGGCCTGCGAGATAAAAAGAGAGAGAGGAAAATGGAGGGCGGATGTAAGAAATTGTAACGTTGGGAGCTCTATCTCCACCACTCCTCATGGCTCCTTCCTCCGAGCAGCTGCTATTCCTGAAAGCCTCAGAATTGAAAAGCTTCTCTTTCTTATGCTGCTTCCATGTCCCTCTGACTTCAGATCTCTCTTCTTGCATGAGTCTCCATGCCTTTGCTCCACCAAAGCTGCCCTTTACTCACTCTATCTCCAGGATTCCGGAAGAGATCCTTGACCCAATCTTTACTACTGACGATGGGAACACCCAATCGATTTGCTTCCATAGTATCATAACCGATCATCCAATTCCAGCCGTGTTGAACCTTTTCTTTGTATGAAGATGGACCCCTCTCTGGAGTGTCAGCCACGTAAGGTGGCATTGCGACTGAGTGGTAGCCTGGGAAGAGAAGAGAGTCGGGTCTTGATCAGAATAATAAGAAGTTAATATTGAAGATAGGAGTTGATGCGTTGATGGTTTAGAGATGAAGAAGAGCAAAGGTCTTGAATTTATATTCGATGCTTGGATGGAGAGTTCAAGAAGAAGTTCGACATGCCAAAATTGTTGAGGGGCCTGTAAGAGAAGTCTAGCCACGGCATCTCCTTTGATGAGGTGCTGAGCGAAGGCGATTGCTCTTTGAGTGTGGTGGAGGCGAGAGGAGAGCGAAAAGAGCACGCAATTTTGAGCGTTTCAACTGTCAAGGAGAGGCCTCGACAACCAGCTCTTGAAAAGAAGATTGCCACTCAAGAACGACTAAACAGCAGGTTCCAAAAGACTTTGAGTACCAAATCAACAACCAGCGACAGAAGACAAGATCCGAAAACTCGGGAGTGTAGCACAGAGGCACGCTCGATCTCTTCCATTTCCTTGACGATCAAAACAGATGAGGTGACCAAAAGGCGAAGAATTACAGAAGTATGACGAAAGGGGATTTGACAATTGTGTGGTCAGAAATGGAATCTAGACATCACAACAAAAGTTTGCAATCGAGAGGAGATTCATATTGGACACAGAGTAGAGGGGTGGCATCTCTGACTCCGACTTGTCTCGACTCTGATCCTCTGAGAAAGCTGGTTCACTCTCAGTAAAAGCACAAATGGAAATAGAAAATCACGCCCTTGGATCAAGGCAACTACGAGATGAATGAGCATGCGTTGAGCCATCTTCAAAAGCGGTGGCGACAAAGTCGAAGTTGTGCTACCGAAATCTTGGAGGCGACCCTTCTTCACTTGCAAGTGATTGACAGTCCTTCCCGTTTGGAATTTTGGTTGGTGTAAGTGTCCGAGGAGGAGACAAAATTGCAGACCCACGAGACAAAAGAGTCTACAAGGCTGGAGAGGCAAGCCCTGCTCTTCGATCCACCTACAGAAAGCACATCTCTCGAAAAGGTGGCAGCTTTTTGAAGCGACCTGCTATTGGTTACTTCAAAAAGACGGTGAAATGTCCGGGGCATCTTCTTTAGCGGAAATTTCAGCCAGCCTTGTCCAGTCCGCGGAGATCTTCTGCGCCTGGAAGTCAGAGATACTCCTGACTCGAGCAACAGAAACCCAAATGTGTGTATGGTAGACGGGTTAAGGAGAATAGCAGGAGAGCCTGATCGGGGCCCTCTTCTCTTATCTTGTGAGCAGCTTGGAGATCGACCCTCGATGGTTGGGTACGGCAGAGAATTTTCCTTGAAGACGTCTTGAGCAGGAATTGGTTGGAAATGGCAAAGATGTGTTAAGTGTCAAACAGAAATGCCAAATCACAATACAATCATCGCCTGTCCAATTAGATGAAAGGGTGTAGATGGAGCAATCAAATGACCCTCTTTTTGGCGATCTGTATGCGACAACGATTGAAGCTTTCTCTCTCCTGACTCTCTTCTCTAACTACCACAATTGTTCTCCAACCTTTCGACCCTGCGAATTCTAGTTCGAATTCAATGGAGCAAATCAAAGCAAGTGCAACTTCAAACCATCATCTTTAACGTCTAGCCTCAGCTTGACATTGGACTCCAACACAGTTTGAAACCCAAGCCCCTCCCACCACTCCTCTTCTCTCTTTCTCTTTCTCTCCCTTTCAATTCCTCTCCTTTTCAAGTTTTCATTCTCTTTTTCAATTCTTCAAGATGCTGGCTCCTCAACCAATGAGACCCCTCTCGGTTTCAACCAATCGCAATTCACCCAACGCCAGTTTAGTTGGTGAGGAGAATGCAGAAACAGTGGAAGAAGAAGATATACAATACCTTTCAACTCCTAATCAAGACGACGACGATGATGATGATGGATTAACTCCAACTTCCTCTTTAGCTGTCAACATTCCAAATTCAACTTACTTCAACCGTAAGCCTTCATCGAATGGAGACGGAGATCATTCTACTCCATCCCGTCCGCCCTCTATTCAACATTCCTCCACCAATTCCAATTCTACCAACAACACTACCACCTCTTCATCTTCATCATGCTATTCAAAGATTTCAAAATCAACAGACAACTCCTCAATCAGCGTACCTCCTTCTCCATCAATCGCAGAATCGGAATTGGACTCTCCTTCCTCTATGACCTCAATGTCAAGCTTCAATTCTTACATCGGCAAGAGATCTGGTGATCTAGCAGACGTGGAAGATCTTGACTTGGATGACTATGGTTCAAATTACCACAACAATCACGAACCAGAGCTGGAGACCGTATCAGAGATAGATGAGGAGGAAAGCAGTTCAAGCTTCTGCAGTGGATCTGGAAGCGTGAGCGATGATCAAAGGACTGGAGTCAGTGCTTCCATTCTAGACTCAGATCTAGATGAAAAGGATCTTCCAAATGGAAATGGGAACCATGGAGTGGAATATCACGGAAGGAGAAGACTAGGAGGTCTAGGAGGGAATCACCATCACCATGGTCAACAAACCAATGGTTTGGCGCACTTCCACCTCTCTCACTTCTCTCCAAGACATGGTGGTCACGGTCTATCTTCTTCTCACGCTAGGAACCACTCTGGTAGACTCAACAGGAGGACTCAACAAGCTCAACATCAAAAGGGAAGGATCGCAGAGCTTCTAGAGGAAGGAGGAGAAGGAGTCCCTTCTGAGCCTCTCACCAAGGGTACACCTTCCTCTTCTTCCGATTACGATGGAACTACTGCTATCAACCTGTCAATTCCAACCAAGAGCTCTTTCTCCACCACTACTGAAGACGCCACCTCAACATCTATCGGAAATGCGGAGAAGGAGAGAGACCCTTCCGCCGACTGGGGATTGGAGTTCCCTCCTCCACTTCCACCTCAAAGGAACGTCAGTCCAAGTGACACCATCCCCGCTGTGCCAAGTCCTCTATGCGAGTGCCTGAGCGTGGACCCGGATACCAACAGCAGCAACATCACCATCAACGGAAATGAGCCCTGGATCCCCTCCACTTCAAATGCCATGGAGGAGAGTGTCGAGACCATCAGAGATCCAGCCTCTTCCAGTCGAACCCAAATCTCTAGAAACAACAAGGAAACTCCAACCTCAACTGCTTCTAAATGTACTGATGGAGGAGCTTCGTCACCTGGTTCCACTCCACCTTCCTCTCCTGTCCTGGTTCGAAACAACTCTAGGTCCAGAAGATCTTCTTCTCCAGGTAGATCAAGACCCAAGGAGCCTCTCAGACCATGCTTCCGTAGAAGAACCTCTGCTCAAAGCTATACCGGAGGTGCTTCGCATACAAGAGACTCATCTTCCGAGAGGGAATCTTGCAGCACACCGTCAAGTAGTGGCAGAGGTAGAGGACAGGTCAGGTTCTCAGCTGCCCCACCTCAAGAAGCAAGAACTCATTCACCAGTAGAGTACGATAGGAAGTCATGTCCAATCTCGAACAGACTGAGTCTGGAGGACGTGGAGGAGTTGCGAGGTCTCAAGATGGAGATGGGACTTTTGGAATCCAAATGGAAATCAATGACTGCTTGTGATAAGCATAAGGATTCTACTCCAGTCACGGAGAAGGAACGAATCGAATGCAAGGACTGTGAAAATCCAGATGACGGGATTTTCAGAAAAGCCAGAACTTCAAAGAGCTTGTTGTTCAGAGATAGTTGTGGGAATACCGATGCTCCAGTCATTAGTGGTAGGGAAAGTGAAGACGAAATCAATTCAGATTACAATAGAGTTCATTCGAAGCAAGGTTATCATTCTGATAGTGCTTCAAATATGAGGGACAAGAACGGTTATCAATCAAGTACTTATCTCTCACCAAATTCTTCTAGTTCTCCTTATAGAAGAGGTTCAGCTCCTAATAGTAACAGTTACGATTCTTCAAATTCAAGTGTTAAATCCGCTGACTTGGACGAACCTGGAAGACTTTCTGCAGCAGCTCACCTCAGATTGGAAAGGGAAAGAGAAAGAGAAAGAGAAAGAAGAACAATGCTAGGCTTCAACTCTAGATCATCTCCGATTCAAAAATCCAAAGCTTCAAATGCAAGTCAAGCTGCTATGATTGCTAGATTTGGTTTAAACACTCCTCCACCCCCTCTACCCGGTACCAATAGCAGCGGCTGTGGTGGATCTAGACCCAACCCTAGTAGAGAAAACAGCAGAGAGAATGTTGGTGGATACAGACCTTCTCCTAATCTGGCAGAGTCGGGTAATCCTTCTACCTCAACTTCGAATGCAAACGCAAGCTCCTCTTCTTACCTGTCTCCAAGAAGCAGTTCCGCTCCTCCAACCTCTAGAACTCCTTCAGAAGAAAGAGTCTTCAGACTTTCTTCAGCTAAACAGCAGATTCAAGACACTGTTCAGCATTCGAAGAAGAGAGAAGGGGAAGAAGAAAGTAGAGGTAGATCGAATTCCATTTCACATAGTCAGAACTCTCAAGATGATGACGAGGAGGAAGCAGAGGAAGAAGAAGACCAACTTCAGCTGGATAGAAGTCCTAACAGAAGAGATCCTTCAACCGATACGATAGTAGCTAGCTCGCCCAACAGAGGAAGAACTGCCTTCAGAAGTTCGACTACTACTCCTCTCACTCCTGCCGTCACAATCACGAGTCCACCGGATTCAGCATCTCAGCAAATCGAAGAATCGGAAGCTGAATCGGATTATGGGTATTCAAGCTACAAACCTTCTTATTCTCCTGGGTCCTCTTGGAAAAGTAATAACGCGGCTAAAAAGAACATACCTCAACCTACTTCTGTCTATTCTTCCACCAATAGCTCAACTCCTACCATCAGCTCTTTCCCAACTGGTTATGATTCTCCAGCAAGTGAATTCTATGAGAGTGGATCTGAGTATGATTTGATCGGGTGAGATGGAGATTCTCCGAGTGAGTAAATCCGTCAAGTTGAGTCACGAAGCTTCACTCTCCACCATTCTAACCAACTCTTCCGTCTCTTCCTCTTCACCTCTATCAGATTTCCCTGAGCTCGCCCGATCGTTCCTTCGCACAAAAGCTGTCACCGTCATGGACAATCAAAAAACGAAACGATCTCAAAAGTACCCTAACCCAGAGAGATTCCTCTCCAGCTTCAATAATTGGTCTACCCTCTCTTCCACCAAAAAGCAAAAACCTCAAAATCCTCAAACACCTCAAAACTTCAACCCTCCAACAACAGAAAAAAGGGATAAGGTCTCTAGCGCAACATTCTCTCAACTCCGATCCTTTCCATGTACTTGTTTCTCCCTCTCCCTTCCAACCTACCAACCAACCAGCATCTTTCCCTCATCTTCTAACTTGTCTCTTTCGAAACAACCTCAAATCCAAGCTATTTCTTTTTTATCTATCATCTCTCTACCTACCTCAACTCCGTGTTCCTAGACCCCTCTGCATCTCCCCTGAACCATCTTTCGCTTCATGATACTCCCCTTTCTCCCTGTGTTCATTACTCTGTTCCCGTTCCAATTTTTGCTGTCAAAGTTCCTTTCTCAGATTCAGGTCGGTGCGGTTATGTTCCTTTCTTCCTTTTAATTCTCTCTTCTTAGCTTTTTTTTTGTTCGCTGCACTCCTAGTCTCTCTGTCTCCCAAACACATACATCTTCCGTAATCGATAGGTCTCAGTTCCAACTTTGCTCTTTGTCCCTGTCTCACGCGAAGCACTGCTTATACTGGAAGCTTCAACTCACTCCGGTGACAAACCTTTCGGGAACGGAATCACGAATGCTACTTGGAGCTCTGTTAGCAATCAGCAGATCAGAATTTGATGACCAGTCCTTCAAACGAATTGGTTCGTCCAGTCGATGATCAGCGAGAGCTTTGAGTCTTGGATTTGGATCCTTCTTGATCTGATGAACTTCGTTCGAGTGTTTCACCTTTCTCCGAAGAGCAGCGCAAGCTTCCCTGTTCATGACGCTAATTCTGAAAATTGGATTTGCCTTCTTGTAGAAGTTGCTGTTAAACTTATTGGTCAGCCCTAGAGTTTTGCCCAACAAGAGACTCACCTTCACTTTGAGCTTGAGGTTAAAGCCTCCGAGAGAAGAGACCTTCACTCTGAGACATTGAAAAAGAAGCGATGATTTGAGGAATAGAATAGTGGGGACCGGATGGAAGTCCAACTTTCGAATCTTATCCGCCATGAATCTGAATTACCAAGTCTCCTAATCACCCAGCATCCCCCGGTCCTAGAGAACGAATCTTCAGTTGAAATTCGAACCATCTCAAGTGTGGTCAATCAAGAGAAGGAAGCTGAATTAAAGTCGAAAGAAACGGGAGGGATATGGTGACATGGCCATTGATTGTGGACTTTGAATGAGATGGATGGAACGAGGATAGAGTGCGATTGAAAGTGGATTCAAGGAGAGTGATGGAGAGAGATGGAGAGAGAACCACGGAGATCATGAACGGTTTGAAGAATGTAGAAGATAGAGGGAGAAGGTGGAAGAAAGGAAAGAAAATGAAGAAAAAAGTTCAGCATTCTCTTCCTTTTTCGCGAGCCGTGCTCAGATCGTTCATTTCCCGGCTGAACAGACTTGTTATGCCTTCTGAAATCACGGCGATCTACAATTTACAAATCCGGAAGACCTGAACAAGAACCTCTGTCAAGAACTTGGAAGAAGAGCTTGGACGTGGCGAGATTCTGCGAGAAGATTCCAGGAGAGGGCTCGAACCTTCCAGACCCTTCCACCAGCTTCCCCTCGGTCTTTAGTTTCCACTCCTCCAAATCAATATAAAAGAAACGCTCCCGGTCCCTCTTTTCAAGTTTCCCCATTATAATCAACTTATCCATTACTTATCCAAACCTCAGCTCAACTCAAGCAAGCCAAACCAACTTCAACCTCGATCCAACTCATGTCTTTCTTCATCGTCCCTTCTGCCTCTTTCGAGTACTCAACTCCAACTCCAACCTTCCGCTCCTGCCATGGACCTCAAACTTCTCATCCATTCTTCAACCACTCCGACTACTCAAATTCAACCCGTCAACGTCACGCATCCGATTTCATCGACCTGATACGAAGGAGAGAGGTGGAAGCTCACTCTCGTGCTAGAGCTCAAGCCATTCGTCAAGCTCAACTTCAAGCAGAAGCTCAAAGACAGGCTCACACAGCTAGAGCTAGAAAAGAGGAATTGGAAAGAGCTTACTTTGAGCAAGTCAGAGAGTTCCAACTTAGGCAACTCGAGGCTCAAAAAGCTCATCAACAGCAACAAGAAGTACTTCGTTATCGTCAACATGTAGAGTCTTTGAAGAGAAAGGCTCAGGAGAACTATGTTAACCAACTCAGAGCTCAACAGGTTAGAGCTGAGAGAGAAAGAGTTCTTCTAGCTCAACGTCAAAGACAAGAACAAGAGAGAGCGAGTAGAGGTCATCAAGATCCAATTCTGTTAGCTTTGGAACAACTCCTGTCTGGTGCTATCTTCGATGAGGCGAAGGGAGATCAAGCATCTGTCAAAGGGAAAGGGCCTGCCAGAGAGAGCCCTGAAGAGAAGAAAGGTGAGTTGACCCACAGGCATTCCGACCCATCCACCTTTACCTTTTTCAGATCCTTCCACTGACCTGACTTCACCCTTTTCCAACCACAACTAGTCTTCTCCAACGCAGTCAAGCCTTCACGTCAATTCCTCTTCACTCATCCATTCGGATCCAACCCTAGCTCTTCCATCAACGCAAATGACATCATGATTTCAGTAGATGAGAAGTCCGGATCGGTCATAGTCTCAGGTCTCTGGGACCCTAACCCAACTTCAGCTCCAATCGACAGATCTTCTTCGCCAACCCCGTCTCATCGTTCCAACACCTCTCACTCCACCAACTCTTCCAAGTCAAAGAAAGCACACGTCAACGATGTCGATGAGAATGGAGAGGAAATCGAAATGGACAACGGCGAAGAAGATGGATTTGTTCAACTTTCGAAATCTACTTTGGGAAAGGTTCAAGAGCAACTCAAGAAGGAGTCAACTTCTCGCACCTTCCAGCTTCCAGAGGGCATAAATGCAGAGAAGATTAGAGCCGAAGTCTCAGAGGAAGGTTTGAAGCTTTGGGTGGGAATCGAGGGGAATGCGGAAGAAGGACAAGAGGCGGAGAAAAACTTGCTTGGCCTTGAGTAGTTGTTACTTTCGATGGATCAGGTTTTCAAGTCTGTCTATATACTTTTTCTGTGAATCATTTCTGCTTTCCTTCCTTTAAACGAGCCCCTTGCTTGCTGATTTGATTCGACCATGTTGTTGAGCTTGTGTTCTCCAATCCGACCCTACTTTTCCAACCTGGAAGTGAGCCAGGTTGCATGTACCTGGGGTCCAGTAGAAGTGTAGAATGGGACATCGTTCTTGTGGAAGAGACTTTTTGAGAGAGAGGAAAGGGGAGGGTGAGAAAGTGTTCGATTTGCAGAGTTCGTCCTGTTCCTCTCGATGAGGCCACCACCAGAATTTTTGCCACCACGCCAACCATACGCCGTCGCGGACCCCGAGAATTTCTTCAAGAGCTTTCCTTCTCCATCGCGACCCATCTCAAACCACCAACTACTCAAAGAAACCTTTCTTTCTTTACCCCTTCCTCTCTTTCTTCTTCGACAAAAGAAGAGAAAGTAAAGCTACTAGGTGAGTCAAAGCAGACAGTTTGGACTTTAGAAGGGATTGGTTACCCGGGAGGGAGACACCTCTGGTTGCTAAGCAGCCTCAGTCCAAGGTAGCAGGAAGGCTGTCAAGGGCATGGTCAATGTCTGGAACAAAATGAAGAGTGCATTTGTGATAGTCAGAATTCGACATCCAATTCGGTCTGAAGCAGTTTGCTCCCTCTGCAATCAAGCCGGCCCATCGTCCCACCCATGACTAATACTCTCTCCCTTCTTTTCCTCCAGAACTACTCTTCTACCAGCTTCTTCTCTTTCTGGACCTAAGTCGCACTATTCTGCGCAGCTTCGTATTCATAGCCATTGCCCCGCAATCAAAAGCTACTGATCCACTTTCAATCTCAAGATACTACTAGTTCTTCCCAACACCCACCAACAACTTCAAACCCCATTCATACTACTCAACAACCATTCCCTTCCTCTTACAATGACTTCAAGATCTCAATCTCCATCTTCAAGCGAGAAGAACCTAAGAATTCTAATCGTAGATGACAACTTCATCAACCTAAGGACCTTGTCCATGCTCCTCAATCGCAGGTTCTCACCCTTCCTGGAGCATTCTCCAGTAGCAGTAGACTCGGGTCTCAAAGCGATCCAGCAGCTGAGAACTCAGGTTTTCGATCTGATCCTTATGGACATCCAGGTGAGTCGAGCTCGGCGAAGCTTGACCGTGACCGTCTCGACTGACCCTCTTCCCTTCTCTTCTGCACAGATGCCCTTCCTCTCCGGACTTGACTGTACCAAGAGAATCAGGTCTGGAAGCGATGGAATTCTCGAGGTCAACAGAACGGCTGCGATTTGTGCGGTCACTACATGCGTAGGCCAGACAGCGTCCTCTACCTACCGTGAGGCTGCTTTCTCAGGTTTGATTGCCAAGCCAGTCACATTTCAAGCAATGTCAGACTTCATCATCCCTCTTTCGAAAGAAGCCCTCCAGTCTCAAGGTGAAGTGGAGAAGATCTCACCTCTCGGTGACGGAAATTTCGTCTTCCCACCTCTACCACCTAGCTTCCTGGAAAACGAAAGGACCTTCTTCGACACCACCACTTCCACTGCTGTCGCAGTGAACGACAAGCACGTCGGAAATGAAGCTCCAGAAGATCAATCAGCTTTAGCAATCTCAAACTCCGAGAACTTCGCTGCTCTCCTAGCTGCACAGACACGAGCTTCCCTTCGCAAGGTTGGAGCCGTATTCATCGCTAGGACTGGTACCGTCAGCGGATCTTCGCTTCCAAGGAGTAAATGGGAAGGCAATATGGACTCTTCGGGAGACCTACCAAACCTCGGAGAGTTCAACGAGGAGACGTTCGACCAACAGCTGGCCAAGGAAATGGAAGCTGTCAGGATCTTCGACTCCAACCAAGTCAGAAGTAAGCTTCCAGGTTCAATCAGCTCGTCGTTGTCGAAGAGACCACCTCCTCGTCACCGTCTCTCCTCTCCTGCCTTCATGGATTCTTCTCCGGAAGACTCGGACTGCACCAGCTCGGACGAAGAAGCAGGCTCAGGTGAACAAGTCAAGCACCGCTCAAGTGATCAACTTCAGCGACACCATAACCTAGCTTCTCCCAAAGCCGTTCGACCGTCCATCCGTCCTCTAGACCGCAAACCCACACTGCTGACGAAACGCAGCAGGAGCACCACTTCAACGCCAACCAGCTCGTTCAACTTAGCCTACAGCAACTCTAGTCTAGGTGGATACGACAGTTGGGATCAGCTGACGATGGATAGGCTCACTGGACCTTCTCCCGATGCTACAACTGTCCACTCCTCCTCTCCAGATATGAGCACCTCGCCCTTGGATTACAACTCGTCGTCTTCTGCTCTTTTTTCAGACACGCAAGAGAAGGAGGTCGAATCGATCGGAGTCGGAGAACACGATTCCGTCATGGCAGTGGAAGCGGATCAGGCTCAACAACTGAAAAAGACAGTGTCATTGGAAGCTCAAGACCTCAATCGTAGTGTCTTGAAGAGGATCCAGTCGAAGGAGAGTGACTTCAAGTCCAAGATTTTTCCATCTCTCACTTCTCTTCGGATTTGACGGTTGAAACCCTTCTCAGCAGTCATCTGTCCAACCTAGATTTCATCACATGCTCTGAAGGTTCAGCCTCAATAACTTTTTTTCTAAACGACAAGGTCTTTCTTCCTCAACCCTGCCTAATCTCTTCCAGTCTCAGCCTCCATTAATACATCTCCATAAACACATCAGCTTCTACTTCGTTTTTTCAGTTCAACGTGCTTCTTCTCTGGTCTCTTCTCTTCGGTCTTAATGGAACGTCTCTTCTCCACTTCTCAAGTCTTTCAAGGGGTGTGTCTTTTCTTTTATCTTTCTGGCCTTCATCGTCAAGCATAGATTGAAGTACATCACACAAAAAATTAACGAACTTCTCTCTCGGAATCATGGAAGGAATGAAATTCTCTTCCCCTCAAACGCAATCGCATTTCTCAATACACGGTCAGATTTGGATCTTCCATTCCTTTTTCACCTTCTTTTGTAAAAACGTCTCGGCTCGGATTCTCGCACTTCATGTCTTTCTTCTAGTCTCATCACCACAACAGAATGCTTGCATTCTTTTTTTTTTTTTACAAATAACCCTTTCGCATTTCTCGACTCCCACCTCTCTCCTGTTGCTACTTTTTGATCCGTTAGTCTTTGATACAGTTCATCAAGTTTGAAATCATTCTCTCTCGTCGTCTTAACTTGAGAAGGGAACACAAGGCAGAGGTATTTTTTAAACTCTTTCGTCTTCTTATACTCCCCTCTCTTTTTATATCGACACTCTTTTTGAAATCTTGTATCATAACTATCATACTTTATATTTATACTTTGAATCTGACCTTTTTGATTCAAAGACCAAAGTTTCCTTTGATTCGAGTCTCTCTGTTTTGGGTAGTGGAAAATACAACAAGAGTTGCGAGAGGAAAGACGAAAGAGCTTAGGAGGGAAATAGGACCAAAGTAAGATAAAAAGTGAAAGTGACCGATGTGGTGAAAACAGAAAGAAGGTGGTGATTTATTGAGGTGGTCTTGGAGGGAATCCGAATGGGGGTGGACGAGCGAAACCCCCAGCAAATCCAGGAGGAGGTCCTCCAGGCATTCCAGGAGGAGCACCCATCATACCAGGAGGAGGTCTTCCAAATCCACCTGGAGGTCCTCCCATTGGATAATTCATTGGACGCGACGAAATAGCTCCAGGAGGAGCTGAGAGTCCCATTCCTCTTCCAGCCGGCGCTCCCCTTCCTGGACCCGCGACGAGCTGTGGCATGACATCAGAAGCGTAAGCGAGAAATGAAGAGATTGTCAGTGACTGAGAATGCAGGCTGTTGCCTAGAGGAATGGAAACGAGCTAATGTTGTCTTCGACGTCGAGGTCGCAATCCCCAAACCTTCTCTCTCCGTCTTTCCTTCTCAATTTTGAAGCTGGAGGTTGATTGAAATCCCTCTTGAGTTCCTCCCTTGCTATTCTTTTCAGCCAATAGAACTGCATGCCATCGGAGAGACGGCTCTCCTCAAGAAGAGTCGAACCAACTCTCACTGGCTCTAATACATGCTTTTGAGTTTTTTGAATCATCATCAAGAATGCAAGTGAAGCCCAATTTTTCCATCCTTCTTCATTCTCACAGCCTTGCTGATTAGACTGGGAGCTCTAGAATCCTTCCTCCTTTGGCCATTCACCTCATGCCCTCCTATCTTTAGTTCTACCTCTATGAGCTTCAATCCAAAGCATCTCAACCGAAGATTCCCACTCACCTGGCTTGGCTTTTCCTTCTCCTGAGGAGGAGGAGCTTCCACACTCAAAGAGACAATGCTCTCTCCTCTCAAAATGATCAATCCCAAAGTTCTCTTCTGTTCTGGTTCTGGTGCCACGACCTCATCTTCTCCATCATCTCCTTTGGAAGCAGCTTTCGATTTCTTTGAACGTTTTAGACGACGGAATTCTTCCGCTAAGGTTGGAAGGAAAGGGAAGAGAGGAGAGGAGGGTTGAGAAGGATAGGAAGGAAGGAGATGTCAGGAACTTGCCGCGACGTCTCTCGCTTCTATCCCTATTGAGCTGGGCTAGTTGATTCAGCAACTTGTACATTAAAGTTCTATTTCAAAAAAAGTACTCACATTCACTGAGGACGACGTTCATGTGAGCATCGAAAGCTAAAAGCTGACCTGTGATCTGTCTACCATCACTCAGAGTGACTCTCAACCTGTAATTGATCAGGGAAAGCATCTTTCCACTTCCTCCTTTAGCTGAAGGCTGATTGAGTAGATGGGAGTGGATGAGAGGAGAGAGGAAGAAGGTCAAGGATTGGAGAGAGAAGAGAAGGATTAGAAGATCAGCATGCCATGATAACGAAGACTTGAGTTCTGCGCCTATAACAGCGAAACTTTGAGTCTGAATGGCTGTTTTGATTAAGCAAAACAGTTCCAAGGTGGAGTAGAGGGGCTGCATTGGATGGGTAGACGCACCATGATGAGTTAGATGGAAGTTTGAGCCGAGTTGATTCGAGTTGAATAAAGGCTTTGATGTTTAGGATGAACTGACAGTGAATTCAGCTTGATGTTGAAATTCAGATTGAACAAGATTGAAGAACAGCGAGACTTTAGAAGTTGATTGGATGGTGTGGTTGGAGAGCAAGAAGAGCAAGAGCACCAAGCAACCTCGAAGTCGTCGAGCTCTCGCAATTTTCCAGCCAGACCGACAAGCTTCAGAATCAAAGCAAGAGGTTTATCATGAAAGGAAAAAGACAGGTACCTCAAATCGAAAAAGCTGGAGGTGAGGAAAAAGGGCAAGTGAGGATGAAGAACCCCCCCTCCCCCTCCAGCTACTAGGCGAGAAGATCTATGCTTTGTGCTTTCTAGTCAGCTTGCTGGCTGTACTCAAGAAAAAGGAAGTGAGAAAGTAAGCAGGGGTCAGTATCAGTGATTATGAGATGAGAGTCAGATCTTTGCCTCAAGTCTTTACCTCAAGTCGACGGGTCTCAGTCAAGGTGACGTTGACTACCTCAACAGAAAGGTTAGAACTTGAATCTCATAATGTATTCCCTATGACCAGGTGGTAGGTGGGTAGATTCGCTCTCTGATCGAGTCGAGAAGAGGACGACCTCTCTTGCTAAATCGACGTCAAGCTTGGTCCTCAATTCTGATCAAATAAGTCAAATGCAAACTGACGATGACTGAAGCCTGCAGCTTCAAGCTTCGTAATCCAATTCCTATCAAAGCCTTACGAACGACCAAGAGGTTTCAAAGCTTCTCAATTATACCAAGCTTGAGAACGGTCCCGTCGACTTTTGACAACTAACATTGGACAGCGATGCCTTCTGGAGTCTCCTCTTTGACCCCAGAGATTCCAGGCTCGAAATGGATGAAGATATAATTGATTCTTCTGGTTCCCATCTTTTCTCCGCTTGGAAGAGGGCTGTCTTGTAGAGTAAATACCAGAGAGAGTTCGGAGAATTAAACGGAAAGCTCCTTCGGGGAAGGTCTACCTCCGGTTTCTGAAACACGAGTGAAGCATGATTTCACTGGATAGGATGAAGAGTTCAGAAGAGTCACTCTCTTAAGACGGGGAGAATTTCTCTAACTCTCAGGTTGACCTTCCGGGGCCCACCTGGCTCGAATAGAGTATGGGGAGTCTGAGTAGAAATCAATTTGATTTGACCTACGATGTGACTCTGACTGCTCGTGCTCCACCAGAAAACTGTGCACACTTACTCTGAGTCTCCCTCAAAGTCTGTCATCACGCCCCCCGCCTTCTCTGGATGACGGTTTGAGAGTAAGACTTGTTTGCTTGTTTGATCAGAATTCTGGCCCTTGAGACAGACCTATAGAAGTTTCTTTCCGTGATGATCTATATAGAGCGAACAAAAGGGTAGAAGAAAACGAGAAATTAAAAAAGGGGGGGGGGGTCCAGATCGAGAGGCGGTGTAAGGGTGCTCGCATCGAAAGGGGAGGGTACAGAAGAGCCACATGGAGCTGAAAGTGAATTTCTGATTCTTCTTAGTGGACAAAGCTTCTACAACCTATTGAAGAGGTGACGAAAGACGTTTGAAAACTGAAGCTGAGTGAGTTTTGAAAATGCTCCTTGTGCCAATTTGTTGGGATGCTCTTTCTCGCTATTCCTCTTGAGCTGAAACCAAACCACTTCATTTTAACAAGACACTCTCTTGACAGCTTCACACTCCTTTCAAATCTGAAATAGAACTCAGATATCAGACTCAAACTTTACTGGAAGGTTGTTCAATCAGCAAGCGTCAAGTTGCAAGCCAGAGGGGTTGGATTTGGAGGTACCTAACTTGCAGAAGAGATAGAATCAACCAAACAAACCAAAGCAACTCGATGTTATCATTCCCTCATTCTCACGCTCATCAACATGTGAGAAACGCTTTAACAGAAGAAACTCATCACATCAAAGTTTCAGATGAAACTGGTGGAGAAGTCTACGATGTTACTCTCAACTCCACGGAACCTTTTGCAACTCCAAGAGCCTCAACTCCAAACAATGGTTCAGCTTCTGGTTCAGCCAAACAAGATTCAAATTCAAGTAACAAGAAATCTGATGCTTGGAAATTCAAAGGAGCATCAGCGAATTCATCATCTCCACCACCACCAGCAACAGCAACTTCATCTTCCTCTTCACCTCAAACCAATCCACCTTCCTCTCCTCCAGTTCTAAGACCTTTGCAATTGGTTTCAAAAGTTAGATCGGATCATACTAGAACAAATTCAAATGGTACTCCAATCCCCAGATCTTCGTCTCCTGTTCCAACCTCTTCCAATTCAAAATCAACCAACATAGCTTCCGATTCTCAGCAACCTCTCCAACAACAATACACTGCACCTACTAGAAGGCATCCTCTACTCTCCTCTGAATTACCTCCTTCACCTCCATTGGAACCCGATATGGAAATGCAATACAGAAATGGCAATGGTATGAGCGGTGAGATGTATGGAAATGGGAGTGGTCAGGGGTACCTAGGACAGCAGGATAGTAGTAGCATTGGCCAACAACAGGTGGATCAGGATCAATCTAGGAAGGCTTACCATTCAGAGATCAGCAGAGGAAATCAGGGAAATCAGATGGGCGGTGATGTCTCTGTTCCAATCTATCCCGGTGGAGCAGCTTCCGGTCATCTACAAGAGGCTTCGAATGGATCCAACAACCTCAAGAGACCAGCAAACAATAGACGCAACATGTCTACTTCAGCTGCTAGTACGAATACTAATGGAACTGCTTATGCTACAGCTTCGGAAGATGAGGAGGAAGGGGAGTCAAAACCGGTTGCCAAGTCTGCTCAATCTACCTACATGACTGCCTATCAAAGTCAACCCTCTCGACAAAGCACTCAACCTCAACCTTCAGTCTTATTAGTCCCAACCACAGCCGAACCTATCTCCTATCTCCATCAACCTGAAGCCTCAACTTCCGCAAGCCCTGCAGAATCCAGTTCAGGTCCTCAACGCATTCAACCTTCTCGTAGAGCTACTACTGGTTCTCCAAGACCTCCCTCTGCTTCTTCAGCCACAACTCAGCGTTCTTCCAAAGAACTTACCAGAGGAGTGTCTAAAGGGAAGGAGAGATCCAATTCGACTGGTCCTGGTCTATTTGGAGCCGTTCCAGCAGCAGCTGCTGCCCTTGGATTCAATTCTGGAGGACCCCCAACTTCTTTCTATGAAGAACAAGCTAGCACGTCAATGGTTGGTGCAAGTACTAGTGGAACTCATTTGGAGAAGACTGGAGATGCGGACTTCGATGAAGATTGGTTAAAGAACATCGAATTGAAGAAGAGGGAAAGGCAATACAAACGTCAGAAGGAAGCTGAAGCTGTGGCTCAAGTTCAAGCTCAACTTCAACAACAACCTGTTCTTGTTAGAGGAAAATCGGATGCTCAGGGAGTTGAGGCTCCTGGTGCAAATTTGGGAGCTGCGTTGAATCATATTGGAGATGGCGACGATGGAACTGGAGATCCAAAAATCATCAAAGGAAAGTTGATTGGTGAAGATCATGTCAATTATGTTTTGATGTATAACATGTTGACTGGAATCAGAATTGGAGTGAGTTGTTGGATTGAGTGGATAGGAGGCATTGAAGATGGGAGACTGACCTTTTTCTCCTTTTTCTGCTTCTCTCCTCAGGTCTCGAGATGTCAAGCCAAGATGAAAAGACCTCTGACTGACGCTGATTACTCTGCCAGACACAAATTCACGTTCGACATGTGAGTAGCGAACACTCGAAGAGCATCACATCTCGATCCCCTGGATTCTCTCGACTGATCAGCTTTCTCTCTACGTCGCTGAATCCTCTTTCTCACAGCATTGGAAACGAACTCACCCCCTCTGCCAAGTACGATTTCAAGTTCAAGGATTACGCACCTTGGGTTTTCAGAGAATTGAGAGAATGCTTCCAATTGGATCCAGCCGATTATCTTCTATCCTTAACAGCCAAGTACATTCTTTCAGAGTTAGGATCTCCAGGAAAATCAGGGTCTTTCTTCTATTTCTCCAGAGATTACAGATTCATCATCAAAACGATTCGTCACGGAGAACATAAATTCTTTCTCAAGATTCTAAAAGATTATCACGCTCACGTCAAGGCCAATCCCCATACCCTTTTATCTAGATTTTACGGTTTACATAGAGTTAAATTGCCAAGAGGTAGAAAGATTCATTTCGTGATAATGAACAATCTTTTCCCACCTCATAGAGATATTCATGAGACTTATGATTTGAAAGGATCTGCAATTGGAAGAGAATATCCAGAAGATTTGGTTGAGAAAAAGAAAGGAGCTGCGGTTATGAAGGATTTGAATTGGTTGAATAGAGATCGAGAGATTGAATTAGGACCTGAAAAGAGGAAATTATTTGAACATCAACTCAAAGAAGACGTCAAACTTCTACAAAGATTGAACATCATGGATTATTCTCTTTTGATAGGTTTACATGATGTGAGCAAAGGAAATTCTCAAAACTTAAGACAAGATAAACTTCAAGTTTTCCAACCTGGAGCTTCGACTAATGGAGATTCTAATCAAGCCTCTCTTGGTTTAAAACGGATACCAACTCAAAAAGGAAAGAGAATTTCTGAAGCTGATGCCTTGGCTTTAAGACAAGCTGTTCATTCTTCAGATCCAAAAGCTCTTTCTGCCTCTGGTGATCATAGATTACCAGATAGAGATGTTTCTGAGAGAAGACATTTCATTTTCTATCAAGATGAAGGTGGAGTTAGATCTACTGATGAGAACAACACTCCTACTGGTTGGATCTATTATTTGAATGTCATCGATCTTTTCACTCCTTACAATTCGGTTAAAAGAGCAGAACATTACTGGAAAGGAATTGCAAACGATTCTAAAATGATCAGTTCAGTTCCTCCTAAAGAATATGGAACTAGGTTTTATAACTTTTTGATGAGCGTTGTTACTGGAGGTGATAAATCAAAAAGACCGAAAATGAAATGATTTCAGTCTACTTTGTTTCTAAAATAATCCAGAGCTTCAAATTATGCTTCCGTTTTAGGATCCTCCTTTCTCTCTCCCATGATCTCAAGAATCCCTTCAATTTCACTCCTCAAAAAAAAAAGGAAAATGGGCACGAAATTTTCAAAGAAATCGATCGACCTTAACTTCAACTGTCTGTAAATAATCATCAACAACAGAAAAACCCTCCTGCTTCTCAACCTCAATCTGTCACCTCACCAACCCAAATTTTCAAGGTCTTCTTCACACCACTTTTGTCTCATTTTTATTTCTTCTCCCTTTTCGATCTAATCTTTCGGTTTTTCCTTTAGCGATTGCTTTTTACAAGCACGCCCACACATTCTTTGGTCAGTCTCAATTTAACCCCTACCACGTTCTTTTTCAACTTCAATTTTTCTTTCACACTTGTCTATTTACTACTTTTTTTCTTTTGCTCCTTCTTCTGTCCCTTTCACCTCAATTCACCTTGATCTCTTTTCTCTTCTCCAAGCTTCCCTCTCTCCAACCCAAAACATCTGTGCTGAGCCTTAGTAAATTTGCTATCATCTTCCTTCGAATTAAAAAAATCATCCTCGATGATAGAGCTTTTCTTACGATTCGCACTGGATTCTTTCGACTGAATGTAGAGGCGACGTTCATCCCTTGACTCTCCTCAAATAGCCGGCTCAAACTTTCTAGCTCGAATCTTTCATTTGACGATTTACACTTTTCTCGCCCCTACGTCATTCCAACACACCGCTCTCACCCACCCAAGCCTTCATTTTAGGATTTCCATTCGTCGTCGACAATTCTTCCAACTCTTTCAAAATCCTACTTCCTTCCACTTTCCAAACTTGATCCACATCTAACTCCTTGACCAATTGATTCTCCTGACAAATGACATTCCCAAAAGTCACGTATTGTCTTGCTCCTAATTTCTTCAACTGAGTTGCAGAAGTAGCAATAACGATGAAAAACTGAGAGGTGATGGAATCCTTTCTTCCAGAGTTTGCCATGCAGATTGATCCGTATTGAGGAGTGACTCCACTATGGATGAGAAAGAGAGGGAAATGATACATTGGAAATCGAACGTTGGTGTACTAATGACTGAAACTACTTGTACTCACAGTCCTTCAGCCTCTGCTTTGATGACTCCACTACCTATCGAAGCTTCACCTCCACTACCATCATTTCTGGTAACGTCTCCACCTTGAATTACGAAGTCAGTTTCTATTCGATGTAGGAAGGTGTCTTTGTAGTATAGCTTCTTGCTCTTATCTGACTTGCAAGAACCCTTGGATCCTCTTAGAAGGTTGACAAAGTTCTCTCTGGTTTTCGAGAGACCTGAAGAAGTGGAGATGGATAGATGTAGTCGACCTCGATTGAGGGGAGTTGGAGGTTTGAACAGTAGAGGGAAAGGTGGCTGGGAAGGGAAAGGAAAAGGGGAAAGGGAGAAGTGGGGACTCTTCAGTGCTTTTAGAATCTACCATACCAGGTCGGCTTGTCAGAAGGCAAAGGAAGTTTGACGACTTGAATGCATTCAAAAGCTTCTGATATCAGGTTCAGTTGACTTACAGAGGAGCTTTGAAGTAGTTCCTTGTCGTCCTCGTCCAAGTCTGCCAGCTTAGATCCTTGCAAGCCGTATCTTGGAGCAACTTGTTGAAAGAATTGTTCCGAATTTTTATACAGTTCTGACTGCGACGAATAGTCTTTCTCATCTCCAATGTAGATATCCAAATATCCAATCATTGACGTCATCGATGGCAATGCCGGATGAGAAGAAGGAGAGAACAGGTTGCATCTTCCAATCTCTCTGCCTGCAATCATCTGATCATCTATCAATTACTTTCTTTTCAAGTCCTTTTCAATCTTTCCCATAGATAGCTTATATTCTAATCTCCAATCCGTCCCTCGCCTCAATCTGACTCAATGGATCTTTTAACTCAAGTTCTTGGAGCTCTGGTCATAGTTTTAGCTATAGCTCTCTATAATAGAACCAACAATCCTTCCTCCAATTCACAATCACAATCAGATCCTTTATCGAATTCAAAGAAAACCAATAAGAAGAAAAAGAAGACTTCCACAAAGTCAATCTCAGCAGAGGCAGCATCAACATCAGCATCTTTAGAGAGCGATGCAAGCGCTCAGACCCCAATCGGCAGAACTTCTAAAGAGAAAGAGCAATCAACGACCACGACCTCCTCAAAGAAGTCAAAGTCAAAGGCGAAATCTTCTACACTTTTACCAAAGGATATCTCTCAAAATCTCCAAGCTAGTGCAAGTGGAGTAGAGGAGAGAGGCTTGCCTTCAGCCCCACCAACTCAAGCTGCTCCTTCTATGGCGTCTTCCAATCAGAAGAGTACCGACTCAGAGGTGGGGACTTCCTCTAAGACCAATCAGGAAAGAAGAGAAGAGATGGATGCAAAGAAGGTTGGAAGGGGAGAGGAAAGAGTCAATGATATGGTTGATAGAGATATTCAGCGTGAGTAGGACAAGAGAGTCAGGGGAAAGACGATAGATGCAAGTAAAGATGGGGAGTAGCTTTGCTTCATGTTCCCTTACCTGTGGCTTTACAGAAGCCTAGATGCGTTTTGGTAGTCTTGGGAGTCGAGGTTTGACGGGAAAACTGGTAGCAGTTAGCAACCTTCTTATCACCCCCTCCCTGGGCAAGACAGCCTTCCAATGAACGTCTACCTGTTCAAAAGTAAACGCGTGCTTATCATTAACCTGGTTTGTATACCTCTCTTGCTTCTATTCATCAGCTGAGACCACCTATGATAGAGTAGCTCGAATCCCTGGTCCAGAAATTCAAACCAATGGTTCATCTGCTCCAGAATACGAGGAATGGGAGGAGCTACCGATTGAAGATCAAGGTGGTTGGGAGAGTGTAGGACAAGGATCAAGTGAGTTTTTTCTTGTTTTCCCTCTTGTTTTCCCAGCCCTTGCTTCCCTCTGCAGTCTGACTGATCTGTTATCATCTTCTCTCAGAATCCTCGCGCCTTCAAACCATTCCTCAACCTTCTAATAGACCGAATGGATCATCAAATGGAGCTCAAGGTTTTGCTTCTTCAAACCCTTTCTCAGCTTTACCAGATGGTGCTGATTCTTCTTGGGCTTCAGTTGGAAGGAATGGAGTTTCTAAGACTTTGAAAGTTCCAGCTGGAACTGGTGCTGTTAAGAGTTTGAATGGAAATTCTAATGGAATTAAGAATGGAGGTGGAAGTTCTCAAAGAGCACAACAGGTTGCTACTTCTGAACCAACAAAGGTGAGAGACTTGGGGAGAAATCTGTTTAGATTCTGGTCGGATTTTTTCTCCTTTACTGATTTCTTTGGTCTTTTTTATTTTTTAACTTTTTAAACCTACTTTTCAATAGAAACAACGTCAAAATGCAGCAAAAGCAGCAGCAAAGAAACAAGCTAGAGATGCAGAGGAAAAAGATCGTCTAGATAGATTGGCAAAACATAAGAAAGAAGTTGAGGGTCAGAGAATCAAGGAGTTCTACACCAAAGGTGTTGGTTCAAATGGAAAGAATGGACAATCCTCAAGTGGTCCTAAAGCTAGCGTGAATGAGAATGGGGCTTTGGTTTGGGATTAGAAGGTAAGGGTAGCAAGATTTTCTATCCCACCTCCAACACACTCTCCTTTGGTAGCTCCAATCACTCAACATTTCCAAAAAGACACTTCCCATGTTGCCTTCTTTTCATTCTTTCTCATTCTCTCGTTGCCTTGCCTCCCTTTCCCCCAACTGAAATCTGTCCTACCCATACCAACAATCACTCTCATCAGTCTCCCCCTGCGCACTGCGCTCCCCCTTCTTTTCTGTCTAAATACAAAATTCAACCAACAAACATTCTGTCAACATGTCAACCAATGTGTTCTCTCTCAGTGTGATCTACGTGCAATCCAAAGAAAGAGAGGAGATGTCCTTCAAGAAAAGGATCGACGGGATCGAATCGGGAAGTGGAGATTTGAGGACAGGGCAGAAACTTTTTACGATCCGTATTTGATGAATGGCGGAAGAGCAGCGAGGGATAAGAGCATCGCTTCTGGCAGTTTTGATTAAAAGTTTTGCCACCTGTTCCGACGCTCCCCCAGCCAGTTTCACAGAATCAAAGATCTTTTCGACTCTCGAGATTTGGCCAATGTCTCACAAAACTGGGAAAGGTTAAACCCAAGAAGAGAGAGGAGAGGAGAGCGGAGTTGAAAGGAGAAGTGCTAAAAAAGTATTCTCGTTTGCACGCGAGTCTGTATTTGAAAGGTCCCTTTTCGGTATCTTTCCCCTTTTCTTTTCTTTCTTTCCTCTTTACCTACATTCCTTCAAACATCAATTCGTTCAATTTGGATACCCTTCCCCAATCTTTCTTCTTTGCTTCTTTTTTAACTTTCTTTCAATACCACATCACACGAGAGGGGGAATGACTAATCCATACCTTCCACTTCCAATCTCATACTTCAAAGCGCAACTTCCACAGAATCCAACCACGGCAGAGCTTCAAGCCTACCTTTCAGATTATTTCAAGGTGGTTTTACCCTCATGGGTACTCCCCAATCTTATCGTCGTGACACTGCTTATGATTGGATTGGTCCTTGCCGCTGTGGTAGTAGCTTATCTCAAGATTCGAGCAAAACAGTTCTGGTTCTTTCGGATTCAGGCAACAGAGACTGGCAATCTCTTGGTTGTATCACCTACTAGTTCTTTTGTCATCATTGAAGGATTCTACGCAATCGGTCTACTCATCATGAGCTGGTGTATGAGTGAGTCAGGAAGGTCATTCCGCAAGTGGAACAAGTCTCGCTACTTACTCCTTCCACCTTTCAACTTTTTCTTCCCGGTCTTTTCAGTCGCTAGAAGTTCTGGAGATCTCTCTAGCGTCAACTTTGGATTCTCGTCCCTCATTCTTGGGGTTCCCTTATTAGCGTTGAGTATCGGAAACGCATAGGCCCCTTATGTCATCCCATACCTCGCTGATCGACTCTTCGACCCTCTCCCCTTTCGTCCTCGTGAATCTTCAGTGGGGCTTGGAATGTAAGTGCTGAAAGACGCAGGCCGTTTGAGTTGTTCACATCCCTCGCTGATCAACTCTTCAACCTCTCTCTCGCTTCCTTCAGGGAATCTGGGGCCTATTCTTGAGCTGTCCTTTGGGAATTGGATCGAAAGTCAAGGCCAAAGTTCTTAACACTCTTTTCTTCCTCATACCTTCAATTTTCATTGCACTCACAATCGTCTTCACATGTCTTCAAGGATTTAGTCAAAGGCATGCTACGCATTTGTTCGAGAAACTGTATGCGGATCTCAAATTACAAGACCCAAATTCAAGTCCAAGCATTAATCAGCTAGATCAAGCAGCTTACGTCTTTCAGCAAGGAGCTTTCGCGTGGCATAGAATGAGTCAAGGCTATACCTACTTCTTCGTGTTTGCTATCTCGATGACCATTGCTTTGACCGGAGTCGGATTCTAGTGAGTTTCAAAATTTCCTAGTTAATTTCATTGGAAGTCAATCAATTCGATCAGAGATCGTCGTCGTCGTCTCGCCGCCGGCATGAGAGCATGACACATTTTTCCCTCATTGAATCTACTCTATCTCTTCCTTCTACGTCCGTTCCAGTCTCAGAAAGGTGCTTCAGCATCACTTGAGATACAATGCGGAGCTACTGACGAACGACGAGTCTGCTATTGAACGCTCGATTTGGGAAACTCCAGCTTTTTACTTCCCGAGGTACGTCAGAGGGAATCGTCATTTCGGTGGGGTGGCGTTGATTTTGGTTTCCGGTTCTTATGACCTTATCTCTTACCTACCTTTCTCTCACTCAGAGTGAAGCAACCTGATACTGCAGTCTCTACGCCTTTGAGAGGGAGAACCAGACGTGTGGTACTTCAGTGAGTAGATTCTACAGCCAAAAAACCAGGCATTCAAGCGAAGTTCTGGAGTCTGTAAGTCTGTTCCAGCTCTGACGTCAACTATCCCTTTCTTTGTCTCCCTTTCTCTTGCACCTCTCTTTGTTCCGACTTTGTAGCTCCGCTCTCAGACTAGTACAATCTCTGAGTGCTTCTGTCGCTGTCTCAGCTCTGATGTTCTCTGCAGTGACTTCCTACATGGCTTTCACCCTCTATCCGGCAGCAGTCAAAGGCCCTGTTGAGCTGGGTAGGATCATTGGAGTACTAATTGTCTTCTTTTTGTGGATTACAGTAGCCGCTGCCTTTCCATGCTTCTTCTTGATCACTTCCAACCTCTTTGAGCCAGGTCAGTCAAGCGTCGTCAGTCAACTTTCTGGTCCCGGAATCTGATCCCCTCTACCTCCCCTTTCTCGCTCCCTTCCCTTCCCTCTCATGTGTCTTCCATTTAGCTCTTCTGGGATGGCAATCGAGGAGAGCAGCAGGAACTAATGTGGTCATCAAGTCTCCAAACTTCAACGATTCAGTACCCAAGTTTCAGCCATTCGAGGTTTCAAATGAGAGCGATCCAAACGTTTCCTCCTTCATTCATCGTCGAGGTGATGAGACCAACTTCGAATCTGATGTGAACCCGATTGAAGATGACAGAGAATCTGAAGGTTATCGAATGAAGAAGCTTTCCAAGTCAAGCGATGGAAGGATACGAAACCAATCTTTGACCTCCAAGAATGCAGACTCTTTCATTGATGATTCAGATCAGGTCACAGCAAGTATTCAAGTCGATCACACCTACACAGAAACCAACAATTTATCAAGCTCGCCGCAGACGAGAAGAGACTCAGATGTTAGGCCAGTTGGATCTTGGAGAAGAGGATGACCAAAAGGAACAGAGTTCGAGCCAGTTGAACTCTGAATTGTATCTCAGTGCTTTAGTTTTCTTTCGCTTCTCCAGAAAGGAAAAGTTGGGAGCCTTTCTGACTTGTTATTATTGTTATGTTTGTCCTCTGTTTTTGTACACTTCATTCCATTCGCTTTGTTTATTCCCGCCTAGCATTATATCGCATTGTTTCTCTACAATATCTATACTCTAATTTAGCATACTTTTTTTTTCCAGCCCTTTTTCCGAAAGTTCTGGTCCGGTCCGTTCGGAGGCCCCTAAACTTGACTGAAAAAAAGTTCGAACAAGTTGAGCGCTTGAGCAAATCTTCTTGAGAATCGGTCTCTTCTGCTGCCCACATCCACCATCCCTACCATGTCTGCACCTCAAGAAAAAAGAGCTGAAGAAGAGCTGAAATCAAAGCACAAGAAAGAGAAGAAGGATAAGAAGGAGAAGAAGAGACAAAGAGCTTTGGAGGAGGAAGAAAAAGCTGCTTCAACTCCAACACCTTCAACTCAAGAACCAGTAGCAGCTTTAACCGAAGCCGCCTCTGAAGAACCACCTTCCAAGAAAGCCAAGAAAGATGGAAACTCTGAATCAAAGGATGAGAAGAAGAAGAGAAAGGAAGAGAAACGTAAAGCTAAGGCTGAGAAGGCAGCTGCTACTTCTTCCTCTACCTCTACTCCAATCCTAGCCCCAACTTCCTCCACCACCAAGACTGTTGGGGTCAAAACTGATCCAGCCGCTGCAAGAGCGTTCATGGAGGCCAACAACATCACTTTGGAAGCTCCAGAGGAATCCGAAGAGAAGCCTCCTCTTCCAATGCTTAATTTCGATGAATTGGATGGAAAGGTAGATGACTCTATCAAGAAGACCATCGATGGACAAGGTTTCTCTAAGCCAACTCCTATTCAATCATGCTGTTGGCCTGTGCTGTTGCAAGGGAAGGATGTTGTCGGTGTTGCTGAGACTGGGTGAGTGAAAGAAGAAGAAATGGGAAGAGCTATCTATCTATGTGGACGACCTGTGGAAAGAGAGAACTGGGGATAACTAAGAGAAACGAAAGTGATGCTTGTTTGGGAGTTCAGTGGAGCCGTAGTTTCAGGGGAGAAAGAAGCAGAAGGCACACATCAGAGAAGACTAACCTTCCCTACTTCCTCATCCGTTCTTTAGTTCTGGAAAAACGTTCGCTTTCGGTGTGCCAGCGCTTCAACATCTCATGAGCCAAGGAGGGGGCTCGAGCAAGAAAGGAAAAGGAGCTGCCCAGGTCTCAATCTTAGTAGTTGCTCCAACCAGAGAATTGGCCATTCAAACTCAAGAGAATCTAGCCAAGATTGGAGACCCTCTAGGAATGGGATCCATCTGCCTATACGGAGGAGTCTCAAAGTACGAACAACAAAACGCTCTACGTTCCCAGAACCCTCCGATCAGAATCGTGGTTGGAACTCCAGGAAGAGTTAAGGATCTGGCTTCAACTGAAGGATCCGGGCTAGATCTTTCCAAGGTCAGCTTCTTGGTGTTAGATGAGGCCGACAGAATGCTCGACAAGGGTTTCGAACCTGACATCAGATTTATAATCGGTCTATGTCAGTCGAGAGAGCAGGGTAGAAAGACTTCGATGTTCTCAGCTACTTGGCCACCTGCCGTTAGAGGTCTAGCTGAGACTTTCATGAACAACCCAGTTAGGGTTACTGTTGGAAGTGATGAACTTTCAGCCAATAGGAGAGTCGAGCAGACAGTAGAGGTCTTGGACGATGGTAGAGCTAAGGAGAGGAAGTTAGATGTTTTCCTCAAGAACGTTGGCGCTGGTCCGAGGGGAAGCAAGCCGAAAGACAAGATTCTCATCTTCGCTCTTTACAAGAAGGTGAGTAGCTTCTTCCGTTTCCTTTTCTGCATTATTTGCTCCGGAGAGAGAACTCACGTCGACTTCATGCTCGACTCAACAGGAAGCTGCTCGCGTCGAAGGCAACCTTCGTCGTCTGGGCTACTCTGTCTCTGCCATTCATGGTGATATGGGTCAGAACGAACGTATGGCCAGCTTGGATCGCTTCAAGACCGCCGAAACTCCTCTTTTAGTCGCTACCGATGTTGCTGCAAGAGGTCTTGACATTCCAAATGTGGAATACGTCGTCAACTACACCTTCCCCCTCACTATCGAAGATTACGTCCATCGTATTGGTCGTACTGGTCGAGGTGGAAAGACTGGCAAATCCGTGACTTACTTCACTGAAGAAGACAAAGCTCATGCTGGAGAGTTGGTCAAAGTTCTTCGTGATGCAGATCAGCCAGTTCCAAAAGAGATGGATCGCTTCCCAACCAGTAAGTTCATTCGGAGCCTCTTTCGCTTTCAGTGCTGTACAGCTGCTCACAAAACGTTTCTTTTTTTTCTATTCTTCAGCCATCAAGAAGAAGACTCACTCTGCTTATGGAGATCACTTCAAGGAGCTCGTCCCAGGGAAAGCCAAGTAAGTCTCTTGTTTGCTCTCCGACCTTCAAACGAGGTCGCCTACACTTCTGAAATTGTGATGTTGACGGACCAACTTGTTCTTCCTCTTTTTTCTGTCTCTTTCAGGAAAATCACTTTCGATTAGAGCGAACTCCTTCCCCTTGCCACCCTTCTCTTTAGACCTGTTAGATGTTTACCATTTCCCTCCAACTTGTATATTCTATTCTCCGATCATTTCACAACTTAATCAGATGCCCCTTTGATGTTCTTGAGCTTCGATCTAAATGTTCCGATCCGAGGGAATCTGGGAAAAAGTTGGGCCAGTCATGGTGCATAACGGACAGATGTCCATCTGTCCTACTGACTTGACAGCTTGACAGTTCATTTTGGGTCTTCTGCTTCCATTCCTAAGAAAGATCTCAATTCTCAAATCAATCCAGAGAGAAACTTTTAGAGCTTCCCCACTTTCGGTAAGACCGTCTCCGTCTCCATCCCAGCTTCAGCTTGCTTCAATCTCCCATCGTCCCACCACCACCTATCGTCGTCATGGAATCGGGATATCCTCCTTACTCTCCTCCTACAAAATCAAGGACACTTTCCACGAACACCAAGTCAACCTCAGGAACCAGTCCAAGCGAATCTGACGGAGGAGAAGCTCTATATTTTGCAACCAGGAAGAGCCAATCTCCATCTCGAGGCAGTCAAGATGAATCAGTAGAACTGGTCTCTTCCTCAAAGAGCAGTTTCAGAGAAGCGAGAAGACCTTCAAAGACAAGATCTCCAGCTCACGAAGCTCAACCGTTACATCCAGACGATTCTCCGTATGATTACCATGGAACTAGCAGATCAGATTTGGGAGATCAAGATGAAGCTGAATCTTCTCAGATCGGTGTCTTACCCAGACTTGTGGGTGGCTCGCACAAGACTCTGGATGGAACCTATCAATCTGGGCGGAGGGGTTCGGGAATGGAAGATGAAGATGGACAGCTGGATATGGGAGGGTTAGAACAAGATGGGATGAGAGGTATAGAAGGAAAGAAGCTGAGGACCAGGGCTTATTGGAGGGCTGCTGCTGTCAACGTATCTCTGATATTGAGTTGGTGTGAGTAAATTAAGTGCAGGTAGACCATCGCAAGGTTGGACGGAGAATGCAAGGAGTGGGCTCATTGAAGGCAGGTGGAAGGAGAACAAGGGTGATAAGAGCGGAAACAGCCGACAGCTCAACAAACCCAGCAGGGGGAGTTCGGATTGGTCGATTAAAAGTTTAGCTCACTCATCAAACTCACTTCGAGCAGAGAATGGAACTTTCTGCTGTGTTTGAGCATTGGCGGCAGCTGAACCTCGACTGTCTCCTTTTCTCCTCATCAGACTTCTTCTCGACGCTGATATCGGTCTACAACAAATGGATGTGAGTGATTTTTCGTCTGGTTAGGTGGGTACAGAATCTTACCTTCAGGATCTACCAATTCTATCCTTCAAATCTCTTCCTTCTGATCAGGTTCTCTCCCTCGAAATACGGATTCTCTTACCCTCTCTTCGTGACTTCAATGCACATGGTAGTCCAGTTCACTCTCTCATCTACTACTCTAATACTATCACATAGGTGCTGTGGCTTGGAGCTTGTGCCGCGAAGAGGAAATGGCGGAAGGGCGAGGCCAAGTCTGAAGGATTGGAGGTGAGTGAAGGACCTCAATCGAGCTCTTTAGCTCCTTTCAAAGAATACATCCTCTAATCTTTTCATCAGAATCTTCTTTAATCAGCACGAAAGTTGTCCCCTGTGCCATTGCGACAGCTTTAGACATCGGACTCTCGAATCTAAGTCTCAAAACAATCACTCTGACATTTTACACAATGTGCAAATCCTCAAATCTAGCTTTCGTTCTATTCTTCGCCTTCCTCTTCAAGTTAGAAGTCATCCGACTACCTCTCATCGGAATCATAGGTCTCATAACAATAGGAGTCATAATGATGGTCTCCGCAGAGACTAAATTCGTCCTTTCTGGAGCGGTCCAAGTGTTGTCTGCTTCAGCGATGGGAGGTTTCAGATGGGCTTTAACTCAAATGCTGTTAGATCGAGAAGGAATGGGAATGAACAATCCGGTGGCAACTATCTTTTGGCTTTCCCCTGTCATGGGAGTCGCCATGGCTATCACCTCAGCTATAGTCGAGAACTGGAGAGAAATCTTTGGTGGAGTTTTCTTTGACGGGTTGACAAGAAGTTTGTTGACCTTGGCTCTGATCACTGCTCCGGGGGTGCTGGCCTTCTGTATGAGTCTGAGCGAATTCGCGTGAGTAGATAGGGAGAAAGGAGAGACGTCGATGTCGTAAGTTGACTGTTGACTGACGTTCCTTCTTCTTTCTATCCGCATCTACTCACTACGCTCAGTCTAATTCAAAGGACCTCAGTCGTCACCCTCTCAGTGGCTGGAATCTTCAAAGAAGTCTTGACGATAGTGATAGCTGGCATCGTCTTTGGCGATGAGTTGACTCCTATCAACATCACCGGATTATGTATCACTCTCGTAGGTGAGTAACGCTTGAACCTCAAACCTCGTTTTATAACAGATCATAGCTAACTCACTTTTCATGACCACACCCTCCACTTTCGCCCTTCCAGGAATCGGTCTCTACAATTATCTCAATTTCAAGATGTTGACCCAATCTTCATCTTCTAGCGGATCAAGGACTCCTCGAGGTTATGCTCATCTCTCGACTTCGGATGGTCCGAACTTGCCATCCCACTCAGTGCTCTTCGATTCAGATCAAGGAGCTTCAGGTGGAGCAGGTCGTATGAGTCAAAGAGAAAACGAACCAATCTTAACCGAAGAAGAAAAAGAAAGAAGGAGGAAGATCGAGGAAGAAGCTTCAATGGATGGCTGGGAAACGAGTGGAGCTGTTAGAACCGGTCAGGGTTGGGACGATGGAGACGATGATGATTATAGGTAGAGTTGAGATTTGAGAGAGATGCACCATTTTTTCCAACCATTTAGCAAAAAAAACTACAACACATTACTTTCACATTTCACACTCATATCAACTAAGAATCTCTCGATGGGAAACCAAGGACGGGGAGGAGAGATCTGTATTCTTGTACTTTTAGGCAGAAAGAATGAAGTCTTTATTTTTTGTAACGCAAGATTGAGAGTAAGAAAGATGATCAATGCGACTGACTGATACGCTTGTTCCTGTAGATCTCAACATCATCGAAACAAAAAAGAAACATCTATGAGATACTTGCAAATAATAAAGTACAAACACTTGCACAAAGAAAGAGAGGAGTGAAGCCCATCACTTATTTTGGTTAACAATTCTAGCCAAGCTCAAATTGCCCTTGCCTTCAAAAGCTTCCAATTCAGCCTTACAATTCCCTTCTGATCTTTTTCTCAAGACACAGACTCCTTCGACGTGACTGAGAAACGAAGAGAAACGGAACCTGTCAGTAAGGGTCTGGGCCGCGAGGTTCGAGAATGAAATCAGTGGAAACATTGCACTTACTGAGTTTGCGGGAAAAGATCTGCACCCCTTATGCTCAAGATTTCGTACTCAGGTGCAGCTCGAACCAATTGCCCAACGTCCCTGGCCTGCGTGTGCACGTTACATGAAACATATACGATAACTTTGGGGCCCAACTTGACAAGTTGGTTGATGAAAGCCTCGCTGTGAGGAGAGGAAAATAGCCCGACGAAGCCAGATGTCAGTGTCGAAAGAGGTAGCGCGAAGTGCAGTTCCCGATCTACTCACTCGCAACCTCTTCTCGGAGGACTGGAAAGGCAGAGAAAGCAGAAAGTGGTTCAGAGAGAGGTCAGGACTTGAGGAACGATCACTGAACTGAAGGCAGATCCTTTCTCTCCCCCTGCGACTACTCACTCAATCACCACTGTTGTCTTCTCACTAGGATAATCAATAGTACCAAAAATATCCTCCGCATTTCCAGCCAAGAACTTTGTATTTTCAATCCCGTTAGATTCAGCATTAATCTTAGCCCATTTGATAGAATCCTGAGAAATCTCAACTCCAGAAACCTCTTTGAAAAGACTTGCAAGACAGAGGGAGAATAAACCTGAACCACAATAAGCATCTACTAGATATCTGTCTTCTCCCTCTCCCTCAGAATCGATCTGAGATTTAACATAAGAAATCAAAGAAGGTAAAATACTTCGATTGTTTTGAAAGAAACTTCCAGCATTGGATTCGAATTTAACCGTTCCAACACATTCTTTAACTGGAGTTTTATGATCTGTAACAGTGATAGTCTTTAAATTTGAGATGAGTGATTCTTCTTCTTCAGCTGAAGTTTCGCCTTTAAGATTTGAGAGATGATCAAAAGATTCCAGAGAATCTCTCATTAAAAGAGTTGAACCATTCTTGAAGGTGTGAATAGTACTTTAAAGTATGACCAAAGGGAGAGAACAAGGGGGTTAGAGAGAATGGCCAATCAAAGAATCGGCACAAAGGGACAAGAATCTGTTTGAATACTCACTCCTTGATCCTCTTCCTCTCCCCCTCCAAACTCCCATTAATAGTCTTAGTAGCAATCACGCATTCCTCAATATCCAAAACTCCTCCAAAACCATTCCCACCTTCCATAGTCACTCCCTTTGGAGTATCAAACCCAATGATCAAGTCTGATTTCCCAACACTAGAATTCAAGCTCTCTTCTTCAGCATCTTCCACCTTAGCCTTGGATTTCGACTTTGAACGTTTATGAAGTTCTCTAACTGATTTTGGTAAATTGAAATGAGGAGTCAATTTGGTTCTATAAGCATAAGTAGAAGGAGAAGGTAAAGTTTCGAGAACTTTTGGAAGTAGAGTTGAAGGTAAATCTGTATAATTCTGAAAGGCTTTTTGAACCACTTGTTGTTTGAAGAGGAGTTGTGAATCGTAAGTCGTCATCTAAAAAAGAGACAGGTTTCAGAATATATAAAGTCAGTGCACAAGTTCATTTCCCTTTCTTCGACTCCCAATTCTTACTCAAAAGAACTTCTTAATCCTCACCTGATATTGGCAACCTCCACATTTCCCAAAATACTTGCATTTAATTAATTCATCTCTTCTCAAACTGTCTTTCTCATTCGTCTTCAAGATCCTAATCACCTCTGCTTTGGAATGTAAACGTTCATTTTCATTGACTCTGACTAGGACCATCTCTCCTGGTAGGACGAAAGGGACTGTGATCAACCAATCTGAAGTTGAATTGAGAGCTATACCTTCTCCTGAGGACGTTGGAAAGGGCAAAAGGGGAGGTTTGAGGTTAGAGATGGGGAAAAGAAGTGAGAGCTGGTTGATGAAATGACGGCTTCGCAAGGGCTTTGCGAATGAGCCAGATGCCTTGAAGAAGACTCTAAGTATGGGTCAAGACTTTAGGTTCGAAATACGAAGAGAAAGTAGAGTGAGATTGCCCTTTCTATTGAGGACTGATTCCTGCTCCAGTCTCAGCTTTCGATTCCAGTGATCTAAGCTTTTTAAGATTAAGAGAAACTGTGTAGCTTTCCATTCAAGCTTCTAAGACTGGCCTACTAGTATCAGGAGAAGAAGAGAAAAGGAAGAACCACCTGTTTTCTTTTCTTTCTCTCCAGTCTCCCTCCCCTCTACAATGTTCAATGGCTACCCCAAGCTTCACTTTCTGGACAGATAAACTCACCATGAGCTCCTAATCCCATGATCTGAACCTCGACTTCTTCGCCTCTCTTGAAAGCCTGCCTCCATTCCTGGCCGCTTTCAACAATCTCAGCCACTCTGTCCTTTCCAATGAACTTTAAAGCGTCGAAGAAGATTGGATCTTCACCGGTCTTTAACATGTTTTGAGATCTCGTCTTTCGATTGTTCTTTACTCTTTTGGCAGCCGCTTTATCTGCGTTGGGTTTGAAATTATTCTTGTTGCCATTGGATGAAGTAGAAGTAGAAGTAGAAGTAGAAGCTGAAGCTGTAGCTGGGGGATGGGAAGTTGAAGTTGGAGTGATTGTAGCTTCTTCTTGATCTTGATCTAGTTTGGCTCTCTTTGGCGGAGGTGAAGAAGAAGCAGAGGAGGAAGAAGGTCGAGAATGAATCTTTGTAGCTGGAGATGGAGCAGCCATGATGATGGTGAGAAGGCAAGAATCGAGGTTGGATGTTGGCTTGAGATGTTGGATTGAATTAAGATTTCGATTTAAATATAAATTGAACTTGTAGTTGAATGAATTGAACTTGAATCTGAAAGGAGAAGACCTTGTCAACATCGACTTGGGTCGAATCAGAAAAAGTTGATTTCAAAAGTCTTTTGTTCCTTCACTCAAAACCGTTATTGCATCTAGAAGACATCGTCGCGATGTTGAGTTCATTGATAAGTGAAACAAGAGAATCTTGTAAGAAATCAAGAATAGACTCAAAAATCAGGGTAAGTAAAGTGCAACAAGCGAAGCCTCCACTCTCAATCTCTCTGACTCTTTCTCAATCTCTCCCAGATCTCTCAACCAGCAATCGATTCCTTCCTGCGCAGCCTGAGCGAATCAGATTTCAATCGATTAAAATCTCAACATGGTGTATCTTTCCCATTGATGTTCCCTTCTTTGGTAGTAGAAGTAGTAAGTAGAGACCGAGAGACCTTCTTCGACAGATCGAGTGAGCCATTTCTTCACTGTCACTGAACTTTCACTTCTCCTCCAGAATTTCCTCTCAGTTCTATCCATGTTGAACACTTTATCAGGTTACAGACTGCCATTTCATCAATCCACAGGAGTGGGAGCCTATCAAAACATCATCAAACTTCTAATAGGTTTATACCTCTCTTCACTCGAATCAAAAGATCCGACTTCAACTGGTTCTCTATCTTCAAAAGGACTGAAGAACCTTTCCTCGAGTACTATAGCTGAAATTTTACAAGTTAAACTTCACGTTGAAAGACCACATGAAAGTATTCCAGGTTTAACAGTTGGGATTAGAGAAGGTCCTATGAATGAAGCCGTGGAATTGATCAGGGAAGCTTGTAATCAAACTGGAAGACTTTTAGAAGGAAAAGGCTATGAAAGTTTAGGAAGTTTCGTCATTGAAACTTTGAAGGGATCAGAGAAAGTGAAAGAAGAAACTGGAAATCATGAGAAAGCTTCAGATTATCTTTTAGAGAAATTGATTTCTTTCATTCCTGCTTTTGATGATCGATATACTATTCCTGAGACTCAACCAATTTACATCTTCAAAAAGGCTTTCTTTCTTCAATTCGCTCTTTATCAACGATTGATTTTCAAAAAGGTTAAGAAGGATTCCAAATCTCCAGATCTATTCGTTCCCAATCCAGAGTCTTTACCTATATTTTGTGATAACGTGATTCCTTCTATGCTTCATCATTTAGGTATTTTAAATCTCAAGGAATGTAATTCAGAGACTTTGAAGGGATGGAAAAGAATGGAACAAGGAGATGGAAAAGTGGGGGACAAGGTTGATGGACCGATGCTTTCTAAACTTGAAGCTTATTTGGTCAGAGCAGGTGCTGTAGACGCTGGATTGGAGATCAAAAATAGAGCTTGGGAATTGGCCGGAAAGGAACAAGACATGAAATGGTTGGAGGGAGTCACTGAGGCTGATATTGGTGAGTGAACAGATGTTGTGGCCTAGACTTTGAATGCCTCTCTGATCTCCTTCTCTCTCACATGTGACCTCACTTCAACAGATGGATACCTTTGGAGTGCAGCCAAAGCTGATCCACTACTTCGAGCTGTACCGAGAATGGTCGAGCGAAACACGATCATGTACTGAGTCCAAGATTGACCAGGTTGATCGAAATTCTTCTTTAATTCCTGTTTTGGAGATCGAGACTGTTATTGAGGTCTATTGATGAACGCATGTGAACAAGCCAACCTTGTCGATCATTTCGCCACTTTTCCAAAACAGATCGTTGAAAAGAAGAGGCTTCATTGGAGAAGAGCGATCAAAACTCGGTTTCAGTATCGAGAATTCTTATGTACAAGAAAAAATTCACCGCTGAAACGCAAAGATTCGGAGCGAGAAGAGATAGAAAGAACAAAAAGAGAACGAACTAGATCGAAATAGATGGAAAGCAGCAGAACAACAAAGAAAAAACGACGATGCATTTCAATACTCTCTCTCAGTAGCGGAACCATTTTCATAATCATCTTCATAGTATCCATCATCCTGGTATCCATTTCTCCCTCCCATCCCTTGATCTTCATAACCGTAATCTTGATCGCCATTCCAACCCCTCTCGCCTCTCATCTCACGATCCTTTCTCTCCCTTTCTCTTCTGAACTGTTCCTTCTCCTCCATGAACTCGGCATTTCTGACTCCTTGAGGGTTCTTTCCTCTCTTTGGCATCCCTCTGATGAGTGGACCGCCATTCCTATCGCTTACATAGCCATCTTGACGATGAGATTGTTGAAAGCTTCCATTCGAGAGAGGTTCGTCTGCAGAGGATGAGCTCTCATTCAAACAGTCTCTGACTGCCTCCCGAGCTACACGAAGGAAATCGGTTTCTGTCAATTGAGGTGGTGAAGGACCAGTGGTTGGAAGAGTCAGAGTGATGGTAGCCATCATTCCTGAAAGGGAAACAGAGGCGATGATTAGTGTTTGTCGACTCAAGTCGATCCAAAAGCGGTTACACTTACTCCAAGCTCCCTTCATGATCTCCTTGACGTTGTCATTCCTTGCCTTGGTCGCTTGAACGAGAGCCATTCTCCTTGCTTGAGGGGTCATTCCATCGTCCTTCTGAGCTCTAGAGGTATTAGCCCCTCTTTGCTTGACCCCTTTTTGACGAGAAGGTTCTACCTGATCAAAGGGATCTTGATCTAAGTCGTTGGAATCTCCAGGAGTGTTTCCTCCACGATGAGGTGGAGAAGGAGGTGGAACATCTCTAGCTTTCATTCCACCCCTGAGAGGTCTAGAAGATTGATTGACGTCCTCATCGAACTCGTTCTGTTCCCTATCGGAATTAATTTGAGCTTGCCTTTGTCTTTGAAGATTGATCCTTTCTCTTTGAGCCTGTTGAGCTTGAAGTCTTTGCTTTCTAAGATGTTCCGTCTTGAGTTGAGCCGTCAGTCCAGAAGGTTCATTTCGATTGGCGAATCTTGGATCTGGAGAGATAGAAGCTCCACCTCCGGCTGTAGAAGACTCGGGACCCAAGGCAGTACTGTCGACATCTTCAGCCATATCTCCGTCGTTGGCGTCGAGAGATCTTGTATCGTCGAAGTTGAGATCGGGCAGGGATTGAGAAGTGTCGATGGTTGGACTCTTCAAAGCTTCCATTCTGGCATACTCTGCTTGAGCTCTGACACCACGCAAAGGTGCTCCTCTGACAGCTCCTCCTCTTCCGCCGCGAATGGGACCTCCTCGATTGCTTCCTCTTCCGCCTCTGATAGGACCAGTGGCTCCGCCTCTTCTAGCAGCCATTTGACGCTGATTTTCTCTCTTTCTGTCCAATTCTTCCGCCCATCTATTAGCTTCTTGTTCTTCCTTCTCTCTTCTTTCTTCCTCTTCGGCTTGCTCGGCTTCTTCTCCGCCTCTTCTCCTCAATCTCTCCCTCTCTAGCTTCCTCAAAGTGTCGGGAGCGAAACCGACGCGAATGCTGTCTGGAGTTGAAGGGCGATTCAAGCTATCTCTAGCATTTCTAGTCGCGCCGAGACGATCGTAGTCTTGTTGATACTGGTAGGTGTCCTCTCCATCCTCCTCGTCAGTTAAAGGTTCCAGTCCAGCTCCTACCCTTTGAGAAGGAGGTGCTACGGAACCAAGCATGGGTCTGCTAGAGGCGATGGTACTTGCAGCTTGGAAGAAACTCCTTTGACCAGGTTGATCGATCGAATTCCCGTTCCTATCGAAGAGTCCAGAACGATCCGCATCCTCGTCTCGACTGTATCCATTCCCACCAGATGTTTGCTGTCGACCTGGAAGAACGAATTTATCGAGTTCGGAGCTGGTCAGATCGTCCAGCCCAGGCAAAGAAGGTGGAGCTTTGAAGTTGGAAGATTGACGAGATGGATCATAGCGAAGGTTGATTGGAGGTGGCATAGATGGAACGTCCCTATCTCTACGAGTGGTAGGACCATCGAAAGTTTGAGAGCGATCCATATCTGGACGAGGAGAGTTGCGATTGATGGCTGATTGGAAGTCTGGCTCTTCCTCCTCATCTTCTTCTTGTTGGTTCATGGAGAAGACGGTGGAAGGAGCCATTTGAAGGAAGTTCCTGAACCCAACAGAGTCACTTCTCTTTCTCCCTTCTTCTTCCTCTTGCTCCTCGGCCAGCTTCTTGAGAGTCTCCATGCTAGCTTGTCTTGGGACGCTGCGATTGCGTCTAGCTTCTTCCTTCTGCTTTCTCTCGACCATCTCAGAGAGATCTCCTAGACCTACTTCCGGCTGAGCTGCGATTAGAGCGTCGATGGGATCAACGTACTGTTGAGCTCTGTTCAAGTCGGATGGTAGCTGGAAGGTTTCCAGGCCAGGGATGTTCGACTTGTTAGAATGATCTGAATGGGCGTCTTCTTCTTCAGAGTCTCCGTATCTTCCACCACGACGCCCCTTGGTAGCAGCGCGAGCTTCTTGATGACGACTACGGTAGTACTGTTCAAGTTCCGAGAGAGACATGTCTGAGAGTTCGAGAGAGTTGCGAGAAAGTGAGAAGAGCGTGAGCATTGATTCCTGGCTAGCAGAATGAGGTATTGGTACTTACTGTTTGGGGTCTCGAAAGTAGACTGAGGAGCTACAACACTCTCAGGACCTCTTGGAGGTAGAACTTCAGCCAGAGAGTAAAGATCTTGGCCAGTTGAGATTGCATTTCCATGATCATTCTCAGTTCTTTCGTCATCAGAACCATTCCAACTTCCTTGATTCTCCTCTTTGTTGTTTCCATTACTTCTGTCATCTCCATTTTGACCAACTCTCTCTTGAGAAGTAGGTGCCAATCCAACTCTATAATCAGCTTCACTCGGAGATGGAGGTCTTGGAGAAGCTGCTCTTCTAGAATCGTAAGACCCAGATTCACGAATGTGAGAGCGAGCTGGGTTGAGCTCAGGTCTAGTTGGTAGAGGAAGTACGTTCTCCATGTTTGGAGTACCCAGACGAGCAGGTCCGAGTTCTGGCGACAAATCTTTAGGTAATTCCTTACTCAGCGTGTTCGAAAAGGCTCCTTGGTTGTAGTTCGAGTCGTAGGAATCTTCATAGGTATCGTCATTTGAATATCCAGAATCATCTTGAGTCATTGAAGGAGCAGTATCACCAGATCCATCGTCGTAGCTATCCCAGTAAGCTGCCTCCTCTTTCTTCTCTCTTTCTTCCTTGGCCTCTTCGGTTTCTGGATCGGCTGAATCTAGAGGTGAGGTCTTAGCTAGTGATTTGGATTCTTCATCGTCCGAGTATCCTCCCCAGAAGTCCTCTGCTGAATTATGATACTCCGCTTGAGGTTGCCTGGAATGAGCAGCTTCTGTAGCTTCATCTGAATCATCTCTTGCAGATTCGAAGCCAGCACTACCTGCAGTATCGTAAGATCCTAATGTGGCTTCCGTAGCGTTAGCAGTCGAGGAGATATAAGGATCGGTAGAGCTTTCTTGAAAGGTGGAAGTCCATAAACCTCCGAGTTGACCTAGAGGTAAGAGATTGTCGTACTTCCAAGATCCTCCTTCCTGGTATCCCTTTGACTCGGACACATTCTCGGATGATGCTTCATGCTTGAGATAAAGAGAGAGAAGACCAGCTTTGGAAGCTTGTTGATCTCCAAGCTCGACTGAAGCCATGATCTTTCCTTTTTCCGGTTCCGAGAACAGGACTTTCCCAACTAACTTGATGGCTCCACCAGTATCATCGTCGGTCTCATTGTGAAGACTTTCGGCTAGAGATCTGATCTCGTCCAAGAGCGAGATGACTTTGGTTCCAACATCTCGATCAGAGTTTGAATGCGATGTGACTAGGTATTGATCCGCATCTTCGGAGGTGATGCTTAACATGCTGTGACGAAGGTTGAGTTCTGCTGATTTGACTTCCGATGGTAGAAAAGGAGGAGAGATTAGAAGATAGGGAATTATACTTGCTGCAGCTTTGCGAACTGTCGAGGTGATCTCTTCAGAGAGGGTCGAAGATGTCGCAGCCTCATCTGGCTCAGTAGTTGAAGCAGAAGCAGCAGTAGATGGATTATCTGTGTCCATTTTGTGATAGAGGGTAAAGATTGAAGTAAAAAAGAAATGAAAGGTGGGAGGGAAAAAGTTGACGGGAGAATGGAGAAAGGGAAAGGAGATTAAACTTGAAAAAAAAGAGTGGAGCTTATAAGGAAGTCCTCCTCTGATTGAGGTTGATTACGGTTTGAAGCTTTAATTCACTTTGATTGGACGGGAAGAGGAAAGAAGAAAGGGAGAAAGGTGAGAGGGTCGAGGGATGAGAGTTTGACACAAAGAAAAAGAGAACAAGGCCAAAGCGAAGCGGAGCAGAGTAGATTGCGAGGTGAAGGCAACCTCGAGGTAAAGCTGTGAGGCAGACTTACTATGTAAACATTGATCAGCTGAAGGATGACTTAGAAGAAAATTAAGGAGTAGAATAAGGAGAAAAGAGGGTGTGGTCAAAGTGGAAACTTGATGGCAACTTGTTCTTCTCAACCCCAATCTAATCCGCAACTTGCATCTTCTAGCTGATTCTCTGCTTGTCTATCTGGAGATGACTACGTTTCAAATCACCACATCAACTTCAAGTTCATCTAACTTGCCTTTAGCCTCTTACGATCATTACTCTGGACATTCAGCTTCTACTTCTTCTTCCACTCACCCTAAATCAACTCTACTTCAACGCGAGGACCATGAGATGGACATGGATGGTGACGACGACGACGACGACGATGATTTCCAATCCGATGTTAAATCAAGGATAGCCACTCCAGGTCAAACAGTTGCTTCATCTTCAGATTTCATGAGAGGTCATGGTTCTTACCTTTCCACCACCAATTCAACAACTTCAGCTCCACTAATCGTATCAAGTTTAGCAGGAATGATTCAAAGGGTCAACAAATTAGTTTCAGTCTATTCACTTCGTGGAAGGTACGTTCCAGAAGTAGGTGATTTAGTAGTAGGAAGAATCACAGACGTTTTAGTTGGTCAAAAGAGATGGTTAGTAGATATTGGCTCAAGAGCAGATGCAGTTCTAAGTTTATCCTCTGTCAATTTACCTGGTGGAGTTCAAAGAAGGAAGTTAGAATCAGATGAATTGCAAATGAGAGACTTCTTTAATGAAGGTGATCTGTTAGTCTCTGAAGTTCAACAGGTTTATGATTCTGGTAGTTGCGCTCTTCATACTAGAAGTTTGAGATATGGGAAATTGAGAAATGGAGCTCTTGCAACAGTCCCTTCTAAATTGATCAGAAGGTTGAGATCTCATTTCGTTGAGATTGAGAAGGCAGAAGTGGACATCACCCTAGGTTTAAATGGTTATGTTTGGGTTTCTAAACATGTCAAATTCGATGTGGGGAAAGCTGAAGAGGAAGGTGAGGGGAAAGGTCTGGCTGGAACTAGTACTGCTGCCAGTTTCCAGGAATCTAAAGGTTTAGGTGGTTCTGGGATCGGGAGGGACGTGGACGGGGTCTATAGTAACGTCAATGAGGTAAGTACCGCTCTCTCTCCCTTCCTAGTCGAACTCTACGAGTGTGTGCTAATCCTAATCTGCCCACTATATCTCTTCTATCTCACAGTTCATCTCTCCTTCCGCAAGACTCGACATCTCGCTCCTAGTCTCTCTACTTCACCTCCTCTCTTCCGCTCATCTTCCTATTTCCGATGACACCATCTCTATAGCTTACTCCAGCACTCTTGAGGTTCAATCAAGCCGTGACTCTGATTTGAGAGAAGATGGAATGCAAAGAGTGGAGAAGCCCGGAGAAGCGAAGGAGGCTCAGATGGTAGATCCCAACCTCGACTCGGAGGAGATGGCAAAGGTGATAGAGAGTGTCAAAGATTTCATTGGGCGAGGGAAAAGGAACATGGATTAGAATAATCTTGGACGAGGAAGGAGATCTTAGGAAAAATCCTTTGGGCTTGGAAAGATGGAGAGACGAAGGGAGTGAAAGTTGAAACATCATTCAATACTCAATATTCAACATTCAATGCTTACGCTCTAGCTTTCAAATTGTATTCTAATCCACAATCACCAGCAAGACAATAGAACTCATCAATTGAAGACATCTCTCTGCTCACCCGCTCATAGGCTGTGCAGGAAAAGGATCGGATTTTGACAACGCCACCTCGATAAAATTTCACACCCTCCCACAGACTTTATCATTCAAAATTTGCACACATCTCATCCATCTCACTCCTTTCCCCCTAACTTTTAATGTTTCTCCTTCGCCATATGCCTTCCCTTTCTCTGTCTTTCTCCGTCTCTCTAGGTTATCTTCAGTCTGCATGAAATTTTCACATTCCTATGTATCTCGAGAAGGTGCACCTGCTTTAGAGATTGTGTAGCACGCCGCGGGGAGACTGGAGAGGTGGAAACTGACCTGGAACATCGAAGGTGAGGCGATGAGGAATATCTTAACCGCGAGTGAGGGAGGGAAGAGCACGAGAAGGTCGGCACAGCTTCTTTGACCTCGTGGTGGGACCAAATCAAGACGTGGAACTCAACGACGATTCCTTCTTTCCTTCCTAACACTCACTCCTCCATCATCTCAAACTCAAAAGATGATGAGCTTTTCACCTCCAGGATATACTCCTCCAACTGGACAGTCTTCGAGAAGTGGCTACTCTGCTTTACCGCTGAATGACGACGAAGTATCTTCCCTAGAGCAAGGTTCTGATCTGATGCCGAAGATCAACTTCAAAGTGGATGGTTTTGCTTTGCATGTGAAGCAGAGCGAAATCAAAAACGCAGAAACTCTAGGTTGGTAGTAAGAAAGGGATGTGAAACGAAAAGAAGAGAATCACTGATTCGAGGTTTCTCCTCCACAAAACGCAGAGAGCTTCTTGAGACAATATCGACCATCTCCTCCTTCTCTGTCTCTTAGGATCAAAGGTTTCAGAGCTCCTCGATCGGATGAAGGCCTTGGTCCAGTTGGCTCTGATCAAAGCACCCTCAAAGAACAAGAACGTTTTCAAATCCTCAATTTTACGGTTCCACTTCCTTCTCCGTCAAAGTCAAGCGGTGGTCTTCTTTTTGCGAGATCGGACGATGCACCATGCCTCAGGGGAAGGAACGTTGATCCTGGTTGGAAGATGACGCCTCTAGGAGAAAGTGGTTATTGGGTTTCAACAAGTCGCCACGGTCAAATTTATGATCCGATCTCTAGGCATCCATTTCAAGCTTCCAGCATCACGAAAGAGAAGTGGAATTCTAAAGTAGATAGATTAATGGAACCTTGGTTAAAACTAGATGAAAGGGGAAGTGCCAATGGAATGTTAACTGAAGAGGTCAAACAAAAAGCTGAAAGGAGTTTATCTTCAAACCTCAAGAGATTTCTTAATTTCAAATCAAGAACTAAATGGTTACTTTGCCGTCAAACTGTTTATGGTTGGGACTTACCTCTAGTTCTAGGTCAGATCCGTGAACTAATTCAAGACGAGACTTCAGGTAAAACTGGAGACTCTCAAGTCGCTTCGATTTCTCATGTTAAAATCTCAATCGATCCTCCACCATTGTTCATTGCAATAAAGGTTTTTTCAAATCTAGCTATGTTTTCGAGCTCGATCCTGGGTTCAGGAGAGAATTTAATCGGATTCAAAATCCTAATGGGTGCTGTGGCTTTTTTAGTCGATTTCTTCACTCTCGCAACCTGTGAAGGCTCTTGTGGTCCAGGTAAAAGTTCTATTCTACCTTGGTCATCGTGGTTCTTTTGGTTATTCAATCTACTAGCTGTATCCTTCTACGTTCTCTCCTACTTCGCAAGGGATACCAATCAAATCTTCGATGCAGTCGGTTTAGCGTGGCCACTTAAGGTTTGTGACACTCGGGATGATAGAAACGGTCATGATAAGATGGGCTCAATGGAGTTGATATCTGGGGTAGAGGAAGTTGAGTGGGTGGAAAAACATAAGGACTTACTGAGGGGTGCCATCAAGGCTAGGAGAACTGGAGATCTTAGAAGTGAATGGCCGGACGAGTTTTCTTGTACTTGAATCGGATTGTATATGATCTGTTTACCTAACGAGTTGTTCAATGATCTTGTTGGAGAAGGTGTAGAAGCTTGAGCCTTCCGAGTGTACATCCCTAATTTTAAAGGAGGCTTGAGCCTTCTGGCTTTAAAACTCCGTTTTCATATTGCTAAGTCTTTTTGACTACCTCCAATTCTTTGAGTTTCTCAACTTCAATGAGATTAGGCCGAATTCCACGAACAAATCCTCTAGACGACTGCTCAAGTAAAGTTCAACCTGATGGACATAACCAGATTTTGCATGCTTTTCTTTTGAAGAGATCGACTCAAAGCTTCAGCTCGTCAGAATTGATGGCCATTGGAAATTTGGAAGCGTCGAAGGCGAAGTCTTTTTGGCAAACTCCTTGTGGATTTGATTCTCAGGCTCAGAATCTGTACTCCTTGTTTTTGGGTATGAAAGCCACCAGGAATTTAAAGCTCGTTTCCCTCACATTCAAAGCCAGCCGCTTTCCTTCTTCAAGTTCTTCTGTAGCTGCTCGACTGAAACCTTTCATTACTCCTTTCTATCACGGCTCGAAGTTTGAGCCAGAGATGAATCAGCCCTTGCCAACCTCGACCTGCTAGGATTGGCTTTATAGGTCTTTCGTATCGCTTTCTCTTGTTTATGTAGTCTTTGACTCTTTGAGCACTTTTTTGTGAAGCAAATTTGATCTTAGTTGGTGAAAATCTGATGTGTTGATCCGCAGATTGAATCCTGGATCTTCTAAACAAACGTCTGAATTTGAGTTCTTCGAAGCTAGTACCCATCAAAACGAACCAGAGGTAAGAGTTTGATCAAAGTGAAACATTATAGAAAAAACTGAGATAAGAGAGAGTTGGGAAAGTAATTGAGAGTATGAAGAGCTTCTTGTCGATTGTTGCCGTGCGAATCTCTATCTCTCCCCCCAACTTGTTGAAAAATTCCCAATATCTCCCCGGATCACGTAAAGAATCAACATTAGGAATCTAGGATGTCTACTCACTTTGCTGTCCGTAGGTCTGGTGAGCTGGTGCTAGCGATTCAATATTCAATTTGGTCTCTCCTCCTGGCACCTCGCTCCTTCGCCTCACAAAAGCAGCATGCTCACCTTCTTCGCCAACTTCATCAAGCTGCAAATTAAGTTCATCAAGCCCAACTAAGGAGGAGTAGCAGGAGCTGAAAAGCACACAAGCCGCAGCTGAGAGAGATCGGATTGGAGTGTTCTCCAAGTAGAGGCCTTCTTCCCTACAACTTCTGATCAATGCCTAACATCGAGTTCACCTCCAATTCAAATTCCAACTCTCCGAACATCAGTCGACAATCCCAATCCTCCTCGTCTATACCTTCCTTCGCCACCTCCCTCCAAGACTTCAATTTGCCAGCTGCATCTTCTTCAACCAATACCAAAGGCAGGACTCCTTCTACCGTCTATGGATTTAGCAGCAATAGAAGCAGCTTACTCACTCCATCTCCAATCAATGCTAGTTCAATTGGCTTGGACGATGGTGGTTCCAGAATGAGAAGGGGGTCTCTGCTTCAGAAGGAGATTATCGCAGAGGAACGGCCTGCTCCAGGTGAGAGGGATAAGGGAAAGGGGAGAGGGAAGGCTAGCCAAGAAATGGATACCGAATCTATGGAGGGGAACAGTCGAGAAGATCAAGAGATGGAGGTGGAGAGGAAAAGAGAGGCACCATCTAGATCTGCTTCCAACTCTAATTCCACTCTATTCAGACCAAGAGCTTCTCTTCATCCAAGGCCGAGATCAGCTGTCCCGAGCTTTCCATTCAGATCGTCGAGTCCTAGCCCCAGTGGACCTATCAGCAAGTCCATTTCCAACCACTCACTGGCTTCTTTCAGCGAGTTGCGAAGGCCCCGATCCTTTTCTGGAAGCTCGGACGTCGGTGGGGATGGAGATGCGATGCAAGTAGATGGAGAAGAAGATGGCCTTCACGAAGGAACTCGAGGAAGGTCAGCAAGTTCAGGACCCCAAGCTTCAATAAGCAGACCTACAACGCCACCGCCTCCCCCGCCTCAATCCTCCTCTCGAAGACCTCTAAACAGGAAGACCGCTTCGCTGCTGCCGAGAGACAAGAGTGTCCTCCGAGTTGCAGCTACTCTCAAGGACGAAACGAGGCCCGAAGACTCTGAACTAGCGAGCGAAGCAAAACTCCAGAGGAGGCTCAATGAACTAAGCCTGCCAACCTCTCCGGTCGCCAGGAGTGCTAGTGCTTCGTCTGGAATCGAGAGAGGACCTTCAATCTGGGGCTGGTCTCGAAGTGGCAGTCCTTTCGGAGGTGGAGGAGGAAACATGGGAGGCGAAAGAGACTTGGACAGCTTAGGATACGGGCTGGGATACGGAAGTGAAGAGGCCATGATCGAGAGCGACGATTCAAGCAACGGATTGGAGTCTCCGCCTCCTGAGACCCCTTCAATGCTTCTCCCTTCGGAGATTGAAAGGAGGTCTTCGGTTCAGCAGACCCAAACTCAGGCTCAGTCCATCAGCTCGTCCAACCGAGCTCATCTTCAAGAGGAAGAGGTGGAGATGATGGATAACTCATCCTCAGGAATGAACCTCGGAAGCTTCAGAGGGGGTTCTTCTTTACCCACCTCTACTACTCCTCAATTTGCTCCTAGCACAAGCGCTGGTCGAAATGGATCTCTATGGACTGGCTTCAGAGACAGGAGGTCAAGGACGCCAGGGTTTTCGAATGGGACTGGATTCCCGAGTGCCAATGCTTCTCCTGGAATCGCGCCCGATGCTATAGAAGTGGAAGGAGGCGGAGGAGGCGGTGGAACAGGCTCATCGGTCGCGAAGAGGAAATACGTCTCTGACGAACGCTTCGAACCTTACGCCAACAGTGCCAAACGACGAGCGGTCAGTCCTGGGATGGGACTTCCTGGAATGATCAGAGCGGTCAATTCTGGCTACTCGAGCAGTCCACGTAGAGAAGAGACGGGTCCGGGGCCTACAGTAGCTTCCCCTTCTCTCCTCGCGACCTCTTCCTACTTGGGCTCTTCTCCTTTAGCTATCAGTACTAGCTCTACTCATTTACCGGTTCCCACTCCACTCTCGATTCCTTCTCCGACAACGCCATTTCCAAATCTACCAGCTTCGAATTCCGCTGCAACACACTACTTTTCCCATCAACATCTTGGACATAGGCGCTCAAGTTCAGCTACTAGTCTGAAGGAGTCCGCCAGCTCGTTAGGAGGCAATAGCAACAACAATCCATCTACTTCCTCCAATGTCAATTCACCTGCCACCAGACCTTCAACTCCTGTCCCTCCAACGTCTCTCCCTCTCTCTGGTGGAACTGGAACTGCAAGTGCGGGACCGTCGCCTTCTCTATTAGCGACCCCTGCTTCAAGCGGCTCTGGACCAGGATACATCCGATCGGGAGCATTGGGATTGTCTCTCTCTGGGAACTCGAAGGTCAAAGGAAGCAAGAAGAGCACTAGAAGGAGAAACACCAACGCGGGTCTTGGAATGAGAGTGGGAAGTGGGTCTAGCGATGTTTTGATGGATGAAGATGAAGGAGAAGAGATGGACGAAGGAGTGAGGATGCTCGGGTTGGGTTAGGAGTCTTACTTTAGTTCACTATAATTCAAATTCATTTTTCCCTTCTTGTTCATTTGTGAATCTTATTTTGAATCAATCATCGATGATCGTACCTCCACCTCACGAAAGCGCGGAAGAGGAGTACAAGAAAAGGAGAGGACTTGAGGTTTTGGAGAGACGTTCCGGGCTTTGAGAGTTGCCCATTGCCATCTCCTATGACGGACACCCTCAGATACAAACTTTTGAAAGAGAAAAGGAAGTCTTAATGCGTACCATGACGCAGTATAGCAGCCACAGAAATCCACGGGCGAGTTCCATCTAGCTCATTTTCCTGAGCTTCAGACAGCGGAGAAAAGAAACAAGGGGAGCTATACCGTTGGTGAGGCTATAGAAATAGAACAGGCACATGGAAATCAAGATGAGAAGCTCCCTGATAAGCTGTGCTTTTGTCCTCGCCCTCTACTCTGAAACACCTTGGGCCTTTCACCATCTTCTTCCCCAATTCCTTGAGCCTCCCAATTTATGAGATCCAAGGTTTTCTCTGAAGACTCAAAACTGGTTCGTACGCTCGATTAGACTTTGGGATTGAGGCAAATCTGGGTTTTTATTTTATAAATCTGGAAGGGGGGGGGTGAAGCTGAACCTTCCCTGTTTTCTACAACAAGGCCGTCAAAGACGTCTGTTTTATGAATCTGAAGGCCACGAGGAATCAAAAGCGGTGTCATCTGTCGCTTCTATCTACTATTCTCTGCTTTTGCCAGAAGTTGAAACAAGGGGTCTCAAAGATTGTCCTGCTTCGAATCTGAAGAAAAACAAAAAGCGCGTCAAGTGGCAGCTTGAAACATACTAATTTTAACATATTAATTTTAAATTTGTGACTTACCCTCATCAAATGGAATTTCGACACTATACTCAAGTGGCTACGAGGTACGCCTGCTAATGATCAGTACATCAAACAAGTATAGCGTATGCCTTCTGGGCTCCAGGGTTCGAATCCCTGTGGTGTCGTTCTTTTTGCTGATTTGGGCGTTCGATTGCTGCATTCCTTCGAACTCCAGCTCCCCTTTTTCCTTTTTTGGTTCGGCTACGGACCAAGGACATCCCTAACCCTAACAGCTGCCAGGAAGTCTGTAGTGCAACAGGAAGAGGGAAGAGCGCAGATGTGTATCTGGAGGCAGCGAGGTAGTCACTCGTCATATCGTCATTGATCAAGTGGCCACCTTTGTCAGCGCTTCAGATGCAAGAATGCAAAGAGACCACCGAAAGTCATACGCTAAATTCGATTTTGAAAGGACCAATTGGGAGTCAAATGGAGATAGAGATCAGGCTGGGATTGCAGAAGATGCGACACGGCTTTGACCTTGGAAGCTCCGAGCTCTTCTTTCCACCCCAGGAAAGCTTGCACTAGTTTTGATGTTTGATTTCTGATTCGCTCAGGTGGCGAGGGAACCGAAGAGGAAAGTGGGTCTCACGCATCTACGTCTCCCTCGACGTAGATTCCTTCGCACTCGCGTCTCCTTACCATCGCGTCGAGGCTTGAGAAAAAACAAGTCTACCGAGTCTAGATATGTTCAAGTCTTCAAAAACCGGTGTGAGCCATAAATCTAGATAAGGGATGAGATGAAGATGATGAAGATGATGAAGATGATTGGAAGGTGACATGGAGAGGGTCGTTTGACCTGTTTGAATCCTTTGTCTCTGCTCAAGCTATCCCCAGGCTTTTAAGTCATAAAAGCAAGTTTCGAATCCCATTTTCTTTTCCTTCCTTGCCATTTCATTCCACTGTTGCTCGAATTCATTTACGGATTGCACCGACCCAATCGCGAGAGACGATCGAAGACAAACTAAAATCTGAACTCACCTTTTCAAAACAACCCAAACCAATCTTCAAGCAATCGCAGCAAAGGTGAGTCCAAAGGAAGTTGATGAGAGAAATAGGTGGTGACTTCTGCCTGTGGAATGTTGTTCCAATGTTGGGCCATGTGAGAGAGGAGAAAGGGAGGGATTAGTAGATTTGAAATTAGAAACGTGTTCATTTAGGAAGACCTTCACCTTCACCTTCCCCAAAGCTTCCTTCAACCGCTATTCCCTCTTTTGTGTCCTCTGTTCCACCTGAAAAGACTGGTAGACAGGTAACGGAACAGGCAAGAGGAAGGAAAGTGGAGCCATTCTGATTGCTACCTCGACCTCACTCCTCAGCAAGCTCGTCTGATCTGATCCTTCTTCTTCATCCTTTTCTCTTGAAAGATCTCACTCTAGCTGTCGAATCCTGCCTCCCAACATACCATGCTGTCAGTTAGTAGTGCTCAACAACCATCTTCAACAACGAATACTGCATCTTCATCATCCTCCTCTTCCTCCTCAACGTGCAACCAGCAGCAACAACAACCAAGTTCAACTCCTTCAACTAGACGTAATTCTTCTTCAAACCAACAACCTTATTCTCCTCAATCTTCCTCTTCTGGATATTCTTCTTCTTCATCTCGATCAACCAGAGCAGGAGGTGGTGTAAGGGATCCAACTTTATCTAATTCAAGAACCTCTTCTAACAACACTTCTCCACCAGCTGGAACAGGTTCTTCAAATTCCAGACCAATCGATTCAGATTTCCATTTCAATACAACTGACGTAATTCATAGATTCACTTCATCAACAGATCAACCTTCTCTCTCACCTACAAATCCTCCTCCACTCACTTCATCTCCAACCAATCCAATCTCTGCTAAATCATCTCACCCCTCTCCCCATTCAAATCAAGAAATGTCCATTCATAGAATTGCTCCACCGACTTCTGCTTCTCCTTCTCATAACCATCCCAACTATCCTTCAAGATCGGCTACCAATGGTTCTCATGATGAATGGCAACAGAATACTAGTGGAGCAGGACCGGAGGAGGGAGAAGCCAGTTCAGAGAGACAGCCGGAAGTTGGTGGTTGGAATCAAGATCCAAGCGCAACGGTGACAGCGAGTAGGAGTCCAGCCACAAAGACTAGAAAGATGAGTGAAGGTGGATCGAGGCAGCAAGGACCCTCTACTTCAAGTAGTACAGGGACAGGAGGAGGAGGAGGAGGATCGCAACAACAGGAAGCCGCTCAGTACTTGAATGGATCAACATCCTTTCAATCAGCAATCCCATCATCTTACTCTTCAAATACACCTCCTACGAATTCTACCGGAGAGTACCAACCTGGAAACACTTCCTCAAGCTCAACTCACAGTGGTAGTAGGGGAACAGCTGCTCTCTCTCCTCCAGGTCGTGAACAAGGGGAATCTCCTCAACGTGAATCATCTTCTACCAATTCATCCAACAGATCCTCTCGTCATCGAAATCAATCTCAATCTCCAAGTCAATCTCAACAAGTCGCAGCACCTGGAGGAGGGGGGCACGTGCAGTATGCTTCTTCCTCTTACTCTGGAGTCGAATCTTCAGCAGCCTCTTCTCCTGTCAAAGCAAGTTCAAGATCAACTCGTGGAATGGAACCGACAAGTGAAAACACTCCAGAGACACCTCATCTGGATTTAGCTTCTTATCCAACTCAGGATCTACTGAGAGTTTTAGCTACTCTACTTCATCAAATCGCAACTGCTAATGATGAATTAAGGCCGGGTGGAGGTGGAAATGGAATAGATGATAAGAACGGGCGAGGGAAGAGTAGAGATAAAAGTAGGGACCCTTCGAGTAGCAATTCTGGAGTAGAAGCTGAGAACATGACTAGAAGTGGATCTTCTGGAAATGAAATCTCCTCTTCACGTTCTCCGCGTAGATCTCCAGCTTCAGCTACTACAGCTGCTTTAGGAGCTCTTTCAACTCCATCTTCAACTTTATGCTTTCATGCAAGAAATGTCCCCTCTATTTCAATCGAAAGCTATTTAGTTCGTATCCTCAAATATTGTCCAACTACCAATGAAGTCTTCTTAAGTTTGTTGGTTTATTTCGATAGAATGAGTAGGATGAGTACTGGTGCTAGTCCTGGGAGGAGTAGTAATGGAGGTGAAAGACCTGGAAGAGCGGCGGGTTTACCTGATGGAAACAATTCAGATAGTGTCACTCTCGATGGGGATACGAGAATGAGAAGTGGTAGTGAAGAAAGGAGAAGTAGAGAAGGAATGGAAGTGGATGGAAATGAAGATGATGAGGGTCAAGAACCTCATCCTGGAATGAGAGGGTTTGCTATTGATAGCTATAATGTTCATAGATTGGTTATCGCTGGTGTCACTGTTGCTAGTAAATTCTTCAGTGATGTCTTTTACACCAATTCAAGATACGCCAAGGTGAGTACAGGAGGTCTAGGCTGAGGAAATGAGAGGTTCTCAGAAAAACTAGGATGTATGCGATGGAAGTCGCTTGGATTTCCCCAAATTCCTCTTCTTACTATTCCAAATGATTCCTTTACTCTCACTCCTCTTAATCAGGTCGGAGGTCTGCCAGTTCACGAACTCAACCAACTTGAACTTCAATTCCTGCTCTTAAACGATTTCAGTCTAGTAATTCCACTCGAAGAAATGCAGAGATACGCCGATCAACTCTTAGTTTATGGATCTGCCGGTTCAGGATCTTCTTCTTCCACAAGTTCCAAATCAGCTCAGTCACAGACGAAGGACAGAGATAGACATGGAGATGTCAAGATGGCTGGAAGCTGAAGAAACATGTTGCTTCAAAACCAACTTGATCTGAACAAAGACTCTTTCTAGAGAAACACGATACCAACCTCAAATTTTATCTCTTTAGTGCCTTTTGTTTCATTATTCTTCTTTTTTCGACTTCAACGACCACTTTCAACTTTCTTTTGCAAGTCACACTGTGTAACACCAAGGGCTTACTTCTATTTTTAACGATTCAAATGAACATTATACCAGTTTCTTAGTTTATAAATCTTATAATGCCATGGGACGTTTTGACGACCTAGCCTTCTTTGTTTCAGAGACTTTAAATCTTCAACTTCCCTCGAGCCCTTTCTTTCTTTCTTTTTTGTCCCTTTCATCTAGATCACCTGTACGTCTTCTTCGCTAAAGGTCTGTTCTCCCACTCACTCTCCTTTTAATTCGAATTCCGAACTCTCACCAGCAATCTGCACATTCCCAAACTCGCATCCTCTCATGGTCTCTCTGTGTTTCCTCGCCCGTTCTTCCTTTCCTTTGTTCTTTAGAAATCTCGTTCCCTTCCTCTATACTTCCCCCTTCTCTTGAGGGGAAAACTCGACGACGACGCCTGAGAATGACCACGTGGAATTGACTCAGAGAGAATCGATTGCGCCCAAACTATACTTGTCTCCGACTTTCAACTCTCAACCCTTCATCCTTTCTTTCCTATCTGAACCTTTTCGTTCCAACCTATACGGTCATCTCAAGTTCACATTCATACGTAGCATCTTCAAGCAGCTCTCCAAGCCGTTCTGCACTGCAGTCTAAGCAGTTCCGAGTTCCGGGCCTCATCACTCATCAGACTCTCAAGCATTCACCCTCGCGACAGGCAACTCTAGCCCTTCCAATCTCAAAATTATACTGATAAGAGAACTACTCCAAGTGAGTCAATCAACCAGTTAACAGATGAGAGTGGGAAGAAGAGTTTGAATGACTGAGCGCCTTATCTTCTCTCCTCCTCTTCCCTTCCTCCTCCTTCTCCTTTCACTTCGACGTTACTCTAGATCACAGGACTAGAGTAGAGTCACAGCAACGTACATCAAACTCAGAAGCGTCACCGACAAAGCAAAGATGCGATCAAGTCTCACAGAGGAACCGCCTCATCCTTACTCTCCACCTCGGTCTCATTTTCCTTACAGAGATGGCTACAATAATGATCACCATTGTTCAGATAGATTGGAGTATGATTGGAGAGACTATGCTCCTCCTCACCATGATCCGTACAGAGACGAACATTATGACTATCATGCTCGTGCTGAAGGATCTAGAAGTCCGAGCTTTATTACAGAGATGGGCCATCTTTACAGGGTAGAGCTTATCGTGAAGGAGGAGAGTTTCCAAGTTGTGAAGGTTTGGAGATGGAGACAAGGGAGCCTATCAACTGCCTCCGAATTCAAGAGTTTTAGCAACGCTTCAGAAAATCAAAAGGAAGGAAAAGGACCTTAGTCCTCAAGAATGGGAGAGGTTTTCAAGAGAGAGACGACATCAAGATCGACGGTCCATTCGATCTTCAGAGACTCGTGAACGGAAGCTAATTAGCTCGAAAGGAGAGAGACTCCCAGACTGCTTCCACCTCACTGAAGATCAAGAGTGAATTGAAGAAGAATCAGAGGATGACAGATCTCTCGCCTGAAGCGATGTCTCAATGACCTCTCTCACTCTTTTGTACTTGTAACCACTTCACCTTTGAATCTCAGCACTCGCATTTCTTGCTTTCGGGGTCAACGATGCGAATCGAGGGAAGAGAAGTAAAGTATTAGTACCATAATATTTGAAGGATTGATGATGGTACATGAAGACACCTCATCTTGAAAGAAATTTCACTCCTCTTTACCTCCTACCCATTCTCGCATCGCTCTACTACCTCCCCACCTATGATCCAAAAGAACCAACTCTAACCACCTCTGCAAAGCCTTCCTCCTGCCTTCTAGATATATTGCGTCCCACTTGTGAAGTAATTTCTTTCTCGGGAGTGCAGGTAGATTTTGACGAGATTCCTGGGAGTAGAAAAGGTGGGAGGGTAAGAATCGTTAAAGTTGGAAAGATCACTATGAGAGAGAAGATACGAACTGGACATTCGATCAAAAGCTGCTTGCGTAGATCTACGAAAGAAGAGAACCTTCGGAAGATGCTGATGATGTTTCCCTGGAAGGAGAAAGTAAAGAGAAGGAGGGGCATCTGATGAGCAAACAGTTATGGAGGATCTGCAAATCAAAGTAAAGTCATTATCAGAGTCACTTCCTACTCACAGTTCTAGTCGTGACTCGCACAGTAAAAACGACGTAACCTCTCGCTCATCGACAGAACAGAATAGAGGAAAAAGTAAAAATCAGCTTCGAAGCAGCAAAGCAAGAGAGAATTGAGATGACTCAAACTCACCCATCTCTCCGACTTCCGTCCATCCCCTGATTCTGACTTCTTTAGCAAAAAGATCATCTGGATCTACCTTCGATTTGCCTTGAGATCTTTTAGCTCCAGATCTGATGCTTCGTCGTCTTGCAACACTCGGGCCTCCCTCTCTCTCTTCGTCTGAATTCCAGTCTAGAGCCCCTTCTCCATCAGGATGTAATTCTCTTGATCTAGCAGATGATGGTGAGCTAGATCCATTCGAAGCGTTGGTATGAATTGAGACTGGTAAAGAAAGGAGAGAGTCTAAGGAAGCTGCGTCATCGTGTTCGTCCTCTTCTGCAATTCCCCTCTGCTCTAGGTCTTGTTTGAAAGAAGTAGATCTTGATCCGAGTACTGGAGAAGAAGGTTCGCTAGCAGATACTCCAGTTCCATCAAGTTTGCGTGCTGAGTAGTTGAAAAGGTCCTCTTGGTCTTCTCGATCTCGATCCGGTTCGATCCTAGCTTTCCCAGCTCCCTGTTTCCCTTGAACCAATGGAGTGAAAAAAAGACTTGCAGTCCTTTCAAGAGCATTTGCATTTGAAGCTAATCGTCTTGCACTTCGACTGTGTTCATGATTGGGGTCGTCATCGTCTAGAGGGAGCGGAGCTGTAGTTACCCCTTCGTCTGCGTATTTGGTTCTCCGTTTTGAAGTTGAAGGTTGAGACTTGGAAGAAAGGAAGGAAGTAGATGCGACCTGACTGGGGTCTACACCAGCTTTTAATGCTTGACGTCTGTTGGCGTGAAGGACCAGAGGAGCGCTTTGAGTTGAAGTGACCGTTGCTGCTGAAGCAGAACTTCTACCGAGAGCCAAAGGAACTGGACCTGGACTTGAAAGTTCTCTTCTGTGAAGCTTGGGAGATGGACTTGCGACTCGACTTGAACTTGAGCTCCGCGAGAGATCAGAGGATTCGACTTTTAGGTCCTCTGACATGGTAGTAGATGGGGTCAAGAACTTGTCAGAAGAATCGTCTAGAGAGAGAGATTGAAGAGGAGTCTTGGATGTTGGTTTGAGGGGGGAAGAAGGTCTTGAAATGGGGGAATAGATGCCGGAATTGAGAGAGTCTGGAAAGGACTGTAAGAAGAAAGCTGGAGGAGTTGAAGTTCTGGAGGCGTCTTGACCGTGCCTCTCTATGGATGGTCTTGATGTACCAGCTTCTGCAGCTATCTGCTCAAATGATTCTCCTTCCAATAGAGCAGACTCTTGAGCTGAAGTAGGTGTAGTTGAAGTTGCACTTTGAGGAGTAAGCGGCCTTCTCCTGCCACCTATGAATGATTTCCCTATGACCTTTCCTTCTACGACTCTCTCACCGAACTCGTTCAGATAAACATCCCCTACAGTTAGAAATCTCTTCTTCTTATTGGGAGTTGAGTCCCTCCCCACGTTCTGACCATCTGCATCTATCTCTGCTGGTTCATCCTCCTCCTCCTGCTTAGATAGGATGATTGGAGTTCCCGTCCTGAACTCTCTGATCGAATCTGTGTTAGCAGCTAGTCCAGCTGAGGGTAGATTTTGATCTTGATCCTCATCTTGATTCTCCGAAGCTTGATCTGTGCTGCTCAGACGGGAAGTGGAAGTTGAAGTCGATGGCTTGATGTCGGTTGGGGAGTGAATGGGAGTGAGCAGAGATCCCTTTGGCCAAGCATGAACTGGAGAGGTTAATCTTAAAGGTGAAGGAGTTGGTAGATCAGGTCTTCTACTACTAAGACTTCCTCTTTGAGGTTTCGCTGGAGTTGAGGTGTTGGTCACTTCTGAATCGACCTTGACCTCGCCTCCAACAATTGATGTGAGATCTAAAAGGTCTTGAGTTGCATCCTCAAGCGCTTGTTCCAACGCTATCCTATTCATATGAGGTCTTGAAACTTCAATTATAGAGATGTTAGAGCATCGAGGACGTAGAAGAGTATTTTAAGATGGAGAAGTAGGGAAGAAAGATTACTATCGCGTCTCCCTTGGACCTTCATCTGGCTACACCCCCAAGCTCGAGGTGAGTTTGCTTGATTTCAATTCATCCTGAGTCTAGAAGATCACAATTCATCTTACATTCTCAACCAACACGACCTTCAACATCTCAGCTCCAATCACATTCGCCTCTTCGAACCTTTCCTTGAAAAAGCTACTAGTATCCTCAAACCTCCATTTATAAAGTTCAAAATTTCCAAACTGAACCGCCTGAGCCCAACCTCTAGCAGCCACTACGAATTCGGTATCATCGGCTCTAAAATCCGTTTCTTTAACAGCAGCTCTACAAGCTTGACGTAACCTTTCGGGAGATCTAAACAGATATTCACATACACCAATCCATAACCTAAAGATAGGAGTAGCAGCCAGATCTAAATGAGCATAAGGATCAATCTTCAAAGAATGCCAAGAATCTACGATGGCCAATAAAGCTAGATGAGAATTTGGAGGTTGAGGTGGTGAAGTTGAATTCTCTTCAGTCAAGTTATCTTCATTGGCAATAACCTTTCTAGCTGCGAAATGAAATCGATCTAGAAGTTTGTCTGACATTAGAATTGGTTTTCTTTTGGTTCCTTTTGAAGTTGCATCTTCATCTTCGTCTGCCCATCCGAAAACTCCTCTTCTGGCTTCCATCACTCTTGCGATCAAAGCTTCTTCATCTTCCGCTATCATCAACTTGAAAAGTTCAGTTACACTTTGTGCATATCTTGCGACTTGAGTTCTGGCTGCTGGATTGAGAATCGCTAATCCAGCGTAGACGTGCCATTTTGATGAATAGATTCGCAACATGAGATTGATCTTCACCGTTTCGATTCCTCCAGGATAGAGACCTGTCTCCCAAGGATAGGCTTCAGAGCATCTCCAAGCTGTTCCCATTCTGCAATAATTTTGAAGGGGTACAGCAGTCAGTTCGATCTTTCCGACTGTCTTCGATCGAAAGGTCATGACACTCACGATAGGAAAGCAGCGTGAGTGACGGCTTGCGTATTGGCTGTAACTTGATCATGTTCTTCATAAGAAAGATAGACGAATCTGGACTTGAAGGTGGAGAAGATCTGCTCAACCAGATTGAGTTGCTCGTCAGAGGCTCGATGCTGAATGAGGACCTGGAGAGGAGAAGAGAGGAAGGAGAGAAGATGAAACTCTGATTCAAAAACATCTGGTTCAGTAGCTTCACTTACCAGAGGCTGACCGGTAGGGTCAACTTTTGGACCATGGAGAGAATGACAAGAGACGATGGAGACGTCTTTTGGAAGATGCTTCTCAAAGGCGTCCCTCTCTGGAGCTTTCACCGAGGTTTGACCAGAGACAATGGACCCCACCTTAGTAGCTTTAAAGATTTTATTACGAAGAACGAGAAGTCAGCGATGGGGCAGAAGAGAGATTACCCAAGGATCAAGAATATCTACTCACAAGGCCCGTAAGTAGCTACTACGTTGTCAAGAAAGGCGGCTTCGACCGAGTAGATGATCAGATCGGATATCCTAGAAACAAGATGACCATCTCTATGAACTTTGAGTCTCGAATCTGCACAAAGAACAGGAGGAAATGAAGTTGGTTGAGGAGTTGGGCCAAGATTAAAGATTGACCAACTTGGAACTGAAGTCACCTTTGAGCTCTTGTGATATAACTTCGAACCTTTCTGGTCTATCGCATACATTGACACTGTCAGAGAATAGGAGAGAGAAATGACGTTAGAGGAGATGGAAGTGTCGGAAACAACACTTTCTCAATTTGAATCCATTCGAGCCACTCAGGTCCTTCCTATCTGTGCGACAGAAGAGTCTAAAGACACCCATTCTTCCAGTTCCAAGCGCCGAAAGCATCTTTATCCTTCTTGAGAGCTGCACTGAGAAGAGAGAAAAGGGAACTCAACTCACCTGTAACCAGCTTGACTGAATCTGTTGGCATACAACCTTCCCATATCTCCAAGCCCAATGATCCCAATCTCGAATCCATCTGGCACTTTTACCGAATCTGCTCCAGTTGTGGTCATTCTTGAAGGCAGAATTGTAGCGCTTGAAGCTTGAAGGAGGAGAGAGTCAAGAGGGTGAGATTGGAGAAACCTTGAACAACTTCTTGACCTCGCAAGGCTATCTCAATTAATCAAGATTCAATTCAGCTATCTAGAATTCAATCTTTTCAAACCTTCAGTTAGATAGAAACCAGTTACTTTTTTTCTTTTAACATCTCATTCAAAAGCGGATAGGATAGGAGTCAGGTGAGTTGAACTACTTGTACTCAGAAGAAGCATTGACCTCCAATTCTGATTCCTTCCTGCCTCGCTTTCAATCTCTCCACAAGCTCTATTCACAAGTGAACCAGTCCAAGACCCTATTTAGAGAGTCGGGTTGACACTTCCGGGAATACAAGAGAAGGTTTGTGGGTCTTGAGAGTGCCATAGGTGTGTAATTGATCAGTGCGATTGTGGAAGAGTAGCAGCAAGGTGTCCTTATCGCTGGACCTGTCGACCTTCGAGAGCTGGTAAGAAAGAGTTACTTTGTGAAGAAGCTGCTAGTCGTGTCTCAGAGGCAGGAAAGCCAGAGAGGAAGAGACGCCTAGCTATCGCTGTTGTTCAGAAGCTGCGCTCTCTTCAGGAAATCTTGTAGATCTTGGGCGAGGCTGCTCCTTTCTCTTCGTCAAGAGTTGTAGAGTTCCGAGTTACCTCTTTCGAACTACTGGTCTTAAAGAGCTGAGGGTCGATCGCTGTTGAACGCTCTGACCCTCCCTCATTCCCTTCCTCTCCGTCCTCTGCTCCTTCCAAAGCCAATCATGGCCAACCTCAAGGATTCGATGACTTGGATCAAGTCAGACAAAGCCAGAGAGAGAGAATCCGGTATAGAGGCATACAGAGAGATGTTCTCCCAGCAGACGACTTTCGAGCTGCTTTCTACTCACGACGACTCTCCAAGGAAGTACAAGGCCATCATCCAAAGTCTCTTCCAAAACGTGGTCTTAGAGAAAGAGCAATGTCTCAAGAAAGGTGGAATCGAGAAAGCGACGCCCTCTTCTATCAAACGTCTACAAGACGCATCAAACATGGTCAAGACCATGATGGAAATCGGCTCCAAGTTCTACGAGAAGGAGGTCACAAAGATGTGCTTAGCTCATCTGGTTCAAATGTTGGATCACAAGTCAGAAGTCTTCAAGCCCATCGCACACGATTACATTCGAGCCATCAAAGCCCTTCTTCTTCAACCTTTTCATCTAGTCAGCCTCGAACCGGATCAGTGGCAAACTCTAGTCAATCTCTTCTTCAACCTGGTCTTCGGAAGGAAACTCAAAGAAACCATCTCCAATCTAGACGAGAGTTTCTGGATAGCTCCAGAAAAGACGGGGGAACAAGAGAGCGCTTCTCCATCCAAGCCCGGGAAGACCTCGACTACTCTCGAAGTTGTGGACGCTATGGAATGCCTGGAGCTGCTCATGAGCTCAGGTCAAGCTCCTCTGATCACTCCTCTACAATTGGGTGCGCTCTCCTTAGCTCAGTATCTCTCGTTCCTGGAAGAATTCTCTGGAGAGTCTTCTGCTCACCTTCACGCCATCACCGGTCTCAATCACCTCCTCGCCAATCTCGAGTTCAACGAGAGGGACATCCTCATAGCCTTCGCTACCAGAGCCTGTTCATCTCTACTGGCTCTTTGGACAACTAGGAAGGAACCTTTGAAGGAGCAACTAGTCATCACGTTCCGCATCCTCCTCCCAGCTCTAGCCTATCCAATCCCCTTCAGACCGAAAAATATAGCAGCAGAGAAGGCTGAAGAAGCTAGAGCTCCAATCAGATTAGCTCAGCTGAGGAAACTTCAAAAGTTAATCGTCGAAGAAGGAATGAATCGAACAGGATGTGGAACGCTCAGCCTAGCCAGCTTCGAGCTAGCCCCTCAGCAACCTCAACGCACGCCCCATCCTAGTCCCTTCTCCTACCGCTCTTTCCGTGGCGGTAAAGTTATCTCTTCCAGCCAAGCTCTGAGCTGGGCATGCTTAGAGCTTGGAGCAGACGTCACAGCTCATCTCCTGAAGCTAGAGGCCAACTACGTCGCTCCTCAAGCTCTATCGACCAAAACGGTTGGAGAAACAGGTCGGAATGGAGCTGGCTCCGGAGCCATTCAAACTCAAGTCAAGGCCATTGGCTCCAAGAAAAGAGTCGCTTCTACCAGCTCCAACGTGGGCACTCAATCCAACCCGGGAGGAGCGGAAGGTGACGGACACAGAACTTCGAAAAAGCGAAGAGTTGGATCCGAGCAACTAGACCTGGTCTCTGCCTCTGTCGTTATTCTCTCTCAGCTCTCTTCTCCTGGAACCTCTTCTACAAACCCTCTTAGCTCGATCTGGTGCAGCCAGTTGATTCTCTTCCTCGTTGAAAGGCACTGGGAGACCACTACTCCTTCACTTCGATCGAAGATCGTCGCTCTGATAGACAAGATGGTCTTGGACGAATCTGTTGAGGTCAACTCTCAGGCTTACGTGACGTTGGCGGCTATCATAGTAGCTCAGAAGGGAGCTGGGTGCCTCGAAGGAGAGATGGAAAGTGCTTGGGAAAGGATCTGGAACCTCGCCATTCGCAAACACATCTCAGGACCAGCCTCTCGAGCAGCAGCTCACGCAGCTTCAGCTCTCCTCTCGAGCAATCTCATTCCTCGGGAGATCATCATGGCTGATCTCAAATCCTTTCTATCTGGCATCGACGTCACGGGCCCTCCTTCTCCTCAAGACTCGGTCTGCGCCTTCCTAACAGAGTCGATCCAGAAACTCAGTGGAGATGCTGTCTACTCTTCCAGCAAGGTAGAGGAACACGTACTCCTATGGCTCTCTCTTTCTTGGTCTCCGCTCGAAGGAACGTCAAAAGGATTCTCCAACACGAGGACCAAAGTCGAGGCTTGCGATCCAATTGACATCGTTCACCTTCTAGGTCACGTTTGTCGCTTGCCTCGTCTCCCTCAGATCGAACGCACTGCTCTCCTACTCCCGACTTGCGACATCGTATCAAGAGTGGTCAGTGAGTTCGAGCTCAGCGCGGTCAGAGACTTCTTCTGGCAAGCCAAGCTCAGCAGAGCGGAAAACCCATCGCAGAGTAATCGAGAATCAACGACACCTCTTTCGATGGACAACCAAGTCGAATCAAGAGCGATGGAGAACATCGAGAAAAGATGTGGAGCCCTACTGGAGAAGGGAATTCAAGACTTTCTCTTCAGATGGGACGGAGCATACAGCCAATCTTTCACTCAAAACCTAGCAGAGGATCTAGCCAAGTCTTGCTCAGCCGAGCAAGTCCGTTTGACTCTAGACATGGTCTCCATCACTCTTCTATGGATTGCTACTCTCCATCTCAACTACGTCAGAACTGATCCTAGAGAGTCGAGTCTCGCTTCATTTGCCTCCCAGCTCCTTGGCCTTCTGTCCCCCGTCTTGGCCCAGCCACGATGGCAAGCTGCTTCTCGAGTGGTCATCATGAAAGGATTGGAACCTCTTCTGGGTATTCAACTGCAGCCAGAGCTCGACTCAGGATCAATCTACGCTCTATGTGAACCTGGAAGTCGATCAGGAACTTCGACAGCTGCTGTCTCTTCATCTGGAGGTCAACGCCAGCAGACAGAAGGAGCTGGGAAGAGGAACAACACTTTCTTGACGCTGGTCTGGAGAATCCCAGAGCTCGAGAACTCTTTACCTCACCTCTTGCAGGCTGCTGAGGTCTCTCTGACTTCCGTCGCTGGAGGTTTGGTCGAATTGGAGACCCGAGGAGATGCGATGGACTTGGACGACGACGATGACTTTGGGACAGTTAGAAGCTCTTCGACTACCAGGAAAGGACCTTCAAACCAACCTAGACTCATAGACATCCATCTCGAACCTCGAGCGGTGCAGACTTCGATAGCGATCTGCCTCTCCATTCTGGCTGACGTACCAAGACTTCGAAGAGGCCTCCCAGACGCAGAGAGCTGTCAAGATGTAATCCAAACCGTTCTAGATCAAGATCTCCACGTCCTTGAGAACGTCGGACCTGCTCTCTTCGAAGCGGTTGCTCAGTCACGTCTTCATCTCACCCAAATCGACGCCACTGCTATCATCCAGGTTCTTGGGAATCAAATGCTCGCGTCTCATCAATACGGACGAAGCGATTCAGTCAAAATGCTCACTGTGGACTTCCTCGAGAGCACCATGCACAGCTGGCTTCAGGAATCTTCAAGGGGATCGGACCTCGCCATCGATGCAGGGAAGCTAATGGGATTTCTCTCGGATTGCGTCATGAGAAAGAAGGCGGCTAGAATGTCTTGGAAGCTTCGCGTCCGCGTCTGTCGCTTCTTCCTTCGCTACCTCGACGCAGACCCTCCCGAAAGCTTCTGGTTTCCGGGCCCAGGTCATCCTGATCCTTCCAGCAAGACCAAGTCTGCCTCTAATGCAGTCATCGGTCTGAATGGAGACGAAGATCTGCGCGCTCGATTCAGTGCGGCTTCCATGTCTGCCAGGCTGGCAGAGACGACGCAACAGAGAGGAATGTCTATAGAGACTCTACAAGCAACGATGGAACAATACCTCAAGCTCAGGGACGAAACCCACTACGAGAGAGTTCTCAATCGTATTCTGGCTCTTGGGAACTCACTGGTAGCTAGCTCAGCAACCAGACACGAGTCACTCAAGGCTCTCATCTCCGTCGCCATGGATTTCAATGGAGAGAAAGACACTCCTGCTCTGTTCGACTCTCATGTCCGCTCAGTCCTCAGAGGAGGTGCTGAACGTCTGGGCTACGACGACGTTCCAACGATGATCTACCAATTCGCTCCTGTCATCGCTTTCCATCTCTCGATGAGCGAGGACACGCTGATAAAGCTGCCGTACGAGATTCTCGGATACTCTTCGATAAGGGAAGGAACGACACATCTGTTCAAGCCCTTTGCGGCGGTCTTTCTCTGCGCCAACGTTCAGATGGGAAGCATCGAGACAGCTTTGAGAATCATCACTCAGAAGAGTCTGCTAACGACAGCGACCGATCCTCTCGAAGTTCTCGCTCGAGATTGTCTCCCTCTGGTGGTCGCTCAAGTCTTCTGCATCTCTGCAATGACTCTGGAAGAACAAGGAGCGATCACTGATCAAGACAGACAGAAGGAGTGGAGACAGGAGCTCAAAGAAGTCACTAGGCGTCTCAAGACAAACAACTTCAATCTGAACGTAGAGGAGCTACTCCCTTCCATCTGCGATCAAGTGATCGTCTCCATCGTGTCGCTTTGCACTCAGCACGAAGAAGACGCTGATAACACGATCCTGGAGCACCTCAACACCTCCGAGAATAGTACTGCTGCCAAAGCTTTCAAGAGGATGTCGGGACGAATGTCGAAAGAGTCAACACTCTCTTTCCACAAACCACCGCCTCCCGCCTTCTCTGCCTCTTCGGTCTGCGAAGCTCTCAGGATACTTCAAGCTGGTGGAGTGGAAGTCTTCTCCGACTCGACTGCCTATCACGTCATCAGGCAGATGTTGAGTCTCGTTCACTCCACGCGCCAGCTTAATGAGCAGGTTAGATTGGTCGAGGCTCTCAAGCTATACATCTCAACATGCAGCGAGACTGTACAAGGGAATCACGTTCTTCTGAGTATCATTCTGCGAGGAGCAACCGCTCTGCTGAGTCAGGTCGACCTGGCCGACTCTGCTTTGGGTCTCGTCGAGTGGTGCTTTGACGCTGCCTACAAGCTCGATCATCCAGTACCTGCCCTGGGAGCCTCAGCTCTCAGGATCATGCAAATCTCTCAAGCGTACCAGAGCCGTGAGAGCAACCAAGTTCAGACCGACCTTGGTCTCTCTCTGGAGAAACGCCTGATCAAGATCCTGCGAGACCTCCTTCAGGCTGGGGAAGCTCAGAGCTCCGTGGCCAACGCCCTTCGAATCTGGCCCAAAAGGATTCCAGCCGAGCTACAAGACATAATCGGTGATCCGGATCTCGAGGAGCTCACTGTCGCTCTCCAGTCCACCAGCACAGCTGCCCTCTCAGCCGCTTTCCTGGCGCGCTTCAAGGTTGCGCTTCTCTCCCTCCCTCCAGACCAAAAGCTTACGTTCGCTAGTGACACAATCTGGCGTCTACTGGATCGTATACCGGAAGTCAAGATTGGCTCTCGAAGCGCCAGCCTACGCTCCGCTGAGCTAGCCTCTGCTCTAGCCGATCTCTTCTACGAGTGCCAAGGTCATCTCAGAACTCCAGAGGTTAGGACTCTCAACGGGATCTGGAAGCCGGAATCGGCTCCTTTGATCGGTGTTACTGGAGAAGCAACAGATCAGACCGGTAGTCTCAAGTGCTTCCTCGTTCAACAAATCGTGAACTTGGAGTCAAGTGAGCGAATCGTCGATTCGGACCGATCATTTAGATGCCTTCGTGCCGTCTTGAGTGGAGACTATCAGCTTAGTGGGGAGGCTTTCAGGCCGAAAGGAATGTCAGAAGAGCTCAACATGTTGAGCGCTTTCAACTCTCCTCTCGCCCCACGGAGCATCCGATCTCCTCACACCCTACAGAAACAGGATGCGGTAGAGAAGGCCCGCTCCTTCAAAGACTGGACTACCTTCTTCGCCACCTACCTCTGCGACGTGCTGTCCAACATGGGAATGTCAACGGTGGAAGAGGAAGATGGCACTTTCTACGCTCAAATCTCTCCTTTGGTCGCAGTCGAGTCTGAGTTGAGCAAGCAGCTTTTACCTAGCTTGCTTCACGCTCTCCTCTTAGAAGAGAACCTGATGGACCTGGACACAGCTAGGGAAAACATTTCCTCCTACTTCACCAAGATTCTTCAAGATCCAGAGTCAGATCCTCAGGTTTGGGCCGCCATCATCGAGTCAGTCCTTCAACTTCGAAATCATCGACCTCCAAGAGGAGATCTCGCTGAATCCCCTCTAGGATCAGATCGATGGCTGGAGCTAGAGTTTATAGAACTATCTCAAAGAGCACTGGACTGTAGACAGTTCACTACCTCGCTGCTGTTCGTCGAGCTTTCCAAGGAGCACGCTCAACCCACCTATGTGGAGCAGTCTAGCCAAGTCTCTTCCCTCCTCTATGAGGCTTACTCGAACGTCGACGATCCTGATGGATTCTACGGTATCAAGAATCCTGATCTACGTGGCTCTCTTCTGCAGCAGCTGCATCATGAAGGGGAATGGAGCAAAGCTTTCGAGCTTCACGCTTCTCACTTCGAGAGTGCCACTGCCATCGCCAACTCGACGAGTACCTCAAGCTCCTCTATCGAAGTCAATCGCTCTCTTCACGAACTAGGATTCAACAGACTCGCTGCTACTCTGAGCAGCTCAAAGCCCTCGGGCTCTGCTCCTCGAGAGGGAGGGATTGCTTTCGATGTCGCTTGGAGAACTGGAAGTTGGGATGCAGTCGCAGGTGGAGAGTTCCGACCTGGAACGAGCCAGGGTCTGTTCTCAGCCCTTAGATCTCTTCATCGGGAACTAGATCAGAAAGTTGCTGATAGCGAGATCTCCAAATCGCTAGCACTGGAGCTGAATGGTCTTCGTGGCTTGGGAATCGAAGCCAGTACTGCTGTCAGAAGAGTGAGCAGCGACCTCATGTGTCTAAATGTCACTCGGCAGTGGCGCTCACAGGTGATCAAGTTGAGATCCGCGCAGGAGGCTATCAACACTTTCACTTATTCGTGGCCTGGTCTGAGTGAGAACTTTGAGTGAGTACTTGATGGGAAACGGTCCCATCTTCGCTTTTCTCAACTGACAGCTCTCTGTCTCTTTCGTCTTTCACTCCCTAGCTTCTCCAATTATGAGCGTCTCTTGATGGTTCGACAGTCAGTGCTCCAATCTGAGAGACAGCGTCATGAGTTGGATCAGATCGGAGACATGGTCGACGCAGCGACTCTAGATGCCACAAGACTCGAAAGGTCTCTACTTCTGAGGCTCAGCTCTGGAGCTAGACTCCAAGGAAAGCTTCAGAACTCGATCAATGCTGTCACTCTCGCTCAATGTCTCGACGAGCACCTCGGCTCGAACAGTGACTCTCACTTGGTTACGGAAGAGTTTGCCAACGTGCTTTGGGAGCAAGGCCATCAAGCAATCGCAATTCAAGCCTTGAGTGGCTTGCAATCTGAATTCGCATCTTCCAAAAGTCGCTCTGCCTCAGGCCGAATGCCCGCTGTTCTGGCTACGTTGGTGAGTTGAGTTGGAGTCGACGTCGCCTTGAGACCTTGCTGCTTTGCCTCTGACATTCTTCTCTTCTCTCTCTGATACTCGCTCCCTTTTGCTCTCTTTGATGCTAGGGTCAATGGCACGCTACGGCCCGCTCTCAACCTCCTCGAACGATCGACAAGGAGTACTTTTCGGTAGCTCATTCGATGCTTTCCAAGAACTCAGACAAAGACGCTCGTGCTCTTGTCTGCTATCGATACGCTGTCTTCGCAGACGAGCAATATCAAGCTCTCAGGAACCTGCCAGAGATCGCTCAGATCCAAGTCTTCATCTCACAAAGGGAAAGAGAGGTCACGGAACATGAGAGGATCGGTCGACAAAGAGGCGTTCGCATCAATCATCTAAAAGCTGCAGAAGACGCTCTTGCCAACGATCGAGCAAAAGTGGCCGAGCACGAGAGCGCCAAGCAGCTCTTCCTCGTCCAAAGCACGAGCATGTATGCCGAAGCCTTGCAACACTCCGAACGTTACAACGACAAGGTCATGCGCTTTGTCGCTCTCTGGTTTGAGAATTCTGAGAACAAGCAGCTCAACGAGAGCTTGCCAGAGATCCTCAAACGAATCCCGTCTCACAAGCTCATCATCCTCACCCACCAGCTCTCGTCAAGACTCTCCGGCTCAGCTGGTCCAACCTCGTCTGGTGCTCGCTCACCTCAAAGCAAGTTTCAGCGAAACCTAATGGATCTCATGCTTCGCATGTGTCAAGAGCATCCTTTCCACCTCTTGTTCACTATCTACGCTCTCAAGAACGGAGGATCTAGTACGGAATCAGCTCCTTCCCCAACCGCCTCCTCTTCCGCTTCAGACCGCGCTGCGGCAGCCATCGAGCTCTGGAACAAGGTTTCGTCGTTGAAAGCTCTCAAGCAGAAAGTCCAAGCCATCGAGCAGACTTGTGATGCTGCTGTGGAGTGGTCTAGAATTTCGCTGGACGAACTTATCTCTGGGAGAGACAAAGTGAATGGGAAGCACGGTTGGAACGGAATGGGCTTGCAACTCGAGCGCCTGGTCAATGTCGAAGTCCCTGTCCTCACAGCCGCCATTCCAATCAGTACCACGAGTCAGTACGTCGTGGGGAAGGACTGTGTTGGAATCAGCAAGTATCAGTCTGGTTTCACTATCGCTGGAGGAGTCCACAAACCCAAGATCTCAAAGTGCCTGGGTACGGATGGGAATGAGTATACTCAATTGGTAAGCATTAAACTTCGATTCGAGAAGGAAGCGTTGCCTCCAAGGTTGATGCCGCTGACTACCATTCTCGGTTCCCTCTCCCATTCTCTTCTCTCAATAGTTCAAAGCAGAAGACGACCTCAGACAGGACGCTGTCTTCCAGCAAGTCTTTAGATTGGTCAACACCCTCTTGCAGAAGGATCGTCGCGCTTCTCAGAGGCTCCTCAAGATCCGAACTTACGTCGTCATGCCTCTCGGCCCTCAAGAAGGTCTTCTGGAGTTCGTAGGAAACACTCAAGCTATTTGTGAGCCTTTGGTAGCCATGCATAGACGGTAAGTACAAGCCGTCATCTTTCGATGTTGGCTGGTAAATCTAACCTTCCTTTCTCGCCCTTGCCCTTTCCCTCTCGCTCAACAAAGCCACCAACCAGGACTAGATATCCAGAGGCTTCGATCCAAATTAGCTGCTCATGACAGAAGTCCAATTGACTGGAACGCCAGGATCAAGGCCTACAAGGATGTTTGCGCTCAAATGCCTCCTACGTTCAGACACTACTTCTGGAACACACAGAAGCTTCCTTCAGCCTGGTTTGCCATGAGACTCAACTACACAAGATCCGTCGCTACCAACTCTATCGTCGGCCACCTGCTAGGTCTAGGAGATCGTCACGTCTCCAACATCCTCTTGGACAACTCGACCGGAGAAGTGGTTCACATCGATTTCGGAGTAGCTTTCGATCAAGTGAGTATGACCTCTCCCTTTGACGATGCACTTTACAAGTCAAGAAGCACGTTTGACTGACATGTCCGTTTCTTTTCATCTGCTCCAGGGAAAACTTCTACCTATCCCTGAGAAAGTCCCCTTCCGTCTAACTCGAGACTTCGTCGATGGCATGGGAATCTTTGGTGTCGATGGAACCTTCAGACGATCGTGTGAGGAGACTCTACGAGTTCTGAGGGAAGGCAAAGACATCATTCAAACAGTCTTGGATGTGCTCAAGTACGATCCTCTCTTTACTTGGTGAGTGAGACGCAAAGGCGATTCCGCTCTATCGACCGATTCCTTCCTATCACGTAGTCTGGAGACTAAAGTTTGTTTTTCCTCCTTCATTTTCTCGATTCTACAGGACTTCTAATCCGGTCCAGCTCAATCAAGTTCAATCCACCGAAGCGCCTCCCCCTCGTGGTGGAAGAGGCCGCAACAAGACCATCGAACCATCTTCCGACGGTCCACCTCAAGCTCAAGGAACTGCAGAAATCATCGCAGAGCAAGCTATCAATACCATTTTGACTAAGCTGTCTCCTACTCTCAGGACTGAGTCGACAGTCAACGAACTCATCGAGCAAGCCAGAGACGAGAACAACTTGGGATCGATCTTCTCAGGTTGGCAACCTTACCTCTAGTCTTCTTCCTCTTTCTCCTTTCCAAGATATACAATTCTCACTCAAATTAAGTCTGTCTCTCACAGGCCTCTCAATTCTCAGCGAAAGCATCCAAAACATTTCAATGTACAAGTACCTTAGACCTCAATCATATTCCCTCTGCTTTAATCACGACGCTCTGAACTTTTCTTGATCCACGAGTAAAAGATCGTCTGCGTGGTTCGATGAGGTGGTCGGGAAGAGAGACAGATGGAGTCGGTCATTCAAAATCATGGGCTTTGCCAATGGATCTCTTTTCGGCGACTTTTTTTTTCTTAGACGTATTCAAATGTGGATTGGAACAGTTTCCGAAACAGATTCTAAGTCTACAACTTCTTCCACCAATGTCTTGACCTTACGAGATAATTTGGTCTTCCTAAAGGAAAGCACGACCTTCTTGAGTGGGATCATTTTAACCCCACCTAGCTCGAACCCAGCTTCTACATTCTCAGCTCTCTTACGTAGCAAAGATAAAATTCCGTCTCTCCTCGAGAAAAATAGCCATTCTCCAAATCTTAACTCCTTTAGTAAAGGGCATTGTGAGCCTAGATTACTGAAATCATTTGTTTCTTGTAGATCTAGACGAACCTCCTCGATGTTGGGAAGACGGGAAGGGACTTCGTTTCTGGGCTTCAAGACAAGAATCAAAGTTGGAGGAACATTAAACCAGTAAGGGAAGACCGCATTGTTGGTTCCGAATTCTAACAGTTGAAGATTTGGGAAATTGATTGTTTTGATGTCACTTGGCTCTGTTTCTTGATGATCGAATATGTAAAACTTAAGGTGTTTCAATGTTTGAGAGGGTAGTTCTAGTAATCTTCTCCAGTGTAGACTTGAGTACCTCTCTCCGATCTCGAGGGATGCTAGGTTGTTGAAAATAGCATCATAAGCCCCAAAGTCTCGAGGGGCGGATCCGCTCCAGAGTGCCCTGAGACTTGCTCCATCAGCTTCTTGATCCTTTGTTAAACTGCTCTCACGAGTTCTGCTATGGACCAAAGCAGCGACAGAATGAGCTCGTGTCGACGACTTGAAGATTTTGAGATTTGGGAATTTCTTTATCAATTCAAAGACTTCTGTTGGATCTTCAAGAGCGATGTTTTCAGCTGAAATTATAAGTCGTTCTAGAGTTGTTTTTGACCTTTGGAGGACTTGAAGATCATGATTCAGTTGCTCCTTTGCTTCTCCTTTCATTTCGTCTGGGATCTGAATGCCGAAACCGATGAAAACGTCTTGAATAGTGCTTTTGCTTCTCTCGTCAAAAAGTTCCATCACATTTCTGTTCCATTCATAGTGATCTCTTCCTTCTGGATCGTTCCATGCCCTTTCAACCCAAATTTTTCCACCCTTCCATAACTTGACGGACCTCCACAAGCTTTGAGCCTCATTGATCTTGTTCAGCCAGTCATTACAGACTTCTCTGGCTTTGACTCTTTCTCAACAGTCTAATCTCTTGAAGGTTTCTAGTAGTAATTCGGACGGAAGATTGCCTGACATGCCATGAATGATTGAGTGAGATTGAGCGTTGACTGCAGGCTTACTTTTCAGCTCTTGTGACTTAAGAGAGAGGTAGTTTGAGAATCGAGGAGAAGTCGACGACAAATGAAATCAAAGGATGATGATGTTGAAATAAGAAGCAGAATTCTCAATCGAGTTCACCCATTCGACAACGCGACCTCGTGGTCTCGATCGCGTGAATTCTTCTCAGAAGAAACTTTAATGACCTCGTTCTTCCTCCCCAACCATCATGCCTGAGCAAGATCTTCTATCTCTAATCCGGTCCTGCTTGGATTCAGAAGAGTATGAAGATACGAAAGACGTGTGCGATGAGGTGAATATTGCATCAAGAGACCATCTTTTTGTCGGACCTCTGCTGCTGCATCGCCTCTGTGCTTTGCCGTCTCTAGCTATCCTCCGTCTTGGACAACTGATCACTTATCTCTTTATCGTTCTCAGGCTCTCGAGACAGTAGAAGGCTTGGAAGCTGTCCCTGATCTTCTGGCTCGCGCAGAAGCTTTACGATATCTTTGGGAACCTGCAGAGTCGGAGCTGAAATACGCTCTTCATGACGCTATGGAGACGGTTCTATCGATCCCAATAACCCTCTAGTGAGTGCAAAACTCAGCAAGAATGTCATTCCCTATGTATCAGGATGCAGTGACTCGTTTCGCTATGACTGAACCTCTTCTCCTTGCCCCTCTCTTGCATAGTGCCACCTCTCTCTAGGCCAAGTCTATCAAGCACTGTCAGCGGAATCTTTTCTTCAAGCTCAATCACTCTGCCATAGACCTGACCAGTTCTCTACCGCCGGCTTAATCGATGCCTCAAGAATTGCAGCTCAAAATATTCTGGAGTTCTCCAAGAAGCAAAAGTTTAATCCTCTTTTACTACCTAAAGAGATACTCCACATGGTATTCTCTTAACTGATTACCAGGGATCTGTTGACATGCTTATTTCTCTCTCGAGATTGGAGGAAGTACCTGATGGATGAACCAAGCGCATGGAGGACCCTGAAATCGGATACAATATTACTCGAAGACCTAGGATTGGTTTGTATGTTAGCCCAAAATACGCTCACCTCTGTGGAGATCTACTTCTGCGGTGAGGGGGATTCATCGGAGGTCGAGTCGACCTTAGACGAGATCAGAGAATCGTCGAACACTCTCAAAAGGTTAAAATTTACAGGACACCTAGTACAAGTAGCGGTCCTTCAAATGACTCTAAAGTTGGCTAGTAAATGTATCAATTTAGAGCAATTTGAACATAACATCACGGAGGGACGTACGCAAGAGTCTTCCGAACCTCCCGTAGAGCTAATAAATCTGGACGAGTATGACTTCAAAGCAAGTCCTTCAAAAAACATTACGTTATCCGTATCTAGACGTTACGCTTTATCAGTTGCCAAAGGCGAATTCTTCTCCAAAGCCAGTAGGGTTAAACTTGATTTAACATCATGGGAAGAGCCACGAGGGGCAGACACTAGTAGTCTTTCTGCAGAAGACCTCAGAACTCTAATGACATCAATAGTGAAGAATTGAGAGAATTAGATATTCGCCAAGATCGTTTCAATATCATATCCGCGTCTTACCAAGGGATTTAATTTATTATCCAAAGCTTCAAAATCTGAGCCTCGAGCTTGAGAGTCAACGACGCACTCTAGCACGAGGAGAACAACGATCTGGCCCCGGTAAGCTGAGAATGCTGGCTCCTCTGCTCATTGAAAAGTGGCAAGTCCACTCACAAATCTCGTTCGCCAACTCCAGGGAGCTGACAGAGAACTAGAAGAAGGAGAAGTAATGTACGGAACAGTGGAAAGGGAGCCTAGGTGATGGCTCGAAATTATTCGGACTGAGTCCACATGAAATTTGTAGGAATCGAGCGTGTCGTTTCCACTAATGAATACTTTCTCCGAGTCAGTGAAATTTGGCAATGATCTGTGAATGCGTTGTTGCACAGAAAAGTACAAAAGAGCTTCTATTATACAAAGGAGAAGAAGTGTGAAAGAGGATAGCTTAGAATCAGGGCATCGTTTGTCAGTATACAATACAAGAGGTGAAAAGAAAATCGAAGCAGCAGTAGAAATAAAAGAAGATAAAGGTAGGGAAAAGGGTGAAAGGACGGAGAGAAGGGGAAAAGTTGTTCACATTTTGAGCTCCCAGAAAGGTTTCTTTTGTTCTTCCTTCAAAGTTGAATTGGAAGAGATCGATTCATCGATTTTTGATTTAGCGATCGAGTTCAACGAGACAAGTCTTTGAGAACCATCTAATTGAAGTTTCTGTCCTTCGACCTCAGTGACTGGAATGTCCATCAAAATTCCAAGTCTAGTCAGATGATTCATTCTTGCTTTTGAGGATTTCCGAGAAGACGTCGAAGAGGAGGCGTAGCCAGGCTGGTTGAATGGGAAAGAGCAGAAAATGAGGGAGAAGTCAGTAGGAGCTCACATTTTCATGCTTCCGGGAATGCCAAAGTCATTTTGACTCACCTCTTTCAACTCTACGCTTTCTATGTAAAGACTGACACCGTCGTGACCGTTTCCCCAACTCCTACTGTTAATTCCGGCTCTTTGACTTCCTTTGTAAGAGATAAGAGCTGGAGCGATTCTCAGCATGACTGAAAGATCACAGGGTCTTTCCCTTTCAAAATCCGATTTAATTGTAGAAGTAGTTGAAGTTGAAGAAGGTAAAGCTTGTCCCGAAGTTGAATCTACATCCTTCATAGACACACCTTGAGGTGCATTCCCATTTCCATTAACTTCTTTCTTTCCATCAGCACCTTGTTTCTCCATTTCCTTTTCCTTTCCATCCCATTCTAACCACTTCCTAGCAGGTTTCCCAGGAGGTACCCAGTTTGGGACTTCTTTCCCATCTCTAGTCAAAAGGCTTGGAGGTTCCAGCCAACCTGCATGAACGCACATTGCTAAAACGTCTGAATCGTCCGTATAGACATCTGTACCCCAAAGTTTCCTTCTAACTAAAGGTCTGAGAGACCAAAAAGTGAGAGCGGATTCAAAGGGAGATGGAACTGACTGACTGCCGACAGAAGGAGGACTTGAGTTTGAAGAAGTTGATTCTGAAAGTTTGAGTTTCGCAGAAGATGTTGCCATAGCAGAAGTTTCCATTTCATTATTTGAAGTTGGGGAAATTGATTTAATGTATTCTCTACCTCTCCAACCTAATCTCCATCTACCTTTGGATCTAAACCAATCTCTTTCTTTCTCTTCTTTCAATTTTTCTCTTGCCTCTAATTCCAATTCCAGTTTCTTCTTGGATCCCTCTTCTGAAAATTCTTCGCCTTCCTTTGTCTTGGCTTCGGTCACCTTTTCCTCCGTCACTTCGTCTTGACCTTCATCTCTACCCAACAAAGCCATTCTCATTCTCTCAACTCCAACTCCTGGTCCCAGAGTTTCACCAGCAATCCTGACTTCAATAGTAGCACCAACGTTACTGGCTAGAAGTTGACCTGGTAACAGCGGTTGGATCAAAGGATCGTAGCGACAAGAACCCAAATGTCTATTCACCGAAGGCAAGGAAGTATCATTTGACTTCAATTTCTTCTTCGAAGGCCCATCCCAGTCCGAGTCTTTATCGTTAGAGTTCGTGTTTTCTTGACCGGGCTTCTGTGCTTGGATTTGGGTCGAGTCTGAAGAGTTGATGCTAAAGTTCTTAGACCTAGAAGTAGATGCATTCTTTCCTTGCTCATTAGAATCCACCATATCAGAATCTCCATCTCCACCTTCTAACCTCTTACGTCTCGATTCCATCAATTCAGATTTCAGACTCTTAGTTCCATTCTCATCTTTCTTCTCCAATTCAACATGTCCTCCTATCTCCACTTCCTTCTCCTCATTCTCCTGATCTTTCTTCATCACTGAATGAACGATATTTCCGATCGAAGAATCAGCAACACTGCCCACAGTCCCAGTTCTAGGTCTACCACCAGCGTTAGCGAGAGTTCTATCGATCCTTTTCCATTTCTCGAGATACTCCCAAACCGGTAGATTGTTGACTTGTGGACCGGAGTTGAAATCGTGGGAGAGCTTGACTTCTGAATAAAGAGGTGATTTCGGAATCGCAGCAGGTGGTGGAGGAGGAGAAGTAGGATTTGGATGGAAGCTTGGTGAAGTTGAGATTGGAGCTGGTTCGAAAGGTTGAGGCTGTGATTGAAGAGACCTATGACCTTCAACCAGATTCGAGTCCTTAGGATGATGATGATGAACTTCTGGCTGTTGAGGGTGATGGTGGTGGTGATGATGATGTCTGTGATGATGGTGGCTGTTCGAAGAGTGACCATGTCCATGAGCTATGTTCGGATCATATCCATCTCCTCCTTGGATTTGAGGTCTAGCATTCGTTGGATAATGAGCAGCTTCATCCTTTCTTGAATTCCTTTCCAAAGTTGGGGAAGTCATCTGATTGGGATAATAGGCTCTTTCTCTTTCCCTCTCTCTTTCCGGAGAGAATTGATTCGTCATCGGTAAAGGAGGGGGCGGAAGTTGCTGTTGATGGTGAAGATGATGTCCAACATGATGCCCTTCATTTTCAACTTGTCTGCCACCAGCAAGATGATCTCTGAAACCCACGCCACCCTCACCTCCCATTCTAGATCTCCTCTCTCTTTCCCTTTCTCGCTCCAAAGCGATTTCCTTCCTCTCGTTTTCTTCAGCAAATCTAAGTTGCATTTCTTTCTCAGTAAGAGGAGGACCATGAGATCTAGATCTAGACCTCTCCGCATCGAAGTCGATTGGATGTTGATGAGGAGCGGCTGTCGAGTGGGAGTATCGATGATGGTGGCGATGACCTTGCCGAGTAGGTTGAATTTCTGGAGATCCATGATGATGGTGATGATGTTGATGATGATGGTGAGCTTGAGGAGAGGTTTGAGGATTTCGCCCACTTGCACTTCCACCGCTGACAGATCGAACTCCACTTGGAGAAGTCATAGGATTCGGCTGTTGATAGTTTGCACTTCCACTGTTCGACCTCATTCGGTTCGCATTCTGATAGTCTCCCTCAGCTTCATATTGACGTTGAGAAGGTCTGTTAGGATCCCAAGGTCCAACTCCAGGTCTTCCCATTCCCATCCCCGAAGAAGCGTTGCTCGAAGTAGATGATGGAGGAGGTGGTGGATCCAAAGAAGTAGGAGGATGGACAGAAGGACCTCCATTCGGGTAAGGAGCTTGCTGTTGCTGCTGTTGATGACGTGGATCCGAAGGATAAGGATTCGAATTAGGTTGCTGAGGATATTGAAAAGGACCATTGAAGCTAGGATTAGAATCAGAACGAATTTGATGGCCTTCAGATCGTTTCCTCTTATGGTCCGGTAAGTTCTGAGGAGTAGGAGCAGAGAGTAACATTCCATTTTGAGGTTGAGTTCCAGGTCCATTATTACCAAATCTCCTTTCCCCATCTCTTTCAACTGCAGGACTTCCATTTCTACTTCTTCCGGCTGCCAAATTACTTCCATGAAGATTCAAACCATTGTTAAAACTAGGACTTCCGATTGGACTAACTCCATTAAAAGATGAGAACCCTCCAGCTCCTCCAGGTGCGTTAGGATGTAAACCGATTCTAACTTCTCCAGAATGAGCTCTTGAATGTCCACCATGATTTCTTCCGATTTGTTGAGTAGCTCTCCAAGCTGCTGCGTGAGCTTGGGCTTCTTCTGCTATCGGTCCTGACCATTTCCTACGAGCTAAATTCGCTGCTGGTGAATCTGGATTTGCCTCTTTTGAAGAATCAGAAATGATCGATGTCATTTTCATCGGATCTGTTCTGGAATAAAGATTTGGATCATTTGAGGTTGAAGGACTTGGTTCTGCAGGTCTGGATCCGAATGAAAAACCTGAACCTCCGGAAAAACCGGAGGATTGAGGAGCTGGATTAGGAGCTGTTGGAGGTGGATTTTGATTCATAGGATTGAAAGTTGAAGGTTTTCTTCGAGAGGGAAAACATTGAAGAGGGAGACGTGGAAGTCGGGGAAAGGTGAGCTAAAATCTGAGCAAGAGGTTCGGGCGGAGAAAAAATAGAATGCCACTGAAAAGTGATCGGAAAGCAAAGATTTCGCTAGACGGAAGAGATGGAAACTCTCTCATTTTGTCTTTTGGCTCTGGATAGAATCAGATTTGAAAGCTATTATGGTTCTGATCCATCCCAACATAAGCGATGAGAAGTAGAAGGCGAGGTGGAAGGGTGCAAGCAGACCTTGCTTCCATTGCTGCTAGATTCTCTTCTCTCGTTCTCTTCCTTTCCCAATCATCTGTTCATTCATTCCTTCTTCTCTCGACCTTGACTTAAACTCTATGTGGGACTCTAGAAGGGCTATCTGATTACTCACCTTGGAAGAGCAAATCAGATTAAGCTTTGAGCTGCTGTCAGTGTCACACCCTCACTTGACCCACTCAGCTCCACAACTTAGAGCTCAACGATTGGAAAGACGTGGGAATTGGAAGAGTATTGAGATATAGCTTAGCCAAACCCAATAGAAGGATTTGAATGTGGATTGAGGGTTGGATAGGATTGGATGAGGAAGCTTGGAGGAATTGAAGTGGAGATCTGAGGAAGAAGAGATAGTTAGAAATACGACTCTCACTCCAATTGACTCGCTTCTTGGTCTTGAGGAATGAAATGATTGATTTGGATGGAATGATTTCCTTTTAGATTTGAAGCTTCTATCTTGAGTGGGAAGTTAACTTCTATACAGATCAAGAGGGTCTTCATGAAGAAGACCGCCTTTCAAATAACGGCTCAATTTTCGCCCTAGCAGATTGCGTCAAACTTTGAATCTCCGTCGAGGGCACGCTGAAAATCGCGGACGCTCTCCTTTCTCTCTCGAGTCTCGACCCATAACATCATTCCTAACAAAGATGCCTTCAAGAATTCCAAATCGTCGATGGCATGCAGGAGAACTCTTAGCTCAACAACAGCGTGGCTTCGAGGACGCTGCCTTCGGGGTTTTTGAAGGATATGCGGGTAAGCCACCTTAATGAAATTGCAGCATGAATCAAGTTAACAAGGCACTCAATCGTTTCTGTTTCTCTACTCTTACAGCTGGATTGGGAGCAACCGACCCACCTTTCTTTCCTTCTTTGAACATCCTTCCACTGACTTCTCTAGACAACGAAAGAAGACCATGGGTCTCAGTCCTAACCGGAAATGAAGGTCAAAGAGGTTTCTGTCGTTTCGGAAGAGGTGGACAAGGAGAAGACATTCTCAGAATCAAGACAAGCTCTTACGAAGGCTTACCTTTGAAAGAAGCTCTAGAAACTGTCAAGTCCAATCAAATCCAAGAGGAAGTCTTGGTTGGAAGCGTGGGAGTCGAGTTCGAAAACAGAAGAAGAAACAAGTTTGAAGGCCAGATTATTAGACATGGATTTGACGAAGATGGGGAGATGGAATTCGATGTCGAGGTCTTTCATTCTTTTGGTGGGTTTTGGAAGAGAACAGCTTCGGATTTAACTCACCATTAAAGAGCTGACCCTTCCGGCTTTTCCAAATTCCTTCTTGCTTTAGGAAACTGTCCTAAGTGTGAGTAGTTTCAAAAGCATTAGAATCAATTTGAACAAAAGCTGAATGCATGCGTCAAATCTTCCTTCGTCAGACATTAACACTCGTCGTTTCGTTCCATCCAAATCTGGAAAGACTCCTCAACTAGTGTCTTCAGACCTTCACATGCCTCAAGGTACCTCTCTTCCAAAGAACGTTCTCGATCTCATCGAGTCAAGTGACTTCGTCTATCTTGGGACCCGTCACACTGCCAGTGAAGAAGAGTATTGGGATGGGACCAAAGATGTCGATAGAGTTGCCTGCAATCATCGTGGAGGGTCACCTGGTTTCGTAAGAACCTTCTTTGATGAATCAAAGGGTAGAACTTGTCTAGTTCTACCAGACTACTCTGGAAATCGTCTAATGATGAGCTTTGGAAACGTAGCTGGAGAGAAGGACCAAGTCGCTGGTCTTGCCATTTCATCTTTTGGATTTTCAGCCGATGAAGGAACTTCAACTTCTGTTCTTCATCTGACAGGAGATGCTAAGGTAATAGTTGGAGAGGAGGTCGAAAATTACTTCAGAGGTATCAATTCTTGTCTTCTAGTTTGGATAACTGGTTTTTCTTTGGTCGACCACATTCCCTTGGTTATCTCTGGAGGAGAAGAAGAAGATGCAAAGAAAGTAATCCTCAAGGCAGAAGAGAAGAAGAAGTTGGTAGGATGGAGTCCTTACAATCCAAGAATCAAGAACCTCATTCAAGAAAAGCTAGGAGATGGAAGCAGAGAAGCGATTCTAGCTTCTTCTCCAAAGGCTTCCGCCACCTTGGTTAGAGTTGAGTTTTTAGGAACAGAATTGGGAGTCTTTACTTTCAGAACACCACTTCAACTTCCAGATGGAGAGAAATTGAAGAGTGAGGCTGGCCAACACATCATCCTTGATGGGTCTTCCTCGCTAGACTTCCGTGTCACTTCTTATCGTCATAGTGAGTACTTACAAAAATTTCTGACAGTCAGTGTGACGTTCAAGATTTGATACTTTCTTCAAATTTTCTCTCGCGCAGTGGCCAAGGGTCAAGAGAAAGAACTTAACGACGATGGAGTTCGTTCTTGGACTATCTCATCTTCTCGTTCAATCGGAGACGAATTCGAATTCCAATTGACTTTGAGAAGAGTTCCCGGAGGTGCTGTCACTCCAAACCTCTTCTGGCAAGGTCAAAGACTTCAAGAGCTTCAATCCAAGAATCTTCAAGACGCTCCCTTCGAGACCTACACTCTGCCAGAAGATCCTTTAGTGCTTCCACTCTTAGGAATAACTGGTGACATGCTACTCCCCTCCAATCCAACTAAGCTGCTCTATCTGACTAGTGGAATCGGGATCACTCCTCTCCTTGCTCATCTTCGTCAATTGAGCTCTAGAGCGGTTCAAGATCAACAACCTTTGGACGTCATCGCAATTCTAGCTTGTAGAGAAGGAGAGGCTAGGAATCTTCAGAGCTTGATTCAAGCGGCTGTTTTGTCCCAAGGGAACGCTCCAAGTGGAGTCAAAGTTCACATCCTGACTCGTTCAGATGAAGAAGCTTTTCCAGTCTCAAACTTCGAGGTCAACATTCATAAAGACAAACGTCTTGGAATCGACTCTTTTTCTTCAGATTCCAAACCTGTTCATCCCACTTTCTCTCTTCCCATTCCAATTCAAGACAGAGAAATTTATCTTTGTGGGACTCCTGCTTTTGAGAAGGTAGCTAGAGAAGCTTTGGAAAACGTTGGAATAAGAAAGTTTAATCACGAAAGCTTTGCGTTCTAAGAATTTCTCAGAGGTGTAAATGATTGTAATTTTAGTTTCTTTTTCGTTGTTGAAAAATCAAAGCGATCTTCTTCGCTGGTGTTTTGAGGGCTGAGAGAGAGACGAACTGCGATTGTTGGGTGGAAGAAGAAGGAGAGATTCTGAGTCTTAGAGCCACGCTCTCTTTCTTTTGACAACTCATCTCACTCACAGCAGGCAACAGGCAGAAAGGGGTAAGTATCAACAAGGGGTCGATATAAAGTGTGACTACGTTCAACAATTGGAGATTTGCTTCTCTCCTTCTTCCTTCTACTTCTACCTTTCCCTCTCCTTCTATAACTGATTCAAACGCGTTCAAACGCAGTTCCGAAGTTCCTTCCAATTAAACATTGATTCATCAACAAAAGAGAACTCAGAGAAGTATGAGTTCTTCTTCTTCATCTGCCTCTACCATGAAATTGAACTTTTGCCACAAAGTCGCTGTTCATGATTGTCTTCCTTCAAGTTTGCCTCTAGATATTTCTGGAATTGAGCAATATCACACAATCAATAAAGTACTCAAAACCTTTTGTAAGGGAGCGAGACTCGATCCAGATCAAGAGGTTCCATCACTTGAACTCAGAAGATGCTTCTGTTCACCTTCACCTTCACCGATTCCAACCCTCAACTCTTCTACTCTGTTCCATGAAGATGATATTGTTCAGATTTCTGGACTCAAAGATGGACACTTTGTCTTCGTGAGAAGATCGCAGCAGCTGGATACGGCCGTGAAGGAGGAGGAGGAACATCCTGGTGAGTGATACGCTGAAGCTGATACAGAGGACGGGAAGCAGACTCGATCGACAAATGCAAGGCGAAACAACTGGAGTAAAGTTGAGATTGAAATGGGGACTGACATCAAGAGGGATCGGAAGTCAAGACAGGATCCTCCACCCTCCATCCTTACCCCAAACCTGATTTCTCCCCAGCCTTGATTCCTCTCAAAGTAGCCGCTCTCCCCCCAGCAGTGCCTGGAATTCCCAAGACCCCGCAAGCATAGCTGGAGCTCTCAAATTGAGAACCGAAGCCGCCAAAGCATTGGGCGGAACGTCCTTCCTGAGCACCCAATTCTTTGAATGTCATTTCAAAAGAGATGCGGGAACAAGGTTTGGACGACGATGAAGAAGATTATTCTTCTGGCTCTCGAGCTGACTCCAGAATCTGAAACCAAGAACGATGGACTGTTTCCAAAACTTTTTCGAGACGAAATCACCAAGGTCACTCGGAATCGTTTACTTGCAAGACCATCTGGACCTGGGAGCGCGCGATGGATCATTCTATCCGATTTATCAAAGGTACAAAAGATATTGACAGATAGGAAATTTGCTAGAGGTGAGCATCTGCGAGATCATGGGACCGTTGGATTCGCAAGAGCCTGACAGCTCTTCCTGCTTTCCTTAATTTTTCTTTAGTCCCAAGTGGTAGTTCCGGAGACCTTCCTTCTCGTAACAACCAGACACTCAAATCTTATGGCGAACAAGACACAGACAGCGATCTTAGTGAAGAAGAGGAAGAAAACGATAGTGAAAGTGAGACGAAAAGGCCCAAGCGAACAACCCCTCGACCTCTGAATAGATGGACAAATAGAATGATCAGATACATAGAAGAAATCTCTCAGCTCTGGGGAAGCGAAGATTGGAAAGAACACAAAATCAGGGACAATTTCCAGCCTCTGTCTTTGAAGAGTGGAGCAAAGGTGACGCTACTGGTCAAGATAGCACGACTTACTCCTTCTACCTCCTCCTCAAGTCGAACGGGAGTTCCGCTTATCGTCCAAAGACTCCTCGAGAAAGCTCTGTCGATCAAAGAGAGCAATCTTCAAGCTTGGGTCAAGTCTTGTCGGCACTCCCCTGACGGATTTCCTTAAGGTTCTATAGTCGAATTGGCTTTGGAATTAATTTAAGATCCTAAGGAGCTCAAGCAACTTCAAGAGGAAGTTGGAACCGAAAACTCTGGATCAACTTTGACTCAAGATTTGGAAGAAGCTATCAAAACAAAGAGCCAACAGCCTGGTGTTTCGAATGAAAGGTCGATGGAGATGTGGAGACACTTCGAGAAGGTTAAAGCTCGTCTAGAGAGATGAGACGACGAAGGGTAATTTTAAGACTTAGGAGGGGAAGGAGAGGAAATTGGAAAGTGTGGCTTTGAGAGACTCCTTTTTCCATCACGACCATGCTTCAAATCTCCTCTATGATGAATCTGCACCAACAGCAACAATGCTCATTCCATTTCGTTTCATAAACTGCACTCTACCTTTCTTTTTCTGTTTGCTTGACTTGAGATCTTCGACGCTTCCACCTTCGATCTACTAGGAGAAGACCGAGGTTCTCGGATTCCTGAATTCAATCGACGGCTTTGGACGCAACAGAGGTCAATTTTGAGCTTTGAGACTCATCGTGTCGCCACATCACTTTCCTCTCCTCTCTCACTTTCAGAAACACAGACATCGCACAGATTCTTGTCAAAACGATTTTTCGTAAATCAAAAGCTCTACGAAGCTCAAGCGTTCCAAAGGATAGGCGGCTGTAGACATGAGCAGGTGACTGGTCAAAAGCGAAATGGGAAAAGGAAATGGCAAGGGATGGTACAATGGTGAATCAAGCCTTTGACCATTCGGTGGAACTCTTGAAGTCTCTACTTGAAGTTCCGACTTGGAAAGTGATTTCTCCGGAAGGGATGTGCCACCTTTGAGTGGTAGTGCTCCAGACAGAGACATCTTTACGGCGAAGAGTGAAGGTGGCTGTCTTCGATTCTCCTGCGGAGAGCCAAAGCTTCTCGAATCCACGAAGAAGAGAAGGTGGCTCGTTTGCAGATTCAGGGAACTGGAAGGGTGAGAAGAGAGATAGGGAAAGCTGGTTAGACTTGGGGAGAAGAACTACTTTCACCATCGACAAAACAAAACTCACCTGAACGTAAAGTTGAGCAACTTCAGCGGCATCGACATCTCCAGAGTTTGTGACTTCGACCTTGACTTCCAGAACCTCGTCGTAAAGAGATTCGCCCTTGAATTCGTCTTGAGCGAACTTCTCTGCGGTAGGCTGGATAGAAGTGCTGTCGGTCTTGAACGCTTTGGAGATGGAAGCGTCTCCGAAAGTGAAGGTAGAGTAAGAGAGACCAAATCCGAACTCGAAACGAGGGGTGATGTTCTTAGCGTCGAACCACTTGTAGTCAACGAGGAGCTTTTCGTCGAAGTTAGCTTGAGGCTCTAGTACAGCGTCAGAGATGATTCCGTTTGGTGACCAGTCGGACTCTTGCTTTCCCATGGTGAAAGGTAGCTATTGGAGTGCGAGAAGACAAAAGTCAGAGAAGTGAAGAGATTAGGGCAAGTAGAAGAAAGGAGGGCTTACCTTTCCGGAAGGACTCCTCTCTCCGAACAGAACTCCAGGAAGAGAGTTTCCACCCTCTTGACCTGGAAGGTAGCCGAGTAGAACAGCAGTGATGTTCTCGTGCTCGATCCATTCTTCGACTAGAACCGGACCTGGAGCGTGAATGACAACGATTGTGTTGTTGTTGACCGCAGCTACATCCTTGATCAAGTTGTCTCCGTTACCGAACAGAGTCAAATTCTGACGATCTTGGTTCTCCAGAGCGTAGGCGTTGACGAAAACGATGGCAACCTCGGAGGCAGCAGCTTGCGTGATCGCTCCGGTAGTGTTCCACACTTCGAAGTTGAGGTTGATATCTGGACCTCCTGAGCGAACGTACTGTTGAATGGCTGCAGCTGGAGTAATGATGTATGGAGGAAAAGCCCAGCTGTTTTCGGGAGATAAAAAGGGGAGAAGAGAAGATAAGTCAGCGGGATGAAATGTCGACATTTTCTTCCGATGATCAAAGACGAAGGTCTCACCCTGAACCTCCTCCGCTGTGAGATGACAGAAGAACAGAAGTGAGAAGATAGATTTAGAGAAGAGATGGAAAGGACAAGAGAGAGTGAGAGGGGGGAAGAGGGAGAGGGAGAAAGAACATGAGAACGGCATCAGGAGCTGGTATTTGTTCATCTTCTTACTATCCACTCACCTGGTCAGAGTTCCGTTGAAATCCATCTGGCTGCAACGACCAGATCCACCACAAGACGTCCAACCTTTGAGCTTGTCTCCCGCGTCTTCTCCGATAATAGCAACTGAGAAGCGGATAGCAAAAAAGGGGTAAGGGAGAGAGAGGGGGAAGAAAAAGGTGAGGGGAGGGTCAGTCGTTGGCTGATTCAAAAGCGAGACCGCTGACAAGAAACTGACTAGATTGAATGTCCTCCTTGGCCTTGAGAGGTAAAGCTCCAGAGTTCTTGAGCAGAGTGATGGAGTCTTCTCCGATCTTCTTAATCACTGTGTGATGGTCTCTTCTGACGTTGTTGGTTGGGAGGGTACTGAGAGGAAATGTAGGCAGTCGGAGGGTGACTCAGTGAATGGGGGGAGAGCGCTCTGAGAAGAGTGGAGACAGTGACACTCACAGATCTCTGACGTCAAATTGAGGTTGAGGGAAAGTTTCGAGATCTTGATATTGTAGTGTTGGCGTCAGAAGTCTCATGACCATGTCTGAGAGAAGAGAGAGAGAGAAAGGAGAATCAGCCAGGAGAACCACGTTGCGTTACCCTCGCTCGATCTTCCACTCACCGTTGAGTCTTGTCTCAGAGACACTGCCGTTCTGCATGGCCTGTACAAGCTCATCTCCTGTTGGATAGGAAAAAGATGAAGAGAAGAGATGAGTCTTCTTTTGGTTCTTGAGCGTCGTATCGAAAACAAAGCTTGGATCGAAACTTACCAAAGAAGTTTCCAAATCTTCCCAGGGAACCTGTTCCGGGCTTGAATTCAAAAAAAGAAAAAAAAAGATAGAGATAACTCAATGAGATATGAAGAGAGACAGACGTTTCGATTTGAAGATTTTTTGTCTCACCATACTGATGTCGAGACCTCCGTTGGCATCGTCGATGGTATCCCCTGTTGAATCAGGAAAGGAAAGAAACGGTCAGTGTTATGTGAAGTGAGCGGGAGATTGTCGAGCCCGATACGCACAAGTACCCTGTTGGAAAGAATGAGATGGAGAGCGGGGAAAGTAAGAGGTCAGAGAGAATGTCGACGCTTTCTGCCAACGATTGGCGAGTGACTCACTCCCCAGCTGTAGGACGGATGTGCAAGAACAAGAGAGAAAGGTCAGACTTGGGACATTGAAACTTATACTCGACCTTGACTCACTCGCTGATGACGGCCCCTTCGAACTTCAATTCGGTCTTCAGAATCTTGTTCAAGGTATGATCGTCTCCACAGGCAGTAGTTCCGTTGACCGTATTGTAAGAGCACATAATAGTACCAGTTCCAGCACGTATGGCTTCTGAAAATGGTCGCAAATAGATCTCATGAAGAGTCTTATCGTCGACGTTTGAAGAGATTGGAGTTTGCTCTCGTACCGGAAAGATTTGATAAGGCTCACTCAAGTTGTACGGATTGCGGAAGGTTTCCTGAGAGTCAGATTGGAACATAAAGTAGAGGTAAGCTTTGGTTTGTTCTTGTCCATGTTCATCCGTACTCTACTTCCGTAATTCACCTGCTCGTAGGCGATGTAATGCTTAGCACAAGTTAAGACACCCTTCTGTTGAGCGTGCTTGACTGAGATGTAAGAAGCTTCTCCGTGAAGGTACTCGTCACTTCCGAATCCTGCAGAGACCAAAAACAAAAGTGAAGAGAGAGGTTGTCAAATTTACAGAGCGCAAAGGGACGCGAAATGCTTTTACTCACCTTCCCAATTTCTCCCACCTCTTGGGGAGCGACCTAGCGGACCACCTGTGACAGGCCCCAGCCAGATGTTGACTCCTTTGTCTTTGAATTCTTCGGCAATAGCATCAGCTCTCTTGGCGATAAGATCTCTATCAAAAGTGGCAGCGATGGTGACTCCGGCTGGAAATTGAGAAACACGTCTAGCTGGACGCACTCCCAAAGGTCCGTCTTGAAGACAGATTCCACGAAGCCCAAGTCTTGGAACCTGAAAGAGGTTGAACAAAAAAGGAAGGTCAGTTCCGATGTTGGAAGGAGGAGAAAGAGAGAAAGTCACAGCCCCTGGTTTCACTCACCTCGCCTGAAAAGCCTACGCATTTCCCAGTGTAACCTGTAGTGACGTTGACCTTCTCTTCCATAGTCATTTGATCAACCAGAGCTTTAGCCTTGGCAAAACCAGAAGTCCAGGTTCCTCCTGTTGTCAAGGTATGGGTGTAATTGAAGGCGTCATTTTCTCTTGGGAGGAAAGGTTGGGAGACGACATCGTCAAAAGGTGCGGCTACAGCTTGAGATGCGAACAGAATGGTACCAATCAAAGCAGTTACTTGAAGGAGGGAGAGTTTGAAACCCATGACGAAGGTGGGTTAGGGATGGAAAAGGAGAAGAAGAGGGAGAAATGTGGGGATTTTAGAAGGGAGTCATTTCTCTGCTGTTTAAGTACCTTTCGAAAAAAATGGGGGAGAGGGAGGAAAGAAGCAAACTCCTTTGAATGGAGAGACTTTTCTCCTCCATTCTCAATTGTGTTATGGAGACAAATTTGATCCAATTCCTCCGAGAGTTCCTTTGAAAGCTGAATTTTGAACTGAAGGCTGAACCAGAAAGGTCCTGTCTTGAGGAGGAGATTGAACCTCTTGAAGAAAGAACCCCTATTTTGAGGGGGAGGGCAAATCTATGACGGCGCGATGATGCCTTCGAGAGAAAACACACGAGATCCCAGCGAACCCAATGAAAATGGAGCTCCGAAGCTGAGAGATTGCACCCATTCCTCTCTTCTAAAAAGGGCTTCCCTCATTGGATCATCTCATCGTCCTGCAAACAACATATGTGACTTCCATAGAGGATCGTTGGCCAGAAGTCAGTAGTCAAAGTTTGCCTCCATCGAAACATCAGAGTAAGCAATGTTTCGTCGAACTTTTGGGGCCAAACATTTAGACAGCTCTTCAAAAAGACGGAGGCGAGGGTGTCCGCATTTATTTGGCGGGTGAGGTGAAGTACGCAATAGTTTGAGATGAATGAAAGAAAGCAAAAGATTTAGCAGAGTGAAACAGAAAAATGAAGTGGACTCTCACATCCCATTTCTTCTCGAGATCCCAACATCTTGAGAAACAGATCTTCTCGGCCTGAACCTTGAAGGTCTAGTAGTGGTACTAGGATTGGCGGGACTTGCAGTCGAAGTGTTGGGAATTTTGGGTGAAGATTTCGGACTGGCGATGGAGGTTGGATTTCTGACTGGCGAGTTGAATGACAGTAGAGATGGGTTTCTAGTATTTGAAGAGTTGAGTTGAGTGAATCTAGAAGTTCCAATCACAGAAGAAGGTCTACTTCCAGTAGAAAACTTAGAAGGTGAGGAAAAAAAAGCAGATCGAGAGAAGGCTTGGCTGGCATTTGGATCGTCATTTTGATTGAAGTTGGGTTTTTGAAGAGAGTTGACCATATCAGAAGTTTGAGCATGGGCTAGTCGGATCAATTGTTGATTCGCCTTTGGTGTCCAGGGGTGAGGAAAACAAAAGCAAGGTCAGTCTTAATTCGAATGGAAATCACACACCTTTCTCAGAAAAGACTCACCCTTCTCAATCTTTTCACCTCCTCATCCAATCCTTTCAAGAACCCCTCTCTTTCCTGCAATCTTTGCTCCAAACCTTGAACTTTGTCACTCCATTCTCTTTCCACATCTTCCCTAATCTTCTGAGGAGCTTCCGTAGTCTGAGCTTCACAAACCATTTCCAACTCTCTCACTTGATTTTGAAGTTTCGTAATTAATTTCAATTGAGCAAGGTTCCTTTTCTCTTGATCTTCTTGATGATGAAATTCCGTTGCAGACAGTGAAGGTCTTGTAGAGAGCTTCTTTTTCAAAGTAGTGATTTCGAGTTGAGAGGAGTAGAGCTTTTCCTGAAGAACGTAAGAAGGTAGAGAGATGAAAGTGGAGATGGGACCTACTATTGGAGTAGCTGTTGAGGTAGAACTTAGAGCGGGAGAGGCGATTTGAGAGAGTGCAGGAGTTGGTTTGCTAGATCGGGTCGACTGATTTGAGTGAAATTTGATCAAGGGGCGGGCGGAAAGGGTAAGCTTCTCTTTGCACATGAGAGGCAGATAGTGGAGAAAATCAAAACGAAAGACTCACCCGCTGTTCATCATCGTCTTGATCACTTTCTTCTCCCTCATCCTCACCGCCACCTCTGACCACAAGATTTTCGATGATTTCCAATCGTTTCTTGAGCTCCTTGATCCTTTCGTCATCCACCTCAACTGGATGACCTCTATTCTCTCTTGGCGTAACATTCCCAGCTTCACCTGCCCCTCTCTGCAACCTCCTGACCATTTCCCTCAAACCTTCCATCTCATTCCTATATCTGATCAAGAGCGCTTTGGCTTCCGACCCATCCATGCCATCATTCCAACCATCGATTTCATTCTTCTTTGCATTTAAACTAACTTTCTTGACCCTTTTAGCGAAATTCAGGGTACTTAGACTTTCGTCTATGGCATTTGGATTTGGATTAATCGTACAAACCACCCCGACTTTAGAATTTCCGGAAAGAGAATTTTGTAAGATTCTGGTCAATTTCGAATCTCGAAATGGAATATGAATTGAAGAAGCACCATTTCCATTACCCTGACTTTTCTCAGATAAAGCGAAAATCACCTTGGCCAGAGTCAACAAAGATTTGTTGATGTGAGAGCCTTCAGTTCTTCTGTCCGAACCTTGAGAGACGTATTTCTCAGATCCAGCTAAATCAATTAAACTCAATTCTGAAACTCTAATCTTTTTTCCAACTCTTGAAGAACCTTTACTTTCCTCAAATTCTCCAGAACTTGAGTTCCCATCTCTCTCCCAACTTTCAATAGTCAATTTGAAACAAGTATGAGATCTACTACTTCTTGCATTCCAATCAGTTTCCCCAACATGTCTATTAAGCTGACCTCTTTTCAATAATTCTTGAATTTGCTTCTCGTTGACTACGATTTCTTCTTGTAAAGGAGCTACAAAGATTCCTTTACCTCCTTTACCTTTCCCTTTACTATCATCTCTGATTTGAGGTTTGTTTGAAGGTTCTAAGAGATCTAAGACTTTCTCATTGAAGAGTTCTAAATACGAACATCTCAAAAGCCATTCCCTTGAATTCGAAGATTGTTTGATACCTCTGAAAATGTCTTTGATCGATTTCTGAATGATTCCATCTTCTATGCTGTCACTTGATCCTAGGGTGTAGGTTTTTCCTAAAGACGCGGAAGGGAGAGAACGTCAGATCTTGAACAGCCTCCCCTCTCGGTATGAAGTTTCACTCACCACTGGCGGTCTGACCATAGGCAAAAATGACTGCATCGTAACCTTCCAAAGCAGACTTCACAAGGGGTCTTCCTACTGATCGATAGACAGGAGCGTTGTCCGATCCAGTCAAGATTCCATCGACTTTGTGAGGTAAACCCACTCCTGGTTGAACTCGGAGTTGTGCTAGAGCTGGATCTAAGGTGAGAGTCGAGGATGGTATTGAAGGGATCCAGGCTGATTTCTCGCCAGGTTTGGGAGGTCGAAGTCTGAGGGTTAAGGATGGATGAAGAGGTCAGGGTAAAATCCTAGGTGACAGACTCCAGGTTTCTTCATTTTATTGAAAGGCTTTCTGGATCTCTTCCATCATCCCAGATCTTCTCATCTTCATCTCTTGTCCGATCTACCAGAGAAAGACCAAAGCAGCAACTCACCTTACGTGAACTTTCACACTCTCCTGCTCCATCTCTCCACCTTGTCCCTCTTGATTCCAACTCCCATCTTGACTCGTCTGATTCCCATCCTGAAAGACGAAGGAGCTGTCCTCCAACTCGTATTCCAATATTTCCCTATCCATCTCATTCACCTGCAATTCTCTCAAAGTCTCCTCTTCCTCTCTTGATTTCATAGCTCTTTTCAATCCCATACTAATCCCTAATCCTCTACCCAAACTCGCTTGCAATTCAGAGTTGGAATGAGAGGCGGTTGAACTTGAATAAGATCCATTTTGATTGAAAGCAGGAGATTTCTTGTTTTTGGACTTTGGCTTTGAAACTCCATCTGTTAATTTCGCCTTTAGTTTGATTGGTGAATTTGATGTTTGTTGTTGTTGAGATGTATGATGAGTTCTTGTAGGGGAAGTAGTTGGAGTGAAAGAAGTGGGGAGAAGAGTGTTGTTGGATGGAGGAGGAGGAGTAGAAGAAGTTGTCTTTGATTGATTCCTTGTGGACCTTCTCAAATTCGACTCATTCACTGAATTATCGACCTGAATTTGATTTGACCTCACAGGAGATTCAGACGATTGAGTCGGATCGTGATTGTAACCTCTGATTGGCAGGTTGAAATTCTCCTTCAACTCTTCCTCTGCATCGTTCCCTTGCAATTCTTCAGGATTACTACTGCTACCTGAAGTTCTGAAAGTGATATTACCAGATTTGTTAGGAGATAAACCTGTTGTACCTCTTCTTGGAGTTGGCATGAACCCACCATCCTTTCTTCGGATTGTACCACCACCACTGGCTATCCTAATGGATCCATTACTATTAAAACTGTAATCCCTTTCCCTTTCTCTTCTTGGACTACTCCTGTTACTTATCTTTCTAACCCGAACAGAAGTTTGACCTAATCCTGAACAAATTTGTTCATCCAAGTTCTTTCGAGAAGGTGATGTTTGAAGTTTGACGTAGCTTGAATCAGGTGAGGCAGGTGGGAAATCGGTTGATGAGATATCCATCCTTAAAGAAGGAGAAGAAGAATGAAAAAGAAAGAAGAAGAAGGAGAAGGAGTGAGGCTGAGGAGTGTTGGTTCGGAAGCTCTGCCCTCTCAACTGTTCTAACACGCGTTGATCACATGCGACACCAGATGTCAACAAATGATACCAATCGCAATGTGAATTGTCAACAGGTATTCAGCAATGGGTATTTAGGTTTCCAGAAATTTCAAAACACGGAAACAGAATCAGAGAATCGAAAGCACAAGAAGCGGTCCTCCTTCTCAACCCCTCACTCTCTCCCTTCCCTCTCTACTCCAGTCTAGTTCAAATAAACCTTGGTACAGTTCGTTGCCATATAGTCTCTCTTACTGGCTTGCATCATTAATCCAAAGCTCAAACCCTCAACAGAAGCGAACCCAGGATCATCAAATCCAAGCACAGAAACCACTTGAACTCCATTAGTGAAAAGTCCAAATTGATCCAAAGAGTTGGAAGTTCTAGAGTAAATCTTCTCAGCGATTGGAATGTAGGTTGATGCTTTGGTTTGAGAGGTCGAGAGGATCGAGGAAAGTCTGTAGATCGAGGCTGTCAAGAAAGAATGAAGCGTGAGAAGAAGACGTCAGGCTTTAGGTTTTCTTGAACTCTGATTGGTGGAAGCAAGAGAATGAAACTTACCAGCAATCAACATACTACCACTACCATCCGAGAAAGTATTCTTTTGATCAACGTAATTATGAAACAAATCAGAATTGTCATCGAAGAATGGAATTAAAGCGTCTAGTAATTCATTTGCCCAATTGACCAGATCATTCTTTTGTGGGATCATGTTGTTTGAAAATGGAGATTGATGAATTGAAAGTAGGACTCGACTGTGTTGTGAGACAGAGAAAAGGTCAGTGACTTTCCTTTCGAGAAAACAGCTGACTGATATCACTCACATCATACCATACAAAGCCCAACCTTGCCCTGTATTCCAACTTCCTTCAGCTTGCCAATTGTTGTTATCAATCGACCAAATGTGCCCCCAAAGTTTAGACGATTTCCTCATGTAACCTCTGAGAAGTTTCATTTGATTGTAACCTTCTTGAAGGATTGATTGAGTTTTCGTTAGTTCTCCGTAGGCAGCTAGGAATGGGGCTGTTCATGGAAGAAAAGTGTCAATACTTGATTGGTTTCGGTTCAAGAGGAGGTCGAACGAGAAAGCCCCTTTCACTGCCCTCCCATTCCTACCCTGTTACTCACGCCCCATATAAGCACTGTCAGCCCAGGCTTGTAATCCAACAGCTCTTTGACTGATAAATCCATTTGAGGCTCTAGGAGCAGTTTGAGTGACGTAGTTGTACTGTCTCTTAGCTCCTCTCATTAGCATTCCGAAGCTTCCACCTGGGGCTGAAGGACCGCCTACGACAGCCAATGAGTCGTTGGCTTTCGCCGCTAGTAGGACGACTGGACCTGAAGAAGCGGAATCGAGTGAGGCTCCTTGAGTTGTAGATTCGTCTCCGCTGATGCGGGCAGACTGCGAGGAAGAAAGGGAAGGACTTAGAGAGAGTCGGATTGCCAGATCGTGTGCAAACTCTTATACTAACCAGTCTTCCGACCGAATCTTGATTTGCAACAGCTCTAGCACCAAATCTCAGAATGTCGAAGGGAGCATCTTCGCTGTACTGATCGTTTGCAAACCCGGTCCAACTGGCGGCTTCGAGTTCAAGTAAACCTTGAGCCAAGGTTCCCTGCTCCCAAGAGGCTCTTCGAGGAAGAAAACAAGGGGATTTAAGAAAAGGAAGGAGAGAGATCAGAGGGTGACTCCATGGAAAGCGGACGAAAAGAAACACTCACCTTGGAGAGTCCAAAGCTGCTGATTTAGCAATCCTAACGAAAGTTTCATTCAAAGATGCAGAAGCTGCTAAACGATGTCCTTTAGAGCCAGAACCAGAAGAGGAAGAGTCCTTTCCTTTTGACTTTGTATGAAGATCCTGAGTTGAATTTAGGAGACCCTTGAGCTCAAACAAATCTCTACCAACATTATCGGCAGCGAAATATCTTTGAATTGAGAAGGCTTGGGATAGAGGTCCAAAGAAAGCTAGGAAAAGGAAAAGAGTTGCCAAATAGGGCTTGAAGTTGATAGAAGGTTGGTTTGAGACTGAGTTCGAGAGAGTCGTGATCGAAGGTTTTGATTTCAAAGAACGTGGTGAGTTGAAAGGAGATGAAGGGTGATATGATCTTAACCTGGATCTACGAGGTGTAGATGGTGGTGTTGAAGACATCTTTTGGAGAGTCAGAAAGGAAATGGTGGTAGAAAAGATAGGGGGAACGTTAAAGTTCCAAAGATGAGAGAGTCTTCCAACACGCGCCAAGTGTTAGCGCTATTTTCGTCTTCGTCAACGCGTCTTCCAACCTTCTTCTACAGGGGATCATTTTCGATTTTCAAATCGAATCAATTGACTCAGGCGCGAAGAAAAGAGGTATGTATCTAGGGGAAGCAAGTCGCAGAGTTGAACGCAAAGAACGTTCCTTCTTTCTCCAAAAGTGTGCCGTCGTTCGATGGAATCTTCGCTCGTCCATGTACGTTCTTCTCTTCTCTCGAAGATCTCTCGAACAAATGAAAGTATTGATTATGGATAATCATTCCATAATCAGACCTGGAAAAATAACAGCCCTCTATCGAGAACCGATCCTTCAATACTAATGTCAAATCGACCGCTGTGAAGTGGCCTTGGGCAAGAAACAGTGTACAAGTACACATCTATTGGTGAGTCAAGGATGGCTCTATTTAGAGCCCATCTAGACCATGACTTTGAGATCGAGAGTTGAAACGTTGATATATTCTTCGATTTGGTCTTCTCGAGTCGCTCAGTCCTTGACGTAGCCGCAAAAGTCCTCACCATCTCCTCTATGGCTTACCTGAATCTGTTCTCACATTCTAATCTGTATCCGGGAATTTTCAAATCGAAACAAGCGAGGAGAGCTTGTCTCCAGCGTGCAGCCCTGACGACGCAGAATGTCTTATTTAGCTCAATATTCCGCCAGCGTCTATCATCTTCTCCCTCTGCTTTGGAGATGGGAGAGTCAGAACCACAACCTCTTCATATAGGGGGGTTCAGATGAACCAGTCCAATGTCAAATGGGGCGAGCTCGGGGCAGTGGCGAGAGTGGCAAGTAGAACTCAGCTCCCCTCCAATTACAGCTCGGTTTCTCTCTTCCTTTCCAGCATTGAGATGGGCATAGCTGGAGACGCCTTCTGAGTCTCACTTCACCTTCTCATTTCCATTCTCGTCACGATTCTCGAAGTATCGAAGTCGGATCTGTTTCCTAAATGGCAAATGCAGAGCATCGGCATTCTCGCACAAGTCGCTTCCTCTCGCGCACACGACAGTTCCTTCTCCTAGTAAGGAGGGAAGTGGGAAGTAGAGGACCGAATAGCTTCTTAAATCCGGTCTCGAGCTTTGGGCATTCCTCGGAGGAAACTCAGAGTCGCACTCGAGAGTTCCGGAGAAGCATTCTCCTTGTCTCTCTCTGTCTGGTGATCGTCTCAGCTCGAAGAGGTTTAAAAGGAGGTATTCCCATCTCCACAATCTCCTCGCAATCTCTCTAACTTTCTCTTCTCCATTCCCAACCCACCAAATCTATCAAAATGTCTTCAGACCAAAGGGAAACGTCCCTTTCCGTTCCCAAAATCCAGCGAGGTGAGTGCAAACTGCATTTCTCCTAGAACGCTGCTTTTATATCTCATCACTGACTGACAATTTCCTCTGGAAAAAAAAGTCGCCACCTTCAGCGAAGCAAGCGGACCTGTCTCTGTTCAAGAGGCTCAAGTCACTCAGGAAAAGGACTTGAAGCCGGGCGAGGCTTTGGTCCGAGTCATCTATTCAGGTGTTTGTCATTCCGATCTCCATATCTGGCTGTGAGTAGTCTTGAGTTCCGAAAGGAAAGTCAAGAAGATCGAGAGCAGCAAGCCCAGATCCGACCCTTGTGAAGAAGTCTCTGAACCGCGTTGTTCTCTTCTCCACGAACGTGTCTCGGTGACACTCAGAGGACATTGGGGGTTTCCAAAAGCATTGCCTCTTATCGGTGGTCATGAGGGGTGAGTGATTCGATCAGAAAACAAAGAATGAACGACCTCGGACTCACGGCTTGCTTTGTGCTCTACTCTCTCCTTCGATTTTGCAGAGCTGGAGTAGTCGTAGCTTTAGGTCCAGGAAGCGACGAATACTTGAAAAAAGGAGATCGTGTCGGAATCAAATTCATTGCTGTGAGTTGCGCTCCCTTGCACGTCGCCACCGAACCTCGACTGAAGTTTTCTTTTGGTGGTCTCTCAGGATACCTGCCTTCAATGCGAAAGCTGTAGCAAAGGCTACGAACCACAATGTGGTAAGGCAAAAGCTTCCGGATATTCAATGGATGGGACTTTCCAACAGTATGCAGTTTCTCAGGCAAGAGGTCTTACAAAGATCCCTGATGCCTTGCCTCTCGCTGACTCTGCACCGATTCTCTGGTGAGGTACTTAGATTTCTTTCTTCTGTTTCTCTTTGTCCCTTAGAATCCGACTCTTAAAACTGACTGTTGAAATTGGTTTCTAAACTTGACTCTGAAAATTGGCCCTCTTCTTTTCCCTCTCCTTTAGTGCTGGAGTTACTGTCTACAAAGCTCTTAAAGAAGCTCAACACGTAGGAGATCTCCGACCAGGAGACTGGGTCGCTATTCCAGGATCCGGAGGAGGTCTAGGTCATTTGGCTGTTCAATACGCGGTGGCCATGGGTTTCAGAGTGCTCGGCATCGACACTGGCGACGAGAAGAAAGCCCTCTCCACCAAATTGGGAGCTGAGGCGTTTGTCGACTTCATGACCACCAAAGTGAGTCTGAGATCATGATCCTATGTGGCAAAGATCGGCATGGGAGTTACTTTCTGAAGCTCGACTCCCCCTCCACAGAACCTCACCGAGGACGTCAAAGAAGCTACTGATGGAGGTGGACCTCATGCTGCTGTTGTAGCTGCCGCTGGAGGAGCTGCTTATGAACAAGCTCTGGACTAGTCAGTTTGGACTTTCGGGGATCACCACGCTGACTTGTTTTTCCCTGACGACCCGCTCTCTCTCTCTCTCTCTCTCTCATCAACTCTCAAAGCTTGAGATCGCATGGAGTTCTGGTCGCTGTTGGTCTTCCTCCCGAAGGTGTCATCAAGGCCAACGTTCTATTTACCGTCACTCGCTCGTTGAGAATAGTGGGATCTTATGTTGGATCAAGGAGAGACGCCTTCGAAGCTCTCGAGATCGCTGCTCGTGGGAAAGTCAAGACTCACTACAAAATCCAAGGGCTCTCGGACTTAGGTCAGATCTATGAGGAGATGAAGAGTGGCAAGGTAACTGGAAGAATCGTTCTTGACGTCGACCAATGAACGGCGAGTTTGAGTTGCTATTTGGCCAACATCTTAAAGTACCTTTATTCTTGAAGATCCTCACAGCCTTTGAAGTTCTTTTACCTGAGTGCTCACTGATTCTTTTCCTTGTCATACTGATCTCATCGGCCCCTTTGTTCTGCAGCTTGATCTTCAACTCCATCGACCGTAGCTGTCCAGTCTTTTTTTGCTCTTCCTAGCCCCAACTTCTTCTCCCTTGACTCACCTTCCTACATCTTAAATAATCAAACAAGGCTCTTTCTAACTTCCAAGAGAAATTGAAAGAGGCTAGATTTGACAAATTGTATATCAAGAACACGAGAAAAACTAGCTTGACTCCTTTCTTTCCCTTGCTGCCTTTGTGCCTTCGTCTTTAAGTATATAGACCCGCAGTAAATGTGCCCCAAACTCGGCTCAGTACTGAGCCTCAGTGGCCGGACTGTTCCTCAGGATCGAAACTTTTCGACGAGGAGTCTGGAACTTTTCAACTCAGAACACCCTCTAAAACCGAGGATCTGAGGACAAAAGAAGAGAAAGGGGGTGTAGAGTTTGGCTCAACCACGCCTGGTTTTCCCTCGCTCCCTCCCCTGAAACCTAAGTTCTCACGATTTTAAAGGCTTTTTATGTTCAGCATCTCGCTTTTCATTTAAACATGTTCAAACGACAGAAAGATGTTTTTAATTGCCACCGTCCGTGGGTTGCACAGCCTCGCCTTTGGGGGGAGGAAACTCCTTCTCTTTGTGCTTTCCCTCATCCTACCTTGATCATCCTTCTTCCTTTCTATTAGTGCAGGTTTCACTGACTTCGTTCTACTCTACCAGATCAAATCGTCTCAAAGCATTCTCCCAATCCAAAACTACAACATGATGCAGGCGTCAATCTCCTTCCTCTTCAAACTCCTCGCCATTTTCTCAATTTTCCTTTTGGCTTCAACTCATCCTACCGCACACTCCTCTAATCAACTCCAGTCCAGAGCTACTGTGTGCAATGGTGACTCTTCCTTATGCGAGAGACTCTACTCAAACGTAACTTATATTGGGACTCACAACTCCTATGGAATTGCTCCCACTTCAAGTGAGTTGAGTTCTTCAGCCGGAAGCAAGCAATGGATCTTAGGTGAAGAGATGAAAGAGGTAGTATCAAGAAACTGGCTTCGAGAACAGAGCTAGGATGAACCGAAAGCAAGAGAACTTATTCGAAAAGCCCTCCCTTCCACTTCCTCAAGCTGACCCCCTTCCCACCTTTTTCTCGTGACGCTCTCAAGATTCGGCGGCAAATCAGGAGCAATCTATCACCACTCAATTGAATGATGGAGTCAGGTTGTTGCAGGTTCAAGCTCACAAGTCCAGCAATTCAAGTGTCAGTGGAGCTGGTATCGATCTTTGTCATACCAGTTGTTCTCTGTTCCAAGGTGGAAGTCTGGAATACTATCTAGGTCAGGTGAGTAAAGCTGAAACAGAGCTTCGGGCGGAGATTTGAATGGAAATTCGAGGGAAAAGATGATGGTTGAATGGATTGCCAAGGCGAAGCTTCCCCTCCTAACTGACCATCTCTTTCCTATCCTCAGGTTAAATCTTGGGTCGACGATAATCCCAATGAGGTCTTGACGATCCTAATCGTCAACTCGGACGGATTAGAGCCTTCTCAATTCGCTCAAGCTTACACCTCCACTGGTCTCGATGCCAAATCTTTCTCTCCTGCCGATGCCTCTCAAACCAGTCGCTACAACTGGCCAACTTTGGGTTCAATCATCGATGGAGGTAAGAACGTGATCACCTTCATCACCAACACGGAAGCGGATTCAACCTATACTTATCTGCTACCAGAGTTCTCTTACATTTGGGAGAATCCTTACGACCAAATTAGTGTCCCATTCAGCTGTTCAGTCGATAGGATCGGAGCCGGATTGGATCCAGGAAATCTCATGTTCCTCTCCAACCACTTCCTGGACATTCAGACCTCCCTTCTTGGAATCAGCTTTCTCACTCCCGATGTGTCTCAACTTGACACGACGAACGGTGCCGAGAGTATTCAGAGTGGATGTCCAAACCCAACCTTCGTCATGGTCGATTTCTATGATTATGGAAGCGTCTTCCAAGCTGCTGCTGCCGTGAGTAGGACTGGTGGAAGTGACAAGCATCTCTTTCCAAATCCTGACCTTTCTTCCCTCAATCTCTCCATTACAACGGATTTGCAGATGAATGGAATTCAATACACTGCCAAACCAATCGGAAATGCTACTACAGGATCCTCAGGATCTTCTGGCGCTTCTTCAGACAGTTCATCAGCTCTTTCGACCTTCTCTTCAACATCTCGCTCCCCTGTCTTGCTTGCTGGTCTTACTTTACTAGGAGCTGTATGTCTGTTGTAAGACGGAAAGTCAATTTTCAAATTCGGTATTGAATGAGTCGAAGTGTATATACAATAAGTAAATAAATAAATTGAATCTCGACAAACAGAAAAGGCGCCCCTTTCTTCCTCTCTTTCTACATACTTCTAATAATGGACAATCTTTCTACGTATTCCTCTCCTGCATTTCTTCCTTGCTTCTGATCGTTTCCATATCCACCCTGTTGTTTCTTTCGCGATGAAGAAAAACGAGCACTGCGAGAGCGATAACCGAGACCAGGAGAAGCCATCCTAGAACGAGGGTTGCAACCACAGGTCCAGCAAGGTGAGCGAACGATTGTGAGTTTCCTAGAGTGCGCCCGATGAAAGTCGAGCTCAGGTAGTTTCCAGCTCGATTGAAGAGATCGACAGCTTGTAACAAGAAAGCCAAGGGAATCCTGAGGGATTAGAAAAGCCGAAGTGTCAGTTGGGATTCCAAAGTGCAGACGTTTGAGATGACTGCAGATCCTGATCTGGGGCTTTTCAAAAGTCGGTAGGACTCACAATAAAAGGATGGCTAACAAGATCAGGAACGCAAAATGGAATATCGCTCCTGCGACGACCACTCTTCCGTTAGTAGAGGCCCCAACTTTTTTGCTCTTCACGATAAAGTAAATTCCCAGGGCTAGAGGCTGTGAGGTGCAGAAGGGAGAAGGCGTGGAAGAGTCAGAGGCAAGACATTATTTCCAGGTCGACTTTCTTGACTTACCTCGATTATGAGCAGTATGTAAGAGACCAAGAGAAGGATCGCAGCGACTCCAGCTGGTCTTGCTTGAGCTACAGTGACAGAGTTAGAGCCAAATGAAGAGCCAGAATTAAAGGGGGAGCTGGATCCAGAACCGTGAGAAAATGTGAAGTGATCTCCTGAGAATCCAGTGAAAGCCCTTTCTTCTAAATTTCTAGGAAGTTGAGTAGGTTGTGATCCAACAGGAGCTTTACTGATAATTGAAGTTGGCCTATAGTTGAGGTGAACATCGGTTGCTAGAGGGGTGGTGAGTTCGGTGGCAATTTGATTGAAGGTGGCAGTTGGAGATTCATCTCGTCTTGTGAAGGTGTACCCGAAAACAGAGTACGTATTTGAGGGAGAATCATCTTGAGAGTCTAAGTTAAGAGTTCGAGTAGGGAAGGGGACGAAGAGAATGATGAGAGAGACAACTGCTAGAAGAGTTGTTAGAAAGGAGGTGAATGTCAAAGCGATTGAGCCGGCTTTCATGGTTGCTGATGTTCTCAAGGTTAGAAAGGTTGAAGTCTGGAAATGAGAGTTGGAGGAGGAGGAGGAGGAAGAAGAACCTCTGTTTATAAGTTGTCCTCTCTATAAGCGACCTCGTGGGCCGCCGCCACCACCTTCTATTGAGAAGCCCTAAGACGCCAAATGCGGTGTTGTGTGAAAAGCGTGGTCTTTTGGCAGTGATGTAATTGACCGCGTGTTTCCCAAAGCGGCGGCGCTGAAAGTGAAGACGAAACTGACGAAGGGAGAGAAGAATCAAAGGCCTCCGGGAAAGCTCAGAGACACCGCAGATGTCCCGCAGATGTCTCAGAGAAGATTAGGCGGTAGATGCACGATGAACGTCGACGAACTAACAAAGCATAAAGAGAAAAGGAAAAGTGGGTCAAGTGACCTGTGAGCTGGATGAACAGCCTCATCGATGGGTTGGAAATTGGCTGTGAAGGTATCTACGACAACAAGTCCTTTCAAAGATCCAAATTCCTCTTTACTTTTGGAGCTTTAACAATCCTTTCCTGGGGATCTAAATAAAGCATTCTATCGAAAACGGGATACAAAGGAGAGAAGAAGAGCAAAGATCAGCGTCCCAAAGCCAAATCGGAGAACCCTTCTCCAGCGTCACTTGTCTTCTCAAGCCAGCCAACCCTTTTGTTCATCTACTCACCCCAACGCATCCAAAATCTCCACCTCACTATGAGTATTCGGATGACCCTCCTTTCCTCCTATCCTTTCCCAACCATTAACGCTATTCCCATCACTTGACTTTCGCCAAAGTCCTTGAGAATCAAAGTGACTTCCGAAGGCTTCTGAAGCTAGAGTTCTCAGGAATCTGACGTAATGAACGTCTCCCGTGTGGAATAGAAGGGATGATCCAAGAGTTGCGGGGGAGCATAATCTTAAGAAGAGAAAGGGAGATGGATTTGAGAACTCAGAAGATTCTCCCGAAGTCTGTCTCGCAGTGTTCCTGATGACCTCTGAACACGATTTCTCAAGACCCAACTCACCGAATAGAAACAGGAACCATTTTTTCATCCTGACTCTTAAAATTTCCAATCCATTTCCTACCCTTGCCATCAAACCTTCCATCCAACTTCTCAATCTTCTCCAAAACAGATTTCAACCCATCGATTTCCATCAAATCCTCTCTTTTATCATTAATCCCATCGTCATCCGATTCGATTTCTCCTTGATTCTCTTGACCCATTGCGATTGAGATGGCATCAATTTCTTCTCCTTCTCTAATTGGAGCTACAATCTCTTGATGTTTAGGATCTTCTATCAAGAGTTCTAAACAAGAAGGTATCCTACCTCTGCGAAAAGCCCCAACTACATGAAGATTCAGACATGAATCGATTTCAGAGATTGAAGTTTTCAGAGATTGGAGAACCGAGCTATAAAGTTGATATTCTTCCGATTTCGAATCTTGAGTTTTAAGATTTGGGGGGTCTTGAATTTTGACAGTGACAGTTATAGGTTCAGCAATATCTGGTAAAGGATTCTCAATCTTAGTTGAAATCTCTTGAGTTTGAGATTCCTTTCTCCTCTGATCAAAACCCAAAAGATCTTCTAACCCTTGCTTCTGCCTCTCAGTGAGAAGATTTACGAATTTCTCATCCCTAAGGTCTTCCAAAGATCTACAACCTGCTTTGATTAAAGTCTTTGCTTTTGCAAGTCCTATTCCTTTGACTAGTTGGAGATGTTTTAGAAGATTTGGATCTGGAGAGGAGTGGAGATGAGCAGGAGATGGCAAGTTGGAGATTGAAGAGGGGAATCGGTTGAAGCTTGATGAAAGTGGGTTTGAGGTAGATCTTCGAGGTTGGAGTTTGGATATTTTTCTTTGGGAAGTAGATATGTAATCTAACTAGAGGTGGTTCCAGGCGAGATAGAATGGGATAGGGACTAGGGTTTAGAAGATGTTCATTTCCCCCTTCTGTTCTCTTCTCTCTTTCCCCTTTGACTACATGAACTGTTGTGATTTGAGTACTCACAGGATCTTTTCCCATCAAAATCATATTACATCTGTTTCTGATACCTTTTCCAATCCCTTGCAATTCAATCAGTTGATCCAACCTTGTGATCTTGTTTGGATGTTGAGCCAAAGATTTGATTCCCAGCGCAATGGCTCTCAATTTGAATGAGATCACATCTTCACCACTTAAATCTTCTGTATTCGAAATTTGATGTTTGGGTGAATTGTTTCGAATGGAATCAAAGCATCGATAAAGTGGAAGCGTAAGATGAGAATTGAAATTCTGATTGGAAGAAAGGTATTTATTTATCCATGAGGGTGAAGTTGAGTCAGAGGAGCGAGAAGATGATGATGAGGAAGTTGATAAACTTGAGAATCGCCGATTCAACTTGATCAAGTTGGTTATTGCTTTCATCTTGATTGGCTGCGTTGAGAGAGAGTGTTGCTTCTTCGAGAAGAACTTCTGTTTTTCTTATCATCTCTCCTTTTCTTCTTCCATCGCAGCTTACCACTCATTGACACAATGGCACTTTTTCGATCGCCCTCGATCTTTCAACGAACACCAACTCTGTTCTTCCGATCGATGATCTTAATCTCCCTCGAGCTCTTAGCAAACGCTCTTCTTTGGATCATCTCTGCAATCGTCTTCAAGCAACATTCTCAATCAGGAAAACTTCTCTCTCTCGCTCTAATAGCCTGGACACTTGGACTCAGACATGGATTAGATGCAGATCATATCTCGTAAGCCACCCTTTTCAACCCTTTAACAGCCTAGATTCGAACAAATCTATTATCTCTGATTTTTTTCGTTTTCTCATCGCAGGGCAATCGACAATGCAACAAGAAGGATTGCTTCTATTCCAAGATCTGATTCTTCAGAGAGTCGTCCTAAAATGAGAAAACCTGTTACTGTCGGATTGTTCTTTAGTTTAGGTCATAGTAGTAAGTGGCTGGTAGTACAACGCTTTCCATCGAACGTTTCTTTCTAGCTGATTTCGCCATTTTCACTTCCCCTCGAATAGCGATTGTGGTTTGTGTAACAATGGCTGTAGCAATTTCCACGGCAGTAGCTTCCAATCTAGATGGAGTCTCAGGAGTTGGGGGAGTCATTGGAGCTGCAATTTCTGGATCTTTCTTGATTTTAGTAGCTTTGATAAACTCTTTTATTTTGGTCAAAAGTTATAGAAGAATCCAAAGGGAGAAGAAAGAAGAATTCAATATTGACTCAAGGAAGAAGGATCTTTCAAATTTCAAACCCGATTCCCAAGCCTCAGAAGATCAAACCAACTCTCATCGATTCTCTGGAATCTTGACAAGAATAGCTCTCCCACTTTTGAAATTGGTCAATCGGCCTTGGCATTTATATCCGATTGGAGTTTTATTTGGTTTCGGTTTCGATACTGCTTCAAGTATCACTTTGCTCTCTATAGCAACAGTTGCTACACGTACCAGTTCAACTGAAGAAATGGTTGAAAGTTCGAATCAAAGTGCTCCTCAAGTCATTCTTTTAGCTTTGCTTTTCACTGCTGGAATGAGTCTTGTGGATAGTTTAGATAGCGTCATGATGATTTATGGATATGCTCAAAAAAGAGATGGGGAACTTGAGAATTGGTGGGATTGGTTTGAGAAGAAAGAGAAGGATCAAGTTGGAAATTTGGAAGGAAAAAAAGATTTGAAAATTAACGATGAGGAGAAGGAGAAGGACGTCACTCTAACTTCAGAAGATCAAGTCAATCAACTAGAAAATCAAGGACCGAAACTTTTGATCTCGACCTCAACTTTCTCATCCCTTTCCTTACTCTTGACATTACTCTCCATTTTGCTGGCTTTTGCAATTGGGTCGATAGTTCTACTAGGTTTGATAGGAGATGAATGTTCAAGATGTTCAAGAGCTGCTGATAAGCAAGAAGAAAATGGCAACGGAGGATTGGAAGGGAAATGGTGGTTGGCTTGGAGAAGAGCAAATGACGAAAGTGGCAAAGTAGGGGCTGGGATCGTGGGAGTCTTTGCGTTGATACTTTTGGGGTACGTCGGTGGCAGATGGGGGTTGAGGAAATGGAGTGCTAGGAGAAAGGAGAAGTGAAGTCTTCAAAAATTGAACACAGAACACAGCACAACTATAGAATTCAGTTTTTCCTTTCACTTCAAATTATCATGTCACCGATAGGTTTATCTTTTCAAACCGATTCCGCCTCTGCAAATTCCAGTGTGAGACTTCTGTGCTGTTAGACACTTGATCAGTCAGAAGAGTTGCTACATAAAGTTGCTTTTCGTTCTTGATCTCAAGATCATTGGTTCTCGATTTAATTTACAGTAGCGTAGTGTTCTGAGGTATCCAAGTCTTCTTTCAATTCTTCGTCTTTTTTTGTATCCTCCCTGCCCCTTGGCCCCTTTCCCCCTTCACTCTTCTATTCACAGCTCCTCTTCCAAAGCTTCAGCAACAACTCTACCAGTAATAGCCTGAGATGCATGCTCACTCTTAGCACCTCTTCTTCCAACTTCTTCACTTTCCAAAACCGAAATGTCTGAAGCAGAAAACGGATCGATTCTATCAACCTGAATTCCTCGATAAGCTTTCTGTCTAATGACCAATTCCAAAAAACTTCTCCAATAAGGATCTACTTTCAAAAGTTGAGGATTTCCAACCACTATCAACAATTCCTGAGCTCTAGTGGTAGCAACACAAAACCTCTTTCTTTCATAAATCAAACCCAAAGAATTCTTCATGTCGTCTTTTAAGAACCTTTCTCTTGTTCTGACGGTTGAAATTATGGTTACTAAATGTTCTGCACCCTGAAAAACTTCAGTGGTTCCTACGTTGACGGTTGAAAGACCTATCTTTCTTAGTGCTAGACGAAGTCTCCAAACTTGTTCTCTGAAAGGTGAAATCACTGCTATGTCTGAGGCTGAAACCCATTGTCGAGGACGAGGTTCTCCAGCATTGGATAACATGAATTTCCCTTCTGGATCACGATAGATTCCAGTAAGACTTTGAATCAGTTCTATGACTTTCTGAGCCTCTAATGGATCTGAAAAATACAGCGATAAGGAGACAAAAAAGGGTTCAGAATCCTTTGTCCTAATCTTTTCGATTCTTCTCGAGAAATAACTCACTATGCCAACTGACTCCTTCGTCCACCCATTTATCTTCTCCCTCAACTCCTTCGAACAAAAGAGGGAATCCTTTGGTAGGTAACTCATTCCAATTTCTCAGTTCACTCTTCCTTAAATCAGCAGGTCTTAAAGTGTCATTGTAGAAGAGAGATGATGGAGCCATCAATAGAGCTGGGTGTCTACTCCTATAATTCTGTACCAAGTGAGCGCAGAAACTCTCTTTCGGAACCAATCCATTACGACTACTAGAGAACAAACCTCCAGAATTCAAGGCTTTAAGAGTTGACCTTCTTCTACCTTCTCTAAGTCTTTTCATCGCTTGATTGTAAACCGGTCTGTCCCAAAGTCTCTCCAACAGAGAAATATCTAAACCATTAGACCTAGCTTCATGAGACTGAATTCTGGCTCCCAGTTGATTATGATCTCCACAAAAAACTAAAACTGGATCTCTATTTCTTGAAGATTCCTTTGAAGGTAAAATGGTTGCTAAAAGACTTGATAATTCAGCTTCCGTTCCTTGACCTGTTTCATCAATGATCAAATGAGTAAAGTGAAGTGGAACTCCTTCATCTTGAACTTCATCTTTTGAATCCTTTCTTGGTTTGATGGTAGAAGCCACTGCTACGTTGAGCTTTGCTAAATCCGAGTTTGTGACTCTAGCTTTGACCAAAAGAGAAGCGTCGAAAGTGGTTGTTACGATGACTCTTGCTTCCATCAAAGCTTTAAGCTCTGGTAAACAAAAGACGTTCTTCTCTTCGTCGATTGAACAATACAGCATCAGCTTTTCTGGTACTTCAGCAAAAGTCCTGGAGAAATCGTTGATCCTGATCATTTCTCCTTGCTTCAATGATCCAGCTAATCTAAGAGCTAAGGTATCGGCAGCGGTAGAAGAAGGAGCGGCTAGAAGGATTGTAGATTGAGGTTGACGATGAAGTACTTGCAAAACGGCCTCAGTTAACGTCTTCGTCTTTCCAGTTCCTTTAGGAAGAAACCAAGGCGAAAAAAAGAATTCGGGTAAGAAACATTCCATCGAGACGCCCCACGATTCTACTCACCCGGAGGTCCAGAGATCAAATAGGGAATCTTGAGAAGTCTTGAAGAGATACTTTCTACAGCATCTTTTTGTTCCTCATTCAATCTTTCATCGAAATGTTTCATTTCACCTTCCCAAATCCTGTCCTTCCCACCCTCACCTTCATTCTTAAACCTAGCATGAGCTTCAGTTGGAAACAACCATCTTCTCAAAGTGTTTCCAACTCTATGACCTCTCTTCAAGCTAGATTCCAAAACCTTGAAGCTATCCAAAGAATCTCTTTCCATCTTAAGTCTTGGATGAAAAATGACGTTAAACCTAGCCTTTTCAACACTCGGATAGTATCCCTTCAAAGCTCCTTCTAATTCCTTACAATCCAAAACGATTTTCCCTTCGATAGCTCTGACGGAAGTGATATGAGCATCGAAGGCAAGTTTCAACCAAGATTTAGAAAAGGAAGCAAGAGCTCTTAATTCTACTCTATCTCCAGGAATTAGATGAGGACGGTCCTCTCTGATCCCAGGAAGAGCTAAGGACCAGAGGCCTAAATCTCTGTCCTCTGGATCATAAGCCTTAAGTCCTACTTCGAACAAGGATTGCTTCGATAAATCTAAGATCCTGGAATCCATTTCTAAAGATAAGAGCTGTTGGAATCTTGCGACGTAAGTGGAAGCTTCTAAAGGTGGAACCTCGTCTTGTTCGATTGGAATGTCGATAGCTGACACCTCTAGAGACAAAGAGTCGGAGGATTGCTTGAGAGATGAAGCCGCTACATTGGCATCTAGCGAGTTGAAGATAGTCGAATTTGAACTCGGAATTGGTGAAGTTTGTCCACTTTTTTGATCTTGAGCTACTGCACCTACTGAGTTCGTCCAATCGTTCCCACTACCTGAACCCCAATTTGCTCCTTGAATCTTCGGTTCTAATAGCGAAGCTCGCTTTTCCTTAGAGAAGTATTCTTCTCCTCCTACTTCCGAAAGAGCTGAAGGAGTAGTAGGATCGAAATCATCTCTCTCATCAGAGAAATTAACGTGATCTTTTTTTCTTCTTTTTTCTTTTTGGTTTTGATTTTGTTTTTGACTTTCTGAGTTTTCTCGATGATTCGAGTTTTCTGAGATACTTGTAACACTTCCGGAATTATTATTAGACCAAGGAGAATCGAACTTGTTTGACACTAATGGAATTGAATCTTGTTTTCTACTTTCTTTTTCTAGTAAAGCATCTTCATTTTCTTCACTTTCAGCTTCGCTTTCTACTTTTTCTGAATTTTCCAATAGGTGTTTGGTAAGGAATTTGGAAGAGTATCCCTGACCATCGAAAGGTTCTGGAGCTTCATGAGGGACGTTAAAGAATGCTTGATCGGCGTTGACTTCTAGTAACCAAGCAGGCTGGAGACGAATAAGGAAAATGATTCAGCGAAGAATGAGAAGATATCTTGCGAGACACTCGGAGACTCACAATAAAGATATCAGCGTATAGGTCCAACTTCTTATTCGATGTCGGAACCTTTACATTCGTAGATCCTTTCTCTGAAACTTTCTTCTGTTTTTTCTCTCCACCATCTGTAGGAGTTGTAGCTGGAGTGATCTCCTCAGGAATAGAAAGATCAGTAGAAGCTGCTGCAGAAACAGCTTTCTTTGACTTTGTTAATTCCGGAAGACGTCCATTTCTGGGAATGGCGAGAAGGTTAGGCTCTGGTGGGTTGAAAAGTGGAGCTGGAGGAGGAGGTCGTGGACTAGGAAGGTTAGGATAGGTTCCATAATGAGGAAGGCGAAACCCAGGAGGAGGATAGTACTGTTGTGGAATCCATTGATTCGGCGGCGGGTGAAATTGAACAGGAGCTGGAGGTGGTGGAAAGTATTGAGGTTGAAATGGTGGTAGATGATAAGTTTGACCTTGAAAATGAGCTGCAGGTCCAATTGGTGGAGGAGGAGGAGGTCGATTCCAAAAGGCTTGAGGAGCAACAGGAGGAGGTGGACGAGATTGAGAGTGATTCATGGCAGCTGGTCGAGTAGGAGGAAGAGGAACTCCTCCGTTTTGGTATGGATTCATCATAAAAGGTGAAGGTGGAAGAGTGGGTGATGAGTCCCTAAAGGGCCACTCTCGTTGAAAAGGGAGTCAACTTCAATCCAGGAGATGATGATGGGAAGGAGAGACAGCGAGGACACGAAGATCGAGAGATGAGTTATACTGTACAGTACACTATGCCCACTCCAACGCTCTCCCTCTCTGGGGAGTCATGAATTTCTTGAGAATATAACATTGAGTTGGTATCCAACTCCATACAAAAAATATGGAAGATGGCAGATTTCTCTTTTCACGACCAGGCCAGTATTGCAGTTCCGCTTCCAGGGCCAGCGTGGAAATTGGAATCTCTCGTCTCGTCCCCGCACCTTTTCCTCCTTCCCCATCCATCTCATCCTCTTTTCATTCTCTCACTCTCTTTTCTTACCTTTCCCCCCTTCTTTCCTCCCTTCAAGCTCCTCTTCAAGAAGATTGTTCAACGGGCTCAACCCTTGACTCTCTGATTCTTCAACACCTCTCTCAAACTCATCCAACTCTGATCTCCTACTTTCCGTCAAATCCACTCTTCCTCCTGTGTCACCATGTCTAACTTTATCGACTATTCAGGTCGTCGTCGTGGAACTTCTCAAGCAGCTTCTTCAGCAGGTTCAGCTCATCAACCAGAAGCTTCAGAGAATCCGTTCCAAGATCAATCTTCAGCAGCTCCAGCCATGCCAAATCAAGAAGACGCTTACAACTACAACGATCAACGTAACACCACTGCAAGTTACAATCAACTTGAACCAGGTCAAATTCATGACAATCGTAATTTCAACGTTGAAGTTCAACACACTACTGGTGAAGCCGGAACTCATTACGATGATGGCGAAGGTAGAGAATTCTTTGATCCTACTTTCCCTTCTTATGGTTAGTCTCTCTCTCTCTCTTTACTTCCACTTTTTCAAATGACTGATTTCATCTCGCTTTCTTTCATCATTCAGCTGAGGAGTCTGAACTTCAGATGCCTTTCTTTGACCATGTAGTAGAGGTAAGCAACTGTTACCGGCTTTTCTCTCTCTCAGCCTTCAAATCGATTCTTGATTAACCTTTCGACTTCTTCCCCCTCTTTCATTCTGCCATTTCAGAACTACGGTGAATTTGGAAGGCTTCAAAAGTTGCGTTTGTCTTGGAGACAAGCCATTTCTTT